>CAWUFW010010297.1:0-709400 GCA_963921515.1 Calotriton arnoldi
GGTGGTGGGTAGTGGTAGGCATCCAGGCCCCCTGAGTAGGGTGGTGGCAGGGTAGCATCCAGCCCCCTGAGTAGGGTGGTGGTAGTGGTGTGGGCATCCAGGCCCCCCTGGAGTAGGGTGGTGGTAGTGGTAGCATCCAGCCCCCTGAGTAGGGGTGGTGGTAGTGGTAGGCATCCAGGCCCTCCTGAGTAGGGTGGTAGTGGTGAGGCATCCAGCCCCCCTATGAGTAGGGGTGGTAGTTAGTGGCAGGCATCCGGCGCCCCCCTGAGTAGGGGTGGTGGTGAGTGGTAGGCATCCAGCCGCCTATGAGATGGGGATGGTAGTTAGTGGCAGGCTATCCAGGCCCCCCTGAGCCAGGGGTGGTGGCATGTGGTAGGCATCCAGGCCCCCCTGAGTAGGGGTGTGAGGTGGTAGTGGTAGGCATCCAGCCCCCCTTGAGTAGGGGTGGTGGTCGTGGTAGGCAGTGGTAGGCATCCATCCCCTATGAGTGGGGATGGTAGTAGTGACAGGCATCCAGCCCCCCATGAGTTGGGGTGGTGGTAGTGGTAGGCATCCATCCCCCTATGAGTGGGATGGTAGTAGTGACAGGCATCTGGCACCCCCTGAGTAGGGGTGGTGTTAGTGGTAGGCATCCATCCCCCTATGAGTGGGGATGGTAGTAGTGACAGCCATCCAGCCCCCCATGAGTAGGGGTGGTATTAGTGGTAGGCATCCAGGCCCCCCTGAGTAGGGGTGGTAGTAGTGGTAGGCATCCAGCCCCCCCTGAGTAGGGGTGGTGGTAGTGGTGGGCATCCAGGCCCTCCTGAGTAGGGGTGGTGGTAGTGGGAGGCATCCAGCCCCCCCTGAGTAGGGGTGGTGGTAGTGGTAGGCATCCAGGCCCTCCTGAGTAGGGGTGGTGGTAGTGGTAGGCATCCATCCCCCTATGAGTGGGGATGGTAGTAGTGACAGCCATCCAGCCCCCATGAGTAGGGGTGGTGGTAGTGGTAGGCATCCAGGCCCCCTGAGTAGGGGTGGTGGTAGTGGTAGGCATCCAGCCCCCCTGAGTAGGGGTGGTGGTAGTGGTGGGCATCCAGGCCCCCTGAGTAGGGGTGGTGGTAGTGGTAGGCATCCAGCCCCCTGAGTAGGGGTGGTGGTAGTGGTAGGCATCCAGGCCCTCCTGAGTAGGGGTGGTGGTAGTGGTAGGCATCCATCCCCCTATGAGTGGGGATGGTAGTAGTGACAGCCATCCAGCCCCCCATGAGTAGGGGTGGTGGTAGTGGTAGGCATCCAGGCCCCCATGAGTAGGGGTGGTGGTAGTGGTAGGCATCCAGCCCCCCCTGAGTAGGGGTGGTGGTAGTGGTGGGCATCCAGGCCCCCCTGAGTAGGGGTGGTGGTAGTGGTAGGCATCCAGCCCCCCCTTGAGTAGGGGTGGTGGTCGTGGTAGGCACCCAGGCCCTCCTGAGTAGGGGTGGTGGTAGTGGTAGGCATCCATCCCCTATGAGTGGGGATGGTAGTAGTGACAGGCATCCAGCCCCCATGAGTAAGGGTGGTGGTAGTGGTAGGCATCCAGGCCCCCTGAGTAGGGGTGGTGGTAGTGGTAGGGCATCCAGCCCCCTGAGTAGGGGTGGTGGTAGTGGTAGGCATCCAGCCCCCCTGAGTAGGGGTGGTGGTAGTGGTGGGCATCCAGGCCCCCCTGAGTAGGGGTGGTGGTAGTGGTAGGCATCCAGCCCCCCCTGAGTAGGGGTGGTGGTAGTGGTGGGCATCCAGGCCCCCCTGAGTAGGGGTGGTGGTAGTGGTAGGCATCCAGCCCCCCCTGAGTAGGGGTGGTGGTAGTGGTAGGCATCCAGCCCCCCTGAGTAGGGGTGGTGGTAGTGGTGGCATCCAGGCCCCCTGAGTAGGGGTGGTGGTAGTGGTAGGCATCCAGCCCCCCCTGAGTAGGGGTGGTGGTAGTGGTAAGCATCCAGGCCCTCCTGAGTAGGGGTGGTGGTAGTGGTAGGCATCCATCCCCCTATGAGTGGGGATGGTAGTAGTGACAGGCATCCAGCCCCCCATGAGTAGCGGTGGTGGTAGTGGTAGGCATCCAGCCCCCTATGAGTTGGAATGGGAGTAGTGACAGGCATCCAGGCCCCCCTGAGTAGGGGTGGTGGTAGTGGTAGGCATCCAGCCCCCTATGAGTGGGGATGATAGTAGTGACAGCCATCCAGCCCCCCCATGAGTAGGGGTGGTGGTAGTGGTAGCCATCCAGCCCCCTATGAGTGGGGATGGTAGTAGTGACAGGCATCTGGCACCCCCTGAGTAGGGGTGGTGGTAGTGGTAGGCATCCATCCCCCTATGGGTGTGTATGGCATTGGTGGTAGCCATCCTGCCCCTATGGTGCTGCTGTTGCTGGTGTACATCATTTCTACATCCCTATGTGTGTGTAACATATGTTGGTAGGCATCCAGCCCCCCCTGAGTAGGGGTGGTGGTAGTGGTAAGCATCCAGGCCCTCCTGAGTAGGGGTGGTGGTAGTGGTAGGCATCCATCCCCCTATGAGTGGGGATGGTAGTAGTGACAGCCATCCAGTCCCCCATGAGTAGGGGTGGTGGTAGTGGTAGGCATCCAGGCCCCCCTGAGTAGGGGTGGTGGGCATCCAGGCCCCCCTGAGTAGGGGTGGTGGTAGTGGTAGGCATCCAGCCCCCCCTGAGTAGGGGTGGTGGTAGTGGTAGGCATCCAGGCCCTCCTCAGTAGGGGTGGTGGTAGTGGTAGGCATCCATCCCCCTATGAGTGGGGATGGTAGTAGTGACAGGCATCCAGAACCCATGAGTAAGGGTGGTGCTAGTGGTAGGCATCCAGGCCCCCCTGAGTAGGGGTGGTGGTAGTGGTAGGCATCCAGCCCCCCCTGAGTAGGGGTGGTGGTAGTGGTGGGCATCCAGGCCCCCCTGAGTAGGGGTGGTGGTAGTGGTAGGCATCCAGCCCCCCCTGAGTAGGGGTGGTGGTAGTGGTGGGCATCCAGGCCCCCCTGAGTAGGGGTGGTGGTAGTGGTAGGCATCCAGGCCCCCTGAGTAGGGGTGGTGGTAGTGGTAGGCATCCAGCCCCCTGAGTAGGGGTGGTAGTAGTGGTGGGCATCCAGGCCCCCTGAGTAGGGGTGGTGGTAGTGGTGGGCATCCAGGCCTCCCTGAGTAGGGGTGGTGGTAGTGGTAGGCATCCAGCCCCCCTGAGTAGGGGTGGTGGTAGTGGTGGGCATCCAGGCCCCCTGAGTAGGGGTGGTGGTAGTGGTAGGCATCCAGCCCCCTGAGTAGGGGTGGTGGTAGTGGTGGCATCCAGGCCCCCCTGAGTAGGGGTGGTGGTAGGCATCCAGCCCCCCCTGAGTAGGGGTGGTGGTAGGCATCCAGCTACCCCTGAGTAGGGGTGGTGGTAGTGGTAGGCATCCAGGCCCTCCTGAGTAGGGGTGGTGGTAGTGGTAGGCATCCATCCCCCTATGAGTGGGGATGGTAGTAGTGACAGGCATCCAGCCCCCCATGAGTAGGGGTGGTAGTAGTGGTAGGCATCCAGCCCCCTATGAGTTGGGATGGTAGTAGTGACAGGCATCCAGGCCCCCCTGAGTAGGGGTGGTGGTAGTGGTAGGCATCCAGCCCCCTATGAGTGGGGATGGTAGTAGTGACAGCCATCCAGCCCCCCATGAGTAGGGGTGGTGGTAGTGGTAGGCATCCAGCCCCCTATGAGTGGGGATGGTAGTAGTGACAGGCATCTGGCACCCCCTGAGTAGGGGTGGTGGTAGTGGTAGGCATCCATCCCCCTATGGGTGTGTATGGCATTGGTGGTAGCCATCCTGCCCCTATGGTGCTGCTGTTGCTGGTGTACGTCATTTCTGCATCCCTATGTGTGTGTAACATATGTTGGGTACGTGTGGTTTGTTTGTGTAGTGGGTGTTTGACTTACAGACTTCGCCGTACGCGTCTGTACCGGTCCCGGTAATAGATGTAGAGTATTGGTAGGACCTGCACGATGGGATTCATGGTTTGTTCGTCTCGTTCGTGTTTCTCGTGGCTTCGACTCGTACTCGTCGCTGGCTTGTTCGTCTCGTAGCCGTGGACCGTCTTGTGGCGCGAATCGGAGCTTATGTGCAGCTCTCCCGGATGCTCTGACGTGCCGGACGTAGCGACGGGTTCGGCGCGTACGGAATGCGCATCGTACTAGTCCGGCCGGAAGGTGCTGTGTATTTTGTTCCGTGCGACTCGATTGGACGTTTACGGATCCGGCTCGGGCGGGGAACAGGAGCAGTAATGGGTGAGTACGGCTCGCTCGGAATCTGGGCTGTTATGCGCATCGTACTTGTTCGTTCGGACGACTGTTCGAATCGGTCGGGAAACACGCGTTCGGCTTGGTTTTTTTCCAGCCGAATACTATTGGGTGCCCTACCGGCCGAGATCGGAATCGACCCCTTGGTCTTGAGAGCCAAGCTCCTAGGGTTAAGGTCAGGGCAAAGGGGGTCCCAGGTCAGCACCAAATCCACACCACCAACGCACAGGGGCGGCCTGATCAGGGTGTTTAGGAGGTGTCAGGAGCCCAATGTAATCCTATGGAAGTTACTGGTTTTGGATTTTGGCTGCAGGCTTGGTCCAGGAAGTCTTCTGGGAGGAACCAACAGCAGGGCAGGTTGGTTGGAAGCCTTGGAACATAAGTGCACTTCAGGTCCTCTTCTCCAGTTAACAGGGCATCCGGATGCAGCGGTGCCTTTTGAGGTAAGATTTCACCCTACTGGGCCATTCGCGGTTGGAAGGGTCTCCGTGCAGAGGCTGCAGACGACATCGGGGAGTCCTGGGAGGGTCAACCCCCAGTGGAATCAGACTCTGGAACGCTGGGGGACCTCGCTCAGACTGGTAGGCTACTTGGACTGGTTCAGTGGTGGTTTCAGGCGTTGAGTTTCTTCGTCCTCTGCAGGCTCAGAGTCTTTCTTTGGAGTTTCTTTTGAACAGAGCTGCTGTTCACAGGAAATCTGGTCTTTCTTGAAGGCAGTCAGTCCTCCCTGGGGTTGTGGAGGTCACTGGCTGCAGGACAAGTCGAATTTTGGTGCAGGATCTCTAAAAACTGCAGACGGGCCGGTAGGGCTGGGGCCAAGTCAATTCTTCTCTACAGTCTCCTCTGCTGTGCAACTTCTTCCATCCTTCTTCTCCGTAGGTTGCAGGAATCCGAGGATGCAAGGTCCAGGGTTGCCCCTAAATACCACATTTAGGGGTGTAACAGGTGTGTGCAGGTTGGGACCAAAAGGTCCCTTCCTTGGGGTGAGTACACCCCCTATTACGCCACCCTCCAGTGGGAGGGGGGCATGAGCCTCTCTCTGATTGGCTGGGCCCCCTTATCTTCAAGATGGAGGTGACTGAGATGTGTGCTTCACCTTGCCTCTCCCACCTGAGGGGTGGGGTTGGCAGGGTGGGCACACCTCTCTTCCTCATTTGGTTCTCCAGTTGATTCTGACGCCCAAAGGGGGGGGTCACAACAGGTGGGAGCCAGTTGCTGGGGGCAGCAAAAGGCAGGGTCAGCTAACGATGGCAGCCGGCTATGAAGGTTCCCCTTTGTGGGCAGCCCATCCTGGGGGAGGAAGCATGACCCCTCTGCCCAGGATGGGCTTTGTTTCTGGACCCAGAGAGTGGAGGCCCTCTACCCAGGGGTCCAGAAACCTGTCAGGTGGTGGCAATAGCCATTCAGAAATCACACCAGAGCTAGCCGTTTTTCAGAGGGCATCTCCAAGATGCCCTTTGAGTGCATTTTACATTAAACCCCGCACTAGCATCAGTGCGGGTTTAATGCGCTGAGATGTTTTCTACCAAACTTCCAAGGTTTCAGTAAAGTCATTATGGAGCTGTGGAGTTCATAATGACCAACTCCCAGACCATATACTCTTTATGGCTTTACTGCACTTACAATGTCTAAGAATGAACTCAGACACTGTAGGGGTACAGTGCTCAAGCGACTGTACCCTCACCTGTGGTCTAGTGCACCCTGCTAGAGGAGTGACTTACCTAGGCCACAGGCAGTGGGTTACAGGCATGGCACACGGGGATGTGTGCCATGTCGACTCATCACTTTTCTCTGCACCAAAACAAGCAGCCTGAAATGGCAGTGTGTGGGTATTAGGGTGCAGGGTATCTAAGGGTGACACAAAAGGTGCTACTGCCCTTAGAGGCCTTCCCTGGTCACAGTGCCCTTGGTACCCACTGTACCTTTTACAAGGGGCTTACCTGTGGCCAGAGATGTGTCAATTGTGGATTCAAAGGTACAGTTTTGGGAAAGAACACAGGCCCTGGGAACCTGATTGGCAGGGACCCAGGGAATATCAAGTCAAAGTGCATCAGAAATCTGGCAAAACATGGGGGGCGGGCTATTGCAACAGAAACCCCTTTCCTACAGCTGGGTATCTACAATGGGGAAAATGAAATGTGCAATTTCTCCAACACCAGGGCCTATAAAAATCTTTTATAAGGATCCTGCTTATAGCTACATAAACCCCCACTCCTGGGACACCGAGGGAAAAGTTTAGGGGTCCTGAATATACAAAAATAGTGTAGATTATCACTCCACAGTGCTCCTAGCACTGAAGTCAATTTTGGGAGTCAATTGACTACAATGGGGAAGGTGAAATGTGCAATTTCCCTATCCCCAGAGCATATAGAGCATATTTTATAAGGACCCTCCTTGTAATGACATGATCCCCCACCCATGGGGTACCTAAAATACCACAATATTGTAGTTTATCACTTTTTTAAGTGCCCCTACCACCAAAGTCGAGTTTGGGCACAATTTACATTTAAAAGCAGTGCTGCAACGCAAGGCTGCTTTTAAAATGACCCCAGGCTCTCAGCAGTGCACACATGCAAGTCCAACAAAGGCTGCTGGCCCCTAAACTGCCATGCCCTATTATGTACTAGTGACTTAAAGGGTAGGTCATTCCAATCATAGGGGTACCCCAACACATAGTGTGCCCTAATGCAAGTGTGTGTTTTCACTGGGTGTGTTCAACATAGCACTGGCACTGGGCCTGCCTAGAGCAGAGCCCAGGGCACCGTCAGAGTTAGAAATCCAGCATCCAGGGGTCTCAAATGGGTCAAAAAGTGGGGGGACACTGCAAACAGGTCCTGATTTCCAACATGTATCTACTAAAACATAATTGTGGACATTCATAATCTGAACATATGCTCAGGATAAAGTGTTTACGGTTCCATCCAGTGCATATTAACATTTATGGATGTCTGTGATGTGGCTTAGATGTATATTTGTTTGAAAACACTCCCTTTGAGCTTAGGATAGGTCTATAGGGAAATGAGATTTTTATATCCTGCCAGGACTACTGGAGCAGCCAAGCAGGGAGATGAGTTATTGAGTTGAGTTATAATCCACAATTCCAAAAGCATAAACTGTCATGAAGCCTTTGTATCAAGTTTTATCAACAGTCATTCCTTGTAAAACAGTGCCATGTGAGTGGAATTTATTAAAAAACATGGATTTAATATATTAAAAATGAAGTTGAATGGTGCATGTATTCAACCAGAAAACCCCAGCCTTTGAAAGTAGCATGAGACACAGAAGAGGATGATGTGTTGCAGTACAAATGGAAAATAGCATACAAGATTTTGTGTCTCACTCTAATGCTTGTCAGGTGCCAGGGGAAATTTAAAATCTTAATACCTCTAAACATAAGCAGTCAGTAGAAAAATAGTCAAATGAAAACAAGCAAGGAGAGGGAATGTGGTTCAAATCAAGTTTTAATATTTAGTTCTAGGAAAGCTAAGAAAAGTAAGATAACAGGAAGGATCAGATTTATGAAGAATTGCTTCCATGAAATGTTAGAAAAAAGTTCAAGTATCTAATTCCTAACAGATGACATATTCTGTAATAAGTGATGGTGCTAATTTAAGTCAAATATGGAGACCTGGATTAAGAAATTATTTTCAGAGGCAAATATGTAACCACAAAAATAAACATGAGATAAACGTTGAAAAAATTAAAATGTGTTTATGGGTATCAAGAAACCAAATAGAAGAAAGCCCACACAAAATACAGGCAAAGGCAAAACCTAAACTGCAAATTATAAACAAGTAAGGAATTGATGCTCACACCCACATGTAGCTCTATTTATACATCAAAATTAGACATGCCCCTAGTCTCATCTCCACATATTGACAACATTGCCCATACATGACTAATTCAGTGAAAAACAGAACTACAAAAAACATATGTTATTTTTAACCAAAGCATTATGCGCATGCGTACACAAAAACACTGCCCTGTCACAAATATACTGAAAAAGGGGCACATACAGTGCAGTACAGCCTCACAGAAATCCCAAAAAACAACAAGTACAAACACAACATGGGTGTGAACACACAGGCCAAAAATGTTGCTCTTAGCAACTGAAATAGATGGGGTGCATCTGACACAAACTGCTGCAGTGAAGTCACCATTAACAACAAAGACACTATGCACAACTCCTATCAAATGTGACATCACATTTATAGTGTATAATAAACCGTTACAAAATAGCAGAAGGTGTGGGTGGGCACACGAGGCCACAACATGATGCTCCTTTTACAGACATGCGGTACACCCAGACTTTGAGCCCTGGGAAAGGGTCAATTTGCCATCCTACTGACTGCTCAAACCAAAACTGCACAACAGTCAGAGGTTCCATAAACAACTACGGCACACAAGCAGTACGATAAACTGGGCACCTTAGGAGCAATTCATAACATGGCTGTACATCCTAATATACATCCTACTGCCACATTGAGCTACAGACCTCATGTAACACAATCATCACACTTCGTCATTGCAATAGCTAACAACTTCCTGTTTGGAGAACAGAAGTAGTCATGCCCTGGGAAACAGTGCAGCAAACTCAATTCAACTGAAAACACCCTTTTTAATTAAATCTTTATTTCTTTTTTTATCAAGAGATGCATTGCAAATGCAGGTACTTAGCATAAAGATATACCATAGAACCAGTAGTTAATTTGTAAAACAATGAGTGCGGGTGCCTCAACATCTGCTGAGAAGCCCGCGACTGGCGATATTAAATGTTGGCGTGCAGAATACCAAGGTTAAGTAGCCTTAAATACACCTCAAGCCTCTTTAATCCACTGGCAGACACTCTCTTTGCTCCTTCATCTTAGCTTGGAGGTTCCTACTTTCTCCCTTTATGACGGTGTTTCCGTCTTTATCTGCCCCCGTCTTTCCGCTTTGTTTGCCTTTCTCTCTCTTACTCTCCGAGAATGTCTTAGGAGGTAAAATAAGTGCTGGTCCCCAAAAATGAGTGCCAATGGCCCCCACCGGCAACCACCAGCTCAAATTAGCAGTTAAGCACTGCATAGAACAGTTCCATAACCAACCGACACATATCATATCAGGAAGCACAACTTAGTATGTCTTCTGCCAAGACACATTCTGTGACGTTTTTGTAACGTTCCTGCGCTAAAATATAATCCACTTCAGTTGATGGAACACCCATTCCCTTTTATCTGTCATATTGCCCAACATATAACCCAGATCTCCTGACTGGGAGTGAATGTTTGATTTATTCAACATTACATCCATCATTTGTTGCCACAGCACTTTTTGCCCTAAGTGGGAAGGTTATGCCCAGACGTGGGTCCCTTGCTCGCTGTGCCACTGGATTCAAGCTAACCTGGCTGATGAGAGATGATACCCCGAAACCGGTCCCAGGATGCTTGTTTCCAGTCCAGGGAGGACCTGGCTTGGCAGTTCAGGCTGGACTGTTCCCATGAGGAGCAGGTTCAAGACAGATTTGCATATGGCTGGGTCCAAACTGGGGTGACGTAGTGAGCAAAAGAACAATGGATTTAACCCAGATCTCTCAATTTGGGATGAATGTTTGACTTATCCAGCATTCCGCCCATCATTTGTTGCCGCAGCACTTTTTGCCATTGGCGAGATGGGTATGTCCAGACATGGGTCCCTTGCCCTTTGTGCCACTGGTTTCAAGCTAGCCTGGCTGATGAGGGGTGAAACCCCAAAACCAGTCCAAGGATGCTTGTTTATGGTCCAGGGAGAACCCAGCTTGGCAGTTCAGGCTGGACTGTTCCCATGAGGAGAAGGGTCAAGACTGGTTTGCATATGACTGGGTCCAAACTGGTGTGGCATAGTGAGCGAAAGAATGATGGATTTAACCCAGATCTCTTGACTGGGGGTGAATGTTTGATTTATTCAGCATTTTGTCCATAATTTGTTGCCACAGCACAAGATATAATTCCAACACTATCAAGATAGTACCCCCCCCCCAACGATATGACTACAGCAGCACCAAAAGAACAAAGCCTATACCCAGGCAATATCGATGATTAATCTACAGGTAATGTAAAACAATCACTATAGTGGTGCTCAAAACTAACGAAACAAGCATGGCATGTAGTGTTTGTATACCCACATGACCGTCCATTTCTCCAGTACAGCTCAAAGATTACACTAATAACAGCCTATTGGGTAAAAATGCCCACATATTTTTTAAAACATAGACATTTGGCCCCAAAGTTTGTATATGAGTCTTTCAAGTGCCTTCATGCTTACCAATTCCCTGCACCACTCATCCGTACTAGGAGGTGCTTTGGATCACTAACGTTGAAAGACACATGCGGGCTATTCATAAAAGCAAATTACACTTGTGAGTAATTTACATATGTAAATTTACTCTTTCACTTTTGAGTAACTACTTCTGTTGGCCATTCAAAATCTGAGTGTGAGTGACCCAAAATTGTAGGCTTACACATCCCCCGCCAAGAAAAAGGGGGTCAACTCTAAGCTACAAGTTTAAGTTACTACTAAAAAGAACATAGTAGGTTGAGCACCACACATAAAAACCTCTGGCACAACAACACACTCCACTAGATTTTCATAATTCGGTGTAGTAGGGATTTATGAAAAGTATGGCAATCTCCCATTCTCAGAAGGAAGCTCTTTTTCCCTCACTGTCATTACTGAATTCAATGTTATGAGTATGGATAAGTGAGACTTGCAGCTGCTTATTGGCCAGGTATGCCAACGTATTTTTCCTTTTGCTGTAGTACATCAAGACACTGACTTTTATAGAAAAAATAAATAGATCCCCTCATAGCGGAAGGCATGATAAACTGCAATCTATAGAGTTCAGGGTAGACTGACTGAGAATCAGGCTTTCAGAGGTGATCTTGATTTGTGTCCCTCCCTTCGTTGGTCGCTGAAACAGTTCTTCTCTGACCACCTTCTCATCCCAGTTTACAATTTATTAATGTCTGATCGAGAAGTGCCAGTCCCAGATAGACATGTATCTCCCTCTTGCCTCAGGATCTTTCCTTTCCCAGGTCCAGAACTATCCAGAGTTGTGTCCATATGAGGGCCATTTAAGTTTCTCTAGGAATTCCTGCACAACAGATTCTTTATGCTTCTCATTAAATGTAATCGGTATAGTTGGCAGTCCATATCTTATGTCCTTTTTACAAAGTCTTGGGCACAAGGCCAGAAATTCCCTGCACTTTGTCGATGTCTTCAGAGAGGAATTGGTGCCAATGAAAACGTTAAGCTCCTGAAGATGGAATGAGCCACTTTGCTGCCAGGCCAGACCAATCACCTGTTGGGCCTGTTGGTAGCGTACAAATCAGGCACTAATGGGCCAGGCATGTCTTGATTCCTTGGGCCAAGGGACTGTAGTCTCTGAGCTCTCTGGAATACCACCGAAGGATGAAATTAACACTGCAGAACATTGTCAAAGAATGTAGCCAACAATGTCATTATATCCCCATTTTCCAGGTCCTCAAGCACTTCCATGATACACAGATTATTAGGCAGGCTTCTATTTTCCAAAACCACCAACTTTTTATGAAGGTGCCATATCTTCTGCCCCCAGTGAGGGCTGTTATTGATACAATCCAGTTGCTGTTCCACCTCCACCATCTGAAGGACCTTCATTTCCAACCATGTCTGAAACTGTGTAAAGTTCAACATGGATATTTTGGATGCCGTAGCTGTTTCAACCATGCTGTTCAGTACCTCATCTATGGAATACTTAATTAGGATCAGTTCTCCCATCAATGTGCTTAGCATTACCTCTGCCATCACCGACTTACTGTCTGTCTGTCTGTCTGTGCCACTGTTTTCCTCCTTGCCCTAGACAACGCCTCGGAAAACAACAATTGCTTCTGAGCTTTCACTTGCGGTTTCAGAGGCAAACCAACACACCAAGTTCCCAAAAAAAATGTTTTATAAGTTCTTAGTAAAGCATTCCTATGGTACAGTTAAGTTATTAAAAACCTAAATAAATAAAAAATACTACTAATGAGCATGTCAAGCAATATCATTTACCCCTATCAACTCCCGCACAACTGAAAAGGCCTACTAAGAAAGTGCTTCAAAACTAAAGAGAGTACCTGTTGCCCATGGGAAAGTGAAATCAGCTCTGACAGTAATAGGGAGTAAGTATGTTATGATGCATAACAGTAGGCAAGAGGAAAGGACACAATACTAGTCTCTACCTCCTGCCTTTTAGATCAGACAAAGTCCTCATTTGCCGTGATATAGCCTAGTTCTCATTCTTATCCACGCTGCTTTTTAAAATCTATGTATGTGCTAAGTCAAAGCTCATCAGATGCTTCGGATTTAAGGCTCTATCCTATGCTGACACCTCCCAGATTATCATCGGACTCAACAATCCATCCTCCACTTCTACTTTTAGACTCAAAGAATGCCTTGGCAGTCGTACAAAATTAGATGAGCCATACATTTCTAAAGCTCGAAAACGGAAGTTCTACTCTTAGGCGACTACTATGATTGCTGGGATGGCAAGTTATGGCCGGTGGCACTGGGTGATTAACCTACCACTGCCCCGGAAGCCAAGGTCCTAGGTGTGGCAATTGATTAAGACTCTTCTTAAAATCACAGATCATTTCTGTTGTTTGCTCCAGCTTCTTTGTCCTTAGGAACGCAAGGAAAATTCTACTATTTATACTTACTGACAAACATCCTGCCATCAAGTCTGCTTTCATTCTATCCACATTGGACTACTGTAACACCCTGCCCTTAGAACTGTTTAGTTATCTTTTGCTGAAACAAAAACCTGTCCAGAATTCAGCAGGTACAGATTATGTACAACTTGCAGAGGCTCATTGTGGGCTACTGTGGCTACCACTTGAAGGAAGAGTCCATATTAAGACTCTCTTTATAGCCGCTGTTGGAAAGTGGATTATTGGTAGGGGCAAATGTAGGTCTGCCACTGGCAATAAGGCCACTAACACATGATAGGACTCAGCATAGGTCTCAGAAAATTATTCCTATGCTCAACCCCTGGTAACGTGGCTGCGAGCAGACAGGCTTAACTTCAAAGACAGGTATGTAAAGCATTTAATAACACCAATTCAGTAAATAATTAAGACACAACACATAATAAAAATCCAACACCAATTTATAAAAATAGGAAATATTTTTATCTTTAAAATGACACCAAAACGACAAAAATCCAATATAGGGAACCGGAGATATGAATTTTCAAAGTTTAACTAAAATATAGCACTTAGAAGCATATAGCACCATATTGGGACATGGGCTCGCGATAGACCGGGCCAAAGTCAAAGTTTAAGGCTGACCGCAATGGATCCCTGAGCGGATACCCCACGTGGAAGGTCCCGGTCAATGTTTTTACCTTCGCACTTAGAAACTTTTCTGGAGCTTTTCTCCTCGAGGCCCCTCGACGCTCTACATCAGTCCGGATCCAGTGCGGCTCCGCCGGATAGCCTTTTGACGATCTCCCGGTGAACTTCCCTGGAGCGGACTTAGAAACTTTTTCAAGATCGCTTCAGCGGGGCAATCCAACAATCCAGGCCGACACGCGATGGAAGGCAGGCGGATTGGCGCGCGCGGTTGTTCCCGGTCGACTTTCTTACGAGCGGACTTAGAAGCTTTTCTGGAGCTTTTTCTCGTGGGGTCCCTCGATGCTCCTCATGTAGCCGGATCCGGTGAGGGTTCGCCGGCTTCAGATTTTCGCTAGTCCCGGTCAATCTCTGGAAGTCGATGCGATGGAGCTTTTAGCGGGACGAACCTGATGGGCTTGGCCGGCTCGCGGTTGAAGGCAGGCGGCTTGGCTGACCAGGATGAGTCGGTCCCCCTATGGAGCTTTTTCAAAGTTCCTCCAAAGTTCCCCAAACTTCTTGAACTTCTTCCTGAAGTTCCTCAAAGGGTCCCAAAGTGTCTCAAACTTACTCCAAGGGTTTGGAAGCTCCAAGATGGTCCTTGAAAGTTGAGTACTTCAATTCCCACAATGCACTGGGCGTCACCCTTACAAATACACTGGTAGCTCCCCAGGTTGATGATTCTTGGTGGTGAGGGTCCAGATGAGCTCTGTTAACCTGTAGCTTGCAGGGAGTCCACTCTTGACTTCTTTTTCTCAGCACAGTTAGTCCACAAAGCTGTAGTTTCAGGTGGTGCAGTCTCCAGAGGTCAGGCCTTAGAAGTCTTTGCACAGCAGAACTTTTCAGCAGGGCCAGTCTTGCTTTCTTCAGTTTCAAGCAGCAGATCTGAGGGGTTGGGCCTCTCTCAGATACTTATTCCACAGTCTCTGGGTCATCCAGGAGGTCAAGCTTCACCAATAGGAGTAGGGTAACCTCCCACTTGAGTGACTCCTTCCTGCAGAGTGTGGCATTATTCTATCCCAGAGTGCAACAAAGCTTCCAAATCCATAATGGCTGATTTTCCAGCAAGGAGGTAAGAGCTGGCTAAACACTCCCACTGAGTTGGCTAATTAACCTAGCCTCTCCTCCCTACATCTGCACATATCTTCCTTAATCCTGCCATCTGGCTGAGGTGGGGGTTCAAAGCTGTTAATGACACTGCTCTGGGCTCTGCCCCTTTGAAGCTCATTGTTTACGACCCCTCCCCCTGGCCTGGCATTCCTGCAGAACAGCTCACTGCCCTCCCAGTCCATCTGGCTGGCCCCAGGGGATCTTTATCACCTCTTCAGGCAGGCTGGCTAATCCCCTTAACTCTGCCTCATGAAGCCGGCGAACCCTCACCGGATCCGGCTACATGAGGAGCATCGAGGGACCCCACGAGAAAAAGCTCCAGAAAAGCTTCTAAGTCCGCTCGTAAGAAAGTCGACCGGGAACAACCGCGCGCGCCAATCCGCCTGCCTTCCATCGCGTGTCGGCCTGGATTGTTGGATTGCCCCGCTGAAGCGATCTTGAAAAAGTTTCTAAGTCGCTCCAGGGAAGTTCACCGGGTGATCGTCGAAAGGCTATCCGGCGGAGCCGCACCGGATCCGGACTGACGGAGAGCGTCGAGGGGCCTCGAGGAGAAAAGCTCCAGAAAAGTTTCTAAGTGCGAAGGTAAAAACATTGACCGGGACCTTCCGCGTGGGGTATCCGCTCAGGGCTCCATCGCGGTCGGCCTTAAACTTTGACTTTGGCCCGGTCTATCGCGAGCCCATGTCCCAATATGGTGCTATATGCTTCTAAGTGCTATATTTTAGTTAAACTTTGAAAATTCATATCTCCGGTTCCCTACATTGGATTTTTGTCGTTTTGGTGTCATTTTAAAGATAAAAATATTTCCTATTTTTATAAATTGGTGTTGGATTTTTATTATGGGTTGTGTCTTAATTATTTACTGAATTGGTGTTATTAAATGCTTTACATACCTGTCTTTGAAGTTAAGCCTGTCTGCTCGCAGCCACGTTACCAAGGGTTGAGCATAGGAATAATTTTCTGAGACCTATGCTGAGTCCTATCATGTGTTAGTGGTCTTATTGCCAGTGGCAGACGTACATTTGCCCCTACCAATAATCCACTTTCCAACAGCCGCTAAAATACTTTATGGATCTGAAATGTCAGAAATTAAATCCAGATTATCACCATCTACATTCATCGGTTCCTTGAGATTTGTACACTATGCTCTGTTCGGAGCAGGGAGAGTAGGGATCGAGGGGGGGGGTGGAGGCTGCTCCTTTTGTCATCTGGTTCCCAAACCTTACAACAATCTTCTTTTGGGGATAAGGAAACCCAATATCAATTTGGCCATTAAGAAGGTGCTGAAGCCTTTTTTTATTCTGCTGACTATGCATTTGTCTGCCATAATCTCTTACTATTTGCAGCGCCAAAGAAACCAAAGTGCACTCAAGACATATATTAATAATGATAATATTAATAACTTCTACAACATCCAGCTATAGCATAAATATTCCTAATGATAACAGTACCAAAGACACCAACAAACATTCCACAAAGGCCATGGAAGGGTAACCAAAGACAGGTTTCATGTCAATTGCTTGCACCATCTTTTGGAGATTCAGTACACAGGAACACCATGTATGGTGGCAACTCAAGATCCATGATGAACTTGGGACTTCTAGAGAAGCAGAGACTGGTGCGGAAACATGGCATATATACAGACACAATTGACCACTGAGATCAGGCTGGGTTAGGCAAGGTGCCAAGATAGCAAAGAGAAGTGGTGTGTTCTGTTTAGTTGAGAAAAATTGAGGAACATAGCCCAAGATGCCTTCAAAATGCAGGGATTTCATTTGGCCATTGTCATATAAGCTTGCTCCTGATGCTTAGTGTGGAAACACAGTAGCAGCCACTTGGTAGTGCATTTTCCCATTCCCCATGGCCAGATGCCCTGCCATAGGATAGCGGTAAGCACATATCAGATGTATGACTTCTGTAGATGGAAGCAGTTGCTGAGCTGGAATGTTTCCTCGATCTCCTAATACTGTTTTGTTGACCCATTTTAAAAAACAATCTGCCAGCTATCACTGATCACGAAGCTGACAAAATGTACCAATAAGCTTCACAACTTCCCAGAGCCCTCCTTTCTACTAGCCAACGTACCATAGTTAGGCATCAAATTCCAGCTATTTATTGTCTTGTTGGTTGTAATAGGCTGTAGGTTACAGGCTTCTTCATGTGCAGTCAGTGGTACCTATAGTGAGGGGAAATTGACTGATGTCATAGAAGTCTTTCTTGACTTGTCTTATTACCTATAAAGTGCATAGAAGAGTGATATAGCGTGATAGTGGAGAGTGATATAGCGTGAAAGTGGGGGTCCAGTGTGTTTGTGACATATCATGTTGTCATTTACAACTAACTATGGGCACTATATAAAGTGCATGTTTCCTTATTGACCACGACCTGCCAACTTCATGGTTCCATATTGGCCCAGTGCGGACCACAAAAGGAACCATTGTTATGTACCGTTTATATAAGTATACACCACCCATCTTTTTTCCTGAACTATACTATATAGATTTCCTCTTTATCTTGTTGGTTGTTCTGGATATTGTGTACTGTTACCTGGTGTCATTCACACAATGGACCAGGCAAATGTATATTGTATATAGGTCTTCTATGCCATATGTTTCTAAGGGTCAAACCTGTTTTGTTCTGCATACTCTTTACTATGTAAACTGCTGGGGTCGAGGCCACGTTATATAAAACACTCAATAAATAAATTCATTATAGATGTATAATGAAAATTGAGTCTCCGGAGACTCTCTATGGGGGAAGTGTTTCAAACTTCCCAAGTACACTTAACCACTTTGTCTGAGGAGCTATGGCCTCAGAGGCCTTCTTTTGGGATCTAAAGCTGCTTTTGTGCATGTATGATGTGTTGTACATTTGTGATGTTTTGTTGAAGGTGTCTTCTGTAAGCCTGGGCGTAAAACTCCACTCCGCTCATGGAGTTTGCAGATTTTTGGCAACTCTGCGTTCCGCGTTGAACGCGGAGTTACCGAAAACTCCGCGCTCCGCACTGGAGTTTTTTTTGTGTTCGCGCGCTCAAAATGCATTTTCGCGCACGCGGGAGCAGCTTACCGGGATGCCTGCGATTGCCGACGAGATTTCCCATCCGTTTGCGAGCGCCACGAGATTTGGTAGCCAGCCGCACAGTCCCGCGAGAGTGTGCGATCCAGAACACGTCATTCGGGCGCGCCATCAGACTTCCGGTGGAAGTTTGTGAAGATCGCGATCTCGAACACGCAGAATTTGCAATCTGGAGAAGAATCTCTCTCGAGCAGCATCAAAACCTTCTCGAAATGATGATTTGGATTAACAAAAACTCCTCAGATTGACATTTGGCTGTACTTTTTTGTGCAAGGAGTCCTTTTTCTTTTTTTACTTTTTTTTTAAGAGGAAGGAAGTGCCCAAGTGTCTCCAACTTCCTGTTCCTGTCCAGCAGGCTCCTCCCAGTGCTTTGTCCATCTCCTGTTCACTTTTCATTTGGATTTAGAGCTGGAAGGATCCCTTTTTTGTCTGCTGCATCATATATCATTGGATTTGAGGACTTTTAGATTTGAGGTTTCACAAGTAAGTTGGAAAATTGGTGTTGTTTGTTTGATTGGGGCATTGCACCTACATTTTTTTGTACTTTTCATCGTTTTTTTTTAAAATGTATTGTGGTGGGGGCCCTGTAGTTTCAGTAGGGGCCTTTTTGCCTTCTGTTTCCCCTCGTGCCCCCATTGATTGTGTCCTTTTTGCCTTCTGTTTCCCCTCGTGCCCCCATTGACTGTGTCCTTTTGCCTTCTGTTTCCCCTCGTGCCCCCATTGACTGTGTCCTTTTTGCCTTCTGTTTCCCCTCGTGCCCCCATTGATTGTGTCCTTTTTGCCTTCTGTTTCCCCTCGTGCCCCCATTGATTGTGTCCTTTTTGCCTTCTGTTTCCCCTCATGCCCCCATTGATTGTGTCCTTTTTGCCTTCTGTTTCCCCTCGTGCCCCCATTGATTGTGTCCTTTTTGCCTTCTGTTTCCCCTCGTGCCCCCATTTTTGCTGTGCCCAACTTTGCCTTCTGTACCCCCCGCCGCTGCGTCCCCGCCCCCCTGATTGTCCATTCGCTGCCCCTGCCTCCCGCCTCCCAGCTGCTCCTCCCTCACAGCTCCCCATATATGGCGGCCGCTGCGCGGTGAGGAGAGCGACCCTTGACCTTGCCAGGTAGGTCGCTCCCCCGCCACACAGCTCCACCTGTGTTGTCCTGCTCGCTGCTGCTGCTGGTAAGCTCGCCCCTCCGCTGCTGCCTCTGTGCCCGTTTCGCCTCTGTTCCCCTCGTGCCCCCATTGATTGTGTCCTCTTTGCCTTCTGTTTCCCCTCGTGCCCCCATTGATTGTGTCCTTTTGCCTTCTGTTTCCCCTCGTGCCCCCATTGATTGTGTCCTTTTTGCCTGTTTCCCCTCGTGCCCCCATTGATTGGGTCCTTTTTGCCTTCTGTTTCCCCTCGTGCCCCCATTGATTGTGTCCTTTTTGCCTTCTGTTTCCCCTCGTGCCCCCATTGATTGTGTCCTTTTTGCCTTCTGTTTCCCCTCGTGCCCCCATTGATTGTGTCCTTTTTGCCTTCTGTTTCCCCTCGTGCCCCCATTGATTGTGTCCTTTTTGCCTTCTGTTTCCCCTCGTGCCCCCATTTTTGCTGTGCCCAACTTTGCCTTCTGTACCCCCTCCGCTGCGTCCCCTGCGGCCCCGCCCCCTGACTGCCCATTCGCTGCCCCTGCCTCCCGCCTCCCAGCTGTTCCTCCCTCCCAGCTCCCCATATGGCGGCCGCTGCGCGGTGAGGAGAGCGACCCTTGACCTTGCCAGGTAGGTCGCTCCCCTGCCACACAGCTCCGCCTGTGCTGTCCTGCTCGTTGCTGCTGCTGGTAAGCTCGCCCCTCCGCTGCTGCCTCTGTGCCCGTTTCGCCTCTGTTCCCCTCGTGCCCCCATTGATTGTGTCCTCTTTGCCTTCTGTTTCCCCTCGTGCCCCCATTGATTGTGTCCTTTTGCCTTCTGTTTCCCCTCGTGCCACCATTGATTGTGTCCTTTTTGCCTTCTGTTTCCCCTCGTGCCCCCATTGATTGTGTCCTTTTTGCCTTCTGTTTCCCCTCGTGCCCCCATTGATTGTGTCCTTTTTGCCTTCTGTTTCCCCTCGTGCCCCCATTGATTGTGTCCTTTTTGCCTTCTGTTTCCCCTCGTGCCCCCATTTTTGCTGTGCCCAACTTTGCCTTCTGTACCCCCCGCCGCTGCGTCCCCTGCGGCCCCGCCCCCCTGACTGCCCATTCGCTGCCCCTGCCTCCCGCCTCCCAGCTGCTCCTCCCTCCCAGCTCTCCATATATGGCGGCCGCTGCGCGGCGGGCGCGCCGTTGGCGCGCCTAAGGCGCGCCTAAGGCAAGCCCGTCTGCGCCCGTCCGCGCCCAGCGCCAGAACTCCTGGGCCGCGCACCCCCCGCTCCAGCCTCGAGGACCGACGCCGTTACGATGCCACCACACTCCACGCTCTCAACCCCAGACGGAGACACAACTGCTTCAAGGCCGCCCCGAAACGCACACATGGCCCTTTCACCTGCCGGAACTGCAGCTACACCAGCCTCAGAGCCACCGAAGCGCCCGCCAAGAAGGACCTCAACCACCTCCGATGCATCCTACTGAACACCCGCTCCGCACGCAAACACGCCGTCGAGCTCTGGGACCTGCTCGACTCATCATCACCAGACGTCGCCTTCCTGACAGAGACCTGGATGAACGACTCCTCCGCACACGACATCGCCAAAGCCATCCCAGACGGCTATAAGATCACCCGCAGAGACCGCGTCAACGGAGTAGGAGGAGGAATCGCCATCGTCCACAAGAACTCCATCAGGGTCTCGACCAGCACCGACGACGTTCTCTGCACCGCCGAACACATGCACTTCCAGATCCACACGGACCCCAACACCACCCTCAGAGGCACCCTTGTCTACAGACCCCCTGGGCCCCGACCCCAGTTCAGCGACTCCATCGCCGACTTCATCAGCACGCACGCCCTGACTTCTACCGACTACATCCTCCTCGGAGACCTGAACTTTCACCTGGAGAACAACAACAACAGCAACTCCACCACCCTGATCGACAACCTCGCCAACCTCGGACTGAGACAGCTCGTCACAACACCGACACACTCCGCCGGCCACACACTCGACCCCATCTTCTCATCAAGCTCCCACGTCTCCTTCAGCCACACCACGGAACTCCTCTGGACCGACCACCGCTGCATCCACTTCACCTTCCAGAAACCCACCACACACCACTGCACCCAACAGATCCCACGCCGCTGCTGGAGCAAAGTCACCGAAGACCAACTACGGACAAACCCCGCTCTCAGCCCTCCCTCCGACCCATCCAACACCGACGACGCTGCCTGCAACCTCAGACGATGGATAGACGACTGTGCCAACACCCTCGCCCGCTGAAAAAACTCACCTACAGCGACACCACCAAAAGAGCCAGCTGGTTCACCCCGGAACTCCTAGCTTCCAAGCGTACCTGCCGGAAACTTGAGAAGAAATGGCACAGTGATAAGACACCGGACAGCCACGCAGCCCATAAAGACGCCATCCGTAACCACCACCACCTCATCAGGTCCGCCAAGAGAATCTCCTTCAAAGACCGCCTCGACAACAACGCACACAACAGCAAGGAGCTCTTCAACATCGTGAAGGAACTCTCCAACCCCAGCTCCAACACCAACGACATCCCGCCGTCGCAAGCCCTGTGCGATTCCCTCGCCACCTTCTTCCACCGCAAGATCGCCGACATCCACGACAGCCTCAACACCCAGACAGCCCCCACCAAGATAGATACACCAGACCCGCCGCACACCATCGGCCATGACCCCTTGCCAGCCTGGGCCAGCGTGAACATCGATGACACCATCAAGACCATGGGCACAATACACTCCAGCTCCCTGTCAGACCCTTTCCCGCACCACATCTTCAACAAAGCCAGCAGCTCCATCACACCCCACCTGTGCAACGTTATCAATCTCTCCTTCGAGACCGCGACCTTCCCAGAGAGCTGGAAACACGCAGAGATCAACGCCCTACTCAAAAAACCCAAGGCGGACCCAAGAGACCTCAAGAACTTCCGGCCCATCTCCCTGCTTCCGTTCCCAGCCAAGGTCATCGAGAAGATCATCAACAAACAGCTAACCCGATACCTCGAAGAAAATAGCATCCTGGACCCATCCCAATCGGGGTTCCGCAGCAACCACAGCACTGAGACTGCCCTCATCGCCGCCACCGACGACATCAGGACCCTGCTGGACAACGGTGAGAACGCAGCCCTCATCCTGCTGGACCTCTCCGCCGCCTTCGACACTGTCTGCCACCGCACTCTACGGGCACGCCTCCACGACGCAGGGATCCGAGACAAGGCACTGGAATGGACCACCTCCTTCCTCGACGGCAGAACCCAGAGAGTCCGCCTCCCACCTTTCCGATCCGAAGCCTCCGAGATCATCTGCGGCGTACCCCAGGGATCTTCCCTCAGCCCAACACTGTTCAACATCTACTTGGCCCCGCTCGCACGCATCGCCAGACAGCACGACCTCAACATTATCTCCTACGCCGACGACACTCAACTGATCCTCTCCCTCACCAAGGACCCCCTCGCCGCCAAAGCCAATCTCCATGAAGGAATGAAGGCCGTCGCCGATCGGATGAAGATCAGCCGACTAAAGCTGAACACGGACAAGACGGAGGTCCTCATCCTCGGCTCCAACCCCTCCGCCTGGGACGACTCCTGGTGGCCAACGACGCTGGGAGCAGCCCCGACCACGCACGCAACCTGGGAGTCATCCTCGACTCAATGCTCTCCATGGCCAAGCAAGTCAACGCAGTCTCCTCCTCCTGCTTCAACACCCTCCGCATGCTTCACAAGATCTACAGGTGAATCCCGACAGACACAAGAAGAACAGTCACCCTGGCCCTCGTCAGTAGCAGACTTGACTATGGGAACACCCTCTACGCGGGAGCCCCGGCCAAGCTCATCAAGCGACTGCAACGCATACAAAACGCCTCCGCACGCCTGATCCTCGACGTACCATGCCACAGCCACATCACCCCCACCTGAGGAACCTGCACTGGCTCCCCGTCGACAGGAGGATCACCTTCAAACTCCTCATCCACGCACACAAGGCACTCCACAAGACTGGCCCAGCCTACCTCAACAGACGACTCTTCTTCTACGTCCCCAACCGCCAGCTCCGCTCCGCCGACCTCTCCCTCGCCACCGTCCCTCGCATTCGAAGAACAACCACCGGCGGCAGATCCTTCTCACACCTCGCCGCCAAGTCCTGGAACACCCTTCCACTAAGCCTACGACAGACCCAAGACCTGCTGACCTTCAGGAGGCTACTCAAGACCTGGCTGTTCGACCAGTAGCAGCACCCCCCCTTCTCTCTCCCCAGCGTCTTGAGACCCTCGCGGGTAAGTAGTGCGCTCTACAAATTCTGTGATTGAGTTGTTTCTTTGTATGTAATTTTTCTTCTAGTTTTCTTTTATAAAGGAAACATGTTGCAAAGTTCACTACATTTTCTCCAACTTTTGAAATCAATTTGCAATATTTATTTAATTCACTAACCTTTCAGCCAGTAGGCCCAGAGCTACTAATGGGTGCATGAAACCGCTGTTTCTGTGGTGTCTGTTGAATTAAACATCATTTAGGGCATGGATGGCATTGGATTGAAATGCAAAATGTGTTTTTTGGGTTTTTCACTTTTGTTCTTGTGTGTTAAATAAATGCCTTTGTTGGATGTGTGTGGTTGTTGTGTAACTTGCAAACCTTTTTTAGCCCTGTGGATTTTTGTTTTTGCCATTGTTGTATTAAAGCTGTGTTGTTTAGCATGCCTCCTTTGTCTGGCCAGTGTGTGAGTGTGTTTGTTTGTAATAGTGGGCCAGCATTTGCCTTGGCTGAGCCTCTCCCTGTGGCCAGAGGCCATTTTGTAAAGTCTGTGTCCATAATAGGCCTGCTTGAGTTCATTGTTTTCCATGCATCCTGCTTGTTGTTGTGAGTGACCATGTGGCTGGTGGCCATTTTATGGTGGTGGTAGTAGTGCTTTTGCCATAGACCTGCATGTCTTCTTTCCTTTGTTCCTCTTGGCTTATTGCTTCTTGTTGTAGTGGCCTGCCTGACCATGTGGCTGGCGGCCATTTTGTGAAGGCAGCCAGTGTGCTTTTGCCATAGGCCTGTTTTGTCTGTCTTCCCTTTCTTGTTGTTGTGGCCTCGCTATGTGGCTGGCAGCCATTTTGCGAAGGCAGCCAGTGTGCTTCTGCATTAGGCCTGCATGTCTTTCTCTTTCCTTTCTTCCTCTTGGCTTATTGCTTCTATCCATTGTCATCTGCAACTCCTTGAATGCTGAATCCCACATGAAGCACAATGCCAAACAGGGTCCGTTACATTTGTATTTTTGTTGTTGTTCTTCTTCTTTCCTATCCTTCCTCAGTGTACTGAGGAAGGATAGGAAACACCAACACTAGTACACCAACAATGAAAGCCCTTGTTTTTGTCAGTCTCACAAATGTCTACACTGTATTGTTATGTTTTTTTTTTTATAACTGAGGTAATACATTTGATAATAATATTAATAAGTGTGACCACACACAAAGTTATATATTATATGTGTTTTTTGTACTCGTAGTAATTGAACCACAACAATGAATACCATGTTTCACTGATGTTCATCTTGCTTCTTTGCTTTTAGGTGCACAAAAGAGGAGGAGGCGTCATCAGCCATAGTACTGCCAGACAGAAGTCCTGCTGCACACGACGTCACGTGACGTGTGACCACAAACATCTCTTCAACTTGTGCCACTGCGTGTTGCTGACATCTGAAGAAGATGGCCCCAAAGAAAAGGTACCAGGTCCTCCAGTACCAAGAAAGTTGCCAGTGAGAAGAAGGAACTGCCACTTACCAAGACTGGTGTGCCGCCCAATATTTTTTGGGGAAAACAAAAATTGCGCCTGCAGCAGCGGTGTCCGGGGAGCAAGCTGGGAGCAGCACCACCGCATCAGTGGACTCACCCCACCAACCTAGGCTCAAGCCCATGTCTGTCACAGAGGCAGGCAGTCTAATCACGACAACGCCGACAAGCAGTGATGTTGAAATTGACTTATTGTTATCGCAAAGTAGTACCCAATCAATACAAGGAACTGAGATAAGTGGGCAACAACAGCCGCAACCGCCCCCAATAGTAGTTGTTCCTCCCGAAGTAGGGGCAGTTCAAGAGATAGAGCTTCCTGCAGAGGAAGAAGAGCAAGCCACTATTTCAGAAGGTCCATTGTCTTCCAGATCCCCAGCAAGGAAAAGGAGGGTTAGTCTATCAACTTCTTCAACAAGCCCCCCCTTCTGATGATCTATACACCACTTGGATCCCATCACCTCAGTCTGAGAGTGAGACACACCATGAGACAAGGCTAGGGAAAAGGAAGGTTCCAGAAAGCCTTAGAGTTATGGAGGTAGATGTAGAAGAGGAGGATGATGACGAGCCAGTCATCATCATGGACATTAGTCCTGCATCAGTGGAGACCGACATTACCCCATCCCAAATTGCTGTGAGGGATGTGGCACGGATACCACCAACACAGATCATACCACCAACACCACCTCCAGCTTCCATATTTCGCCGGCAGCCACGTACATCCACCACAAGTACCACCTCAGTAGAAGTAGGTACTGCAGAGAGTCAAACTTCACACCCAGCTACCAGTTCATCCGGCATTGCAAGTGGCACCAGCAGCAGCGCCAGAAAGTTGACCTCCCCCATTTGGGACTTCTTTTCGGTTAGCACGAAGGAGGTGAACATTGCTATATGCTCCATTTGTGGACAAGGTGTTAGTCGGGGTAAGCTTGGTACAAACTATGGTACCGGAGGCCAAAAAATCCATCTGAAACACACCACTTGATCCAGTGGGAGGCGCACCTTAGCGGCCAAAAAACTGCACCCATTGCTGTTGGTGGGGATGAAGAAGTAGAAGATACGATAGCGGTGGAAGGTGAACAAGAGGGAGATATTTTCTCTGTACACAAAGTAGCCCTGTCCCCAGCAGTGCAGTGGTACCGCCCACATCCTCATCAGCAACATCGCAGTGGCACAAGAGTAAGAGTCAGGTGAGACACCAAGGGGTCCAGGCAAGAGAGTACCACAACGACAAAACATGCATTGAGCCTAACAACATCTGGCGTCAAGAAGTCACCTGCATCAGTGGCACCAGAAAAGAAAAAAATCCAGCCTACCATTCTCAGCATGTTTAGGTCGGAGAGGCAGTACGAACGCAACCACCCAATGGCACGTTTGTACAATGCAAAGCTGGCTAAAATGTTAGCGCTGGACCTCCTCCCTTTTTAGGTCTCGGCTAGGCAGCGCATGCGCTGTCTCGTCGAGAGATGCTGTATACACTATAGTGGGGGAAGCTCCACCCACTTTCCGCCCATCTTTTTGATTGGCTTTAGTCATAAAATCTGCTTTGTGATTGGTGTTTGGCTTGTTAGTCCCGCCTCCTTACGCCTATGTCGTCATTTTGCTCCTTCCGAGGCTATTGGCCCCTTTACTCAAACACCATTTTCTGTCCTTTGTCCTTCCCGCCGTACCCTCATGCAATTCGTCACTTTTCGCCACATCCTCACCCCCCCACTCGCATTCGTGCCTTCTTAAACTACCGCACTCCTATTTGTAATGCAATACGTCTCGCGTAAATGCGAGTCATATTGCATTGCAAATGCTTGTTTTAAAGTAGTCCTCAGTCATTTAGAGGCAGGCCCCGGCACCGGAAAAGAACCCTCGGTTGCTCCGGAAGTCTTGCTTTACATGGAGCCTGAGCCAGCACGCTAGCGCTGCTCTTAGCTTCTTGTTCCCACCCCCTCCCGTTTTCCGCGTTCCTTTTGTTCCCGCCCCCTCCCGCTGTCTGTTGTCTTGTAGCTGGTGGGCCATGGACGTACGTACTTTTGGTGTGGGGGCTGCCGGCGGGGCCGCATCTCCCACCATTTTTCAATAATCAGCCGCAGCTCTTCCCGGTAGCGGTATCGGGAACCTGTGAGTGACAACCGAGGAAGGGTGATCTTGAGCTGAATAAGCCTCTACGCTGCTCTATTATTCTCTCCCTACCTTCGCCCATTCTGTCTCTAATTTCTCCCTCTATTGGACATTCTTTTCTCTCTCTAGCTCTCCCTCTGTCCAGTCTCGATCGCTATCCATTCTCTCTTCTCTACCCTTTCCCTCTTTCTCTCTCATGAGCAACTCTTTGACCTACATTTTTCTTTCTTTTTAGCCCTTTCCCGTTTTCTCTTGCTTCATCTTCATTTGTCTTTTCACCCGTTTCTGTCACCCTCACTCTCTTCATTCATGTCTGCCTCTCTCACCCTCTGCTCTCCTAGTTTAAATCTGTTATACATATCTCTCTAACGGAGGAGAGGCCGCCTGGCCCTACTACTGCCGCGGGGATGGCGCCCATACTGGGCCGGAAACCATTCCCTTTGGTCAAACCGCTTGCCGAACCCATTCTTCCCGGGTAAGAGATCTTCACCATAGAGCACAGCAAGAAGAGCTTCAGAAGCAAAGAGTATCCTTCTACTTCCAGTCGGCGAGTTGCGAATGAGTGACTGTCACCAGTGATGGGTTCAGAAGTAGGAAGCATCCTTCCACTGGCGCATGTGGGTACCGGAAGGCTGTATTTTGTGTAGAAGTTGTGGTAACCAGGGTACGTTCACTTGGAGAAAGGGCATCACTGAACATTCATGCTTTATTGCTGACCATTTATCAGGGCCGGCTTTATCACTGGTGATTCCCCGTGCGATAGTGTTTGTCCGCGCCCCAAATGAACTCCGCGAAATCCCTCCCCACCACCCTGTAACAGTGTCCCTTAAGTCTCCATAACCACGCTCACATGCATTTATTTTGTTTTATAGCGCTACTCTTCTCAGTACGTGGTGTCTTGGCACTTACTGCAACACTTTTCCAAGCTGTATCTGCGACATTGTGTGTTTTTTTTAAATTGACAATCTCTGCATGTTGTTTTATTTCTGTGTTAAGCACTTTTATTTTCACGACGGATCCTGGCACGAGTCCTCCCGTCCAGTCAAGTGATTGTAAATACAGCCGAGGGTTGTTTACCTGAAGCAGCCAGCGGGGAGGAAACCGGGGCTTCAGTGGGACGCGAATTCCACAACTAGGCTGTGGATCCAAGACCGGGAGAGCGGCCTGCGCGCACTGTGCTGCTGCATTCAGAAGGTGGGGAATGAATGGCAGGGTACGTAACACATACCTGCATGTTTATTTCTTTTCTTCCTGCCAAATGTCTCCCTGCCCTTCTTAGTGACTTCCCACGGCTTGCGGCGAGGACAGCAGATGGAGCCCACCTCTATTTACAACATGTGTTTAGCTCCGTTAGACCTTATTTACCACCAGTTGGGAGCTAAGCACCCTGTCCTCAGCGCGCCGCCCTTCTTTTGTTTTTGAATCAGAGCTACGCACAACACGTTTGTAGGTAGGCATCTGGCATTGTGCTGTTGTGGGTTGTATGGAAGGTGGTTTTGTCCCAAAGTCACTGTTTATGTTATAACCTGCTGCTGTCTCATAACATTTCTCACTTCAGTGATTCTTCTTCAGTATAACTAAGGTTTTTTTGTGAATTTTATATATTCCTAGCTTGCAAAAGCATGCAGAATGTGTAAATATAAGAGATGTACATTTACAAATGCACCTGTGTTTTGTTAACATTTGTCTCTTTGCTGAAAAGTTTCTACAAAAAGAAAATCCTCCTTTACACCCAGTGCTTCATTTAGGCATTTGCGATGTAATACAGAGTAGAGTATCTGCACTTCAATTTTAAAGGGCAAGTTCCTGCACTTTTCAGCCCAGTTACAAAACTTATAATGGACGAGTACTAGCACTTTCTAGCAGCAAAGCAGTACTCACGGATAGTGAGTATCTGCACTTCCATATTCCAATTCCAAGTCTGCCTACACCCCCACTCAGTTTTGGTGTATTCTCCCTATTCCCAACTTGAGTTTTGACCCACTTCTGTTCCAGCAGTAGGCATAATTCCGCAGGAATACATATCTTTTTAGGGCTCCTGGCCAATTAAAAGGATGAAAGAAGGAAATAAATGAAATGATGATTGGTTTAGTGACATTTAGAAGTTTTTTAATATAGCATCTGGATTTTTCCACAAGTCACTAATATTTTCAAAAGGGAAAATAGTTGCTTGCTGTTCAAAAAACGTGGTTGATTTTTCACAAGTGTTGCAGCCATATGGCATAGATTTATCTAATAGGAATGCAGGGCCAGACAGTAACATTGAAAGATAGTTGCAATAACATAACTTATTGGGAAGCATTGAGTGTTAAAAAGAAAAATGTATTCTTACTTGTGCAAGTAAACTTTGGTTGCTTCATTTGCTTGTGGTCCCTTAATTTCCCCTACCTCCCCCTCAACCCTCCCGCAACACTGCTCTCAAGCCCCCACCAACCCTCCAAGACCACTGCTGTTTTGCTCTGTTTTTGTTAGTTAACTTATGCATAATTTGTAGTGCTTACTCTCCCTTTGCCGTCTATCCCAACCCGCTTGCACGACACTGCTTGCCCGCCCTGAGATGGCTGCATTTATTTCTTATGTTATTTTACATTAGTCATTTTATTTATATAGCGCACCTATCCATGCGCTCAGGGAAATTAAACAATCAGCACATTATCTCAGCTTACTAGTAAACCATTGAGTAGAGTTAGCAGTAAACAGTAACGGGGCCAAAATATCTCACAGGGTGGCGTAAGCTTTACAGATTCATGTGTTATGTTTTGTTAAGCTGTTATATGGTGTTATGTTACCTTGATGTTATGTTACGTTACCTTTCATGGGCTAAAGCACGAATGTACTGTATGGCTAAATACTTATAAGGTCCCAAAAGCGAGACCGATTGCATTGCAAATGCTTGTTCTTTTGTGGAAGGGGTGGGTTTTCTTGAATTTGTGACATCCATCTGCCCAAAATGGAAGGTTCCCAGCCGGTCCTATTTAGCCAGATTTGCTGTTCCAGCACTACATCACGACATGCTGGAACTGCTTGGACAAGCTTTGCAGCAGAGTGCTGTTCACACTATCCACCTGACAACAGACATGTGGACCAGTTGCCAAGCCACTGATTACATGTGCATCACTGCACACTGGATCTCTTTTGTGGGGGTTAGAGAAACGATATCTGCAGCAGGTGTTGTTGACACTGCTAAGATTTTTAATGCCACTCGGAAGCATGCAACTGTAGCCATGTTTGCCATGGAGAAATCTAATACTGCTGCAAACATTTTGGAAGACTTTGACAGCAAGGTCTTTGAATGGCTGCGCCCAAGAGGGCTTAACATTGGTTTTGTTGCCACAGACAATGGCAGTAATATAGTTAAGGCCATGTCTGATGGTGGCTATTTCAGGGTCCTGTGCTTGGCGCACTGCATTAACATCATTGTTCAAGACTTTCTGAAAAAAGGAGACCGAGTCAGCAACTTACTGACAACCTGCAGAAGAATCTGCACACATTTCAGCCATTCTTTTAAAGCCCGGAAGCAGCTGAGGATAATTCAATGTGAGCATAGAATGCCAGTTAAAGCACTCATCTAGGAGGTGCCAACACATTGGAACTCAACTTATTACATGCTTGAACGTCTGTTTGAGCAGTACAGACCAATCAATGAATATGTCATGCAAAGAGGGGATGCTACTGTGAAAGGCATGATCATTGAGATGGACTTTTAGGGCCTAGTTAAATGCCTGACAGAGATGCTACTTCCTTTTGAGCTCTTCACACATGAAGTCAGCAAGGAGGACTGTACTATGGGCCAAGCTACCCCATTGTTGCACATGCTATAGGAACAGCTGAAGGGGGTATCTGCAATGTACGCAGGTGTGGAGGAAAAAAAAGAAGCATATGAGTTGGTGGAGAGATTAACCCTTCGCTTATCTGAAAATACAAGGGTGCATAGAGGCATTGTGTCATCCAACCATTACATTTTTGCCAAAATTCTGGATCCACGGTATAAACAAGTACTGAACACATTGATTCCTTTTTTAGAAGGGGGTGTTGCCAAGTACAAAACTTGGATAGCTGCGGAAGCCAGTCGCTTAGAAAAAGAACGGCTGGGAATTAGAGGCTTGTTACTCCAGGCCACAAGTACTGCAGGTCAGCCGGCGTCAAGTTCAACTTCAGAGCCTGAGGGCAGTGCGGTTGGCTCACAACAGTCAAAAGCACCAACAACACCATGAACAACATCAACAACAACAAGAACAGGAGCATCAGCCCCACCAAAATCGGCACAGGAATGGTTTCTACAGCAAGGGCTTGTTAGGTCCAGTGCTGAGGCAAAGGCAAAATGGGCTGAGCAAAGGGGAGCACCCCTGAGAATTGAGCGGATGGTCCAAGCCTATCTGGATGACCCAAAAGAGGTCTTCATTGATCAAAACCCATTGCTGTATTGTATGGGAAAAGGCACCAATGGCCAGTGCTCAGCAGGCTGGCGATAAACTATCTGGCTTGCCCTGTTGCAAGTGTCTCTTCTGAGCGTGTTTTCTGTGCTGCTGGTGCCGTTCTGACAGTGAGAAGGACCAGTCTCTTGCCCCAAAACGTGGAGAGGTTAACCATGATCAAAATGAATCAGCACTTTATACCACCGGATTACACCATACCTGAAGTAGCACAGCAGGAAGATGATGACGGCAACTTAGGTCATGGAAGTAGTGTGTTAGATGACCTACTTCTGGGTGAAGCACCAGAGTTTGAGGACGAGCTCTACTTCCCTGACAACAACTAGGCTTTTGACTTGTTACTTTCTTTCTTGCTTATTTACTTTTATTATTTGTGTGTGTCTCTATCTTTCTGGTTCAAATCACAACAAATCCATCACCACCGTCTTACTCTTTTATTGCCGGATTGGAGTTGCAACTGTGTGCAGTCAGTGAAGAAGTAAGTCCACTCCTCTGAGTCCTGCTCCAGTCCACTCCTGACTCGCCCTAAATCCATTTCCCTCAAGCCAGACATTGGATGGAGAATAGTACAAGAAATGTGTGCCTGCCTCGTCGAGTCCCTCCAAAGAACCTGACTATAGCTATCCTCCTATCCGAGCCGAGACGGACTACCCCGTAAGAACAGGTAAATGATGGCATGCATTGGACGCTGACTCTGAGGGATTGGTGTTTGTGTTGTTGTTGTGCATGATGTCTACTAGTATTTAATCTACACACAAAAAAGTGACTCCAGTCAATGTTTCCCTTCTTGTTGTATAATAACAAAATTGTACTACTGTAGGCCAATCCATTGCACTTTTGATTCTGGACTCTGTACACTACAGAGTTTGACACCATGATGACCATACCATACTCTTAGTCATTCAGTAGGATCGGAGATGATTGATGGAATAACTCGGGCGTTTCATGAAGTGGCCTAAAAGGTAAACAAGTCAACAACAACCACACCAGACCTACATGTCTGTGTAGTGGTGGAGGCGAGTGTAGTGGTATGACTCACTGACAGCGGTGCATTGATTTAGTTACTAAGGGGTCTATTACGATGGCGGTCGGATGCCCACCGCCGGACCGGCGGTGGACATCCGCCTGCGATCGCAACCAAGAAAACCGCCGGTCAAATTAGGATGGCGGTGGTGACCCCAGCGGTGGGAAATTCCGACTGCCGCTTTTCCACCGGTTGCCATCTGCACTCCTGCCTGGCGGACGGAGCAGGACCGAGATAATGGTGGCGGTGCGGAGCAGGCTCCGCCGGCAGGATTATGATGTCAGCGGTAGCCAGCCTTTCCTCAGCGGTCAAACCGCCATGGAAAGGCATGCGGAGATGGTCTTCTGGGGGCCCGTTGTGGGCCCCAAAGTGTTGGGGGTGTGGGTGCACTGGGGTGTACCCATGGTCCCCCCCTACATTTCCCTCTACCAGGTGGAAGGCACTGTGCAGTGCCTGCCACGCAGTGCAGGGAAATGCAGGACATGCTCCTTTCGGCATCGTGGCAGTGTTGCGGGCAGCAGCATCCGCCGCAATGTTAAGGCCCACAATCAGACCGCCACGGGCGGTCAGATTTCGACCGCGGGTCATCGTAATTCGACCGGCGGTGATGTCGCGGTCCATGCGGGCGGTCTTTTCCCCGCTACCATGGCGGCCAGGGAGGTTTTCCGACCACCATCGTAATAGGCCCCTTAATTTGGAAAATGCTATGTTGCTGTGTATGTGTGCTCAGTGCTGTCTAGCTAAAACTCTAAGCTAAGTGGAGGTTGGGTGGGCACGGCGGGCCTGCTCTGTCCTGTCGTTGTTGTAGGTTAATGCTGGAAACAGAGTAGACATGATTTAGTCATGCCACCTCTGAAAGTGTTCTTGTTGCACTCCTCCTTAATTTATGCATTTTTATTTTTCTCCTTGATTTTTCAATATCCCTTTTGTTTTTCCATCTACACTTACAGACCGGCCTTTACCCTGTGCTATACTGGGAAAAACAACTCACACTTACCTTACAAATCCGCATCCGCCAGGCAGGCAGTGGCACCCAAGATTGACGGACGGAGCGTCCATGGAAGGAAGGACCAAGAGGAATGCCGAGATGCAACTCCCAATTTGACCATAACATAGTTAGAGTATCATCTTTTAGTTTTCATTTGATTCATTTTTTCTCTTCAATTATTACTATTGTGTGTGTTGTTGTTTATTATGTTTGCTTATATATTTGACCCCCTACAGCTATTTTTTATTTTTATTTGCTAGCTTTAAAAGGAAGCCCGGTACAACAGAACATAAAATGTATGTAATTTGGGTCTCTCTGGGGGCAGACAGGCAAGGCAATTGCATAATAATAAAAATTAATAATATACTGCTGCCCTGTACTACCAGTCTAGTACTACTCATCATTATGAAGTCATCATCATGCATGCATTTCCTTTTTCCCCTAAACAGATTTATGATGGTTGTCTGCCAAGATTGTGTGTTGTCCATGTGTAGTGTTTGTCTTTGTCAAACCTTTCCCTCAAATACCCCTTCCCAACCATTCATCAAACCCTAACCCTCTTCCCCCGGGCTGTGTGATTTATAATATTGAGGTGTGACTAAATTACATTTACACCAATAAGTGATCACACACTTGCTGGGACGTATGTGGTGAAAGCGAGGATCTTCTTCTGCTCTAAGTATATATATATATGTGCAGGAGGTGAATGACTACGGAGGAATGTTGTAGTCTGACAAGGGCGTATAAATCACGTTGTTACGCCGCAAATCCGTTTACGATGACTCACCTGTGAACAAGGCTACCGATGTAGCTGAAACGCGTCAGGACAAGCAAACTAGGCTGTCATCTTGCGAAATAAAGTGCAAGTTAATTCCTGTGAATCTGGTGTCCGGCGTGCTTCTTCTCTTTGGATTAGAAGGTGTTTTGGAGATATATATATATATATATTACCTACTGGCGGTCGCCAGTAGGTAGTTATAGTTAGGACCACGTTTCCATAGGAAAAGCATTTTTTGATGTGCTTATAACTTTGGTGTCGTTTGACGAATCTTTACGAAATTTTCCAAAAGGTTCCTCTTTTCAGGTCAGCTCCTATCCTAAAAGTTTGGGGGGGATTCGTCAAGGGGGGGCTAAGAAAAAAGGGGGGTCCCAAAACGTGTTTTCTCCATGCAATTTCCATTGGAAACTTTAGACAAAGCTACAGGTCAAACTGCTGAACGGAATTACGCCAAATTTGGCACAGAGAAAGGTCTTGGTCCAGAAAGCACGCTTTTGTTTAAATCGGGTAAATCCGTTCAGTAGTTTTAGAGAAATATCAAATTTTCCAGATAGATATTTAAGAATTCTGACATCTGATTGGCTGAAGCGTTACGAGCACGAGCTTGCGGCTCATTGGCTGCGAACTGTTGAAACTAGGAAGTGTTGGCAGCCATTTTGTGATTCAGTCCGTCAGCTCACAACTCTCCCTCTACAAGGCATCAGGTTCGTAGTTCTACCTCTGCGAGGCAACACTAAAAATATACCGCAGCTCTGTCTGTGTGAGATACCCCTTCACGGTCCCTCTCCCCACATCACCAGCTCGGGGCTATGCCTTTAGAAGCCAGTCCATCGGCTCGCAGCTCTGCGACTGCGAGCTGTGAGCCATTTTGTGACTCAGTCCGTCAGCTCGCATCTCTCCCTCTAAAAGGCATTGGATCCGTAATTCTACCTCTGTGAGGCAATACTGAAAATATCCCGCAGGTCTGTCTGTGCGAGATACTCCTTTTACGCTCCCTCTCCCCACATCATCAGCTCGCGGCTATGCCTTTAGAAGCCAGTCCGTCGGCTCGCAGCTCTGTGTGTGCGAGCCATCAGGCCCGCAGCTCTACCTCTGTGAGCCACCTTGTTAGCTCGTAGCTGTGTCTGTGCTAGCAGGCCCATCGGCCTATTACTCTCCCTCTGCGAGTTAGCCCGTCGGGTTGCAGCTCGGAGGGCTCGCAGCTGTATCTCTGCGAGCCAGCCTGTTAACTGATAGCTGTGTGTCTGCTAGCAGGCCTGTTGGTCCGTTGGTCTCCATCTGCGAGTCAGGCCACAACTCTCCCTCTGCGAGCCAGTACGGTGCTGTGCTTTTGCGAGCCAACGGCTCGTAGGTCTCCCTCTGTGAGCTGAGCCCATGGGCCGCAGCTCTTCCTCTGCAAGCCTGCCCGACGGCCCGCAGGTGTCCCTCTGCTAGCCGAACCGCAGCTGACACTCTGCGAGCCGAAATTAGGAATATAAGGCGGCTCTAAAAAGAGCCCTTGTGTTTATTAGTTGGAGCTACATGTAAGTGCGAATGCACAGCTTCAGGTTAATCAGGAAAACTCGGTTTCCCTCATCTGTGAAGTGTACTCCATCACTTCTGTAGATATCAGCCATATCAAAACGTATGTTGTTGTTGTAAATCGACCCCATTCTATGGTCTCTGAGGTATGCAGACACAGCTTTGTTGACATTCTTCCTAGATTTTTCAATCTTATGACAAAATTGGTTTGACCATTTCCACTTCTGTCTTTGGCATATATTGGAATATACAAACACAGTTTGAGGCAAAAGTAACATCAATTGTCCAAAGGTGTCCTTCATAAGCATTTCCAAACCTAGCCCAGTCAATGTGCCTAGGTGGTTACCACCACAGTGCACAATCATGAGATCAGGGTGTTGGAGATGCAAACAGGTTTTAACCAAAGGGAGCAATTGGGGCCACTTCAATCCTCTCTGTGCAAACCATTTAATGTGCACATTTTGTAAACCTAGGTCTAAGTCAATACGTCTCTGTTCTGCATACCTCTTGCACCAGAAAAAATAGATATGTCCTACAATCCACACTAGCATTTTGAAGGTATGGCTAGAAGATATGGATAAATGTCTGTAGCTCATGCAGTCCGTTCGTAGAATAAGAGATATGTTTAAACATGGGGAACTACTTTTTTTTTTACATACAAAACGTTAACCGATTGGGAGATGAAATGTATTGTGTCCTAAAAAGTAGGGTGTATATTAGTTTTGATGAAAAGCATCTTTGTGATTGGTTAATAAAAAAGCAGTTTATACGTGGAGTACATATTATACGATGAAATTTGCTCAGCTCAACCACACCTGTTAATTGTATTTGGAAGGTGCAGTTCAAACTTGAAAGAATGGTCAACTTTTGACCTCCACGTGCCGTTAAATGTTGGAGAAAATGTTGCAAAAAAAATATCAGTTGGTTTAAAAAATGATGAACTTTTAACCTGCACAAGTCGTAGAATGTTCTAGAAAGTGTTGATATAATACGTTTAACTTTTCACTTGTACGTGTCCTTAAAAAAACTGTTTATATGGAAAGTTCAAAAATAACCAATAAAGAGAGGTTTTGCAATCGAAAAAAAAAAAGGAACTATTCTGATTTGTTCTTTACATGTATTTATGTGTGGAGCAACAGGGAAATTGTGCCTTTACTGATTCCATTCTTGATGAAAGCGGTGCATTACATGTACTGTGTGACAAGAAAAGAATTGCATGCGTTTGTGACATTTGAAGTCTGCATACCAACTACGAAGGTAAATTAGAAATTAAGAAGGTGTGTTATGTGTTTTGTAGTAGTGGTTAAGTATTTGAGACGATATTTTTAACTTTGAAAGTATTTTTTATTTCTAAATAACAGTGTTAGTAAAGTCTGGTGTTTTATTGGTTCTAAAATATGCATAATGTGTAACTAGTTGTTAAACAAGTACTTTATATATGTTTAGGAGTTTTCACAAAGAAAAAGTGTAAGTTGTTATCTGTAAAGACTGTGGGCCATATTCTCAAGACGAGCGATAACATTATTGCCATTCTTGTGAATATAGCCCTGTATGGGTTTGGAAATTTGATGTAGCGTTAATTTCGATTTGTATATCTATTCCGGCGAGATAAACAGAATGTCGCACGTTTGGAAATTATGCTCAGTCTGGAAATAGTGGAGAAGGGCTGACAGTAGAAAATTCATGTGTTATTAAGTTAACAGAGATGGAAAAAAAAGAAGAAATGTTATGTGCACAGTTTGTGGTCTCATTTTTTACACTGAGAGGTAGATTTCAATGTCAGTCAAGGCTGGTGTGGTACTGCGAGGCTTTGCATTTGGGTGTTCTTAGGAAATCTAAGTTGTTAGGGAGCGTTTCTTCAGAAGTCATTTTTTTACATATGTGAGAAATAAAAAATAAATGAAAATGTTCTTAGTAAATTTTCTATACGATTTTTTCACACTAGTAAACTAACTGTGATTATAAGTGATGAAAATTGTTAGGGTGTGTCTCTGTGCTGAATATACGCAGGACTTTAAGTGGACTGGGTGTTACCGCTGCTACCCCTTTTAGACACCCGCATTTTTTTTCATCCCACTTAAAACCCTCAATATACGTATATTAAAGGAACGGTACAATAAAAGTTTAGGGATTACACCTCCGTTTCCTCTCCTCATGTGTCATCCCCATTTTGTGCACCAAACAGTAGTGTTTATAAAAATTAAGAGAGCTTTATTTAGTATGAAAATAGCACTTATACCTTTATTAGCATGTTCATGGGATCTGTAGTGTAAAGAAAAGGTCGTAATCAGTTTCAATGGTACAAAAGTGACGTAACATATGTTTGAAAGATTACATGGTTTTAGGAGTAAGGTATAGAGGTAACAAATAAGCAGTATAGTTTGTTATGTTTAAACGAGTATGTAGTTTTGTAAATCAGAAACGGCGTTAATTTGTGCAGCACACAGTACACCCACAATGACCCTGGAACATGTCCCTGAATGCCTTGGCACACTGCAGCACACATCCAAACGCCAAGTAGACCCCCATCCACAATGTGCACAGAGTGCCCCCCCATCACCAATATCACAACCTACCCTTGCACATATGCTGAATCCAGCAAACCAGCAGATCCGTGACCCACACTGACTATGCAAGTAACACTGCATTTCGGATAGCATAGCAGCTGCGCAAAGAAAATGACATGGCCCACGAAGCAACATGGACGGAGCCAAGTGCGGATCACATCCTCAAAGGAGCAGGTCACACTCCGACGTGTCCGCGTGCAACCACAACCCATGCCTTACAATACACGCAGCAGACCAACAATGCACCAGGCCACAAAATAAGTCCACGAGCACACATCACCCAAGTCAAAAGCAAAACAGGCCCCGAAAAGCACACAATCCAAAGGCACCCTGTCTCAAGGGGAGAAGGCTACACGAAATCAGAGCTGCAGGGGCAATTCACCCACAATGCAGTCCACACACATAGCAATCACAGAACATCAGCAATGAAGGCAATGTGGTACAAAACTCCCCTCATACGGGTTCTGTGTCCGGTGTGTATGGCGGGGTGATGGCTGCATGGCTGTGTGCCCCTGACACATCAGACTGCGTAGGTGATGGGGCTGCATCAGATATCGTCCAGCACCTATGCAAAAACAATGTCTGGCTCACAGAGGCGGAGCTTGCCAAAGGGATACACCCCCATTGCACATGCGACAGTCAGTTCTTCCCTGTGTTGGGATGAGGCTCATTGTGGCACACGAGTGGACAATCTTTACAACACACCTCACAGTTAGACACCAGTGGAGTGGCATAGGCTTTATTGGCATGTGCGTGTCAGTACGGACGAGGCAACGGCCACAACAGGCATGGACATGGTTAAGACACTTACACACAGCATGGGTACATATCGAGGGGCAGATGATGTTGGGGGTCAAATGGACAAGATTGATCACATATGGCAACGCTCACAGCCCACCTTGCCTTGCTGGACGAGTCATGTGTTGTTTGGCGTCTGCACAGTGCCCCGTGTGAGGGGGCAAGACTGACTGTACGTGGGGTCTGCATGGTGCTCTGCCTCCGGGGTGCGGCAATTGTCTGCTCTGCCGACAGTGATCAGGTGTGATGGTCCGACAGGTTCACATGTCGTGCTACATCGCCATGTGTGTGCTCTCACCCAGCAGTTGCCAAACGACGCTGTGTTGCTCGGACCATGGACCTGCGTCGCCTTGGACAGCTGTGTGTGCACACGCGTTATTCCACGCACATGAATCCAGAGCCCGACCGAAGGGAGACGTGTCCTCTGTTTTGGTGGGATATGTGAGCAATCCCCACTGTGCAACAAGTTGTTGGGCCATGTGCTGTGGGTGGCAATAGGATGTGGCTGCAGGTACATAATTACTCGTCCATGAATGCCCGTGCAGCTTCATGTGCAATGTGTTCCAATAGTATGTCGTTGTCATGTTCAAGGAACACCAGGGTGAGCCGATCCATTAGGTGGTCCGGGCAGGTGTGCTCAGCCCACGCCATGTCACCGATCCGCAACACAGCCCAATAGGGGAGCGCCTCAATGTGGTCACTGCAGACGAGAAATTGTGCCATCTCCCATGCACAACTACTAATACATACGCAGTATGTCAAGGCATCCCATGCACGGCTGTCTGAGTTACACTCCTGTTCGTGATCCAACAGGGGGCGCAAACACAAGTCATGGTCCAATTCATCAACAGTTGTGTTGGCTAGGTAGAGATCCATGGGACACTCAAATGTGCATGTTTGGCAGTGGAACCAGGGCTGGACGCAGGTGACATGGGCAATGCGGAAGCTGAGCCTGTAACTGATCCGCAGCACTGCCAGTGGCAGTGCGCCCAGTAAATGCAGCATACGTGCACGGTACTGTTCCACGTGACGGGTGTTGTGCATGTGCCCGGTATGGCCTGCCATTGCGTTGGTGCGTCTCGTGAACAGGCACTCTTCTGGACTGCGGCTGTTGTGTGGAGGATATGCCACAGCTCTGAGCAATAATTTGAATGTGTGTGCAACGTTGTGGGACATGGGTTGCTGTTTCCGTGGGTGTCAAGGCCTTCCCATGCGGGGGTACCACAGGCAGGGGCTTCTATTTGTGGGCAGTGGATAAGTCGGATGGTTTATTTGCGGAATGCGTGGTGTGGGAGTCGTCCCCATCTGCCATTGTATGTCTATCAGGGTGTTCCAGGCACGTTCGGGACCAAGGTCAGAGGTGCAGGTGTCCTCCCGGCTTCTGCATTGGGACAATGGTGCTTTCATCCCTGATGTTTGTCTCACTACTACTTTCGTTTTGGGAATGTGATGTGGCTTTGGCGCTAAGATTGGGACACGGCCTTGGGCTCATGGTGTACGGATGGCGATGCACACACATATGTGGGCATGTGGAGCCAGGTGCCCGTGCATCCTTGCGCTGCTTGTGCTATCTCACTCCGTCTCTCTCCCTCGCTCTCTCCCTCTGTTTCGTTTGTTGCGCGCATGGCACACCATCTTGTCTTGGATTTGGTCTACCGGGCTGCGTGCTACGGATTGTCCAGTGAGAGCAGCTAGGACTCATCCTAGGGGTTGTTTCTGCTTTTGTTTGTGTGGTTTTTTGTGTTGGTGGTTGCATTGCTGTATGACTGATTCTCCATTTTCTGGTCACGCATGTATGTTTATTTTGCTGCTTATGCGACATCAGGCAAGATGTTTGTTTTGGGGTTGGTGGTGTTGGTGTGCAATTTCTTAGTCCGGTGTTGGGGGTGGTTCCGGGTGTGGGATGGGGTTGTGGGGTGTTGGCGGTGGGTGTTGTGGCCCTGTTGGGTGTCCGGGCCGCATGATGAGTTGCTCCATGGCATCTGTTGCCCTTCGGATGTGGCCCTGGGTTGTGCTCCCTTTTGTGGTGCTGGCTGCCATCCAACTTTACACCAGGTCAGAGCAGGTGTAAATTTCCTGGTGCTAACGCGCCTTATCGCCGGTTTTGTGTTTTTATCGCGGATGTGGCTGGTTGTTGTGAATGTTGAGGTGTGCTGCTGTCTCGGCTTTTGTCACAGGAACGCCTACTCTGCATCTCATTAGCGATATTTGCGAGGGTCCTCTGTGGCGGTGTTTTTTGAGGCTGCTATCGCGGGTATACTGGTGGTGTGGGCTGTTAACAGCGGCTTGTGAATGGGGGGTACATTTATCACGAGTTTGGCTGCGATAAAGTGCCGTTAATTCGGCGATGGCTCCTTGTGAATATGTCCCTTAATCTTTCCCACCTCTCCATCTCCATGTTGGTGGTTTTTGTTGCTGTCTAACAGTTGATCTGTACTTCTTTATGTACATCCACAATGAAATGTAAGCCTGTACCATATTTTTGCTAATATGGTGCAGTGTTATGCTTGCTAAGTTGCCGATAGAAGTGTTAAACTAATAAGGGTAACGTTTACATGTGCCATTTAGTTGAGAATATCACTCTAAGTATACAGATAACAATTTTACAAAATAGTATCTACAAAGTTATCTGTAGTGGGTTGCAGAGGAAGTGCCGTGGGACGGTGGGGTGCATGGGACGTGGGGTGGGGCGGGGGGGCGAGGGGAAAAGTAGGAGGTAGTGGAGTCACATATAAAATGAGAAGGTGAATCTAAATAATTCAATAAATACGTGCTGTATGTCGGATGACACTACCTGCAACCCTACTGTTCCCTTATTCCGCTCCAGTACCATGCAGCATTTCCTCTGCAAGTCGCCACTGGAACTTATATAATTGTATGTGATTATTTTGACATATTGAACAGATATAACAAATAATTGAAACTTTTTTTTCATTCGCAGAAAATTATTTTGTTTGGATTAAAAATTGAAAAATGCCTAGAAAAACTGAAAAAAAAAGGAAAAACAAAAAGGCAATCTACTTAAAGAAAAGTCAAAAATGTGGATTAGAAGAAAATCAGAGTACTACAAAAATAGTTTCTTCTGGTCAAAACACTAGACAATTTCTAAAAAAAGTACTACGAACATTTAATGAAAATAACATCACACAAAGGAAAAATAAAAAAATTTCAAGTAAGGAGAAGCAGACTTCGACTTCAAATTGCAAGAAAAAAAACATGATAAGGAAAGAGTATTAGTTACTCGTAGACAAAAACAATTTCAAGAAATTCGTCAAAGAGTTTTTCGAAATAGAGTAATTCAGAATTTAATAAAAGGATGCCGCAAATATAAAAAGAAAGTGCTGCAATTGAAACAGAAACAGCGTGTTGAAAGCATAGTGGATACTGCTTTTAAGTTAAAACAAAAAATATTCATTTTCATTTTGAAGAGGATGAAAGTGTTGGATAAAACAATGAAGATTCTGAAAGACAAAAGTAAAAAAAAAAAAGACGTGTGAACAGAAGCAACTTTTGTAAAATCTTCAGTGGAAAATGGAAACATACATCTAATAGTGAACCTTTTTTTAATGAAGAGAGGTACTTCCAAGAAAATAGTTTACCATTTGCAGTTCATACTGGAGGTCGTTGCTACGAAGTTCAGAATGGTTGTCCTGTTGCAAAAGAGGAAATGGTTACTATTAGTGCAGAACAGTTAATAGCTGAAGAAGTGCAAGAGAAACGCACACAAGCTCCTGTGTATAAGTGGGGTTGTAGCAGTATTTGTAGTATTCAACAGGAATCTATTGATATAATGCGAAATTTGTTACGAGAATATACACAGAAAAGTGTAAAACAGAAGATTATGTTGTTACAAACACTAGATCCTTGAATGTAAGAAAATATACTGAGAAACATGGGCATTCTCTGGCTTGTCTTTCAAGAAAAGTGTGTAAAAGTGTTTTTCATCACTTAAGGATGTTAGCACTACACCATTCAGAAATGCGGAAGTTTGTAAGGAAACTGTACTATGTAAAAAGTCCTGCATTATGTTTAGGTGAACTAAATACAGCTCTTTTACACGGTTCTTTATCAGATGTACAAAAAAAGTGTGATGATATTCAGTTCCGATATTTTGGTTCAGAAGAGCAGTGTATAGAAAGTGAAAGTTTGACAATTTCAGATGTTGAAGAAGATGGGAAAGTGATTATGATGGATCAGTTTGAAGAAGATATTGGAAAGTTTAACATAGTGTGCTCTGAAATTCCAAACTATGGGGGTCATTACGATGACGGGCGGATCGCCACCGCCCATATGGCGGTGGCGATCCGCCCGCCATTTCACACCGCCGCATGCCATTTCCCCCCGCCATATTACGATGGCTCGGGGGTCCGCGGCGGACGGAAAGACCGTCCGCCGCTTTTCCGCCGGTCGACTCGTCGACCGAGCGGAAAACATACATTATATGGCGGCGGTGTCTGCAAGACACCGCCGTCCATATTATGATGATGGCGGAGAGCAGCCTTTCCATGGTGGCGTTGCCGCCATGGAAAGGCATATGGTCTTCGCTGTTGGGGGCCCGTAGCGGGCCCCCAGGATGTTGGGGGGTAGGAGGTGCACATAGGGGGTACCTATGGTACCCCCCTGCATTGGCATGGACAAGGTGGCAGGCACCGGGCGGTGCCTGTCACCTTGTGCATGTGAATGCCCAACGTGCATTCCCAGCATTGTGGCGGGCGGTGCTGTGAACACCGCCCGCCACAATGTTGGGAATAGCGGATGTTACCGCCACCATGGCGGTGGCATCCTAATACTCACGGCGGGACCGCCGCTCCTATGGCGGACGGTCCCATTCACCGTTACGGTGGCGGGCGGACTTTGTCTGCCCACCATCGTAATGGGCCCCTATGTTTGTGTTTGTTGTCGATGTACTAATTATAAAATTCAAACTAGGAATGTTGATTTGTATTTGAAATCTGAAAAGAAGAATAATGATAAATGGAAAGAATTTACAACTTACTTGTTAGTGGAAGGTCAATTTGAGTTAGGCGGTGATCAACGTAATTGTAAATATTGTTATAACAAATTAGAAGAGAACAAAATGCCCGCTAGAGCAGTACATAATAAGTTAGAATTAGTAGCTATTCCGGAGGAACTGGCAGATTTGAATACATATGAGTCAGTTCTAATTCAATCTGTTCATCCATTTCAAACTATAATTCGCATGGAGCCTAAAACAGGTAAACTGCCACCAACAGACTTACAAAGAGGGCTGAAAGGAAGAGTAGTGTACTTACCTTTCGATTTTAAGAAAAATATTGAAATTGTTGGTGGAGACAAAGATGAAAATGAAGCAGTAGTCATTCTAGTAAATGGAGTACCAACAAAGAGTCGGAAAATATGGCAAGAATTTGTGGATGTTAAAAAACTTCAAAAGGCTACGTTATATCTTGTGGAGAATAATATTTCTTGTAAAAGTGTAAATGTGGAACAACAGGTAATAAGTTTGGAAGATGAATCTGAAATTTCAAGTGGTCAAATAGAGAAAGTGGACTAGTCAAGGAGTGAAGAGATTTATGAACATTACACAATATGTCCTCTACATTCAAAAGAAGTAATAGGAAACAGTATTGAGTTATTTCAAATGAAAAAAGCAAAGGGAACTCCAATGAGTGTATGGGAGAAAAGCTTAGAAGCTCGTTGTTTTCCACAGCTGTTTCCTACTGGAGAAGGTGGACGATATGATGACCGACCTGTACGTATTCCAGCTTCAGAATATCGCTCAACAAGATTATACTCTGAAGATCCTAGATTCCGGCAGTGTATACCATATATATTTCACCTTTTGTTTGAAAGTGATCTGTCTTCTCTGTCCTATGCAGTGAACCACATACTGAAAACTGGAGTTCATCAATCACTTCTTTCAGCGAAAGAATTTGTGGAGAAAGTTCAACAAACAGATGAAAATTTAGAAGCACAGTTAATTAATTTGATGGCATGTCAACGAGGAACAAATGAGTATTGGTATCGTCGTCATGGAGAACTGAAGTGTATGTTACGGCACTTAGGTACACCAACATGGTTTGTGACACTTAGCTATGCAGAGTATGCATGGGAAGATTTGCTTGAATTTCTACGAGAAGCAAATTCCAATATAAAGAATGTTGAAATGAAGACACCTGGAGAACTGTGTTCTTTGGATCCTGTAAATGTGTGTAGATATTTCAATCATAGGTTTCAAGCATTGATGTCTTTCTTCTGCAATAAAAAGAATCCACCTCTTGGAGAAGTTATCGATTTCTTTTGGAGAAAGGAGTACCAAGCGAGAGGTGCTCCTCATATACATATGCTATTGTGGATCAAGGATGCACCTAAATTTGGAACTGATTCAGATGAAATAGTATTGTCTTTCATTGAACAGTATGTGACATGTGAGATTCCAAGAGAAGGAGGAGATAGAAGCTTGAGACAGCAAGTTTTACGTTTCCAAAGTCACCGTTGTGGAAAGTACTGCCGACGAAAATACAAGTCTAAAGGAAAATTTTATACCAAGTGTCGGTTTGGATTTCCACGTCCAGTAATTTCTAAAGGAAGAGTAAATTCTTTTTTTCTTCTGTAAGGCACACAATAACTCGCAAATCTCCAAAGAATACCTACAACTTGAAAAGAACAGAACTGTCAAAGTATATTAATGACTACAATCCGGTTATTTTAAAAATGTGGAATGCAAATATGGACATCCAGTATGTTGCAGACAACTCAATTGCTGTTGCACGCTACGTAACATCATATATAACGAAATCAGAAAAAACCGAGATGAAGCAAATGTGGGAAGAAATTGCACAAGAGAAAAGCCTTAGCAAAAAATTGTACAGCTTTACTTTGAAAATGCTTTCCCAAGGAGAAATTGGATCGTATGAATGTTCAGACCGCTTGTCCTCTTCAAGTTTATATTTAAAATCACAAGGGATCATTTGGGTAAGTTTAGGTCTTGCCTGCTCACGAAATAGAGTGTTGAAATCATTAGAAGAAATTGAATACTTAGCAGCAAATGAACCAGACAGTACAGAAATTCTTAAAACTAATATGTTGGATACATACTATCTGAAAAGGAGTCGACATCTGGAACAGCTATGTCTGTATGAAGTACTTCAACATTACAGCTTCAAAAGAAATGTTAAACAGAATTTTAAACAAGGAAAATATGCAGTACTTGGATGCCATGGATGTTTGGTAAAACACACAAAAGGTAACCTTATCAACCACAAGAAACTCAGGGGCATATTAGCAAGACCCACGTTAAAATTATCGCCGTTTTAGCGGCAGGAAACTGCCGCTAAAACGGCGATAATGGGCTTGCTAATATGTGTTATAGAATTCCAATAGAAGCCCAGGTTAGATGTGCAGGACATCTAACCTGGGCTTCTATTGGAATGCCATAACGCATATTAGCAAGCCCATTATCGCCGTTTTAGTGGCAGTTTCCTGCTGCTAAAACGGCGATAATTTTAACGTGGGTCTTGCTAATATGCCCCTCAGTTGTGAAACTCCAGACAAGCGAGAATTTTACTATTTAGCACTTCTCCAACTGTTCAAACGATGGCGTAGCGAAAGTGATTTACTTGGAGATTTCGACTGCTATGAAGATTCTTTTAATGCATATAAAAATAGCATTGCATGTTCAATTTTCCCTACATATTTAAAAATGTTGAATGATGAAGTTGAACAGGAAAAGACTATTACAGCTGAAGTTGCAAATGAAAGTTCTCAAGAGAGTCAAAGTTCTGGTCCATGTAGTCAAGATCCACTTGGACAACCAATAGTGGAAAATGAAGCAGCGATTGCTATGCATGAAGTGGAAATTGCAATGCAACAAGCACAAGAGGAGAATATTACATTGGAAAAGTTAGACGAACAAGTAAATATTGAACAGAAAGAAATATATGTACAAGTGAGAGAACAGATAGAACATGGTTTGTTGCATGAAAAAAAGAATGTGTATGTTCATCATTTAACCTATTCTGATGTACATCAGTGGTCAAGCTGGAACGGGTAAAAGTTTTTTAATTAAAGTTTTGACCAGTTATCTTAAAAAATCTACTGGTTCACATTTATCTTGTGTAGTAACAGCTCCAACTGGATTAGCTGCGCACAATGTTAAAGGAATTACTTTGCATAGATTACTAATGTTACCAGTTGAGCATGATAATAAATTAGAATATCAGAAGTTGTCTGGAGAAGCTTCTTATGAAGTGTCAAGAGTGCTGAAGAAGATGAAACTTTTAATTATTGATGAGGTGAGCATGGTCTCAAACTTAATGCTTGCTTTCGTGCATTTAAGAATGCAACAGGCAACAGGTATTAAAAACAGATTACGACGTTCTCTTTGGAGGAAATCATTTAATTGTATTTGGAGATCTGCTACAACTAACTCCTGTAAAAGGAGACCCAGTCTTTAAAACTCTTCTACATGAAGACACTAGGAAATCTTTGGGAAGTATTGGAAATGTGAATCTCTGGTTAAATTTTGAATATAAAGAACTCACTCAGAATATGCGACAAGGAAGTGATGAAGATTATGGAAATATTCTGAAAGATGTAAGAATTGGTGTTCTAAGCAAACATGGTAAACAAGCTTTACAAAGTCGTCTACTAAAGAACTTGTTTACAACTGAAAACACACCAGCAGCAGTACTGTACAAGAACATTGCAGAAAAAAAGTCTATACTTTGCTTAATGCCTACACTGGAAGAGTGTTATACATTTAATCAAGAGCTTCTGAAATTGGAAAATCAAGAAATAGTTCACATTGAAGCTATTGATAAAATCGAGCATCAAGGAATAACAATTCTTCTCTCAAATAAACTACAGACTAAATTGGATTCTTTGGAAAAGTCTGTATCAAAAACTGCTGGCTTAGAATTTTTTTAGATGTATGTATAAACTGTCGGGTAATTTTGAGGCGTAATTTGAATATAGAACAAGGTTTAGTGAATGGAGCAATAGGAAAAGTTGCTGAATTTGTAAAATATCAAAACAGAAATGCAATTGAATTCTTGAAAATTAAATTTGATCAGATTGCAGAGGTGAAACAAATTGGGCATTGTGCTAGACTTGTATGTTCGTAGAAAACAGTTTCCTTTCTGTTTAGCATATGCAATAACCATTCATAAATCTCAAGGTTTAAGTGTAGATAATGCTTTAGTAAATGTTTAAAGAACTGTGTTTAAAGAGGGAATGGCATACGTTGCATTATCTCGAGTTAGAACATTGTCTGGTTTGTATTTAATTGATTTCGATGAAAACAAGGTTAGTGCTGATGTAAATTGTGTAAGAGAATATAATCGTTTAAGAAGACTTTATGCACCAACTTTAGGTGAATATCCTATTTATGAAAAACGTGCTGTGTGTTCAAAACGCAAACATGTTGATGAATCAAGTGTGGTTGAAAAGCAGAAAAAAATTCAAGAGAAAAGAAAAGATGCAAAGAAACAGAAAATACTAACAAGTGATGATGTTGTGGGATACCAATTAGAAAATGCTTCTGGTGTCAACTGCTATGGTAATGTTATTCTAAAAGTTATATTTTATCTGGAAGATCTTTATGGTGAAATTATGGAAAGTCAGGAAAAAGATTATGTTCTGCACTTTATACTTTATTTGAACAATTGAGAACTGACAGAAGTAAGATCCATACTGCTTCTGGTATTCGACAACTCTTGGATACATGTACTGGATCTTTAATGTTCAGTCCTAATATACAACAAGATGCACAAGAGTTTCTGATGGTTATGCTTGGAGTATTAGAAGATGAAGGAATCCAGATTGAGAGTTTATTTGGACTCAGTTACAAATGGGATCACAAATGTGAACAGTGTTCATTAACTTCTAGTACTATAGTTGACAGAGAACGATTTCTATATTTAACAATACCTGACTGCAAATCTGTACCTTTTCCGAAATTAGTAAAAGAAGCAAATCATGATATGAAATGTTCTTGTTGTCAATCAGAAATGTTATCTACATTATGCCTAGAAAGATATGGAAAATATGTAATTTTAATGCTACAACGCTGTAGACCAAATGGAAGAAAAGTGGAAACAAAAATTAAAAATGTTGTTGCTAGTCAAGTATCTATTTCTGGAAGAACTTCCACAACACTGGCTATTGTTTTCCATGCTGGAGCTACTACCACATGTGGACATTATACTGTATATTTGAAATGCAAAAATGGTTGGAGTCACTGCAACGATACACACTTGGAAATTAAACCGAGATTGCCTTATGAATTATCCAACTCATACTTGATATTTCTGAAACAAAAATTTTAGATACATTATTCGGCCTAGAGGGAAAATGGGAAGATGCTTTAAGGAATTGATACTGGATGATTTAAAAAAAAAAAATTCCACACATTATTTGGCCTCGAGGAAAAATGTCAACAGAAACTACACAGTAAAGGTAAGATTTAAAAATTGGAAATAGTATTGGATGTGTTATTTGTGTTGATTTGTTATTGTGGTTGTAAGAGTTAGTCATTTGTTTTTTTTTAACAATCTAGTTGATTGTTTTTTTCCCAGCTGTTTATGATGATACTACACTGACATCACTGTGAATAGTGGTTAAGTAGAATCTGATAACAGCAGAAAAAGGGAGAAAAATATGTTTTGAAAATTTTATATTATGTTGTATTATTTGATAAGTAACAGTGTAATTTGTGAAATATATTACCTTACACAACAGTTTTACAGTTTATTTTCTTTTCTGTAGTGGAAAAGTCATAAAAAACAGTACTAATGACAAATAGCAGAATAGTAGTTTGATATTTAAAAAAAAAAAAATCTAATTCACTGAAAAAACCATAGGTTTTACAGACGTTATAGTTAGAAATTAGCATTTAAAAAACCTTTGAAATTCACTGAAAAAACCATAGGTTTTACAGACGTTATAGTTAGAAATAAGCATTTAAAAAACCTTAGAAATTCACTGAAAAAACCATAGGTTTCAGGGACGTTATAGTTAGCTGGACATTTCACTCGTACACAACCATAGAAATTCCACCGTTATAGTTAGTTCAGTTAACTATAACTCGAGCCCCCGCAATGCACTGCTCATGATGTCACATATTACATCATTCATGGCATGGTCAGTGACATCACTGATGACATCACTGATGACATCTCAAATGACATCACTGATGACATCATCCACATGATAATCTGATGCACCTCATCACACCCTAATATAACCTTTAATACACCCACTGTAAAATACACACTACCATTTTCGAAAGCATCCACACACCAATACCAGTTACTACATACTCACTCACTGATTCCTATGTCTGCACACACATCCACTCATTCACCTATACAATCACTTATACATGCAGTCACTTATCAATACAACACTATCATATGTACTCATACACCTATTCAGACACTCACACACCGCCACTCATCCATGGAGATACTCACACACCTAGTCAGTCATGCAAAGAATCAATCACACTCCCATTTACTCACCTAAACAGTTATACACACACGACCTCACTAATTCATACAGACAGTAACGCATAGTTACTCTCTTATGTAATCACTGAAACAAGTACAGACTCATCCATAAATGCCACTCTCACAATCACTCAGTCTCACATATAGTTATTTATATACACCATCACTCACATATACTGCCTTTTACATATGTAGTTACTCACATATGTACCACTGAGACATCCATTCACTCACCCATACACACACTCACCCACCCATACAGCTGTTTCCACATGCACTCTTGAACCCATACACCCAGTGAATCAACCACTCACACATCTATGCAGAGAGTCACACACCTCCAACCCACCCACACACACACTCAGTCCCCCATACAAATACTCAAGCAAACAATCAATAACCCATATAGACACTCATGTAGCTACTGACCAACCCATGTAGCAGCTTACACAACGACAGACAGACTGATACAGACATTCACACAATTTAGTCACTAACCCATGCATTCAGTAAGACACGTTTAATGAGTCACTTATACAATCAGTTACATACCTCCTAAATCCTCCATCCAGACACTTATACACCCACTCATTCTTGAATACACCTTGCCATATATATAAAACATATTTAAACTTTAAAGAAACACACAGTCACTGGATGTTATCATCAGTAATGTCATCAGAAACCCTGGGCATAGTACTCCGCTACGCTCACGGAACATGCATAGTTTGCGCTACTACGCATTACACAAATTGCACAGTGCAAAAACTGTGCTAAAACACGTAGCATAGCAACAAAATCATCAACACCAACAAATGCTTTGATAAAACAATTTTACATGCTAAAAAACATATAACAAATTCACAAAAGTGAACTTTGAGAATGAAAATATTAGGCAATGAGAGGTGATGATTTTGGGGTCCCCTAACCTAGGGGAGAACCAAGCAGATGCCTTGAACACAAAGAGCATATCATGCTGAACGATTCAGTGGTGGTCCCTTCCTCCTAGGACCACCCCAAGCCAGTTATGGGCAAAAATACAATCCCAACCAGAAGGCCCTGCAAAGCATTATGGGACGAGATTAGCAGTGGGCAGTGAATATTATAGTGTCCAATATCAAAATAATTCTACAAAGAGCTGCAGTTCAACTAGTCGTTACTAGATGTCCCTCACGAGTCAAATGCAAAAGCATTGAAATTATTATTACATCAAGCTGCAGTTCCACTAGTCAGTTACTAGATGTCCTCACGAGTCAAATGCAAAAGCATTGAAACCCTTTCATGAAGCTTTTGCATTTGACTCATGAGGGACATCTAGTAACGACTAGTGGAACTGCCGCCTGATGTAATAATAATTTCAATGCTTTTGCATTTGACTCGTGAGGGACATCTAGTAACGACTAGTTGAACTGCAGCTCTTTGTAGAATTATTTTTATATTGGATACTATAATATTCACTGCCCACTGCTAATCTCGTCCCATAATGCTTTGCAGGGCCTTTGGTTGGGTTGTATTTTTGCCAATAACTGTGCTTGGGGTGGTCCTAAGAGGATGGGACCACCACCGAATCGTTCAACAAGATGTGCTTTTTGTTTTCAAGGCATCTGCTTGGTTCTCTCCCTAGGTTAGGGAGGATCCCAAAATCATCACCTCTCTCACTGCTTGTTAATTTATAGTTTTTCCTTTTGTGAAATGACTATATGCATTTTAGCATATAAAGACAGAGTTACTTATTTTATCAAAACGTGTACTGTTCAAAATGCTATTTGCAATTATTATACAGTGCAGACAAGCACACAGCTATGCAATTTGCATAGCTGAGCGTAGTTCAAAGTGTACTTTGCGTAGCTACGTGTAGTGCTACTACACAAACTATGCCTAGGGTTAGTCATCAGTGATGTAATATGTGACGTCATGAGCAGTGCATTGCGGGGGCACGAGTTATAGTTAACTGAACTAACTATAACAGTGGAATTTCTATGGTTTTGTACGAGTGAAATGTCCAGCTAACTATAAAGTCCCTGAAACCTATGGTTTTTTCAGTGAATTTCTAAGGTTTTTTAAATGCTAATTTCTAACTATAACGTCTGTAAAACCTATGGTTTTTTCAGTGAATATATATATATATATATATATATACACACACACACACCACACTGGCAACATATAGATTAGATTGCCCACCCATGCTCAGCATTCGCTATTCAATTTTTTTTCCAGAGGAACATAATTAACCCATCATAATTATTAATTGCCGACATCGATTTATCATCCTTCCAGCACTAAAGGTTACGCTTGTCCACTTCATAGGTCGAGTCAGCTTCAGTTTGTAACTTCTAGTAGGCTATCCCTGCCACCATTATGTTTTATTTTACTTTAGCATTGCTTATCATTCATCATCATGGTTTCTTGTTTGGCAGTCTTCTTCTTGTGTACTGTACTTCTACTACTCGTTCCCTAGTCTCCCTCAGGTGACTGACTATCTCATTTTCTTTTTTTGCAAATGCAACTGTCTACTACTGCTACCACCACCCACCATGGCACCTTAGGAAACCAAACCATCACCATGCAGCCATCGCTTTGCCTAAACATCAATCACAGGTAAGAGAAGTGTGGGGGAGGCAATAATGTATATACTACGGAAATTAATTAATTCACACACCCACATCCTTCCGAGTACATACTACAAAGGGGTTTTAGTTGCAGAATGCATAGACTAGGAGGAGAGACTGACAGTAGTAGGACAAGTGAGGGTACTGCATCTATCTGTTGGTGTGTTACACTATTGGCAGATTTCCAAAACTGGCTGCGGCCCTGCAGCAAAAGGAGGAAACAAACAAGGCGACGTAAAAGAGCAACCCCCCCAGAAAAGATTTACATCATATGTATTGTAAAACTATAAATAATTTATTACCCTAATAAATATAAACTAGAAGAAACCCACAACACCTGACTCACCCCTATCCCTAACCCCAACCAATGTCCAGTAAATTAAATAAATGTCCATGATTGTCCATGTCAAGAAGTTCAAGAAAACCCCAAGTTTCCCCAACTCCCAACATCCCACCCACCCAGAAAAAGATTAAAAAAGGGGCAAGGGTCGAAGACTGAGGTCTAACAGCGGGGGTGCCGGCTAGTGCGCTCCAGAACCTCCTCCAGCCTGGCCTCTAGGCGCGCCATCTGGAGGAGCATCTGGTGCCGAAAGTTCCTGCAAGAACAACAGGGGTGGGCAGCAGTGGATGATGATGAATGTGATGATGATGGGCGGCGGGCGGCTGCCAGAACACTGCGCCGTACCACCGGAGGCACATGGGGGGCCTGGCTGGGGCCCGGGGCATTGGAGGAAGCTGCAGCTCGTGCCTCCTCCGCCAGGACAATCAGCCGGCAATATTCTTGCTTGATGGCCTCCAGCTTCCGTTTCCGGGCCCTGCCTGTTGGGTTGGGAAGGAGTAGCTATATCAAGAAAGAAAAAAGACAATTGTAACCAATACTCTTAGCAAAACAGTAACAAAAAATTACACACATAAAAATTATAGTGGCACAGTAGCACTAGCAGTTGTGGTATCCTCCTCACTTCCTCTGCCCCTAAGATTTGGATGTGATGATTAGACTTTCAGGCACTAGGCACTATGGAGTAGACAAGTACTTTTCTTCTCTCTCTTATTTAGCACAATTAATCTTGTAGGCATGCCAGCTCAGTCAGCTTGTGCCCAAGACAGACATATTCGTGTCGCAGACTCACGTTACTTTACTACTGTCTGCAGGTGGGGCAGCTGTACTACACAATTATCTATTTTTCCATTACGGCCATACTCTGTTAAATCAATGGCAAATGTTCAATTTCAATTTCACCCTGACTACTGCAATAAGGCACATGACATGCTTATGAATGATGATGATATACGGCACGACATCAAGTCACTCAAGTGATGATGATGATGATGACATACTGATTTGTAAGTAGTTACCATGCAGCCGATAGGCCACCCATGGCTGACACGGTCAAAATGACATGGGTAGGGACTGGAGCGGAAGTGGGCCCCGGAGTCGGAGGGAGGCGATTGATGATGGGTGGGTATTGTACATAATAGTCATGCACAATATATATGTTGTGCTTGCAAACTACTGTGAGTCAAGGGAGTATTCCATTCTGAAATACAACCTCAAACCTTTGAATCAAATTCAAAAACCTTGCAAAAATACAGTCCTGGTTTTTCCCAGGGCTTTTTCATTTATCATTGCATCGCTCTTCTAGCATTATTTTATTCTTCACCCTTGGCTTTGGTACTCTGGCACGGTTTAATTTTCATTTACATTCTCTCCAGGCTGACTCTTCTCACCTACTATTATAACATCCAGGCATCCATCCATCCAAACATGGCTATCATAAACCTTTCACTGACAACATACATTTGTCATAGGAAACCAATGTGGGATCACACTGCTTCACCTCCCAGCAGGTTCGCCCCTGAGCATTGTGGTCAATGCAGTTCACAAAGCGTGTATGCTTGCAGAATTGTCTCGAGTAATTACAAAGTTTTACTGGCCATCTCTATACTTGTGTTTCTGGATCATTATCCGTCGTCAGTAGAGATTAGGCATCAAATATTTGGGGTTGCTGAGCAGGCTGCCAAAGTATTCTCAGGTCACAGTACCTCTCAAGGCACGCAGGTGCCTCTCCACGAGCTCGTCAGCTGAGCCGGCTTGAGGGAGCCTTTTAAACAGGAAACCAATGTGGGATCACACTGCTTCACCTCCCAGCAGGTTCGCCCCTGAGCATTGTGGTCAATGCAGTTCACCAAGCGTGTGTACTTGCAGAATTGTCTTGAGTAATTACAAAGTTGTACTGGCCATCTCTATACACGTGTTTCTGGATCATTATCCGTCGTCAGTAGAGATTAGGCATCAAATATTTGGGGTTGCTGAGCAGGCTGCCAAAGTATTCTCAGGTCACAGTACCTCCCAAGGCACGCAGGTGCCTCTCCACGAGCTCATCAGCTGAGCCGGCTTGAGGGAGCCTTTTAAACAGGAAACCAATGTGGGATCACACTGCTTCACCTCCCAGCAGGTTCGCCCCTGAGCATTGTGGTCAATGCAGTTCACCAAGCGTGTGTGCTTGCAGAATTGTCTCGAGTAATTACAAAGTTGTACTGGCCATCTCTATACACGTGTTTCTGGATCATTATCCGTCGTCAGTAGAGATTAGGCATCAAATATTTGGGGTTGCTGAGCAGGCTGCCAAGTATTCTCAGGTCACAATACCTCTCAAGGCGCGCAGGTGCCTCTCCACGAGCTCGTCAGCTCAGCCGGCTCGAGGGAGCCTTTTAAACAGGAAACCAATGTGGGATCACACTGCTTCACCTCCCAGCAGGTTCGCCCCTGAGCATTGTGGTCAATGCAGTTCACCAAGCGTGTGTGCTTGCAGAATTGTCTCGAGTAATTACAAAGTTGCACTGGCCATCTCTATACACGTGTTTCTGGATCATTATCCGTCATCAGTAGAGATTAGGCATCAAATATTTGGGGTTGCTGAGCAGGCTGCCAAAGTATTCTCAGGTCACAGTACCTCTCAAGGCGCGCAGGTGCCTCTCCACGAGCTCGTCAGCTCAGCCGGCTTGAGGGAGCCTTTAAAACAGGAAACCAATGTGGGATCACACTGCTTCACCTCCCAGCAGGTTCGCCCCTGAGCATTGTGGTCAATGCAGTTCACCAAGCATGTGTGCTTGCAGAATTGTCTCGAGTAATTACAAAGTTGTACTGGCCATCTCTATACACGTGTTTCTGGATCATTATCCGTCGTCAGTAGAGATTAGGCATCAAATATTTGGGGTTGCTGAGCAGGCTGCCAAAGTATTCTCAGGTCACAGTACCTCTCAAGGCGCGCAGGTGCCTCTCCACGAGCTCGTCAGCTCAGCCGGCTCGAGGGAGCCTTTTAAACAGGAAACCAATGTGGGATCACACTGCTTCACCTCCCAGCAGGTTCGCCCCTGAGCATTGTGGTCAATGCAGTTCACCAAGTGTGTGTGCTTGCAGAATTGTCTCGAGTAATTACAAAGTTGTACTGGCCATCTCTATACACGTGTTTCTGGATCATTATCCGTCGTCAGTAGAGATTAGGCATCAAATATTTGGGGTTGCTGAGCAGGCTGCCAAGTATTCTCAGGTCACAGTACCTCTCAAGGCGCGCAGGTGCCTCTCCACGAGCTCGTCAGCTCAGCCGGCTCGAGGGAGCCTTTTAAACAGGAAACCAATGTGGGATCACACTGCTTCACCTCCCAGCACGTTCGCCCCTGAGCATTGTGGTCAATGCAGTTCACCAAGCGTGTGTGCTTGCAGAATTGTCTTGAGTAATTACAAAGTTGTACTGGCCATCTCTATACACGTGTTTCTGGATCATTATCCGTCGTCAGTAGAGATTAGGCATCAAATATTTGGGGTTGCTGAGCAGGCTGCCAAAGTATTCTCAGGTCACAGTACCTCTCAAGGCGCGCAGGTGCCTCTCCACGAGCTCGTCAGCTCAGCCGGCTCGAGGGAGCCTTTTAAACAGGAAACCAATGTGGGATCACACTGCTTCACCTCCCAGCAGGTTCGCCCCTGAGCATTGTGGTCAATGCAGTTCACCAAGCGTCTGTGCTTGCAGAATTGTCTTGAGTAATTACAAAGTTGTACTGGCCATCTCTATACACGTGTTTCTGGATCATTATCCGTCGTCAGTAGAGATTAGGCATCAAATATTTGGGGTTGCTGAGCAGGCTGCCAAGTATTCTCAGGTCACAGTACCTCTCAAGGGCGCAGGTGCCTCTCCACGAGCTCGTCAGCTCAGCCAGCTCGAGGGAGCCTTTTAAACAGGAAACCAATGTGGGATCATACTGCTTCACCTCCCAGCAGGTTCGCCCCTGAGCATTGTGGTCAATGCAGTTCACCAAGCGTGTGTGCTTGCAGAATTGTCTCGAGTAATTACAAAGTTGTACTGGCCATCTCTATACACGTGTTTCTGGATCATTATCCGTCATCAGTAGAGATTAGGCATCAAATATTTGGGGTTGCTGAGCAGGCTGCCAAAGTATTCTCAGGTCACAGTACCTCTCAAGGCGCGCAGGTGCCTCTCCATGAGCTCGTCAGCTCAGCCGGCTCGAGGGAGCCTTTTAAACAGGAAACCAATGTGGGATTACACTGCTTCACCTCCCAGCAGGTTCGCCCCTGAGCATTGTGGTCAATGCAGTTCTCCAAGCGTGTGTGCTTGCAGAATTGTCTCGAGTAATTACAAAGTTGTACTGGCCATCTCTATACACGTGTTTCTGGATCATTATCCGTCGTCAGTAGAGATTAGGCATCAACTATTTGGGGTTGCTGAGCAAGCTGCCAAAGTATTCTCAGGTCACAGTACCTCTCAAGGCGCGCAGGTGCCTCTCCACGAGCTCGTCAGCTCAGCCGGCTCGAGGGAGCCTTTTAAACAGGAAACCAATGTGGGATCACACTGCTTCACCTCCCAGCAGGTTCGCCCCTGAGCATTGTGGTCAATGCAGTTCACCAAGCGTGTGTGCTTGCAGAATTGTCTTGAGTAATTACAAAGTTGTACTGGCCATCTCTATACACGTGTTTCTGGATCATTATCCGTCGTCAGTAGAGATTAGGCATCAAATATTTGGGGTTGCTGAGCAGGCTGCCAAGTATTCTCAGGTCACAGTACCTCTCAAGGGCGCAGGTGCCTCTCCACGAGCTCGTCAGCTCAGCCAGCTCGAGGGAGCCTTTAAACAGGAAACCAATGTGGGATCATACTGCTTCACCTCCCAGCAGGTTCGCCCCTGAGCATTGTGGTCAATGCAGTTCACCAAGCGTGTGTGCTTGCAGAATTGTCTCGAGTAATTACAAAGTTGTACTGGCCATCTCTATACACGTGTTTCTGGATCATTATCCGTCATCAGTAGAGATTAGGCATCAAATATTTGGGGTTGCTGAGCAGGCTGCCAAAGTATTCTCAGGTCACAGTACCTCTCAAGGCGCGCAAGGTGCCTCTCCATGAGCTCGTCAGCTCAGCCGGCTCGAGGGAGCCTTTTAAACAGGAAACCAATGTGGGATTACACTGCTTCACCTCCCAGCAGGTTCGCCCCTGAGCATTGTGGTCAATGCAGTTCACCAAGCGTGTGTGCTTGCAGAATTGTCTCGAGTAATTGCAAAGTTGTACTGGCCATCTCTATACACGTGTTTCTGGATCATTATCCGTCGTCAGTAGAGATTAGGCATCAACTATTTGGGGTTGCTGAGCAAGCTGCCAAAGTATTCTCAGGTCACAGTACCTCTCAAGGCGCGCAGGTGCCTCTCCACGAGCTCGTCAGCTCAGCCGGCTCGAGGGAGCCTTTTAAACAGGAAACCAATGTGGGATCACACTGCTTCACCTCCCAGCAGGTTCGCCCCTGAGCATTGTGGTCAATGCAGTTCACTAAGCTTGTGTGCTTGCAGAATTGTCTCGAGTAATTACAAAGTTGTACTGGCCATCTCTATACACATGTTTCTGGATCATTATCCGTCGTCAGTAGAGATTAGGCATCAAATATTTGGCGAAACACTCTGAATACTATAGCAAAGCAAGCAACATGAGTCTGCATTTACCAGAATGCCAGGGGCGAACCTTGCTGGGGGTGAAGCGGTGTGCTCCCACCCCTGTTCCTGTTTAAAAGTACTCCCATGAGTCATTGAGCTGACGAGCTCGTGGAAGAAGCACCCACGCGCCAGTGAGAGTTACTTGACCTGATGCAATGTTTGGCAGCCTACTCAGCAAACCCCAAATTTGAAGCCTGTAATCTCTACTGATGACGGTTAAAGAACCAGAAACACGTGTGTAGAGATCAGCACTATCTGCGCCAACTCTGGCGAAACACTCTGAATACTACAGCAAAGCAAGCAACATGAGACTGCATTTACCAGAATGCCAGGGGCGAACCTTGCTGGGGGGTGAAGCGGTGTGCTCCCACCCCTGTTCCTGTTTAAAAGTACTCCCGTGAGTCATTGAGCTGACGAGCTCGTGGAAGAAGCACCCGTGCGCCAGTAAGAGGTACTTTACCTGATGCAATGTTTGGCAGCCTACTCAGCAAACCCCAAATTTGAAGCCTGTAATCTCTACTGATGACGGTTAAAGAACCAGAAACACGTGTCTAGAGATCAGCACTATCTGCGCCAACTCTGGCGAAACACTCTGAATACTACAGCAAAGCAAGCAACATGAGACTGCATTTAACAGAATGCCAGGGGCGAACCTTGCTGGGGGGTGAAGCGGTGTGCTCCCACCCCTGTTCCTGTTTAAAAGTACTCCCGTGAGTCATTGAGCTGACGAGCTTGTGGAAGAAGCACCCGCGCGCCAGTAAGAGGTACTTGACCTGATGCAATGTTTGGCAGCCTACTCAGCAAACCCCAAATTTGAAGCCTGTAATCTCTACTGATGACGGTTAAAGAACCAGAAACATGTGTCTAGAGATCAGCACTATCAGCGCCAACTCTGGCGAAACACTCTGAATACTATAGCAAAGCAAGCAACATGAGACTGCATTTATCAGAATGCCAGGGGCGAACCTTGCTGGGGGGTGAAGCGGTGTGCTCCCACCCCTGTTCCTATACATTTGTCATAGATATAACCAACCACCACCCATGCGTCCTTGCTTGCCTTTGAGTTTGACCCCTCAAACCCCCCGGAGGATTCCTTTCACCCATACAGTTTCACCCACTCAGGCAGGCATCCTTTCTGCTTTCTTTCACCTTGCACTCATCTTTCGACTACCCATGCATCCTATCATCAGCCACCTATATGCATCCTGGGGTCCCTTCCTTCACCCACGCTTCCTTCTCTGCCAGACATATATTATATGTCGTCTGACTCTTTGTCATAAAACTTTCTCTGCTGAGTTAAAGATAGAATAAAATAGGCCATTAGTTACTCAATCCCTGCCGCTAATGCTAATGTTAAGTAAAGGGTGTCTTCTTCAACTGTTCAGTGTTCACAACAACTTAGTCTAAGCAGCGAGTGTATTCATCATTCTCAATAAGTAAGGAATATGACTTACCACCGCCCACCACTGCTGCTGGCTCACCACCTGCAGCTGCGCATCCGCTCCCTCCGGAGTGGCAAAGCCCTCACCGCTGGCTCCGGCACTGGTGGTCGGTACGCCTGGAAAAAACATTTCACATTTTTTAGATGCCATATACACCTCCCCTATTTATTTTTTTCATTAGCAAGATTGAAAATACATAATTAATAATACATACACTACACACATCACTATCTACAATTCGGATACTAGAGTGTAGTAGACAGTATGTCCTATCAAAAATAACAAAATATCCGGTTGGGCATTTTGTTGGTGGCAATTTTTGAAACACCTCTCAAGAAGAGGACAACCCAAAGGACTGGACTCAGTGGCTAGAGCTATTGGTGCATCTCATTTTTTGAAAAGAAGAAAGAGTGGCTGGGCGTACATGAGGTCTCTCTTAGTTGGAAAATAATGGTGCTGTCCTCCTCCTCATACTTACTTCCTGCCATGGTGCACGGTAATCAGTTGTTCAGTGTTCACCATCAACTGCTGGAAATAAAAAAAGTACTAGGCCTGGATTAGAAAAAGTAAAATACACCACTTTGGGGTGTCCAACGTGAGTGACCACCATTTACTGATTGAGCATGAGACAGTAAAAGAAACCCTTCTCATCTCACAAACCTGCATAGAATACCTTACTTGGGCATGCAATCTGCACACCAGATTAGTGCTACTAGTACTAGTAGTAGTAAGGAGTCCTTACTACTACTAGTACTAGTAGTAGCCTAGGACCAATGGGTTCTCTGAGTCTTACAGTACCATTACTAGGTAATCCACATATAAGGAGAGAGGGAAAGCTGAGTGGAAACCCAGAAGAAAGCAAGCTACAGACAGACTAATACAGAGTCAGAGGTTAGTCAGAGGCAGTTTGATTTGATGTAAAAAGAAAAACCAGACACTAGAAACAATGTTAGTAGTAGTAGGTAATGGAGCAAAAACAAGAATTTAGAAACAGATAGATTGAAGAGGATTTTGGAAAAATTAAAATTAGGAAATAGAAATAATAGAGCGGTAAAAGTTAGGGAAATATTAATATACCAACACCAGGAGGACTACTGGGGCTGGCAGCAGAGCCATCTGCGCCTGAGGCCGCTTCCTGCTGCTCCTGGGAGGCTCCTCTGGCTTCCGCACCTGCCTCACCAATGCCAGCAGACCCAGTCTTCTTCTTGCCCCTGGATGCTGATCATGTAAGACATAAGTAAAGAGACAAAAAATGATTTGTGTTAAATAAATAAATATAATCGTTCTAAAAATATTTTTAGACAGGAAACGGCAATTGCAATAACATTGACCTATCCTAAATCAGATCGACTAGTAGTAGACTAGTACTGCAGTTGCGCACCATCCTATCTTTATTATTCCACAGTTCAATTCCGATTCCTGAATCCTAAACATACCTAGCCCGCCTATTCCAGACTTTGGAATGAATTGCAAAAAAATTATATTTGCTTCTAAGTTCCGATCTTATTCCCAATCATCTCTCAGTCTCAACTCCAACCCCCTTTGACGGGCCAATTACTAAGTCTGCATTTATTCTTCTTAATGCATAGATGGACGCATGTATATTGTATTTGCGTACACCAAATTAGTTGGTTGCTATTCACTCACTATACGAACTACAAAAGGTTCTACTAGGACTGAAGTCATATGAGAGGACGCATCACGCAGGCCGCTAAATTACATAATACTAACTAACTAACTAACTAACTACTACCACTATCTTAGTGACAGGACAGGACAGGACAGCCTGACAGGGCAAAGGAAAGGACTGGAGTCTTTCCTATCTGCATTACCTAACTTAAATTCTCTAACCTCTCTTACATAACCAGCCGAAGAGAGCGCAAAGTTGCAAACAAGTACGATCAGTTAGTAGCGCCGAGCACCTGTCTGGAAGTAACAATCACATAATATAAGATTTTTAAACTTAAGTTACCTGTATGCAGCAGCAGCAGCATGTTAGCTATTTGCGAAAAAAATAATATTCGCAATAACACAGAACAGAAGAACACAATAGTAATATAATTAGCTACTCACCAAGCCCTGGGACCTCAACACCTAGCAGCTCCAGCAGGTCCTGCTCCCGGTCCAGGATGTCGGACCACCGGTGCGTCAATTGGTTATGGGTGCACCGGACCCCAGAGCAGCAAAACACTGCCCGGCGCACCCTCTCCACACCGCCGGTGATGCTCCCGGAGCCCGTACCCAGACCCAGGCCTGCCGCCTGCTGCCAGGGTTAAGGAGAGGTGGCGCTGGACAAAAAAAACCAGTGCGGCCACCTCTACCTCAGAGAATAAGGCCCGTGGCTGCACCCCTTCTGGGCGCCGCCTTCCTCAAGGAAGACGGTCGCGGCTCTCGCGGCTCTCGCTCCTCGAACTCTTCCCCTGGCCCTTAGTCTTTTTAAGACTCTTCACCATGGTTCTGGGAAGGCGGATCGGAAAAGAAAATTTAGGAAGTAAGAAAGTAAGTAAAAAAAATAAAAAAGCAAGTAATAGAAAAAGAGTGAAAAACGCCCTAAAAAACACAGAAAAAGTAGAAAAAACCACAAAATATACAATCAGGAATAGAGAGGGATAGATAATAAATAAAAAAGATCAGAAAAAAGTTTCTAGAAACAAAGGATTGAAAAGATATAGGGAGGATAGAAAAACAGGCCCAGAACCATAGCAAAAAGTGAAAAACAAGATGGCCGCGCCCATTGGCGACCGTGTGGTGAAGTTTGCCCGATATTTTCCCCCGAGCATGCAATAAGCGTTCCCGAACACGCAATACGCGTTCCTGAATGTCAAAAACGCATCGCGAACGGGCAGAACAAGCAACTCCGCGCGCTTGCGGAACTCCATGTAGCTCGCTGAGTTTTTCTGCGACATCGCGGAATTCTGCGTAGCTCGGCTACGTGAACTCCACCCAGGGTTAGGCTTCTGTAATGCAGTACCTATGTATATATTCCATGTTAATGTGGCTGTGAGGGGGTATCCGTTGCTTGAATTCCCTGTCTGGTGTGCCTTCTTCCTGCTTCACTCTTCAACGATGAGTAGAACTGTAAGGTGGTCTTTGTGCTACAGTCGCTTTCCAGGGGGTGACAGTGTGAGTCCGGTTCACTCTTTGCTTGTTCAAGGTGTGCTGTGATAGGTGTGCATAATGTGCTTTTTAGGTTGAAGCCTACCAGACAGCACAGATGTGTGGTATTCTAAAGACATCTTGGGGACACTTAGCTTCCCTGGGAATGCAGTCTACTCATTGCTTACCATTGGCTTTGTAGTTTGTAACTCACATTTTCTGGCATCTATTTGCTGGATTTATTTGTTTTAGGCTGTCTAGTGTCAGTTTGTCCCTCAAAAGAAGCAAAGACTTTTCACATCAGCTCCCCTTGCATTCTTCCACAGTGCTCCTTTCTGTACACAGGCCTGTAAACCTTGCTCTTATCTTGTCGCATTTACTGTACTTTCAAAGACAGAGGTCAGATGTCATACTGTCTTCTGAGGAAGCTTGGTGTTTAGTTAACTTTCACTGACTTCAAAGTGAGAGGATTTATGTGACAATCTTGCGCTACACTGGGGGTAGGAAAGGTTTTTTTTCTAGCACAAAACATTTAAATGAACTGTGCAAGTATTTCAGAATATATCAGAATCAGAAACGCACAAATGAAGCACATTTTTTGTTAATTCTGAAATGTGTTGAAAACAAATACTTTAGTATGATCAGAACAAATCAATACACTAGGTAATGCTATTTCCACACATTGTCATTTGTGCACTGTGTAGTTTTATTAGTAAAACTGTATGTCTATGCAAATGTACCAGTAATTTCAATTAAAAATGTGTTGGCTGCAATGGCAGTTTGCTACCACACAATGCATACTCCACTCTACTCTGCACCACTCCAGTACACTGTACTCTACTCTGCAACACTCCACGCCACTGCCGTCTGGGCCACTGCAATCTACGTCACTGCACTCTGCGCCACTTCACTTTACGCCTCTATACCCTACTCTGCACCACTCTACTCTACGCCAAAGCACTCTACATCACTCTACTCTACACCACTGCACTCTTCACCACTGCACTCTGCACCACTCCAGTCTAGGCCACTCCAATCTACTTTGCACAAATCCACTCTACGCCACTCCATTCTATGCCACTCTGCAACACTGCACTCTACGCCACTGCACTCTATGCCAATACACTCTATGCCGATGCACTTTACTCTGTAACCCTCAATTCTGCGCCCCTGCACTCTACACCAATCCATTGTACGCCCCTCTAATCTACTCTGCACCACTGAACTCTATGCCACTTTACTCTACACCACTTTACTCTACCCCATTACACTCAACGCTACTCTACTCTATGCCACTGCACTCTACGCTGCACCACTCCACTCTATGTCACTTCACTCTACTCTAAAACAATCTTCTCTATGCCACTGCACTCTATGCCACTCTACTCCAGTCTGTGTCACTCCACTCTATGCCACTGCACTCTATGCCACTCTACTCCAAACTACTGCAGCCTACGCCACTGCACTCGATGCCAATGCACTCTACACAGCTGCACTCTACTCTGCACCACAGTATGCTATGTCACTGCTCTCTATGCCACTCTACTCTATGCCACTGCACTTTACACCACTGCACTCTATGCTGATACACTCTACGCCACTCTATACCACTGCACTCTATGACACTCTACTGTGCAACACTGCACTCTCCACCACTGAACTCTACACCACTCTGCGCCACTCCATTCCACTCTATGCCACTGCACTCCACTCTAAACTACTGCACTCTATGCCAATGCACTCCACGCTAATGCGCTCTACACAGCTGCATTCTACGCCACTACAATCTACTCTGCATCACTGTACTTTACGCCACTGCTTTCTATGCCACTCTACTCTACGCCACTGCACTACATCACTGCACTCTATGCCATGCACCCTACGCCAGTCTACTGTGCAACACTGCACTATCCACCACTGAAATCTATGCCACTCTACTCTGCACCACTGCACTCTATGCCAATGGACTCGACGCCATTCTACTTTGCATCACTCTACGCTATGCCACTGCACTCTAGATCACTCCACTGTATGACACTGTACTTTACGCCACTCCACACCACTCAACGCCACTGCACTCTCTGCCACTCTACTCTACTCTATGCCACTCTACTCTGCACCACTGCACTCTATGCCACTGTACTCTATGTCACTGCACTCTATACTACTCTACTCTACACCACTCCACTCTGCACCACTGCGCTCTGCTTAGCACCATTTTAATCTATGCTACTGCATTCTATGATGCTGCTTTGTACGCCACTGAATTCTGTGCTGCTGCACTCTATGCCACTGCACTCTATGCTACACTCTACACCGGTGCACTCTACAGCAGTCCACTCTCCTCTACTCCACTGCACTCCACTCTACTCTGCAGCACTCTACTCTATGCCGCTCCACTCTACGCAATTGCACTCTAGTCTGCACCACTGTACTCAATGACACTGCACTCTACGCCACTCTACTCAACACCACACTATTCTAAGCCACTACACTCTACACCAATGCACTCTACAGAGGGCCGGACTGACTACTGGGCTTTCCTTAATAAACAATGCAAAATAAATGTATAACAAGCATTTGCAATGCAATCGGTCTCGCCTTTGGGACCTTATATGTATTTAGCTATGCAGCACATTAGCCTGGGTGCTGAAACATCTAGGGGTCATGCATGGATTTCTATGAACCCCCAAGGCCACTCAAACCAGCCCTTGCAAAGAGACGAATAGGAATTAGAGTCCTTTACTTCTAGGGTCAGCGGCTTAATAGAAAAGTACCGCATTTACAGCCTACCTTCGCGAGGCCTCAAGCAAGGCATGGTCTAATAGATCCTATCAATGTTCCAGAAGCAAAGGCTTGACTTGTGAAGAACACTATTGCAGTCAACTCTACAGCAGTCACACAGTCCGATCAGAGGCAGGGGCCTGACTTTTGACTCAGTCATTCCTGGTACTACCACGATATCAAGAGCATGACGTTTGACTGCCACTGGACAAGCCCTAACAGGAAGCAGGTCAAGCATGACCTGCAACTGTCTCTTCCCAAGCTCTACTGGTCTTTCAGATCTACTTGTCAGACATACAAATCCTTATGTAACAGCCCTATTAGAGGTGCTAGAATATCCATCTCCTACCACACAAGTCCACTTATGTGGCCACACTAGAGTTGGGCTGTCCTTTAAGATTCATCACGTATTGAATTTGGTGCTTCAAAAATGGGGGTCAGGCATGAGAAGATCCAATGCCCCACCTACCACTGGAAACGTCTGCCACTATTCTCTCTTAGTCAAAAATCAGGTATGGACAATGGGGTTCATAAACATCTCCTGCTGAATCTTCGTTCCAAAGATACACGGATAATTCTTTACTTCCATACATTAGAATGCATTTATCAAATGGCTTTGGAGTTAATACTGAAAGCACTGTACACAGTGTGGTGGAGAAGCCCTGTGGAGACATAGTTCAAGTTGGGTACACTGCGGTTAGTGAAGGAGGAGTACTGCACAGTTAGTCTACGATAGGGCCTGTGAAGCATAAGTGTTGTTCTGGCAGTGAGTAAAAAACTAAAGGAGAAGCAATGGCCAGACAGAGAACAGGGAGAGTTAGTGAAGTGCATTTTAAAGAGAATGAAGAGGGAGAAGGCCTATGCACTCATTGAGCCGGGAAAACACTGCAGACAGTGAATGGGGGTAAGTGCTGTGCATACAGCGGTCTGTGTAGAATGGCTGGACAATGAGTTGAGGAGAATGTCTGTACAGACAGTGAGTTGGGCAATTTGTCGAGAGAAAGTAAGGTAAATGTACATGGGCAGACAGTGCCCCTTCCTTCCCCATGACATTTAATTTCTCAGAAGAACCTAGGACAGTAGCTCACGGTACCAATTACAAAACAGACCATGGTATAATACTAACCTACACTGGTTGTTGGAAATTCCGTTAGTTATAACCCTGGGTGTAGTTTGCGTAGTAGCACTTCACGTATCTACGTGAAGTACATTTTGAACTACACGTAGCTATGCAAACTGCGTAGTGCGTAGCTGTGTGCTTGACTGCACTGTACAATAATTGCCAAAGGCATCTTGCACAGTGCAAGTTAAGATAAAATAAGTATCTCTGTCTTTATATGCTAAACTGCATATAGCATTTCACAAAAGTGAAATCAATAAATTGACAAGCAGTGAGAGAGGTGATGATTTTGGTATCCTCCCTAACCTAGGGAGAGAACCAAGCAGATTCCTTGAAAACAAAAAGCACATCTTTTGAACGATTCAGTGGTGGTCCCATCCTCTTAGGACCACCCCAAGCACAGTTATTGGCAAAAATACAATCCCAACCAAAGGCCCTGCAAAGCATTATGGGACGAGATTAGCAGTGGGCAGTGAATATTATAGTGTCCAATATCAAAATAATTCTACAAAGAGCTGCAGTTCCACTAGTCGTTACTAGATGTCCCTCACGAGTCAAATGCAAAAGCTTCATGAAAGGGTTTCAATGCTTTTGCATTTGACTCGTGAGGGACATCTAGTAACGACTAGTGGAACTGCAGCTTGATGTATTAATAATTTCAATGCTTTTGCATTTGACTCGTGAGGGACATCTAGTAACGACTAGTTGAACTGCAGCTCTTTGTAGAATTATTTTGATATTGGACACTATAATATTCACTGCCCACTGCTAATCTCGTCCCATAATGCTTTGCAGGGCCTTTGGTTGGGATTGTATTTTTGCCCATAACTGTGCTTGGGGTGGTCCTAGGAGGAAGGGACCACCACTGAATCGTTCACATGATATGCTTTTTGTGTTCAAGGCATTTGCTTGGTCCTCCCCTAGGTTAGGGGGACCCCAAAATCATCACCTCTCTCATTGCTTGATATTTTCATTGTCAAAGTTCACTTTTGTGAATTTGTTATATGCTTTTTAGCATAGAAAATTGCTTTAACAAAGCATTTGTATGTGTTTAATATACTGCTGCTACGCTACGTCGATTAGCAGAGTTTTTTATTCTGCTACGCGCAATTTGTGTAGTAATACAAACTTTGCATGCGCCGTGAGCGTAGCAAAGTATTATGCCCAGGATTAGTTAGTTATTGCATGATTTGCTAGGAGTAGACTAAGGGGCATATTCTCAAGGACTTATCGCCGAGTTAGCGGCGCTTTATTGCAGCCAAAGTGCTGATAAATTCATCGCACCATTCACAAGCTGGTGCTAACAGCCGATATCACCAGTTTTCCTGCGATAGCAGCCGCAAAAAACATCGCCACGGATGGCACCGGCAACTAACGCTAATGAGATGCAGAGTAGGCGTTCCCGTGCAATAAGCCGCGAAAACACCACTCCGCAACATTCTCAACGACCAGCCAGATCGGCGATAAGATTCAAATACATGCGATAAGGCGCGTTAGCAGCAGGGATTTAACACCTGCTCCTACCTGGTGCTAAGTCGGATGACAACCTGCACCATAAAAGGGAGCCCAGCCCACAGCCACACCAGAAGAACAACAGATGCCATGGAGCTACTGATCATGCAGCTCGGTGCCCCAAGAGGGCCACAACACCCACCAACACCCCCACAGGCCCCCCACCCCCTCAGGACCTCCCCCCCGGACTACCACAGAGGGAGCGCAGACAAAGACACCGGACCTTCCGAAAACGCACCAGCCTCGGAGACTTAACGCCAGAGGAAGTCATTGCCCACTACAGGCTCAAAAGGACAACCATCCTCCGCATTCTGACCCTCATTGCCCACAGGCTGACGGCACCAACACAGCGGAGAACCAACATCCCTCTGCAGACAAAGCTGCTGGCCATGCTGCACCTGTTGGCCTCTGGGACCTTCCAACCAACAACTGCCATAGTTGGAGGAGTCTCACAGCCAGCCCTGTCAAAGTTCCTCACACCTGTCTTGGATGCCATCATCAGCTTGGTACCCCAGCAACTTTACTTCCCACACACTGCCCAGGAAAAGCTGGAGATCAAGCAAGGCTTCTACGCGATAGCTGGCTTCCCGCACGTGTTGGGGGCAATTGACTGTACACATGTACTCCTCGTGCCCCCTGCCGCCACTGCACACAATTACCGCAACAGGAAACACATGCATTCCATCAATGTGCAGGCAATAGTGGACCACCGGGGACTCTTCACCAATGTCGTCGCCAACTACCCAGGCAGTGTGCATGATTCCTTCATCTTCCGACAGTCCATCATCAACCAGCGCTTCCAGGATGGCACCTATGGAAATGCACTGCTCGTCGGTAAGTACCAACGGAACACACCACACACCTCAACACCACAATCACACAACTCTGGGAATGCACACGTCACAAAATCACATACAACATGACAACCAACATCCCCACATTCCAAACACGACAACACAACTTACTGTGGCAACCTGGGCTAGCCATCTACACAAGCCATCAACGGCATGGCACCTCAGCCACACAATAGCAGAATGTGGGGAGAGGTGGGAACCCGGCATGTGCGAAGGAGGCAAGTGACCCATGAATGTGAATGTACACAATGCCAAGTGTGGCGTGGATGTGCTGGACAGACTGCAGTATGCAGACCACAGAGACTTCCATGTCGACATACACTGCTGGTGTCTGCAGTGTACTGGACAGTGGACGCAACCATGTAACTGCAGCCAGTGGGGAAGAATGCGGAAATGTAGCTTGTTACGTCCCCCCCTGTGAGCGGAGTGGGCTGGCCCGGCGTATGCCAGGCCAGCGTAGGGGTGTGAATAAAAAGCCCGTTACTCTGGGCGTGGTTCTCTTCCGGAATGGCCAACGTGTCTGCCAGGGTGGCGCCTCTCACCCCGCCACGAGGCCAACGCCGTGAGCGGCGGTGCCTGCGATCCTGTGCGCCTGCTACACCCCAGGCCGCTGGTCCCAGGACCCATCTTGCCCGCACCAGCGCACCCAGGCCTCACTGCTCACCTGCCGACACTGGTGTGTGCCAATGAGGGCCCACCACGTGCCGGTGCAAGCTCCAAGCCCGAGGCCCGCGACCATGGCAGCCTCCTCAGACCATCACGGCCTCCGCGACACAGGCCCCCATTACTCCTTTCTCATTGACGTACTCCACCGCTGCCTCCGGTCTACACTGCGGTCCAGTAGGTCACACATTTGGAACTGAGTCTTGATTATACAATGGCAGAGTACATACGTTTATTGCAGATTTTATATCACCGTACTCCCTACGATGTGGTGCCACTGACTCTGTGCATAGCATTCCAACGACACATGTCTGTGGGCCCTTGCTGACTACTGCCTTCGGCCTACACTGCGGCCCAGCACCGTGGGGTCACCTGTGTACTGCCTACACTGCGGTCCAGCAGGCCTCACACCAATCCAATCCAATCCGTACCAGGCAGGACACGGCATCATCGCAGGCTGCACACACGCTCAGCTCTGGTGCTACTACCTCCGTCTACCACAAATCATCACCACATGGCATTCCAACGTCGTGTGTGAGAGTACCAGGAGGAGCTGCCTGAACAGCGGTTGGCCCGCGCTGACCGCTGCCTCCGGCCTACACTGCGGTCAAGTAGGTCACACATTTGGAACTGAGTCTTGATTTTACAATGGCAGAGTCCGTATCATTGCACGCTAGGAGAGAAGTAAGAGGAAGATGCGATTCAGTCCGGATGAAAAACAGGATCCTCGTTACCTCGTGACCGAACACCACCAACAACTGCCCTGGTGCCACTGACTCTGTGCATCGCAAGCCAAGGACACGTGGCTGGGGGCCCCTGCTGACCGCTGCCTCCGGCCCACATTACGGTCAAGTAGGTTTCACATTTGGAACTGAGCCTTGATTTATTTATGGCAGAGTTTATACCATTGTACAGGCCTCATCGCAGACTGCATCCCCTTTCAGCTCTGGTGCCACTAACTCTGTGCCCCGAAATTCATGGGCAACCTCTGGTTGAACTGTGGTGGCGTCTGAGTCTATGGCCTGGGGGTTGTCTTCATCATCATGTAGCTGATACTGACTTGGTGACAAAAATGAGTCTGTAGCATTCATCTCCTCCATGTTGCCTGTGTCTGCTTGGTACTGCCCTCGGTATCATGCCCTGGAAGAACACCTTCCACTGTCCCCCAAAACCCCCCACGACATTCACCTTGGACATCGACGGGGACCCGCTCAGCTCTCGTGCCCCTACCTCAGTGCACCAGTAGTCACTGTCCCGTGGCGGTGTTCCATGTGCCGGCTGCTGTGCATCCGGGGCCACTAACTCCGTGCAGCTCAAGTTATGGACCCTTGCTGTTTGAACTGTGAACTTCTGATTGTCTGATCACTGTTGTAGTTGTTGCCAGCACCAACCACCCGTTCAGGGCTGGCTCACACTCACCCCACACCCATCCAGCACAGGCGTCACTGGACATGTGACCCTGGCAATAAAAGGGGCCGGGCGCACGTGCCTGTAGCCGGTTCCACAAACTATCTAAGTGTGTCCATGTGGTCATTGTGTATGCATGAGGGACCCGGGCCCTACCACATTGCATTGTGCTGTGTACAGCGGACACAACCATGTCACCTCAGGCAGTGGGGGAGACCTGGAACATGTAGCTGTGTCGCACCCCCCTGTAGGCGTTGCCAGAGTGGGCTGGCGTATGACAGTCCAGCGTAGGGGTGTGGATAATCACCCCGGGGCTCTGGGCGTGGTTAAGTGTTGGGCTTGCCAATGAAGTACCTAAGGCGTGTGTCTCTGTTGTAGTGTCGGCGCCACCCGTCCCGCAATGGACAATGTTGCGATGTGGCATGCCCCCCGAGTGCGGACTCGGCTGAAGGGATAAATGAATGAGCGCAAGCCCGCTCGAGGTCCGGGATCATACATGCCAACTGTTGTGTGTGTGTCGCTATTACCGTAGCATAGGCCAAATGTATTGCCTCGACCGCATCGCAAGTTCAGCCAGCCATGAACTCTACATCTGTGTCCGCCCTATCCTTACCATAGGCCTACACACACGTGGCCGCCCACCTTCAACGCACAACATCACAGTGTCGTTGTCAGTCTTTTGGACATGCGCAGACAGGCATGACGATGGTGTGCCGTAGGAGTACAAGTGATGCAACCACGCAGCGCACACAAGTAAATGGGCTCGGGGGGAGGGAGGAGCAGCAGTGAGACTACGTTGTACACATTGATGGCGCTCATTTGCTACAAGCAGTACATGTCAAACAGTAATCACTATGACACACATATCACACGCCAATGAACTAGTGAGCCTGCCTACACATCATGCAGAACCAACTGTTGACTCATGTCTCTCTGCACTGTCACAGGTGATCAAGGATATGCACTCTGCCCTTGGATGATGACACCCCTCCGAGCCACAAACACACAGGCCCAGAGGCAGTACAATGTGGCCCACAAACACACCAGGGGCATTGTGGAACGCACATTTGGCGTGTTGAAGTCACGTTTCAGGTGCCTGGACATCGCAGGCCCAGACATCGTGTGCAAGATGATCGTTGCATGTTGTGTGTTGCACAACATATGTGTATGCACCAATGCCCCATGGTTATGAGTGCCAGATGCACCGGACGATGATGAGGAAGATGATTCAGGTGGACCACACCCCACTGCAGCTGCAGCAGGAATAGCCCATAGGAACACCATCATTGACAATTTCTTCACATGAGGACGTCACATTGTGGCAGTCCTTAGCAATCATGAGACAGTACAAACTGACCACAGGCACAGCATGCGCAAATAAATTCTTTTCGACACACATTTCATGAGTTTCTGTATGTGTGCTGCAGTGTGGCACGGGGATCAGGGACATGATCCAGAGTCATTGTGGGTGTGCAGTGTGCTCTACTTAATTGTGCATGTGTGCCATTGTGCCCATCTCCCTCCGTCCCCCCAGTCCCTGGTCGGTACTCACCCTGTTGATGTTGTGTCAGGTCATGTTGAGCAGTGTTCCGATCCCCGACTCCTGGCACCGTATCCCGACTGATGACTGTGGCCACCATTTTCTCAATGTCATCCAGCTCCTGGTGTGCCGCTGGTCCCCCACCTCTAATCTGCGTTGCTGCTTTCATGTTGGCATCGGGTTTCCTCTTGGTTTTGTCCTTCACATCATTCCAGCGCCTCTTGACCTTTTCCATTGTCCTCCTCGACACTCCGACTGCATTCACGTTGTTCACGATTTGTTGCCATATTTCCGTTTGTGTGGCTGATGACACAATGGAGGTGACGGACAGTTATTGGTAGTGTCCTGTCACCTCCGTGACGATGATCCGGTTTTTCTGCGGACTGCCCCGTCTTCCTCTTCTCCTTGCCCTTCCCCGGCCCCGGGGGTCCTGGCTGGTCGTCTGTTTGGCTTGTGGGGTTCGCGTTGTCCTCTGCACTCGGTCCGGGTGCGTCCATGGTGCTACGCAGTTGCATTTTTTTCTCTTTTTTTTTTCTCTGCTTTTATAGTGCATTTTCCCGCATGTCGCGTGGGAATCGCAGGCCTGTCGCTGGTTATTGCTGCTTTTTGTTTCGCGATTTGGGACTTGGCAACTTTTTGGGCGTTCGTGTTTCGCATTTTGTTGGCGTCACGTTAATTTTAACGCGGGCATTTGTCGCGTTGGCGTGTGACTATCGCATGGTGCCGCCATTTTGGGAATACTGCGTTAACACAGTGTTATTTTCCCGCGATAGACTGCGATGTGAGAAGTTGCGTTAAGCGAATTTGGCAATAGTTAACACGTTCTTGAGAATATCCCCTATGTTGTTACTGACGTTTAAAAAGTAATGACCTTTTTGGGGGGTGGTTTTTGGGGTTGTATAGCTACTGCATACTGCAGTTAGCCAGGAACCACCAAAGGATTCGATGATGAAAATGGCGCTGGAATTTTGTAATTCTGCAGCTTCTGTATTTTCTGCATAATTATGAATTGACTGCAGCTCCTACATAACCCACCACATGTTATACAACTTGTAGATTGCAACAAAATTAAAGCTATGTTTCTAGTTCAAAGAGATCAAAAGTTACTAAAAATGTACCACACGTGGAGCTGCCTATAGATTATCTTGTCACATTTCAGTTTATGATGCAGCTTTCAAATGTTACGCTGATAGTAATAGAGTGAAATTTTCTCCCCATGCAGTAAGTGTTAAAATGACAAGAGTGTAATAAACCTGCCATCAAATGTGCTGCGATATATTGCATAAAATGCCTTTTTTTTGCCAGTTTCAAACCTACCACATAATTTCGTCGACCGCTGCCGCATATACTGACAAGAAGTTTTACACTATATGAGCATGGAGACAGGATACTGGGGCCCTGTGGATAGTATATTTGTCTTTTTTGGGCGTTCAGTGCAAAATCGCCACTTCAACGATTCTAGTAGGGGTGTTACTTCTGTGAATGGCACAAATAACATAACATAACATTTTTCTGCATGCCCCTTCTTCTCAGTGACTTCAACTCATTAAAAAAGAAAGGGTTATTCTGAGCCAGAAGAGGGTATTAGGCAGAGAGCCAAGGTCCATCGGAACTAGTAAACACGCTTTGGTCCAGTGCCAAAAAGAGTCATGTTTATGGAAGTGGAGGGAGACACTCCATCAAATAACAATTGGGATAAAGAGGAAGACAATCCACCATTTAGTTAGTCAGATAGGCCTCCTTGCGTCATTTCTCAAAGGACAGATTTTGTGCAATCTCAGGTTTGAGGCAGTGCAACTCATCTGAGCGTTTCCCTTTTGATGTTCTGGGGCGATATTTCGGGGGCAATATTTCGGGGGCAGGGAGGCTTATTCATGCCAGATAGTCAGGATAACCTTTGAGGTTCATTGTATATAAATGTATCTTACGTGACTATCATGAAAATGTGGCATGTGACTTCCCTTCTAGACCACATTGCAATCCCATACTCTAGAGCACATGCAATATATAAACCTTACCTTTTTTTTACTGTCTTTTTATTAAGATTCAACAAAAACAAATATTGAAAGGGGGAACCAGACAAAACTTTGAACATATTACAAAGTTCATAAATCCCGTTCATAAAGCCAGTTCCTAAATTCCTTTCATGAGATCATTTTCCAAACACCTGTCACTCTTCCACCAAAGGCATTCCCCTAGTTCACCAGAACCTATTGTGGACATATTAATCATGCCATGTCACCATGTTTTTTCCATAAAAGAACCTCTTCTCGAATTTCACCATCATCTGCCTTCCCTCAATCCCCCAGGAAGCAGACTGAGTGCCCAACCCCAATAAACAGTGCAACGATTTTGAATGCCCCATGCAAAGTAGACATCTGTCTGCTGGAGAGTTCCCCATGCACTTAGTGAAGACCTATTTTTGACTCTCTTGCAACAGCTGAGGCTGTAGCTCTATTGACATACAGCCAGCTATCCGTTCTTGGTTCTCCCTTTGTACCATCTATATGTCTTATCTGATCAAGGTCACCTAATGGCATGCTGATGCTTCATAAAAGGTTTGATTCATGTGTTCCTTCTTTAATCATTCATTCATGTATCACCTTCCCATGTATTCAAAGTGGATAATGTATGGTTTCTAGTGACATAGCGTAGCTCCCTCCGTGGGCTCTGCTATAAACCACACACTCGAAGGGTCAAGTGGTTTATGAGCCGGCACAATGCTGAGAGTGAAATGGATCCTAACATTTTGTCAGACAGCCCATACGTTGGACTTTTTACTGTGCAGAGGACATATTTCTGCACTTTTTGCGTATCCCAATAATTCAGCGCAGGGACAGGTTTTGACAGCTGTAATGTCCTTATTTATTGCACTTTGTAATAGGAAGTTGAAGATTAATACCCGAGGCAGAGCCAATGAACAGAGATATGATGTTAATTTAAAATTAAAATAACCTCTTTGCGGCCAAAATGAGATGCAGCCTACAGGCTAGTAAATGCTGGAACTTTTTACTTTATATTTTACAGACACTTTTGAATTGTCTGGGTTCGATATAGCTGCCCTATGTGAAGGTTAACCCCACCTCCACCCATAACTCCCTAATAAATGTGGCACCCCTACATGTTTTTTTATTTTAAAGTCTAAATCACGCATATCTGAGGCACGGAAGTCTAAAAGGAAGGGTAGATTTGCTAAAGAAATGAATGTGGAAGTTCCAGTTACCCGGTGTAAGAACAGAACGACATTAAAAGAGGAATTTATAGGTACCAAAGCACTTATATTTAGTGTTTCCCTACAATAATTGCCACACCTCTGTTTTGTTCTTTAGAAAAAAAGTGTCAATACCAGAGGCGCAACTAGAGCGAAATTCCGCGAGGGGCTGATAAAAATTTTGGGGGGGCTAAGTCTTCCAGCAGTAGGCAGAGTGGAGCTGCAGGGGCTCTAAGAAGGGGTGAAAACACAACAAAGCCTGGTTAACAAGTAAATGGTCTTTTAACCCCTTCGATGCTCATGACGAGCTCAGCTCGTCATGCTGCGCGGTAGCGCTGTGCGCATGACGAGCTGAGCTCGTCACGACCACACCCGCGATCGGAATGTCCAGCAAACGAGCGGAATTCCGATCGCGGTCAAGGGGTTAAAGACCTGTGAAGTACTCGGGTGAGGCTGCAATAAGACGGTCGCCAGCCCGGGAAGCTGTCTCAGCCCGGGCTGACACACACGACGGGGGGGCGTAGGGTAGGGGGGGCTGAAGCCCTTTGAGCCCAATGGGCGTTGCGCGCCTGGTCAATACAGGCTGTTTTTTAAAAGGAGTAAATAGTTACTGTAGGACTTGGCCTTTTTGGTTAAAGTTCCCTAAACTTTTTGCTTTCCCCCTAGACCGTTTTCCTGACCTAGAGATGCCAATTTAGATGCTTTGGGTACTTTGCCACTGCTGACCAGTGTCAAAGTACAGGAGTTCCCTGTGTAAAATGTATGGTGATTGCTTGGCCATGATTGGTATGTTTGCCTTACTAGTAAAAGTCCCTAGTGATGTGCACTGTGTGTGCAAGGGCTAGTAATGCAAGGGCGCGCAGAGAAGGAAACTCAGGCCTTCAGTGTAGGGCCTGCGCGCAGAATGCTAAGTTAGCATGTTGTCCTGACAAGTGCAACCACTTGTCAGGCCTGACTTTCCCTTTTACATACACATCGGGCACCCCTGGGGTAGGTCTCAGGTAACACCTGGGCACGGTGCAGTGTAGGTAAAAGGCAGAACATAAACTGAGGTGTGTGTTATGTTCTGGCAGTGAAAAACTCTCCATTTCGTTTTTCACTGCTGAAAGGCCATTCTGCCCATAGGACAGAATGGGGGAGGCTAGGTGCTGTATTTGTTAGCCTAGTTTCCTGTCAGTTTATAATGGAGAGGTGAAGTTTGGTATGTGTGAACTCACAGTGTCATAATGCATCTTTCTGTAAAGGTGGTTTTGCCACTGTGTGTTTATAAACCACTCTTTTAGAAGTGGCTGAGTTTTGTGCTCTGAGCATTTCTGTGTGTCTCTGAAATGTGGATTGTCTGTCTGGAATTGAAAGGTGAGAGGAGCTGGGAGAGGTCTTGACCCAGGGAGGGGTTGAGATGGCACCAGGCTGCCCTGCATCTGGAGAGTAGGGGAGGAGAAGCCCGGGAGGTGAAAAGGCCTGGGCTGGTGCTATAAACCAATTGACCCATCTCCTCCTGAGTGATTAAGGATCCAGACCCCCAGTATCAAAGGGAGAGAGGTGACACTGGGAGGGAGACACCCAGAACTGATATGGGGAGGGGTCAGGGACCCCTGAGCACATACAAACTTCAAAGACAGTAAGGGGTATAACTATGAGAGCTGAAACCCCTGAACGTTGGAATGAAACAAATATGGATTGAGACTGAAAAGGCTTGGACGCACTCTGTGGTCAAGAGGAACCTCTGCTAAAGAAGGAACAACTGAAGAGACTGTGGTGGATAGACCAATCCTTGCTTCGTGATCTGGGGCTGGTCTGCAGTTTGCTGTTCTAACTAAGGAAGAGGCTGTTGGGACTGTGCTTGGAGGCGCTGGGTCCCCCTGCTTGAAGAAGACTGTGCTTTGTGCTGTATCTTGTAACCCCAAGGGCCCGAGGTGAGCTGGCTCCCTGTTTGGAAATACAGGATCATAAAAGTTTCCGGAGAAGTCCCAAGCAACGCGGTGTGCGTGTGCTTTGTGCCGCTTGAGATCCTCAGAAGTTGTGCCGTGTGATCGGGGGCACGCAGGAGTAAGCTAAGTCCAAGACGCGCAGAGTGCGTGTCGTGGTGCAAGCCAAGGCATTGGTGAGGAGCGTCTGGTCGTGGAGTGCACAGGGAGGCGAGGCGAGGCTCGGACGTGCAGGTGTGCGTGTCGTAGTGCAGCCCGGGTGCTAGTGAAGAGCGCCTGGGCCTCGTGTGCACCAGAGGAAGCAGCGAGACTCGAACGTGCAGTGTGCGTGTCGTGGTGCAGTCAGGGCGTTGGTGAGGAGCGCCTGGACATCGTGTGCCCCAGCGGAAGAAGTGAGTCTCGGACGCACTAGGTGCGTGTCGTGGTGCAGCCCGGGTGTTGGTGAGGAGCACCTGGGCCTCGTAGGCACCAAAAGAAGAAGTGAGTCTCTGACTTGCAAGGGTGCGTGTCGTGGTGCAGCCAGTGCGTGAGGAAGAGCGCCTGGACATCGTGTGCACCGGGAGAAGAGGTGAGACTCGGACGCGCAGGATTGCGTGTCGTGGTGCAGCCAGGGCGTGAGGAAGAGCACCTGGACATCGTGTGCACCGGGAGAAGAGGCGAGGCTCGAACGCGCAGGGTGCGTGTTGAGGTGCAAGCTGAGTGTTGGTGAAGAGCGCCGGATTGTCGTGAGCACCAGAGAAGAGGCAAGTCTCGGACGCGCGGTGTGGGTGTCGAAGTACAACCTGAGGTGCTGGTGAGGAGTGCCGGGTTAGGTTGTGCACCAAACTGAAGTAAAGTCTCCACAGTGCTGAGGGCGGGTCTCGGTGTGGACTGAGTCCGCCGGAGTGAGGCCCAAGTCATCAGGGCCCTCGGAGTCCATCAGTAGCGGCCCGGACCGGCAGCCACGGAAGAGCTGAGCCGCCGGCCCGAGTCCGCCAAAACCCGTGACGGAGTTCTGGATCAAGGCCCAAGTCGCTGACGTCGGGGAGGAGAGTGGGATCGCGCCCCCCCAGGTAACGTGGATCAACACCTGGGGTGGGGTGCGGGCCCGGAGGGACACTCTCTCGGCCTCTCGCTCAGTCAGCTGCACGAGCCGTTGCTCCGGCTTGGATCCCGGCCCGTGCTGACCCAGGACGGGGCAGTACTGGGGCCGGAGTGGGAAGCAGTACTTTGTGTGTCATCATTTGATCCATAACAGGGGCACTGTTACTGGAGCACGTAAAACTGTCGTATTACACAATTGCATTATTGCTGCTAACGAACTATCGAACTGTCGTATGACGCCTGACCTCATTTGTGCCTAACGAACTTTATGCTTGGTGCGCTACGCACTGCGTTATTTCTCCCATGCATATTATTTGATTGTAATGTGGCGCATTGTATGATTTCGTCAGTGCACAGTATCTGAGTATAACGTGGCGCAGTGTATTATTTCTTTATTGCACCACACAGGATTGTAGCGTGACGCATTGCTTTGTTTCTTCCTGGTACAGGGCATGCTGGTGGTGATACGCATTGCATTATTCCTTCAATTGCAAAGTACATGACTGTGGCGCTACGTATGGCATTATTTCTCTGTTGCACAGTATAAGAGAATATCGTTACGCATTGCAGTATTGTTTCCTTATGCAACATGTGTGTTTCTAGCAATACGACTGGTCTAACCTATTGGGAAACGGTTAGAGAAGAGCTTAACTGTTGGTTAGACGCGGTGGTTGGGATTAGAACCTACCAACCAACCGGAAAGAATACTACCCGTTCTTATATGTTGATTTTGTATCGTGTGGTCGTATCGTATAATTTCTTATATAAATATTATACTCTTTTTATCAATACTCATGTGGAGTCTATTTGTGATGACATCATAGGGTTATTGTGAGCGTGGTTGCACATACTGAACACTCGTGCCTTGGAGATAAGCCTGGCTGCTCGTGCCAAGCTACTAAGGGGGTGAGCAGGGCTATCTCAGATGGTGTCCTTACTTAGCCTAACGTTGAAGCGAGGGGTCGAGGGCGCACGCCTCCAGCATTTGGTGGCGGCGGTAAGCGACAGGGTCCTCCACTTCCAACATTTGGTGGCAGCGGTGGGATTCGATCCTAATAGACAGTAAACGCGTATGTGCAAAACCACTCACAGTAATTGGTGTTCATCATAAATTGATTGTAGACCGTGATACAACAACATATTGTTTTTTGATTCGGTGGTTCTAAGTTTAATCCACACATCATGTCTCAGGGGGAGAGCCAGATAGCCGGTGAGGCTGAGATTGCAGAATTGGAGTTTGACATTGAGGCACTGTTTACCTACAACGTTGATCAGTTGAGGAAATTCTGCAGGGCTTTGGGATGTCCCATGAAGAGTAGCGCCAAGAAGGATGAGCTGCAGGTGGCCTTGAGGGCCTGGTGGGAAGCCAAAGAGGCTCAGGAGACAGGTGATGGTGAGGTGGATGAGGATGACCCAGGGAATGTATTTGATCCACAGGATTTGCCAGTGGAGGGACCAGCCGGAGGGGCTGGTAGTAGCCATTCAGGGATGAGTTTTTCATCAGAGGAGTTGGAGGAAAACCAAAGGGTCAGGCTGCATGAGTTGGAGGTGTTAAAGCTTAAAACTCAAGCAGAGGAGAGCGGGAACGCTCTCGCGTTGGAAGAGAAACGGCTTCTCTTCGCTCATGAGTTAAGCATGAGGGAACTGGACATTAAGGGTAGACAAGCAGAGTCCAGTGTGATTGGTGGCAGCGCACAGCCAGTGCCAAGTGTGGATGAGTACAAGAGTGCACTGGAGGATTGGGTAGTGGTCAGCATGGTAAATGATTTGGAGGGGTTATCAGATTTGGCCCCAGGGGAGCCTAGGCTCAGAAATTATTTTCCAGGATTGCGCCACCCCGGGTTAGGGTGTGGGTTCCTTGATTCCCGGGAGCCTGCACGAGAACCAGACCCCTGGTCATGGGTTCAGGGGCCTGAAGGGGCCCCAGAGAGGGAAAGAGGGCCATGTGGCACGCGGAGATCCCAGAGTAGGGAGGAGGGGTTGCTGGCTAGCCCCTTGTCTCCAAAGGGGGGAGGCAGAGTGAGCAGCACCCCCAGGGATCAGCAGCACCACCCAGGAAACTGGGGGGGCCGTAGGAGAGCCCCCGGGTGGAGGCCTCGTGCCTGAGTGCCAGCAGTGTGGGGAAGAACACCTAACGTCAGGAGGGCATGGGGCGTCTGTAGCCAGAGCTCCTGCCGTTCTGAAGTTTGTGGGTGCCATTCCTAAGTGGCAGGCCCAGAAAACTAAATGGAAGATTAAGAAAGGGTTGTGTTCCCCTGTGGGGACACTGAGGGGACATGGTCCAGCCAGTAGGGCTGGGTCCCCTAGGAGTGACCAAGGTAGACCCACTCTTAATCTAGAGGACAGGATAATTGGAGGTAGTATCCTGCCCGATGTGTCTCCCCAGGGTACCACTCCAGGGAGGGGTTGGCATGGGTCCAGCACCCCTGGAGGGGTCCCCTTGGTGGGGGGGATCCATGGAACAGCATTGTTGGCTCAGGGGGTGGTGATCAAGATGTCCCCCTGGGGGTAGGAAGGCGAGGAACAGGAGGGTGTCCCTGTGGTAGAGGGCCTGCGTCCTGGTTCTATCGCCCGAAGCCGGGAAGTCCATCAAAGTAATGATTGGTCTCCCTTGGCTTTTGGCTGGGAGGGGGTTGTGTAGGACTTGGCCTTTTTTGGTTAAAGTTCCCTAAACTTTTTGCTTTCCCCCTAGACCGTTTTCCTGACCTAGAGATGCTAATTTAGATGCTTTGGATACTTTGCCACTGCTGATCAGTGTCAAAGTACAGGAGTTCCTGTGTAAAATGTATGGTGATTGGTTGGCCATGATTGGTATGTTTGCCTTACTAGTAAAAGTCCCTAGTGATGTGCACTGTGTGTGCAAGGGCTAGTAATGCAAGGGCGCGCAGAGAAGGGAACTCAGGCCTTCAGTGTAGGGCCTGCGCGCAGAATGCTAAGTTAGCATGTTGTCCTGACAAGTGCAACCACTTGTCAGGCCTGACTTTCCCTTTTACATACAGATGGGGCACCCCTGTGGTAGGTCTCAGGTAACCCCTGGGCAGGGTGCAGTGTAGGTGAAAGGCAGAACATAAACTGAGGTGTGTGTTATGTTCTGGCAGTGAAAAACTCTCCATTTCATTTTTCACTGCTGAAAGGCCATTCTGCCCATAGGACAGAATGGAGGAGGCTAGGTGCTGTATTTGTTAGCCTAGTTTCCTGTCAGTTTATAATGGAGAGGTGAAGTTTGGTATGCGTGAACTCACAGTGTCATAATGCATCTTTCTGTAAAGGTGGTTTTGTCACTGTGTGTTTATAAACCACTCTTTTAGAAGTGGCTGAGTTTTGTGCTCTGAGCATTTCTGTGTGTCTCTGAAATGTGGATTGTCTGTCTGGAATTGAAAGGTGAGAGGAGCTGGGAGAGGTCTTGACCCAGGGAGGGGTTGAGGTGGCACCAGGCTGCCCTGCATCTGGAGAGTAGGAGGAGGAGAAGCCCGGGAGGTGAAAAGGCCTGGGCTGGTGCTATAAACCAATTGACCCATCTCCTGCTGAGTGATTAGGGATCCAGACCCCGAGTATCAAAGGGAGAGAGGTGACACTGGGAGAGAGACACCCAGAACTGATTTAGGGAGGGGTCAGGGACCCCTGAGCACATACAAACTTCAAAGACAGTAAGGGGTATAACTATGAGAGCTGAAACCCCTGAACATTGGAATGAAACAGATATGGATTGAGACTGAAAAGGCTTGGACCCATTCTGTGGTCAAGAGGAACCTCTGCTAAAGAAGGAACAACTGAAGAGACTGTGGTGGATAGACCAATCCTTGCTTTGTGATCTGGGGCTGGTCTGCAGTTTGCTGTTCTAACTAAGGAAGAGGCTGTTGGGACTGTGCTTGGAGGCACTGGGTCCCCCTGCTTGAAGAAGACTGTGCTTTGTGCTGTGTCTTGTAACCCCAAGGGCCCAAGGTGAGCTGGCTCCCTGTTTGGAAATACAGGATCATAAAAGTTTCCAGAGAAGTCCCAAGCAACGCGGTGTGCGCGTGCTTTGTGCCGCTTGAGACCCTCAGAAGTTGTGCCGTGTGATCATGGGCACGCAGGAGTAAGCTAAGTCTAAGACGCGCAGAGTGCGTGTCGTGGTGCAGGCCAAGGTGTTGGTGAGAGTGTCTGGTCGTGGAGTGCACAAGGAGACGAGGCGAGGCTCGGACACACAGGTGCTAGTGAAGAGCGCCTGGGCCTCGTGTGCACCAGAGGAAGCAGCGAGACTCGGACGCGCAGTGTGCGTGTCGTGGTGCAGTCAGGGCGTTGGTGAGGAGTGCCTGGACATCGTGTGCACCAGCGGAAGAAGTGAGTCTCGGACGCGCTGGGTGCGTGTCGTGGTGCAGCCCGGGTGTTGGTGAGGAGCGCCTGGGCCTCGTAGGCACCAAAAGAAGAAGTGAGTCTCCGATGTGCAAGGGTGCGTGTCGTGGTGCAGCCAGGGCGTGAGGAAGAACGCCTGGACATCGTGTGCACCGGGAGAAGAGGTGAGAGTCGGACGCGCAGGAGTGCGTGTCGTGGTGCAGCCAGGGCGTGAGAAAGAGCGCCTGGACATCGTGTGCACCGGGAGAAGAGGCGAGGCTCGAACGCGCAGGGTGCGTGTTGAGGTGCAGGCGGATTGTTGGTGAAGAGCGCCGGATTGTCGTGAGCACCAGAGAAGAGGCAAGTCTCGGAGGCGCGGTGTGCGTGTCGAAGTACAACCTGAGGTGCTGGTGAGGAGTGCCGGGTTAGGTTGTGCACCAAACTGAAGTAAAGTCTCCACAGTGCTGAGGGCGGGTCTCGGTGTGGACCGAGTCCACCGGAGTGAGGGCCAAGTCATCAGGGCCCTCGGAGTCCATCAGTAGCAGCCCGGACCGGCAGCCACGGAAGAGCTGAGCCGCCGGCCCGAGTCCAGCAAAACCCGTGACGGAGTTCTGGATCAAGGCCCAAGTCGCTGACGTTGGGGAGGAGAGTGGGATCGCCCCCCCCTGGTAACGTGGATCAACACCTGGGGTGGGGTGAAGTCTCTCGGCCTCCCGCTCAGTCAGCTGCGCGAGCCATTGCTCCGGCTCGGATCCCGGCCCGTGCTGACCCAGGACGGGGCAGTACTGGGGCCGGAGTGGGAAGCAGTACTTTGTGTGTCATCATTTGATCCATAACGGGGGCACTGTTACTGGAGCACGTAAAACTGTCGTATTACACAATTGCATTATTGCTGCTAACGAACTATCGAACTGTCGTATGACGCCTGACCTCATTTGTGCCTAACAAACTTTATGCTTGGTGCGCTACACACTGCGTTATTTCTCCCATGCATATTATTTGATTGTAACGTAGCGCATTGTATGATTTCGTCAGTGCACAGTATCTGAGTATAACGTGGCGCAGTGTATTATTTCTTTATTGCACCGCACAGGATTGTAGCGTGACGCATTGCTTTGTTTCTTCCTGGTACAGGGCATTCTGGTGGTGATACACATTGCATTATTCCTTCAATTGCAAAGTACATGACTGTGGCGCTACGTATGGCATTATTTCTCTGTTGCACAGTATAAGAGAATATCGTTACGCATTGCAGTATTGTTTCCTTATGCAACGTGTGTGTTTCTAGCAATACGACTAGTCTAACCTATTGGGAAACGGTTAGAGAAGAGCTTAACTGTTGGTTAGACGCGGTGGTTGGGATTAGAACCTACCAACCCACCGGAAAGAATACTACCCGTTCTTATATGTTGATTTTGTATCGTGTGGTCGTATCGTATAATTTCTTATATAAAGATTATACTCTTTTTATCAATACTCGTGTGGAGTCTATTTGTGATGACATCATGGGGTTATTGTGAGCATGGTTGCACATACTGAACACTCGTGCCTTGGAGATAAGCCTGGCTGCTCGTGCCAAGCTACTAAGGGGGTGAAGCAGGGCTATCTCAGACGGTGTCCTTACTTAGCCTAACGTTGAAGCGAGGGGTCGAGAGCGCACGCCTCCAGCATTTGGTGGCAGCGGTAAGCGACAGGGACCTCCACTTCCAACAGTTACATTTCCTCAATGTTACTAAATTTCGCAGACATTAACACCAATCTTGTGCTCACTGGTGATTTGCAGCCATGTTGTTAATAACAAAGTAACTGTTGATAAGTTCTACACCGTTTCAACGTGCTTCTGCACCAGCCCTTTAATGCTGCGTTGCACTGCCGTTAATTTACCGCGATTTCTTGAAATACAGGGAGGGTACAAATGTGCAGTAGCTCATGACACCCATGTACTTGGATAGCATGGTGAAAGGGTACTCTCTTTGGATAAGCCACATGCGAAAAATCACGGAGGCATCAATCTGCCACTAAACCTCAAAGCACCAAGAGGCAAATACATTGGTGAATGTTCCACTAAACAACCATGTACCATGAATAAAAATACCCAGAAAAACAAGACTTGTTGGGCTACTATGTTCTGGTGGGTGGCTGGTTGAGGCCTGTGGCTCAGGGGCGTAGCTATTGGCCCACTGGATTGCTAGGCAGGCATTGCAACATGTCCACAGTCTCTGTGCATGGAAAGGTAAAGGAGTCCACCCCTCTGTGACGTATTTTCATTGCCGCAACTTAATCCAAATTGTGAAAGAAGTGCTTCTCTCTCACTCTCCTCTACCTCCAGGCGTCCTCACCTTCCCTCTGCCCCATATCTCACCGTTTGTTGAGCCGTTGATGGGCTTTCCTGCATTTAGAAGACCGTAGTAAACACCCATCCTCGGAGGGGGAGAGAATGCTTACAATTCGACCAGGGGAACAAAAGGCCGAAGAAGAGCCGGGGGGGGGGGGAGCAGAGGGGCTCAGTGAAAAGACAGACAGAAGGTGGTGAGCTGCTGCTGAGCTCCGGCGCTTCTCACTCGCTGCAGCCCCCGCGGCTTCTCAGACCATCCACAGATCAATTGTGTCTGTTTATCTGATCTTACACTTGGGCTGCCAGACGATTATTCTGTCACTTAAGGCGTCACATTTACAGGGATGGAAAAGCAAGTACGGCGAGGCAGAAAAGAAAAAACATTAGACTCCACACACCACCGGCAACCCCCACCCCAGCACTGCTGCAGTCTCCCGGCCTGAGAGAGGGGAGCCAGCGATCACCGGCTGCGGGGGAAGTAGTGAGTGCTGCAACAGTGGGATGTGAGCCATGCGAGAGGTGAGTACTGCATGCGCCTGGCACTAGCCGGCAGCACTTACCTCAGTGCCGGCAGGCCGGAGCCAGCCTATGCCTGTGGTCTGAAAGAAGCAGCGGCCTCCCTCTACGCATATGGAGAGGAGGTGTGCCTGCCCCGTGTATCTGATAGATACCGCCCCCTGAGTATGCGAGACTCGGTGAGCACTACGGTGGGGGGGGGGGGCGGGGCGGGCGAGAAGGCATCGGACTGCGGGAGGGGGGGCGCAGGGGAAGAAAGTAGTCTGCGCAGTAAAGGGGCCAGTAGCCAAGGAAGGACACAAATGACGACATGGCCGTCATAAGGAGGGACTAACGAGCCTACAACCAATCGGAATGCAGCATTTAAGACACAAGCCAATCAAAAAGATGGGCGGAGAGTGGGCGGAGCTTCCACGAAGCTTCCACGCTATAGTGTATACTGCATACCTCGCAAAGCGAGCAGCGCATGAGCTGCAACGCTAGGCGAGACCTAAAAAAGTACTCTTTAAAGCTACTTGTTTTGCATTGTTCATTTAGAAGCACCGGCAACTCCCCAGCAACAAAATCAGCCCCTCAGCAGTGAACCTGGATCCCACCTTGCCACCCCAGCAAAAAACGCCCGGTAGCTAGTCTGGCCCTGACTCTACACCATTGCACTCTACACCCCTCAACACCACTGCACTCTATAACACACTACTCTGCAACACTGCACTCTACGCCACTGAACTCCACATCACTCTACTCTGCACTAGTGCATTCTACGCCAATGCATTCTACACCACTGCACTCACCACTCTGCTCTGCATCATTCCACTCTACACCACTGAACTCTGCAGCACTCCACTCTATGCCATTGCGCTCTATGGCACTATATTGTAATGTAATGTAATGTAATATAATACAAACTTATAAAGCACTCTTCGCCACTCTACTTTGCACCACTCCACTCTGCACCACTGCACTCTATGCTACTGCACTCTACTATGCAACACTCTAATCTACGCCACTGCATTCTACGATGCTGCATTGTACGCTGCTGAAGTCTATGCTGCTGCACTCTGCACCGCTGCACTCTACGCCACTATACTTTGCAACACTCTACGCCAATGCACTCTACACCAGTCCACTCTACTCTACACCACTCCACTATACGCCACTCTACACGACTCGACTCTATGCCACTCCAATACACCACACTTTATCGAATATGGGTCTTTACAACGAATGCTTTCACAACGCATTCCATTACAACGTGGTCATTGTAACAACCGCGTTGTAATGGAATGCGTTGTGAAAGCGATCCATTACATCGCAAGTCGTTTCAACGACTTGCTGTAGGGGGTGCGCTGGACTTAGGAATAGTATAATTTACTATTCCAACTCTAGTGTGTGCAACAGTAGGGAAGGTGTTGGAATAGTAAATTACACTATTCCTTAGGTTAGCGCGCCCCCTACAGCAAGTCGTTGAAACGACTTGCGAGGTAATGGATCATGTAGAAACAACGCGGTCGTTGTAACGACCGCGTTGTAATGGAAGCGCGTTGTGGAAACAGCATTGTAAACGCTGTTTCACCTTTATGCCACTTCGCTCTCCAATACTCTGCTCCACTCAGCGCCATTACACTCTACCACACTCCACACCACTCTCCTTTAAGCCAATAACTTTTAGCCATACTGAACAGCAGCCTCGCTGGTGTACACCGTTGCTAAAACACATTGGCAAAGCCAATAGCTCTTGCATAGGCGAGACATATTGGCTTTGCCAAAGCTTGTTTTTCAACTGAGTTGGAGACGCTGGTACTTACCTTGATGGTTGAGGTGTGGCATGTTTTCTACTATTCAGCCTACTTGTTGCAAATGTATGTCATCCTATGATATTTTCTGCTTCCCTTTGCTGCTTTGAATTCGTTGTAGAATAATCTCGATGGAATTAGGACACTTTCCTAAAGATATAATGTAAAGGATCGGTAATTTGAATTCTGAGTACCATGGTAAGCATTACAATTTAGCAAACTCTACATTCGGCACACTTTAGTTGACAGGATTTAAAAACATTAACCAGCCGGCCATATATCATTAATCTTGATCAGGGGTGTCCAGCATAGGTCCAGCAGAGCTGCATACTTGACAGATTTTCAGGATGAGCAGTGAAAACGTTCAGGTTGGATGCAATATTGTATTTTTATATCGTATCCATTTAAACATATATATTTCTGGATTTAATCAGAATTTCACTCTAAAAGCATAACATATCAACCAGTTCGTTTCCCATTTGATGATTATTCTGCGGCCTCTAAACGCACGAGCACACCCAGAAGTCGATCCTTTGCTGTCGTGTGTTGCAGACAAAGGAAATTCCATTTCTTGAGATACAAATGGTGAACTAAATGCAGTGTTAAGGAAAGGTTACCATTGAAAGCGAAAATATTGCGCCTTTGGTAGGGATATAAATCGATGTAATTAAGAAGATATTTGAAACGGGAGAGTAATTAAGGGGAAAACAATGATGTAAGAAGGAAGAAAGGAAAAGAGTGGAAGAGAAAGAAGGGATGAAAGAAAGAAGGAAAATAGGAACTGGGGAAGAAAGGAAAAGGGAAGAAAAGGAAGGACAAAAGAACAGAGGGGGAGAGGATGTAAGCAAAGGAGGGATGGGTAAGGAAGGAAGAACGAAAGAAAGAAGGGAAGAACAGAATGAAGAAAGGAAATAAGCAAGAAGGAGTGGGGAAGGACGGCTGTTTGATAAAGTAGGAACATGCATGGGATGTGATAGGTACAGGGGGCGTGAGATGTGCAGGGGACTGCATGGAAATGCAGAGAAGTACAAGGCACTAAAACAAGGAACAAGTGGAACTAAGAGAGGTACAAGGTTGGGGTGCGGCATACAGGACTGGGGCGAACAAGTACAGGTGAGAGGTACAAATGAGAACCAATAGCCAGAGCAGAAAAGACGTGCAGTGAGTAGAGGTGCAGTGATGGAGTAGAAGGTACAGGGCTGAGGTAAGAGGTACAGGCGAGAGAAGCAAAAGTAAAGGGGAAGGGGATAGGTGAAGGGCAGGGTGGAGGAGTGAAGGAAAGAGGTGCACCTCAAAGAAAACTTTCCAGTAGAAGAGGAGTGAATGGGGAGGAGAGGTCCATGTGAGTTACAGGAAAGAGGAAACAGGTCACAGGCAAAAGTACAAGGGGGAAAGGGGAACCTGGAAAGGTGCAGGGAAGAAGTTCGAGGTGAAGGCGAGAGGAAGAGAGATGGGAGTAAGATCATGATGGGAAAATGACTCATGAGTGTTGTGCATGGAAGAACACGAGTCAAGGAAGTGCTTGAAGAAAGAAGAGGACGCCATGATAACATAAAACACGCGCGGGTGCCCTTTGCTGGCCCAATACCTGTGCGAACAATGTTATCCTCCCATGGCTGCCAAGGTTTCAGATTGCTTATGTGTGACATTTTCATAATTTCAGTGTAATAATGAGTGACATTTCAATGACTATGAGTGATACTTTCTCGCGAGCAAAATCAAGCAATGAAGACGAGGGAAACCTATAAATATCAGAAATTGCACCCATTTGAGTAACGAGGAACTCTAAGAAGAGCCACATCATAGGTCACAAGCTGTATTAATTAAAAAAGAAATAAGCTGATCAATAAAAATCATTAGCTGACTGAGCGGTCCAGCAAGCCTCCCACTACCTGCCTAGCCCTGATGGTGGCACCATCACACCAGTGGCAGCCTGTCACACAGAGCTACACTACAGGCTCTGCTGACTTAGTGATGCTAGAAGTTAAGTTGGCAAGTAGCAAAGTGGCTCTCACAGTCACACCGAGGAAATTCTTTGCCCATGGCAAAACAAAAGCCTGTGACACCCCTGTCTCTTTCTGTACTATTCATTGTATTTCTTTATAGGTTGAACCATGAACTGTCAGAAAGGCTCAAAATTGAGAACTTCGCAAAACTACTCATTTGTAAGACACTTTTCCTGCTTCTCTCGTACAACGTAGTAGTCTTCATCTAGTTTCTTAATACAATTATCTGATTCTTTTATCTCTGGCAAGAGTTTAATAACTTCTGCTCTGTTATGGGATTACCATTTCTAGCAAAAGCCTTACGTGGAAACACAACAAAAAATATTCATTGCTGAAAGTGATCTCTTTGGTGATCTAAGGTCACGTTTTAAATCCGGTTGAAGCATAGAGACAGCCATGTTAGAAATACTGTTACACATTAGAAGTAGTTGATGATGATGCTCTGGGCAACTTGGTCACTGTGATGTCTGACTAGAAGTAGCACATCAAAACAAAGTGATGGATGGAATTCGTCATTTAATCTCAGCCAGTGGCAATCGCTCGGGCCACATTCCAGCACGTTGTTTTTTCACCCACCATGCCAACTCAGTTTGGACCCAGTCATATGCAAATCAGCCTTGACCCTGCTCCAATGGGAACAGTCCAGCCTGAACTGCCAGGCCAGGTCATCCCTAAACCGTGCCTAGAAGTAGCAGCAGTTTTTAAAACAGCAAATCACAATAATTTCATCAGAACCTTTAAAGAGGAGAACATAGGTGTCTGCACGTGGATGCTCTTATGCAGCATACCCTCATAGACAGAAGCCCAGCAACGTAGTGTCATCATTCACCATACGTGCATTGTCCATGTGTCGTACTTCAGGTGCCTGCTTTTGAGAGCCTCATGAACTGGCATTCTGATGGCCTGCTTGGGCATGCGGTTGGGCAGAATCTCACAGCAAGCCGATATGTGCGTATGCACTGATCAGAGGATGAGTGGCTGCCTGGCACTGACCGTGAGGCCCTCGACTCTGGGACCTGGGGCTAGGACTATCACATCCACATAATGCACAAGCTTTGGAAAAATCATAATGCTCCACATTATTTTAATCAATGGTTTCATTGCTTTCTACTGAGTCTTGACCCTCTGTTTCAGAGAATACAGTTGCTATGCTGTGAGCAAGACCACCCTCCAGGACTCCATACTGATTGCTGCAATCTGTCCCAGTGCCAAAGGGTCCCTAACAGGGTCAAGAAAGGCAGTGGAGTGACTTCAAGGAGCTGAAAGTGTTAAGGCATGTACAAAGCAAGGTGACATATTAAAGAAAATTGCTTCTATGGATAGGAACCCTCCTGGTCATCTCAAAATCCCTGAGAAAAGAATTTGTGGATCTGGCACATGGGGGCTACCTCAGCTTTGTGGCAAGCCATGGCTCTCTTTTCTAGTTGAAGTGTTGGAGGAATATGCTTCGTTCCTGACATGTATGGCAGGCAGTCCACACCCGAGCCCCTGCTGACGTATCTGCTTCTACAAAGTACCCGGTTAAATGTGGCTATTGATTTAATTGGACCATTTAAGATGTAGTAGCTGTAATGGTAATTCCCAGCGCATCAACAGATGATGTGGACTCTTCCCTCAAGAAGATGCTCTCTAAATATTGTAAATTGGAGATTGTGAAATCTGATGATGGTCCACCAATCAAATGAATGGACTTAAAAGACCCAAACACTTCTTTGGCCTCAGCAAAAGTGCATCATGGAGGTTTTTGTGGTCCTGCTGATGAAAGCTATGCAAACTGACAAACTAACAATGAAGACAATTTCCCAGGTTTTGTGTCAAGCCCTGAGGGATTATGGAGGTACAACCCATGAATCACTCTAGATTGTCTCCCATGGATCTGCGCTTGGGCAAGAAAATAAGATCCCGGATTCCATAAGGAACAATGACTGCACAGTCATTACTTGATAAAATACTGCCCCATGATAAACACAATAAAAGGTAAAAGCATATGCTGAGAAAAAGACAATAGCCAAGTTCTCACACCTTTTTCAAGGATGATTAATCTTTTGATCTGGGCCCATACACTATAAAGCTCCATGAACACCGTTTGAGATTTGACAATCTCGCGGGTCAAAATGCAGCTTCTTTCAGGATACTGAGTGGTGTTTCGTGTGCTGTGACCTTGAATAGTGAAGACACAGACATGGAGTGGGGACATGTCTGACAATTACTTCACTCACTACCTTCCAAGTTTATTCCACCCATTCATTTGTTTTTGGACCCTCTGTCTCTGGCCTGCACCACAACATCCGTACCTATGAAAGACTCCTACGTTGATGGGGGATGAAGTGTTCCAATTCCCTTGGTGGGTAGGCTGTATGTATATGTGTCTCACTTGCTGTGACACTGTCTTAGAAACCAACAAACCAGAACTCTGGGGAGGCGTGGCCAACCACCACCCAAGATGGCCACCTAACTGCAAAGGTTGTCCTCCTCAGCTCTAACTTATGCTTCAATATTAATCATTTAATTAGTCAATCAAAATATTTATTCAGCCTGAGCCATAAAAGTTAGAAATAAATTATACAGTACGTGCTTGTCATAATAAACTAAAACGCACAGTTATTTAAAACAGCATAATTCATGAAGGCATAAAGCTAGATATGATTGCTGCATACAGAGGGGCATTTCCACAAACTCAGAAAAAATAGCATTTCAACAAAGTCCATGATTCAGTCTTTAGGACGCTTTATGTTTTAAAAGGGCTAAAAGACGTTAAAATAGTATGAATACAATAGGAGTGAAGCAGAATCCAATTCCTTTGTCAGAAAGGGATCATCTCATATTTCTTTCTAATCGCTACTGCTCTTCTTATGAAGTTAAGTATGGCAAAGCAAGTATCTGTGGTAGAAAGATTTTGTAGTAAGATCAGGCCCTCCTTGTGAGTTCTCAGATTAGATTTCCGTAATACAGGTATTAAGAAGTCACGTCTGGGATCAGCAAATGGGGAACAAAACGGAATAAAGTGGCTGGTGCTTTGTTTGGTGGTTTGGTCACACTGGCAGGGAGGTAAATTGTGGGCAGGGAGGTAAATTGTGTGACCAAACATATAGCACGGGAAAGGCTACCTTAAAATTTATCATGAAAAATCTAATCTAAAAAGGGAGAGATAGCAGCGAAAAATAGGGTTTGTAAACCAGACAAAGTGTGATGTCATGGAAATCATTACATATCTTGTCGATCACAACTTAAGGAAACACAGTTTTACTTCCTCTTTCCTCTTTTGGGTAATCAGAGCTGGATTGTCAAACAACTCTTTTATGCCTATTAATTTAAAAGTCTCCTTCAAATAGGTAACCCAAGGGATTCGTGCTACCCCATTCAAGGCAAGGCAATCAGACATACAGGAGCAAACCAAAGCTGCATCTATGCTTGTCCAGCACTTGAACCACAATAATAGTGATGCAAGACCCAGGTTGTCTTCCAAATAGGTAAGGCCTAGTTCTTCGTGGCAAATCAAAGTAGCTGGTGCTGGGGAAACCATTAGTAATCTCCTCAAAAAGCAATTTTCGATCTGCTGCAGGATTTCTGCATGCGCATACCCCCATAAACCCACTCCATATGATCCTGCAGTAATGCATTTGTTTTTATAGGTGGGTCAATTCTTTGATGGGTTTCTTGCCTAACCTGTGAGAGAATCTGAAGATTGCCTCAATGTATCTTTTAAAATAATGTGCTCTAGCAGTTAAAAGTGACTTCCAGTTAAAAGAGAAGCTAAAAAAATCCCTAATTATTTAAAACCATTTACTTTCTCCAAAACTGAGTTCTCCCTAACGAAGGTTTTTGATTTGGTGCTGCGAGGCCCACTTGTCATAATGAAGGATTTTGTGTGATTCATCCTAAGATCTATGGGGCATATTAGCAAGACCGGCGATAAAATTATCGCCGTTTTAGCGGCAGGAAACTGCCGCTAAAACGGCGATAATGGGCTTGCTAATATGCGTTATAGAATTCAATAGAAGCCCAGGTTAGATGTGCAGGACATCTAACCTGGGCTTCTATTGAATTCCATAACGCATATTAGCAAGCCCATTATCGCCGTTTTAGCGGCAGTTTCCTGCCGCTAAAACGGCGATAATTTTATCGCCGGTCTTGCTAATATGCCCCCATATTTCCCATGTAAGAGGAGAATTCATACAGGAGGATTTGCAGCCCATTTGCCGTACGGGTGATTAACACAGCGTTATCCACATACAGTAATATGGTGATCGATTGACCACCCATTCCAGGAATACCAGGTATTTAGAAATTCCATTGATGTATAGCTGAAATAGGAAGGAATGCAACCCATGTAGATTTTATTTGGGGGCTAATTTCACCCTGCAGGCCATAGTGAACCTTCACCGTCAGATCATGATGTAGACATTTAATCAGTAGTAGGAGCTCAAGTTCTACCCCAATGGATTCCATCAGTGTCCAGAGTTTTGCACAATCTACTAGATCGAAGGCGCGTGATAGTTTTATAAACGCTAAGTGAAGAGACTCCTTTTTTGCCCGTACATACTTCCCTGATATTAATAAAACATTTAGGCACTGGTCTATTGTGCCCAGCCCGGGTCTAAAACCAAATTGGACATTAGACAGGATTTTATGTTCAGTGACCCAAGTTTCCAAGCGCGCCAAAAGCACCCTTCCAAGAATCTTCATGCTGGAATCACTCAATGATAGTGGGTCTATAGCAGGATGGGGATTGCCGATCCCCCTTTTCAAATGCCGGAATAATTATAGCAGTCTTCTAGGAATCAGGAATTTGTCCCTTTACTGCGCTCCTGAATATATTTGTTAGAATAGAAGCCCATAAATCTGGATTAAATTTAAAGATGTCTGCTGGTACCCCATCAGGGCCTGGTGCTTTCCCTACAGCACACTTTATGATTGCATTTACAACTTCGCCTACTTCTATATTTAGTGGTAAGTCCTGCATACTTATAGCAGACAGATTTAGGTCTATAGTAGGGGGGCTACTGAGGGAAGCAGTAGCTTCGGGTTGAAAAATGAGCGTGAAATGGGCCCCAAATACATCTGCGGGAATCACAACTTCAAGTTTTGGCACGTCATTGTCTGAAAAAAGTGGGCGATTAATTATATCCCAGAAGAGCTTATTATCTCTTAATGTGGGAGCTTGTGGAGATCTTCTCATGCTAGATCCTGTATCTCTCTTTGTAGCTCTGCTATTATGCTTTTATATCGATTTCTTGCTATTTTAACCTCTGCTATAGGACGAGGATGTTTTTTTAAGATTGCCTGTAGGTTCCTATGAGCTAGGGAGCATTTAGAATGAAATCATATATGGATGGGCTTTTTGCTCCGGTATATATTTAAAGTTAAATTATCTGAGATTGCTATACATAGACACTCGAAACCTTCTAGAATGCACTGACCCTGTGCATTGTCTGATAGGCAGGTAGGGGCATATTTACGTTTCCTGGCGCATCCCTGCAAATCAGCAGGGATGTGCCAGGAAACGTGCGACACGCATCTCAATCCTTGCGCCACCACGGATGCGCCGCATTTACAATGCGGCGCATCATGGCGCAAGGAAATGCAAATGCGTGTCGCATCTGCTGCCGTAACGTTAGCGCAGTGCTGGAGTTGTGTCGCGGGCACGACGCAACTCCAGCACTGTGCCAACCATGCCCATGTCTAACATGGTGCGTCAAGCCTTACGCCTGCTTCAAGCAGGCGCAAGGTTTTGACGCAGCGGGGTCGGAAAAGTGACTGAGTGAAATCTTGTAGATTTCACTCAGCCACTCTTCCGAGGCGTTCCTGCGCCGGAACGCCCCCTGCGCCAGAACGCCCACATGAAACCTGACGCAGGTTTCATGTGGCGCAGGGCTTACAACGTGACGCATCTCCCTAGATGCGTCACGTTGTAAAGACCCCGCAGCATGGCGCTGGCTTTACGCCGCCGCTGCGTCACAGAAGTGACGCAACGGCGGCGCAAAAGTGGCGCAAGGGGCTTGCAAATATGCCCCGTAGTTACTAAGGCTGAATGCTGGGAGACAGTCTGTCTGCTGGAATGTCTAGGGTTTACCTTTTCCCATTTGATTTTGGGGACCTTTTTTGGGGTATACACATTTACTGTGCTTATCTGTTTTAGGATTCATTAGCTGGTGTTTCAGAGTTAGAAAGAGGGGGTTATGATCACTCATACATTCAGCAACAACCTTAAAATCAAGAATAGAGAGTGCAAGTTCAGTGGTCATAAGTAAAAAATCAATTGAACTCCCCCTAATTCTGCCAATAAACGTTGGGAGTTTGCTTTTCTCCTTGTCCACCATATCGTTAGCTAAGATTAGATACTTTTTTTAAATGAGGCTAGTCAGAGCTTCCCCATACGATGAGTGTATAAAGTGAGCAGGGGTTTCCTTGTTTGAGTTCATAAACCACACACCCGTTTCACACTATAACCACAATGAAATAGACAAAACATCCTGTGGGGTGGCAACTTCAACCTTACAGTATGCCCAGAAATGGACAGCGATAACCCAAATAAAACAGACCACCCATAATCTGCCAGACTTTTGCGTATTATGTTGGCAGTGGATGGACTGCAGGACGCCTGGAGGGCCACAAAGGGACCTGACAAAGCATACTTCTATTACTCTACAGTCCATAACATGCACTCACGGACCAATTTCTGTCTGGCACCACTGTGAATCCTCCCATGGATTACTGACAACATATATTTACCATGTATGTTGCCTGATCATGGCCCTGTCTTGCTCACGCTAGAAGTTCCAGACCCCCAGTGACATGCTGATTTTTGGGCAACCCATCAGGTGCCTTCAGAGATATGATATTTCGCTCACAGCTAATGGACACTATTGTACAGTTCTTTAATTTAAATATGGTCTCATTCCTCTCGCTGACTATTGTCTGGGAGACATATATATAAGGGGGTGCACAATTGGAAAGCACTCTGAGAATACATCTTGGTAAGTTAGAAAAGGATATGCTAAGACTCATGATCTCAAAGCTCCAGAAACATTGAATGAGACACTTGTCTCCTACAGGGAACTAGCGGGAAAAAAATGTAAATTCTACAGCCAGGAAATAACCACCCGAACAAAAGGGGGCAGTGAGTGCCCCAGTGGGATGCTGACATGGCTGCTAAAACATGACGGCAATCACACAGTAGTTCATACTTTGAGAACTGAATCTGGCAACACTGTTGGCAAGAAAATTAACAACCTTTAAGAATTTACATTACAATGCAGCCTTATATTTCTGCAAGGCAGATAAAGACCTGGTTGACATTGAACGCTACCTTGATGGCATATTGATGGCCTGGATTGAGGGGGACTTGCACACCTACCTACAGCAGCCCATTGGTGTGCAAATGTTTGTGTCTGCGATTGATGGACTGCCTGGCGGAATGGCTCCTGGCTCTCATGGTCTCCCCTCAGAGTTCTATAAAGAGTATAAAATGATTTTAACCCCAGGATTAGCAGACAACGCATACAGAATGCCTCTGCACGCCTGATCCTCGACATCCCCGCCACAGCCACATCACACCCCACCTAAGAGACCTGCACTGGCTTCCCGTCAACAAGAGGATCACCTTCAAGCTCCTCACCCATGCACACAAGGCACTCCACAACACCGGACCAGCATACCTCAACAGACAATTCACCTTCTACACCCCGAACCGCCGACCTCGCCCTCGCCACCGTCCCCCGCATCCGAAGAGCGACCACCAGCGACAGATCATTCTCCCACCTCGCCGCCAAGACCTGGAACACCCTCCCCATCCTCCTACGGCAGACCCAGGACCTACTAACCTTCAGGAGGTTACTCAAGACCTGGCTTTTCGAGCAGTAGCAGCACCCCTCCCCCCCCAGCGCCTTGAGACCCTCACGGGTGAGTAGTGCGCTTTACAAATTTCTTGATTGATTGATTGACCTATACTAGGAAGCAATTGAGGTGGGAACTGTCCCTACGAGTTACAGAGAGGCAGTAATTATTGCATCTTAAAACTTGGGAAATGCCAATAGGACTGTAAATCCTACTGACCATTATCCCCCATTAATATAGATAATAAAATGTTGGAAAGAGTTATAGCTAATAGATTAAATCCCCTTATGAACAAACAAGTACTACTAAATCAATTGAGCTTTTATACCTTGATGGGTGACTTTTAATAACCTAAGAACTTTCTTTGCCCTGATTCATCAAATACGACCTAAGATAAATGCTATATCGGTATTCCAAGACGCAAATCCATTCATTTGACCCGCTAGAGTGGCCCTTACTTTTTGCGGTAGTGCACAGGCTAGGGATAAGCCATAACATTGTAAAGCTCATTAAACTGCTGTATGCAGAACCCACTGCATGTGCTTGCATAAATAGCTATTCCTCTGAACACTTTCCTATTCAGAGAGGCACCAGGCAGGAATGTCCCCTCTCCTCTTTGCCTTATCAATTGATCCCCTTGCAATCTGGCTGCACAAAATCCATGCTCAGAAAGGCATTGTCTTCCCGCAAAGACATGTCCTGCTGTCAATGTATGCAGACAACATTATGCTTTTCATTAAGGACCTGGAAGATAACCTCACTGCCCTAATCAAGGAAATTATACTGTGTGGTGGTTCGTCAGGGAATGTATCAACTGGGGGAAGTCTGAAATGCTGCTACTCACAGCCGTTGCTACGAAACCGTGGACAGAATTTCCACTTTGATTGTGCAAAGGTTTGGTCAGATATTTCGGGGTGCATGTGTCTGGAGACAAGCAGGCTCTGATTCAGATTAACTATGGTCCGCAAAACCTAAACTCATAGAGCAGGTTGACAGATGGAATACACTGTTTCCTTCGATGGTGGGAAAAATTGCCTTCATAACAAGCATTGTAAACTGAAAAAGTCTCGTCTCTGAGAGCTATTAGCTTTGGTAATTTTATGTAGCCATGATTACAGCAGTGTGGATGCTTTAAAGTGTGGCTAAAACTAATTTTAAAAAGTGCTATGACACAGCAAGGGCTAACATGCTTTTTTTTTTAAGTGCATTAGCTAAGGATGCATCTGAGCCCTCTTTTATTATTATTTTTATCCAGGCTGCACAGCAGCCACCCTGCTATACAGCATGGCTAAACATCAATGCCAAAGTCGGCAATACCCATGCAGTACACATAAAAAAAAAGGCAATAGCAGAGCAATTAGTCTAAAAAGCTAGATGTATTGGCTTTGCCAATTGTTGGACCTGGCCCTTTTTGCAGGGTTATCCCAAACATTTTGCCTTCCTCCTCCTATTTTTCTGACCTTCCTTTTGTTGACTTTAGGACTCTGGGCACTTTACCACTGTTAATCAGTGCTAAAGTGCATGTGCTCTCTTGTTTAAACATGGTATGATTGGTTTACACCTGTCTGGCATATTTAATTTACTTGTAAGTCCCTTGTACAGTGGTATCCCATATACCCAGGGCCTGTAAATTAAATGAAACTAGTGGGCCTGCAGCGCTGCTTGCGCCACCCACAGAAGTAGCCTTTCAAACCTGTCTCAGGCCTTTCACTGCAGGCCCTGCATGCACAGTTTACTGTCACATTGACTTGCCATTAAAAACTACTTTCCAAGCCTTAAACTCCCCTTTTACTACATGCAGGTCACCCCTAAGATAGACCCTAAGTAGCCCTATGGGCAGGGTGCTTTGTAAGTGAAAGGTAGAACATGTGTCTTTATTGTGTGGCATGTCCTGTTAGTGACAAACAGCCTATTTGATTTCTCACTACTGTGAGGCCTAATCCTCTCATAGGCTAGCATTGGGAATTCCCTTCTCAGGACTTAAGTGGTAATTCCTGATCTGAAAGGAGAAGCATTTCCATGTTTGGTATGTTTGGAATTGTGGTGATAAATCCTGCTTACCGGTGTAATTGGATTTTACATTACTATTTTAGAAATGCCACTTTAGAAAGTGGGCATTTCTCTGTTCTTATAACTCTGTGTGCTTTGCAGCCAGTCTCCATTTCACAGGTGGGCCTGGTTGACAGCTACACTTTATGCATACTTTCCAGACAGCCATCACCCAGGAAGGGTTGAGTGTAACAGGGTTACATATGCATAAAGACAGTCTTCCTGGGCTTGGCGAGATGGAGGCGGGCGCACTTACATTTGTGTAGACTGTGTTCTGCCCCTCACACAAAGGGCTGATTTACCACCTACTGATGTCTGGAGCCAGGGCTGGAATTGAAAGGGGGCGTTATGCACTTCTAAGGTTTCTTTTGAAGTCACCTGTACATCAAAGACATTTGGAGTATAAGTACAGGGGCTCTGACCCCATAATTTTAGACACTGAGTGGACTTGTAACCAGACGCAGCTGGCTGTACAGACTGTACATTGCCAAAAGGAACTGCTGTGCTACCAGGAGGGACTGCCACTTTACTAACTGCTTTAATGTGTTGGCCTGCTGTTTGCTGAGCTACAGGAGGGGCTGCCACTATGTGACCTGTTTCTGTGTGCTGGCCTGCTGCCTTGCTGCTTGCTCCCCCAAGTGTTCTCCAAGGGCTTGTTGGCTTGCCCCCTGTTCTAGCACTCTCAGGGCCATTAAAGATTGCATTGCAGCACCTCTGCCATGGGACTCGATCTCCTGTGAGTCCGTCAGCAGTGTGCTGAATGAGGGGACTTTCCAAGAGGATCTGCATGTGGTGAGCACTTCCATTTTCACAAGCAAGGAGGTTCTGTTGACCGCGTGTGGAGAGGAGGGGGGCCAGGTGCTCGCTCTCAACCTTGTCTCCTGTGTGAGTACTCTTTGGCACACGCATCTGGGGGTTGGTGCTTCTCCCCTATGAGGAGTGCCCGGGACTGGCATGTCCTATTTACGACTCGCAGAATAGGTGCAAGCTGTGGAACTGCTTTTGTCTCCAGAGGGGCAGGGAGCTTGCCCTTTTGTGCGCGCTCCCCAACCGGCATCAGTGTGTGTGCTGACCCTGTAGTGGTCCTGAGCGACTGCAGGGCACATGCTCGACTTCAAAACAGTGCAGGCTGCTCCTAACTTCAAAAGATATCAGCTGGGTTCTCCGCCGCTCGGCTGGGTGCATTCCGAGATGCGCTGAGCACACCCGATCTCTACTTGCCAAGCGGAGCAACGCAGTCACCACCGCTGTCCTGCGACCTTATCAGGCCGCATTTCAAGCCCCCATACAGACCTCTGAGCCCCAACGATACACATTGCTGTGGTTCCAAAGCGGGAACAATCTTTGTGTAGTTTCTCATGGACTCTAAGCAGTACTGCATCACCTGGAATAGAAGAGCAGATGCCCTATGTTTGGGGCCTGAGATTACCATATTTAGTGTAAGAGGCACATCCTCTGTGCCTAAGCTTAGGGGGAAGTTATTGATTATTGTCAATAGGTTGAAACCTCAACAGAGGCCCCTCTTCTGGGCATAAAGAATTCCCTGGAATCACCATAATTCATATAATAGGTGTGCAGGCATGCCTGTAACCTACGGTTGGCGCCAATTACTGTATGCTATGTAGTAGGAGCAAAGGAGCACTGTGCCCTATACTTTTTGGGTGATTTATATACCTTTTCTTACTTGGATGCATTTCATGCCGTGATGTTTCCTAAGGTATGTCATTTTCCTTGCACTATCAGGATAACGAGTACTATTTCAGGTTTTGCATAATATGCACAGTTCTTATGATTCATGTTGTTTTGGTCTGTTTTATGTACAATATATGGTATATATTTATATAATCCTGTGAGGAGTCTCTTTTGTTGTGTATTTATTGTGTTACTGGTGTGAGTGTGTTGTGTAAACGCATTGCCTCTGGGGATAAGCTTGACTGCTCAGTGTCTAGCTACCAAGGAGGTGAGCACAGGTTATCTTTGAGGTGTAACTTACTTGCCCTGACTAGAGTGGTGGGTTCTGTCTGGCTTAGGTGTATACTCCCAGAAATCCCATCTCTAACACCAATGCTTATTAGGTCTTGACACAACACCCTTGTAATTTTGAGAAAATACATTAATCTCCTCATGCATCAAAAAGAAAAAAAATTGATATTTGGCAAAAAAATCTTATCACATAAATATAGCAATTGCGCCCAAGTACATGTCTTTGTGAAAATACATTTTGAAGCAGGTACCATCTGTTATCATAATAAAAGTAGATGTATTTATTTATTTCAGGAGTTTTATATAGCACGAACATGGCCCGTCAGGGTATGAGTGCGCTATACATATAGCAGTCAAGTCATACATAAAGGCAAGAAGTGATAAGCAAGGAACAAAACAAATACAGCGTATACAGATACACTATACCAAGTCGCCTGACAAATCCAAGAACCGGAGGTGTCCACAGGAGTGAGTGAATTCAGGACTACTAGTGAAGGAATCTATTCAACAGAAGCATTTTTACTTCTTTTTTGAAGGAGGTAGTTGAGGAGTTTGTCCTAGTTTCAGGAGGTAGTGCGTTCCATATTCTAAGGAGCTAGGCCACAGAAAGAACAGTTGTAAGTTTTCTTTTTGTTTAACTTCTGTGGTTTCAACAGTAGGGAGTTAGAGCTTCTTGAGGAACGACTACCACCAGATAGTTTGAGTTTTTTAGCCATGTAGACAAGAGTGTTATAATGAATGGCCTTGTGTGTCATGCAAGCTATCTTCAACTGTATTCTTGCTTTGAACGGGAACCATTTAAAATGTTTTAGATGTGGTGTAATGTGGCCGAATCTTCTAGATCCTGTGATGAACCTAGCAGCTGAGTTCAAAGTGGCCCTTAGCGGTGCCAACCTTACTTTGGGTAAACCTGCAAGTGTAGCACTCCCATAATCTAATCAGGAGATTACTAGGGATTGGACTGCTGTCTGAAAGTCAACAGGGGGCAGGAAGGGTTTTAGTGTTCATTTGGTGTTTGGCTCCCTGACGGTTGCACTGATATCATCTTGCATATTCAGGTATTTGACCAACGTTATAGCTAACGATCTAGTACAGTCAATAACGTGGGGGGAGCAGTTGAGAGCTGTGAGTTGTTTGAGCCGTTCTTCTATGGGGCAGTGTGATTGTGGGGGGGGGGCGATCAAGAGGAATTCTGTTTTGATTGTGTTAAACAAGAGGTGATTGCGGGTCAACCATTGTTTGGTTTTCAGTAAGGTGCAGTTGAGTTCTTCAGGAGAGAAAATTTTCAAATAAAGTTGTGCATCATCTGTGTGCATGCGGTAATGAATGTTTAAGAGCTTCAGAATTTTGGTGAGGGGTCCTCTGAACAAGTTGAATGGTGTGGGTGAGAGAGAGGATCCTTAGGTACTCCAATTGTGACCGGAGTAATGTCATATAGAGTTTGATTGACTTTGATTCTTTGAGTTCTATTATGAAGGAACAATGTAAACTAGTTTAAAACAGGACAGGATAGCCCCATCCTTTTCTCAAGCAGGTCAGTCTTGCTGTTATGTTTGACGGTATTGCACGCAGAACAGCAATCAAGAAGTGTAAAGCAGGCAGGGTTCGTTCTGATCTAGTAGTCTCAAGGCATTATCAACAATGTGTTAGAGCCATTATAGTGGTATGTCCCATCCTGAAGCCAGATTGGCAGCGGTCGAGGAGTTGAAACTGCTCAATGTGGTTGCATAGTTGCAGGTGTATGCATTTCTCTAGTAGCTTTGCTAGTGTTGGGATGTTGGTAATTGGACAGAAGTTGTTGAGGTCAGACAGGTGCTCATTTCTTTTTTTAGAATTGGGTAACCTAGCCTATCTTTAAACAATCCGGAAACATGCTCTGAGGACAGAAGTATTGACAGCCTTATAGAGGGAGTATGGAAGATCTAAGCTCTTTGATGAGCTTGGCAGACAGAGGATCATTGAAGTGATTGGAGGGTTTAATTGATGATATAACTGAGAGTATATCGGTTTCATCTGGGATTTTGAAGGCATTCCAAATGGCATTATTTTTGGTAGTAAAGCCAATCTGAGGGGATCTAATCAGTTGCTGCACTGTGTGGAGTCTGGACTGGACCTGATTTGGCAGAAGCTGAGAAGTGAGTTACAGTTCTGATTGAATCCTCCTTGTCTTATCAATGAAACAGGCTGAGAACACTTTGCCGCTTGGCAGTGATCCTGTGTCTACCTAGAGGTGGTTAGATTGATAGACTGCTTGTTGTTTGACAATCTTGAATAGTTTTTTGGGTCTGTTTTTGGCATTGTCTAGTTTCGCCCCAAAGTGTTCTGCTTTTGCACTTCGCATGTGTTTGTTGTAGGAGCTTCTTGTCGACCTCAGGTGCTTGAGGTGTGAGATTCTCCATGATCTCTCAGCAAGCCTTAAATTCCGTCTTTCCTCATTTAGGGTGCAGTTGAACCAGTGTTTGGAATGTCTGCTAGGTATTCTTTTTAACTGTTACTGAGCAATCATAGCGAGTATGTCTGACATTGATTGGATGTAATGGTCAGTAAGATCAGTCGCATTCGCAATGTTTGTGGGAGGAGGTAGGACTTTGTTGCTAATAGAAGCTAAGTAGATCGGTTAGATTAATATTTCACAAATCCCTAGACTATTGTCTAGGTTTTAGATGTTGGTCCTTTCTAGTCAACACCTTTTCAAGATGAGGAAGGAGATTTGGTAGTGATCTGACCTGTCACAGGGGGTTATGGATTCAAGATGTATGGCATTATCCTTAGCAATGATTAGATCGAGGGTGGAGCCTCTGTTATGTGTTGGGCAATTACGTGACTGGGTATGATTGAGGTCCGTAAGAAAGGCTTTGAAGGTGTTCAGTATGTGGTCATTTGATTCATTCCAGTGAATGTTAAAATCCCCAAGGAAGATCTGATTGGAGTGTTAGTCCGAGTTGGAGGAGATGGTCTCCATTATTTGTTCGATGAAAGGTAGGTTATTTCCTGATGGGTGGTAAATTGTGTGGAGTTTGCACACAAGCTTGTCATTTCTCCATATTTTGATACCTAGGTATTCACAAGAGGGCACTGGAACAGATTGTGCCTGTTTCAAGGTGAGCATGCTATGCCGCCCCCAACTATTCCCGTTCTATCCAGTCTAATGATGTCATAGTTGGAGTGGAACTAGAATGTCGAGAATGGGTGAGGAGATTTCATTGAGTCACGTCTCCGTTAAGATGAGATGGTCAAGGTCAGCCATGTGTCTTACCACTGACCTGCAGTTAAGAAGCATAGACCTGAGACGAAATTTGGTTACTGAAGCTTCTTGTTGTGTTATAGGGACTTGTAGAAGATTGTACTTGTTCAAGGTTCTATAGTTGATATTGGGTTCTCTGAGCGGGTTATTGTCACAAACATCCATGTCAAAGGAGAAAAGGGCTTCTTTGAAGTGTGTGGCATAGTAAAGGGCAAGAGGTTCAACAAGGATGACAGGGAAGAAAAACAAATTAAAGTAGTCCTCAATCACAGTGCGATCAGCAGAAGGAAGGCAATCAAACTGAAGCAATCAGTACATTTTCCATGCTGCATCTGAAAGAAGAGGAATTGAAGCCAGCATGTGCTGGAGAATTAGAATGCAAAAAGAACAATTGATGGACAGAATGCAGAACAATGTCATACATTCACCCCAGTTCCGATTATCTGGGCCTAAATCTCTAGTTTTTTGCTCCCCATGCCATTCCAGTTTGAACCAAGCCATATGCAAATCAGTCTTGACCCTGCGCCCAATGGGAACAGTTAGAAGGCAGCAAATAAGAGTGACAATGAAACCAACAAATGGTAAGCCATGGGCAGGATGAAAACCTCTTGTGGTATACAATATTGTCACAGGCGAGACCTAGAAGTGATTGTTCTTCCCAAATTCCTTTACTTATTTGACAAAGCCAACTCCTCTCAGCAAAACGTTGTTTGCTACTCTGCATACATAGCTGATTAGATTGGAATGAGGTGGTAAAAAACCTAGCTTAAAATGGGACACTCTCACTTTGCCACAGAAAAGAGAGGATTTGCGGTGCCAGACGTCGAGCAATATTATAATGCAGCGCAGTCCTACTATGCAGTTTACTGGTTTCAATCTATCAATCAGTATTTATAAAGCGCGACTATTCACCCGATGTCATAATGCTCTTGATACTCACTTGAGACAAATACTCCCGGGAGCATGACGTTGAATATTTCTCAATTCCCACCTCAGGTCTCCACACGAAAACCAAATTGACTGGCTGTCGCGTGAACCCCAACGGGGGAAAGGGGAAGTGGACAGAGAAGAGACTGCCTTGACCTTGATGGTATCTTCTCTCTTGCCTAGTTTTTTCTTTCTTCTAAGAATGCTCTCTCTCTTCTAGCTTTCTCACTCTATCCTGTTTCTATGTAGAGATACTGTAACAGAAAACACACAATTATTATTTTCTCTTAAGTTCCCTTCCTACCACTCCTTGATATCTTTCTCCTAAGCTTCCTTACCCAATTGGTCTAAGGCCTTAGCTTCTCTTCTATCTTCTTTTGTTTTTCAGTAAGTTTCGTCCTAAACCATAAACAGACTTAATAAGTTCTCACATAGTAAACTCTCACGTCATTAATTTTTGTTCTCACATTCACACTCTGCCTTACTTGTATTTTTCTTAAACTCTCTCTGTATATTCTTCCGCAGGTGGACGAGAGTGCAGGACGCCGTCGTCAAACCGTTGGATGTATCAGGACCAGAAGACTACGGTAAGTGAATTTTCTTCTATGCTTACTTGCGCTTAAAGAACTATGAACTATGCAAATCCCTGTCTAACTACCGCCGCAACGAAACGCGCTACCCTACGCCTTAGCCTAGCATGAATAAACTAACCTGAACACTGACTAACTATCTGCAGCTTCTATGAAATGCTCCTCACACGGAAAATTCGTTGGTAAAGTGCACGGTTCCTAATTCAACCGCGGCACTTCACAGCTGAGTGAGACCTTGCGCCCGGACCCAGGCGCGAGAGACTAGAATGCCAACCTCTCTCGCACTCCTCCCTGTTGGAAGGAGAAAACTGATTGCCTTACTTCGCGTAACGATCACCCACGATTTAACTCGAGCGGGTGATCGTTTCCAAATTGTTTTTCCCAGGACAGTTGAGGCGCATTGAAGTTTACGACTTCCTTTCATTCCAACCCTGACAGTACCCCCTCGCAAGATCAAGCCTCCGGGCTGGGGTTTGTGTGGATATTGTAAGTGAAACATCTTGATTAGTCGGGGTGCATGAACATCAGATTTTTCCACCCAAGATCTATCCTCTGGGCCATAACCCTTCCAGTCCACAAGATAAAAGATTTTACCTCGAATGTTTTTAGAGTCTAAGATTCTCTTAACTTCAAATTCTTCCTTTCCTTCAATTAAAAGGGGTTTAGAATGTTTTAACTCCTTTAGATGTGGTGAAACCTTTTTAAGCAGGGAAACATGAAACACTGGGTGAATCTTTAACTGTGGGGGAAGGGTCAACTTGAAGGTAACTGGATTCACAATTTGTTCCACAGGAAAAGGGCCTACTGAAACGTGGTTGGAATTTCCTATTTCCTTTTAACCGTAAGTTTCTTGTATTCAACTAAACCCTGTCTCCAACACGCAAATCGGGTTCTGGTCTTCTTTTCTTGTCAGCATTTTGTTTATAACGTTCCTTAGCTAATGCTAAATTTCTGGTGGCAGACTGATGTACCTCACTAAGATGTTGAACTAAATTTTGTGCTTCGGGCACCAACACTTCTTGAGAGGAAATCACAGAATTTGGATGTCTACCGTAGTTCAAGTAAAAAGGTGAATACACAGTGGAGATATTCTTGGCATTATTATGTGCAAACTCTGCTGTCCAAAGAAGATCAGGCCACTCACCCTCTTGATCTAGAAGGAACAATCGAAGATACTTCTCAAGCTCCTGATTGGCCCTTTCAGTTTGCCCATCAGTCTGTGGATGAAAACTAGTTGAATATCGTGTCTCAATGCCCAATTTCTTAGTATACCCTTTCCAGAAATGGGATAAAAACTGAGATCCTCTATCTGTAATTAGAATCTTAGGGATGCCATGTATTTTAATCAAACTTTGGTTTAGCTGTGTGGCTATTTGTTTTGCTGATGCATTTCTCTTCAGGGCGACAAAATGCGCCATCTTAGAGAAGGCATCCACCATTACTAAGATTGAATTGAATCCCTGACTAGAAGGTAGTTCCACAATTAGATCGAGCGTAACCGTGTGCCAGGGGTATGGAGGTGTGGGCAAGGGTCTCAAAAACCCTTGAAGTGCCTGTTTATCAGCCTTTCCCATTGCACAAATCTCACAGCCTTCGACGTGAACTCGAACGTCTTTAGATAGCCCTGGCCACCAAAACTGTCTTTTAAGCAACTGTTCAGTTTGATGGATTCCAGGATGTCCAGCCATTGGACTATTATGGCACTCAGTTAGCACTTGTTGTTGGAGTTCTTGAGTTGGTATAAACAAGGCCTTGGAATGAAACGGTAACCCATCGTGAATCTCTCGAGCTGGATTCTCTAGAGCCCATTTTTGCTTTTCTTCTGAAGTCAAGGCTTCTTTGACTTTGTCTTCCAGAGTTTTTTCCACTGTTGCTCCAACGATTTTTGTTTCCGAATTATCCTTTGTTCACAAATAAGATTCTTCTTTCCATCTGTGTCAATTCGCGACAAGGCATCGGCCTTCCCATTGTTTTTTCCCGGCCGATAAGTTATTACAAAATCGTAGTCAGCGAAGTACAGGGACCACCTAAGCTGACGTGGCGTGAGTGTTCTGGCTGACTTTAGGAACTGAAGATTCCTGTGATCAGTGAATACTGTGACCACATGTCTAGCACCGAGAAGATAATGCCGCCACTCTTGGAAGGTGTCCTTGATGGCAAGGAGCTCCTTATCAGAAATGGTATAATTTATCTCTGCTGGTTGTAGTTTTCTGGAATGCTACGCTACCGGGTGTAACTGGCCAGTTTCTTTGTGTCTCTGTGAAAGTACCCCTCCAATTGCTTGTTCCGAGGCATCTGTCTCCAGGTAAAAAGGTTGGATCGGCGTGTAGTAAAATGGGCGCAGAAGTAAAACTTTTCTTTAGAAACTGGAAGGCTTCTTCTGCCTCTGCGGTCCATTGAAATGGAACTCCCTTACGTAACAATCTTGTAATGGGTGCCACTTTCAGAGAAAAGTCTCGAATAAACCTTCGATAAAAATTAGCAAAACCAATGAAGCTCTGCACTTCTTTCACAGAGGTAGGTGGAGGCCAATTCAGAACCGCTTCAATTTTCTTCACATCCATTGTTAGCCCTTCTGGTGCAATTACAAATCCCAAGAAATCCACAGAGGTTACTCCAAAAGCGCACTTTTCCAATTTCACAAAAAGATCGTTTTCCTTCAGGCAGTGCAAGACTTTTTTAACCTGATGTTGGTGTTCTTCTTCAGAAGATGAATAAATCAAAATGTCGTCGATATAGACAATCATGCATTGGTCAATGAACTCTTTCAAAACATCATTAATGAAGTACTGGAAGGCTGCAGGGGGTTACTTAAGCCGTAGGGCATGACTTGGTATTCATACAATCCATACTTCGTTCTGAATGCAGTCTTCCATTCATCTCCGCTTCTCACTCGAATTAAATGGTAAGCCCCCTGTAAATCTAACTTCTAGAAGATTTTTGCATCCTTTAGTTGGTCCAGAAGTACAGAAATCAGGGGCAACGGATAGCGGTTTTTGATGGTAATTTTGTTTAAGGCGCGATAGTCAATACATGTCCTCAAATCCCCATCCCGTTTTGGAACGAAAAACAGAGGAGATGAGACTGGGGACTGAGACGGTCGAATGAATCCGTATTCCAAATATTTCTGAATGTAATCCTTTAGATGTCGATTCTCAGCTTCTGTAAGCGCATAAATCCGACTGCAAGGAAAGTTGGATCCTGGCTCCAAATCAATCTTGCAGTCATAGGACCGATGAGGGGGCAACTTTTTCGACTCCAATTCACTGAACACTTCGGCAAACTCCAGGTATTCTGCTGGTAAGGTCACAGTCTGAACTGCACACACCATCATCTTCCTTTCGCATAGTAAGGCTGCTGGGTTTTCTTTTGACTCTTTCTGTTTTTTACCAAAGCAGTGTTCCAAACAATAACTAGAGTCGAATTTCACTGTCCTTTCACTCCAATTAATTGTCGGGTTATGTTCCGTCAACCAGGGAAGACCCAAAATAATTCCAAACTGCGGGGCATCAATTAGGTTGAATTGGATCTCTTCCCTATGACCTTCCATTGAGATAAGCTCCACAATTTCCGTTTGACTGGTTATTGGGCCGGAGGATAGGTTGGTTCCATCAACGGCCCTCACTGCTTCAATTCTCTCCTTGGGTATGGCCTTCAAACCAACTCTCGAAGCATACTTAAGGTCACAGAAGTTTCCAGTAGCTCCCGAATCTAGCATCACCACTACCCCAGAAAGAACGCAATCACGGAACTTCAAGGTCATCGTCAGAATGAGGTGTGGCGCGGAGGACTGTAATGTGTTAGCTATTTGATGAGAATGTGGAGTTGTATTCTTGTTAGCAACCACCAGCCCAACTCCCTCTACTGGTGGTGCTGAGAGTTTTCCTTCTTGAAGGTTTTGGGCTTCTTGGGGCATTCCTTCACAAAATGCCCGTTGGTCCCGCAATAAAGACATAGATTATTTTGTCTTCGTTTTTCTTTCTCTTCTTTTGAAAGTGGCCCTCTAATAGTTCCGATGTGCATTGGTTCGGCGCTGTTTTCTTTTTCTCCTGATCTCACCAAATCTGATCTTGCCCGGTCAAAGCGCGGAACACTTGGTCGAAATTCTCGTTTCTTTTCACCTCTCCTCTCAGTTTGTCTATAATCAATCTCTAACACCAGGTCAATCAAGGCAGACACTTCAGTAGGACGATTTGGAATTTGAGACAAGGCATCTTTTAAGTCATCTTTCAACCCCCGGTAGAACAAGGCAGCTCTTTTGGACTCCGGCCAATCAGTCTCTACAACTAACTTGTTGAATTGAGCCAGGTAGGTGACTAATTCGCGGTTCCCTTGCCTCAATTCCAGCAATTCATTATCAGTTGCTTGTGCGACTTTCCGTTGATCAAAAATTCGTAAAAATTCCTTCTTGAACTCCTCAAAGTTATACAGTATGCGGGAATCTTGAGTAACCAAGGGCATTGACCAAGATGCAGCATCTCCATTAAGGTAAGACAAAATGAAGGCAATTCGAGATTATGCGTCTGGGAAGACAGTGGGTCGGCACATAAAATGTAAAGAGCACTGAGTCAAAAAGACTTGAGCCTTTTGGGGATCCCCACCGAAGCGCTCCGGGGGTGCCAAAGGGATAATTGGGGCCAAGGAATGTACAACCTGAGGGGTGGACCCAGTGCTAGCAGATGACCCTTGATTAAACATACTAGTTCCTGAAGGGAGTGACTGAAATTTATCCCCAGACCCATCTTGCTTAAACAGGGCTGCCATTTCTTTTGTCTCACGTCTAGTAGCCTCCATCTCGAATTTTATAACCTTATTCTCCTCCCTCACTGCCATTAATTCCTGTTGAATTTCCTTAAGGACATTGCCTAAATTTTTTAAGTCTAACCCTTCTGCCATTCTGCTCGGGCGAGTAAAGCTCGTGGGCACTTCACTCTGTCATAATGCTCTTGATACTCACTTGAGACAAATACTCCCGGGAGCAGAACGTTGAATATTTCTCAATTCCCACCTCAGGTCTCCACACGAAAATGAAATTGACTGGCTGTCGCGTGAACCACAACGGGGGAAAGGGGAAGTGGACAGAGAAGAGACTGCCTTGACCTTGATGGTATCTTCTCTCTTGCCTAATTTTTTCTTTCTTCTAAGAGTGCTCTCTCTCGTCTAGCTTTCTCACTCTATCCTGTTTCTATGTAGAGATACTGTAACAGAAAACACACAATTATTATTTTCTCTTAAGTTCCCTTCCTACCACTCCTTGATATCTTTCTCCTAAGCTTCCTTACCCAATTGGTCTAATGCCTTAGCTTCTCTTCTATCTTCTTTTGTTTTTCAGTAAGTTTCGTCCTAAACCATAAACAGACTTAATAAGTTCTCACATAGTAAACTCTCACGTCATTAATTTTTGTTCTCACATTCACACTCTGCCTTACTTGTATTTTTCTTAAACTCTCTCTGTATATTCTTCCGCAGGTGGACGAGAGTGCAGGACGCCGTCGTCAAACCGTTGGATGTATCAGGACCAGAAGACTACGGTAAGTGAATTTTCTTCTATGCTTAATTCCGCTTAAAGAACTATGAACTTTGCAAATCCCTGTCTAACTACCGCCGCAACGAAACGCGCTACCCTACGCCTTAGCCTAGCATGAATAAACTAACCTGAACACTGACTAACTATCTGCAGCTTCTATGAAATGCTCCTCACATGGAATAATCGTTGGTGAAGTGCGCGGTTCCTAATTCAACCGCGGCACTTCACAGCTGAGTGAGACCTTGCGCCCGGACCCAGGCGCGAGAGACTAGAATGCCAACCTCTCTCGCACTCCTCCCTGTTGGAAGGAGAAAACTGATTGCCTTACTTTGCGTAACGATCACCCGCGATTTAACTCGAGCGGGTGATCGTTTCCAAATTGTTTTTCCCAGGACAGTTGAGGCGCATTGAAGTTTACGACTTCCTTTCATTCCAACCCTGACACCCGATAGGTTATCCAGGTGCTTGCAGGACCCGGATGCTTATTCAAACAGCCAGGTATTGAGGGCCATTCGGAATTCCAAAAGCGAGGTGATTGTCCGGAGTTGCCTGGGGAGGCTGTTCCAGGTCTTTGCTGTGATGTGAGAGAAGGAGCGTCTTCCACTTCTGCTTCAGAAGATGCGTGGAGTATGGGCAAGTGATAGGGAAGTGAAGTGTAGTCTTCTCAATGGTTGGTGGAAGTTCAGGCAGTGGTTAATGTAGACAGGTCCTTGATTGTGTAGAGCCTTGTGTGTGTGGGTCAACAGCTTGAAATGGCATCTCTTCTGTACAGGGAGCCAGTGGAGTTGCCTGAGGTGGGGTGTGATGTGGGTTTGTCAGTGAAGGCTGAGGATGAGTCTGGCTGCTGTGTTCTGTATGGTCTGAAGTTCTGTAGGAGGTGTGCAGTGAGGGCATTGCCATAGTCCAGTCAGCTATTGATGAGGGCATATGTCACAGTGCATCTAGTATGTAGGGGTAGCCACTTAAAGATCTTAAGTAGCATGTGCAGAGTGAAGAAGCAGGCAGAGGAGATGGCGTTGATCTGCGATTTCATAGTGAGCTTGTTGTCAATGATGATTCCGAGGTTTCTGGTGTGGTCGGAGGGAGTGGGTGCGGGTCCTAGGTCTGATGGCCACCAGGAGTCATTGCATGTGTTGCTGCTGTTGCCGAAGATCAGTACTTCCATATTGCCTGTGTTCAGCTGCAGGAAGTTGTTATTCATCCAATCAGCGATGCTTGTCATGCAACTGTTTGAGACCGCGATAGGTCACTATATTGAATGTGACTACATTATGTCAGGAGAATTGAAAACTATATTGCATTAAAACCAATCAAACCCAGCCAATTGATCCAAATTATAAAATGCAAAAGCTGATCAATATGGCACATGGCTAGAAATGCTGGGCTTGACAGTCCATACTCGCCTGTGTTATATATAATGAATAACCCATCACACCCACCTAGGCTTATCAAAAGGTGTCTTAAAAAGCTTTCTGGAGGCAGGAATAAAGCAAACCAGACACTTATTAAAGATGGTAAAATGCTGGCTCTAGAGCAATTTAGAGGAGACAGACAGATTAGTGCCCTAGGCATATAGGGTCAGACGTGCAGTTTTGGTCTTATGGCCCACATTTCCTGATGAGCCACTAGAGTTTCCTCACTTAGCACATCTTATAAAATTGCCAGACGCCGGCCGATGGATATCTGGAATATGTATATTATACACAGATAGCACCACAAGTGTGCATAATAATGCACCACGTAGGTGGGAACCGGATCTAGGTGAGGACCTAAACAATGGCAAGTGGGCCTAATGCTGCACAGAAATTAAATCAATCTCAATAAATTAGAGACACAAGCTGCTGCATTTCATATTTATATATGTAATATACTGGTCCCCAAAGTTGTTGCATAGGATAGACCCTTACCAATCTTCCCATTGTGCACAATGTTCTACAGATCCTGCTGGTTTCTTCCATTTGGAATGGGAATGCCCCCAGTGAAATCCTATTGGGATGATGTCTCCAGGACCATAAGTAAGATAATTGAGATGCCTGTAGATTGCACCCCTTAACTGATGCTATTTGGCCATGTGAAACCCTCTCGAAAACAGTAAGAAGGATAACAGTGGTGCTTCAGCTACCGGCCAAATTATCCTTCATCATCGTTATGTAGCCATGATTCCTGTGTATGTTTTGTTTGTTTTGTTAATAAGAAAAACTAATAAAAACAATTTGTTTAAAAAACAGAACTCTAGACTAGGTTTAGGAATACCTATGCAGCAAGCCACAGCTTTTGGGCAAACTTGCCAGAGCTCCAGCTGCACCAAGACCACAGACTTCATCCGGTTATCGATTTCATATCATTCTCTTACTTTACTGAGGTGCAAACAATATGTGTCATGATCGTGGAAAGGAGCTGATTCCGCTGTTCCAGGGAGTGGTGCTGGGTCATTCCTCCCACTGCCACTGCCTGAGCGTTACGCACTTCACTTTGTGGTGCAGTGTGAAACGTCCACTGGAGACCCTTTTAGGGGTCTGCACCTCATAACTCATACAGTGGGCTGAAGAGCTGGACCAATTGTATTTTATCACCTTAGACAGTGGTAGATTATTGCTTGACACAATAACTTTAAGGGCATCTGCTGCTTTTGACAGAAGGTGAATGGAGGAGTTCTTGATATGGAAAACTGGGTTATTATTTGAGGAGGGTTAAACCCTTCTCAAGCACCAACCACAATTCTTGTCAGGGTGAGTCACAAATGACACTAAATTAACCTGTGCTTAACCCTCTGGTAGATTGGCACAAAAGCAGTCAGGCTTAACTTAGAAGCAATTTGTAAAGTATTTATACAGCACTGTTAGAAACTGAGTTTCTGTTTGGCAGAGGTACGCATCCTATCCAAGCAGGAACCACAACGCTACTCAGGGTAAGGTAGATACACACTAAAAGATAACCTGTGCTCACCCTCTGTTAGCTTGGCAGAGAGCAGTCAGGCTTATCTAATGAGGCAATGTGTAAAGTATTTGTGCAAGACACAGTAACACAATGAAAACAACACAAAAGGACTCCACACAGGTTTAGAACAATAGACAATAATTTTATGAATAAATCAAGACCAAAATGACAAAACTCCTATTAGTAGAAATCGAGTTCTGAATTTTTAAAGAATAAAAAAAGTTCTAGCCCTAAGAAGCAATAAGCGCTTATCGGGGTTATCTGGTAGCACTGGACCGGGATGAAGTCAACAGTTCAAGCCAAATGCAATGGAGTGCTGGCCGGGAACAAGAGCCAGGCAGGCCCAGGGAACATATTCCTTTGATCCTGGGTCGCAACAGCGAGATGCGGGGGGCAGACAAGCAATACCTTGATGTTGAGCCCACAGTCGAGGGTATGCATCGATTTGCGATGCGTCGGGTCTATTGAGGGTATGAACTGAGGTGGCGAAGTGAGCTAAAGAACGATGATGGATTCAACCGAGATCTGTGACTGGGGGTGAGTGTCTGAAAAGTTTCAGTGCTCCGTCCATCATCTCCTTGTGTTTGCTTTGGTCTATTGAGCGAAGCATCGGTTCCGAGTGTGGCAGTTCCGAGGATGCAATGCCCCAGGTTAATCCACACTAGAGTGGTGATGCATCTATCTTCTCCATGCTCGGGCAGCAGTGCATTGGTACAGAGTGCAATGGTTCTGGATGCGACTGAGCAGGTCCGAGTGTGAGGCGCCGATTCTACTCCCACAACAGGGTCGATGCACCGATTCTGCTACCTGCAGACTGGAGATGCATCAATTTCTCTGGTGCAAGTATCTTGGTCCACTTCCAGTGAACCAGGCACAGGAGCAGGAGGCAAGCCAACAACACCTTGGAGATCACTCTGGGTTCAAGGGAGAGTCCAGCTCTCCCTTAGCAGGGTCAGAAAGCAGCAGGGCAGCACAGCAGAAAAGCAGTTCTTCCAGAGCAGCAGTCCAGCAGAGTGACAGTCCTTGTATCAGCACAGTTGTCCTTCTTCCTCACAGAGTTCCTTTACAGGTCCAGAAGTGTCTGATTTGGTGGGGGTCAGAGAAGTGCCTTTGAAGTGGGGGTAACTTCAAAGAAGGGTCTTTGAAGTGCACAGAGGTCCTTTCTTCCTAGCTCTGGCTCTAGATTCACTACAGGGGGGAAATCAGCCCTTAGGGTAGGGAGGAAACTACCCATTCAGGTGTAAGTTTCAGCTCCTCCCTCCCATCCTGCCAGGATGAGCCATCAGGATGCAGATGGCTTCTCAGACACACCTAACCTTCCTTTGTGTGTGGCTGTCTAGAGGGAATGCACAAAGTCAAGCTGTCACCCACCCCAGACGTATATTGGAGACAGGCTGCAGGCACACAGAGCTTTAAGAGCAGAGAAATGCCAACTTTCTAAAAGTAGTACACAAAAATGGACCAGGCTACTTGTTGTTTTGGCTGCTATTTGATTCAAGCAGAGATCAATGGAACCAGTCAAACTTGATCTAGGTTATTTATTTAACCTTTTCATATCTTATTTTGAAAATCTTTTCTTTTTTTCTCAAATAGTCTGAGATAAGACAAACACTTATTAATTCAAAGATGAATATACAGTACAAATACAGTCAACAACATATATATACACTTGACATTACTACGTGCGAAACAAAACAAATTATGATACACCAATCAGAATTCACAAAACGGGCAAACCCTTCTGGTTACAATTCCTTTCATCATAGAAGGAGGATGCCAAACATTGGGAACATTAATGACAACTGTCGGGGTTAAATTGACTTTATAGTGCCCTCAAACTGTAAATAGCCACCATATGGCTCTTCATCAATGTAAATCCAAGATGCCGACGCGTTTCGAGACCCTTGTCAACTCCAAGGGCTCTCATAAGGGCTTCTTATTTAAATGTGATGGTGTAGTCTACAAAAATAAAAAATAAAAAAATGGGTATTTTTTAGGGGGGGCCTCCCTTTAGATGAACTATGTAAATTGAGTACTTAAAGAACAAAGTTATTCCAAATAATTACCTGATGGAAATCGCTTATTACCATTAGTAAAGTCCCTTATGGACCACAGGAAGAGTATTTTAACCTGGACCCTTTCGGTGCAGGAGCTGTTGGGAACAAATATTGTGGATACGTTTTAGTATCTAAGTAAGCAGAACGAGTCATATTCACAAAGGGAAACGTTAAAGAAGCATGTACCTGTGATACGATGATTTATAGAGCTGATGCTTGGCTCCTCTCATTTTTATCCATAAATTCCATGAAACTACATGTTTCACTCAGGGTATTAATCACGTCTAAAAAAATGATGAAATAAAATGAAAGCATACGCGTTCATATTTAAATGTACACTGAAGAGAACAAATATTGGCAAGAGGGCATAGTTTATCGGGCGCGTACCTTAAAACATTGTTAACCCAACAAGGGTGCAGCTTCTCCGTATCTTCTATTTCCGTATTGGGCTTTTGGATTAAGCAAGACGTGCTGCTGACAATTAATCACGTCTGCAAAGTTGAAAATAAAAGCGTATGTTTGCTTTAGTAAGGAATAGTTTGTAAAAGCAAGTGGCAAGCGCGTGTAAAAGTCTAAACGCGTACCTGCAGGAGAGATTAACTTTTTTTCCTGTCTTCAATTTTCCCGTACGGGTCAATATTAACTAAATATTTCACTTAACAAACGCCTCCACGTAGCTGAAAAACAAATGAATGGAAGTTTCGATTTACTATAAACTTATGAGATGAGCAAGACGTGGGACATTTAGGGAAATATTCTTACTTAGTCAGAGGCAGGAGAGTCGAAGCTCCATCGGCATGTCTCCTAATGTATATCAAACAACCAAGACAGCCACAGGCATTTCAAATAGGAGAACGGTTTAAAGTGCTAATTAGTACATAGATTTGTGGGGATTGTGGTTTGCTAAAGGCAACCAATAGCGATCCGTCTGGTGGGCTGAATCTGTGTCAAAGTGGAAGACTACTACTGCATTGCATTCTGGATGCTGTGGTTTGTCAATAATCTGTGCGATAAAATCTGATCTTATGCTCTAGATAATTCTGTCATCTCATTTAATCCATTTAGGGCACTATTGAATTTTAAAATCAGATAAGCTTCTTTCTGCAAGAGTGCTGCATCTGTATCAAATGCAAAAACAACAATTGATGGACAGAATGCAGAACAATGTCATACATTCACCCCAGTACAGAGATCTGGGCCTAAATCCATCGTTTTTTTGCTCACCATGCCATTCCAGTTTGAACCCAGCCATATACAAATCAGTCTTGACCCTGTGCCCAATGGGAACAGTCCAGCCCGAACTGCCAGGCCAGGTCCTCCCTGGACTGGAAACAAGCATCCTAGGACCGGTTTCGGGGTTTCACCCTTCATCAGCCAGGATAGCTTGACTCCAGTGGCATGGAGAGCACGGGACCCACGTCTGGGCATACCTGTCCCACTCGGGGTGACAAATGCAAAAACAACAATTGATTGTCAGAATGCAGAACAATGTCATACATTCACCCCAGTACAGAGATCTGGGCCTAAATCCATCGTTGTTTTGCTCACCATGCCATTCCAGTTTGAACCCAGCCATATACAAATCAGTCTGGACCCTGTGCCCAATGGGAACAGTCCAGCCCGAACTGCCAGGCCAGGTCCACCCTGGACTGGAAACAAGCATCCTAGGACCGGTTTCGGGGTTTCACCCCTCATCAGCCAGGATAGCTTGACTCCAGTGGCATGGAGAGCACGGGACCCACGTCTGGGCATACCCGTCCCACTCGGGGTGACAAATGCAAAAACAACAATTGATGGACAGAATGCAGAACAATGTCATACATTCACCCCAGTACAGAGATCTGGGCCTAAATTCATTGTTTTTTTGCTCACCATGCCATTCCAGTTTGAACCCAGCCATATACAAATCAGTCTTGACCCTGTGCCCAATTAGAACAGTCCAGCCCGAACTGCCAGGCCAGGTCCTCCCTGGACTGGAAACAAGCATCCTAGGACCGGTTTCGGGGTTTCACCCCTCATCAGCCAGGATAGCTTGACTCTAGTGGCATGGAAAGCACGGGACCCACGTATGGGCATACCCGTCCCACTTGGGGTGACAATTGCAAAAACAACAATTGATGGACAGAATGCAGAACAATGTCATACATTCACCCCAGTACAGAGATCTGGGCCTAAATCCATCGTTTTTTTGCTCACCATGCCATTCCAGTTTGAACCCAGCCATATACAAATCAGTCTTGACCCTGTGCCCAATGGGAACAGTCCAGCCCGAACTGCCAGGCCAGGTCCTCCCTGGACTGGAAACAAGCATCCTAGGACCGGTGTCGGGGTTTCACCCCTCATCAGCCAGGATAGCTTGACTCCAGTGGCATGAGCAAAAGAATGATGGATTTAACCCAGATCCTTGTGACTGGGGGTGAATGATTGTATTGTCCAGCATTCCATCCATCAATTGTTTCTTTTGCATCTGTATCAAAGACTCTGTTTTTTGTATTCAATCCAAACAACACTGTCCACTTGAGATCTTTTTCACTATGTAAATGCTCGATGTAGTGCGCGACCATAGGTGCAGTAAAAACTTTCTTTTTAATTCGAGAGCGATGCTGAACAATGCGTTGGTTAATTTGTTGAATCGTTTTTCCGATATAAATTTTGGAACAGGGACACAGGACCGCATATATAAAAAATTTTGTCTTGCAGTTGGTGAGCTCCGTATGTCTCCATTTAATGGTCTCATGAACAAATTCTTTGCCTTCAATTGTTGAATCGCAGGTGGAACAATTGCCACATTTATGATGTCCCTCCACCGGTTTTAATTTCCATGGTGTGCGAAGATCGCTCTTCTGACGCACTGGGGATAGATCTGTGTAGTAATGAAGTCCAAGCAGGCAAGATGTAGTTTTAGTAGGTTTATTGAAGTAAGTTACAAGTAGAAGAGTTCTAGTGTAGCGGCCCCACCAGGAGCAGCCTGCCTGCTGCTCAGCCCATTCTCCAACTATCACACTTCACCTCACCGGCACCCAACATTCCAATACGCATCATCACTCCAACATTCCATTCAGCACACAGCACATTCACACTGGCTGAGCAGGGGAGAGATAATGGCAGGACATTCACATGAACAGGATACTACATATCCCCCTTTCTTATATAACAGAAGTATAAATGAGAGGAACACAAATGCAGCTGAAAACCTGAAAGAAGATATAACAATGATAACCATGAAAAGGAATAAATGAGAGGAACACACATGCAGCTGAATAGAAGCAATGAAGTGAACAAAAAGGAGAGAGCGGAAAGATAGGTGGAAGTAAATGAAGTGGAAGCAATAGATTAATATACACAGATAGATATAACCCATCCTCACCTTCTAATAAATTACAACAGAATAGAATACAAAGAGTGACATAAGAAGCAACAAGTAGCAGATAGACGTAAAAGCACCAATGACTACCCCCAAACACACCCACTGGCCAGACAGGCATGGAAAGAGGCAGGACATAGCACAACACAAACTAAACACTTGACTTACACTCAGACACACGAAGTAGTGAAGGAAGAATCTCCTCCAAAACATAGAAGAAAGAGAATCACACTACAATGAGGCAAAGACTAAGGACAAGGGAAGACTAACAAACAAATGTAGTCCAGGATCCAAGGATGAGAAGAAGATAAGACATCACGAGGAGAACTGAACAAGCAAGAAAACAGAGAAGATGAGAAGAAAATACAAGAAGTATGACTCATCCTCCCCCATTTTCATATTGGTAAAGTAATACAATAGTAGCATAACGTTGCGAGTAAATGAACAGAAAAGTCTAAGTATAGACTCAAAATAAACTATACCCCAACAAGGGATTCCTCATGTAAAGGTTAGAGAAGAAAACAATGTGATTGGGAATGACACCCCTCAGGACAAACCTCGTGAGGATAACCACTAGCAGAAATGGGACTGACACTCAATAAGACAGACCCTGTGTAAGGGTAATGATGTACCACAAGTACGTCTAGATGGGACTGACACCCATTCCCTTCCCTTTGACATAAGGGTGGTTAACTACTGTAAATGGGATTGTCACCCATGACCTACCCCTGACATAAGGGTGGTTAAATAATGTAAATGGGACTGACACCCATTACCTACCCCGAGACATAAGGGTGGGAAACTAAAGTAAATGGGAATGACACCCATAACCTACCCCGAGACATAAGGGAGGTTAGCTAAAGTTAATGGGACTGACACCCAAAACCTACCATCAGGCAATAGGGGTGAGTAGCTAGAGTAAATGGGACTTGGGCCCATAACCAGGTACCCTAAGTAAGGGTATACACAACTTGAACCAGTGTATATGGGAGAAACACCCATTCTCGTCCCACATGTAGGGGAGAGTAAAGTGTAAGGTACATACATGCGAAAAGAAAACATACAACAATCCCATGCAGGATATGAGCTTCAAAACAGCTACGTATCACAATATTAAACTGAATGTAAAACAGCACCCAGAAGGTTGTAGTGAGCGTACTCCAGACTGCAGTAGAAAGACCAAAGTCCATGTAGACTGCCAAAGTTTAGGGTGAGCTTGTCACCGCAATCCTGTGTCAAAACGCCATAGTTCGTAAGAGGAAAAGCTTGCCTCTTCCCGATTGAGTTGTGCGTGTCTCCAAAAACATACAGACATGCGAGTAAATGTCGAGAGAATCATGCAGTACAATGCACAAAAACTTGGATGAAAAACAAATACGGCGCCAAAATAGACCCAGGTGCTGCGCTAAGCAAGAAAAGAATGGACACCCACCTCTCTAGAAATACTACACATCAGCACAGAATGTAAGAGCTATGTAGATCTACATTAAAAAAAAACATGGCGGCACGTACAAAGCGCAGTGCAGGTGTATGTCGTTACTGAAAAGAAGTCCCACCGAGGAGATCCAAATCGGTGCACACTGAAGGAGTAAACGCCGTGTAACCATTTCTGAGGAAGACGAGACTGTCTGTTCACGTTGCAGAATGTACAGTGCAATCAAAGATGGCAGCACCTTCATGACGCCGTGCCGGATGGCTACCGGCGCGTCCATGCTGAAAAGCATCCAGGAGCAGCCTGGGAAGCTGCCTAGCAACTAAGATGACGACTGGAAGGCTTCACGCGACAAAGGAATGAAGATGGGAATGCGAGTGCTGTAACTGTCTTGTGGCTATTTTTCAAACCGCAGAGCAGCGGTTTAACGGCACAACACCAGACAGGTTTCAGATGAGGAGACTTATCATGGACAAAATCTGTCTCACTTGTAATGTCCCGCTCCAGTCGCCGGTACCGCGACAATGGTATGCATTACGCAGTGGATGAAACAGTCGTATAATAGCCATAAAGTAAAGCACCATCACTTCCTTGGGATGCCAGGCAGAGAGTCAGTCACAACATTTCCTTAGGTGACAGACACAAATTAAGACAACAAGTTGTCAAAATTTTTAGCAAGTTCTTTTCTTGATAAAACGCAACGTTGATTGCGAAGCGTGAACAAAAAGAATGACTCACTTGTCAAACGTCATTGTTGTTGAAGATAATTCATTCTCAGTTGGAGGCAATAACTGTGAGAGAGAATGTTCTTTAGCACAGATGGGTTGAAGTACTTGAGCTCCCATGAGTTGATACAGAAACAAAACTAAGTGACCTCCAAATGCACCAAAACATCACCTCAAAGCGTCGTTCACGCAGAGATTTTCTTTTGGACCCTGTTGAGCCCAATGACAGGTCAAATTGTACCATGTTTTGGCAATAAGCTTTGAATTTCCGTTGTAGTAAGCGCACACCAGACTGGTGTAACTTTCCTTGTTAACCAAACGTCCAAACAATGTTCATAAGCACAGCACGCCTAGGCTGGGGCTGTCCGATGGAAGGACACTGGTGGGCTGAGAGGCGTTGTGCTTCATCTTCACAGGTTTCTTGTGGGCGCTTTTGCTTTTCTGTAGATACCTCCTCTTGGTAATGTACGTTACTTTGGCAGCATCTGTAGGCTCTGTAGGTAGCTTCATCTTCAGGGCCTCTTTTGATTGCCAGGTTCCTGAATTCCAGTTGTAACACGTAGGTTAGTCACCAACTCGTCGCCAAAATATGTAGTAATGAAGTCCAAGCAGGCAAGATGTAGTTTTAGTAGGTTTATTGAAGTAAGTTACAAGTAGAAGAGTTCTAGTGTAGCGGCCCCACCAGGAGCAGCCTGCCTGCTGCTCAGCCCATTCTCCAACTATCACACTTCACCTCACCGGCACCCAACATTCCAATACGCATCATCACTCCAACATTCCATTCAGCACACAGCACATTCACACTGGCTGAGCAGGGGGAGAGATAATGGCAGGACATTCACATGAACAGGATACTACAATCTGCTCTGACTATTTGTTGCCCAATACTGATGTTCTTTTTCATGGCAAATAAAAGCTTCTCAAACGGACATTCCAGATTTTGTAATACATGCCAATTCTACATAATAATTTGCCGAAATTTATTGGTTTCAGGGCCAAATGTTGAAACACAAACCAATCTTTCAAGGGGTGGTTTGACTTTCTTTTGGAGAAGGGCCTCTCGGGGAGTAAACCAAGCTCTTTTGGTGGCATGCTTAAGCATTTTCTTTGGATAACCCCCGATTGGTCATTTGTTCACAGAAAGTTACAGCATGACTTTCAAAGTCTTCTTTCCAGAAGCAATTCCTGCGGATTCGCAGTAATTGCCCGTAGGGAAGATTATCCTTTAGATTCCGGGGATGAGCACTCTTGTGGTGAAGGATTGTATTTTTATCTGTTGATTTTCGGTGCAATGTGGTTATGAGTTCCTTCCCTTGGGGGAATACCTCCACATCCAAAAAGGTCAAGATCGATTTACTTTTATTGAGGCTGAATTTAATATCCTCATGGCATGCGTTAAGCCAGCTATGGAACATTACAAGATCCTCTTCTGTGCCTTGCCATATGCACCAGATATCATCGATGTAACGAAGCCACTGTATGATGTTACTCTTAAATGGGTTGTTATTAAAAATAAACTTTTCTTCATACTGGGCCATGAACAGAACCGCCATTTCTGGGGCGAAGGGACAACCCATCGTGGTCCCTTTCGTTTGGATATAGAATGATTCCTCAAATTTCAAATAGTTCCTCTTGAGTGCTACCTCAGCTAGTTGTAAAATAAACTCCGTCGGGACTCTGTGAGGTTTTGGCCTGCTTTCCAAATAGAGTTCTATCACTTGTAAGGCCTCATCCTGAGGTATCTGCGTATATAGTGAGGTAACATCTAAAGAAACCATCCAGTGCAGGTGATCATCAAATACATGGCCCTCTACTTTTGTAATGAAGTCAGTAGTATCTCTCAAATATGACTGAACTTCAACTAGAAATGGCTTTCAAAAGATATCTACATATTTCGAGATTGGTTCCAGCAGGGAGCCACAACCAGAGACGATCGGCCTCCCTGGTGGATCAATCAATCAAACTTTCTAAAAGTGACTTTTCAAAAATAGTACTGTTAAATCCAACTTTACCAGTAAAGAGGATTTATCATTACCATTCCAATGGAATAAAGCAGCACAATACAACAAAGAACAACAGAACACATAACCACCACAACAAAATACGACACAACAGATATGCACATCCATCTTATCACACATTAGCACCTCCAGAAGCCTGCATCCACACAATGATAGTAAAAGGTGTTTACACCAAACACTGCCTTAATTTCCACCAAGGACATGAAACATCACGGTTAAAATGTTTTAGCAATTCGGCCATGGCAGCATTATGCATAAAAGGTGTGGGGGTGGGGGGCAAGACAAATCTCGGGGGGTTTGGGGGTGAGTTTAAGATTATTTACACATTTTCAAATCCACATTTTCTCTTATGCAAATGTTTTTGGAAATAACTCTTACAGTGTGCAGTGTGCATTCTTCTCTGCCAGTAGTGGTCAGCAGTGTGCGTGCTGTTACAATTGTATTGTACATTCTGACTGACCTCTCTGTAATCGAAGCGTTCTCTTCCCAATTGGGCCATTAACAACTCCCTCCCACGCTTCTACCTTTGCTGAATCTCTTCCTTCGCTCCTTGGTGACAGAGAAGCGAGAAACGTGAGCTTCACGGACGCCCGATGTCATGGTTTCAAACTAGCGCGCGCCCGAGGCAAATTCTGTCATTTCTGGACCATTTAAGCAAAAAAGAAAATGTTTCTCAGTATCCGCTTTGATAGGCCCCTGGAAGCTTCCAGCGGCGGCCGCGGCAGGAAAGTGGGGCCTGGCAGCCTTTTGCTCTCATTTTCTGTAATGCAAAGGGGCTTAATGCTCCCATTACGGACGTGATTCTATTACAAAATCCTTCTTCCAATAAGCTCAATTGTATAATGGAAGGAAGCGTTAAGCCCATTTGTATTAAGGGAAATTACTGAGGAAAACCAGCCAACCTTACCTTTGTGCGTTTGTTTATGAGTCCGGTCCCTCGTGTAATACGGGACCCGACAGAGGCAAAAAAGGATTATGCATCATAGACCAAGGAAGTCTGGGCTCGAATTCAGGGCCACGAGCTTCAGAAACAGGAAGTCAGGGGGATAGCTTTATCAAAGTGATTCATGAGGTGTAGGTCTGAGATTTACCAACAAACACAACTTCATACGAAACTAAACACAGATGGTTCAAGTCCAGTGCTTAATTTGTAAACAAATAAGTGCCAGGGCCCTCGTCAGGTGATCACTGCAGCTTGCACCACCGATGGCCCCTGCCAGCGCTGCCAATGACAGTATCAACACAACTCCTAACCATCACACTCCTACACACGTGACAATTCGGTCTATTCCATGCCCCTAAAGCAATAAGAATGGCTTGAGGGGCGGGTAGTAGCCATTTTAATATATATTGCATTAATTAACAACTGTTGTTGTGTTTATCTCTAAATTGGAAAAACAACACCATCATGTGACAGAGTGTCATAAGTGCCGGTGTTGACAATTAGGTGCCGGGGTTGAGTACCGGAAACCACCGGCTCAAATTAAGCACTAGTTGCAACTCAGGCTCGGCACTTGGCATGGGCAGTGTGGGAAGCTACCCAGGGCCTGCACGTAGTCCACCAACATGGGGCCTCGCACCAGTGCAACACACCCAGGCTACTATACACCGGTCCTCTCCTGATCCATGCCCTCCAATTAAGAGAGAGGCGCCTCATTGTAATTGTGCCTCCGGTGAGTGGGGGGGCGGCTCCCACCCATGGCGTAGCACATCAAGAACTAGGGGTGGGGGGCCCTCCTAGGGGCCTAGTTGCAAGGAGACACATTATGCAGGTTTGTCCTGCAATCAGGCCTCCTGCCCTGCTGCCTATACAGAGACACCTCAGGAGCAGGGTCGTATTGATATGCAAACATCCCTGAATTTGTCACCCTCCATGCACATTAGTAGAGCCTTGCACATTTTCTTTTTGCCAAGGGCCCCCAAAATCCTAGAACCGTCCCTGGTGCAACCAACAAGTGGCTATCTCTTCTCTGATAATACTTAGGTTACGAAACATGCCTTGTATATCTTCTATTGTCTTCAGGGCCTGGTTGTGTGCTCTAACCTTCAGGATGCACACTCCTGCAGACTTCTCTCTTGACTGCTAGGTTCTGTGAGCATGTACTATAATAAATACACTCAACAGCAACGTAAGACCACGCCAAGCAGTATGTTTCCTTCTGTAGTGACCATAGGAAGTTTTCTTTGGCACCGCGAGCATGCACCATTAATAAGAAACCTATGCCCTGCTGCTTATTCCATGTGAAACCTGATAAGTTACTGATAGGCCCGACTGGGACTTCCACGACCCAACTTGAAACATGAGAATACATTTATTAAGGGGTTAGGAATCCCCCCCAAAAAACATGAAGCTACTCCCCTGAACGAAGTCAACAGCTCTGTGGGTGTGGTGGCTGCCATTGCGCCACAAAATACTAGAGCAGGGAATCCAAGAGTGGCAAAGAAGGGGTAGCGTCTTCATGGCAGTGATGATCTGGGCTAACAATATGGCAGCGTGCGTATTTGACTTTACAATGAATTTAATGTAAGCTTCAGCTGGCTTGGATGGAGTACCTTGACCTAGTATAGGCACCCTGGAAATGTAGTTAGCAGTTGTTTGATCCCTCCCTATATGATGTACAATGGTGTAATCAATACTCTTGTAATCTGAGTCCCCGCTGTTCAATGCAAGGAGGCATCTTGGCTTTTGGATTGCCAAAGATGATCAATAAAGCTTGATGATCAGTTACCAGCCTAAAAGACTTCCATACAGGAATACACAGAAATGCTCACAAGCCCATAGCACAACCAAACTTTCTTTCTTAGGTTGAGAGTAAGCACGTTCTGTTTGGAACAAACTTCAACTGGCATATGCCACAATAGGCCTTTGAGCATGTGGGTGACCACTGTGCTGTGCCAGGATAGCGTCCAACCCGACGGGGCTAGCATCAACACCAACCTCTGTATGAAGCTTTGGATTGAAATAGGCCATTTCAGTAGAAGTTTCAATGACTTGTTTGATTTTCTTGAAACTTCTCTCACATTCTTGTGACCACTTGAACGAAACATTTTTTAGTTAACTCTCATAAGGGAGCACTTATGGTAGCAAAGTCTCATATGTATCTTGAACAGCAACTGGCCATGCCAAGAAATAAACATATCATAGAAACATCTTGTGACGGATCAGCATTTGACAGCGCTTGTCATTAAGCAGGATTAGGTGTCATACCTCCATCAGAAAAGATATGGCCAAAGAATTTTAACTTTGTCTTGGGGAATTCACACTTGTCTGCATTCAAGCCTGCATCAGTCAGTAAGCTACATACTTGGGTGAGAGCTTTATCATGCTCCCTCTGTAGCTCGGAAATTCAATATGTCATCGCTATAGTTGAATGGATTCACAAACGGCTGTATGACACGTCAAATGACATCTTGGAGAAGTTGTGCATCCAATGACACAGAAAAACTGATTCTTTTATATTGAAACAGACCTACATTTGTGGAAAAGTTTGTAATATATATGCGATCTTTTTCAAGTTCCAGCTGATGATAACCTCTATTTAAATCAAGGTGAGAGAAAACCATGGCACCATTTAATTGCATTATCGTGTCAGCAATATGTGGACCTGGATCTCATTCTCGTTCAATTGCTTTGTTTGCTTGGCACATATCAATGCATATGCATACAGCTCCTTCACTGCCCTTTTTGGGCACTGCCACTATGAGCGAAACCCATGGCGTCGGGCCAGTTGAACGCTCAATAATGTCATGCTTAAGTAACAATTCAAGTTCTTTTTCAACAACTTCCTGTAAATGAAAAGCAATCTGTCTATGTCTCTGAGCAATAGGATGGACCTCTTCATTAATATGTTACTTTAGTTTCATAGTCTTAAGCTGTTCCAAACCATGAAATAATGAAGGAAATTGACTTACTATTTTGTGATGAGCATTCAGGTTGTAATTCCCAGAAATAAGTCCCATATCAGCAGAGGTACTAAAACTGAGCAAACAGGCATTTGCCCCTGCACCTTGAAGTACTTGGATGGGTGCTTGCACCTTCATTTTCTTGTGTTTCAGTGTGGCTACAAATGAACCATGACTTTTTGTGTGTGTCGCAGCAGCTTGTGTGTACACTTTGGTTTTTAATGGCGTAAGTTCGAGCAATGGAGATAACTCGTATTTCTCTTCAGGCATTACGTTTTTTGATGCACCACTGTCAATGGTGAAAGATATTGAGCAACCATTTATTTTTAATGTCATTTTTGGACAATGTTTGTATGACTTTGGTGCTTTGATATGTCGACTTTTCTTTGACTGACATTTTTCCTCACATGCAGCCAGTCCGACATGTGTACGTTTCTGTTAAGTAAACACTGGCATGGCGCAACCGGCTTCCTCACTTTCACTTGCTATTGAGGTGGACAAACTGTTTGACCATGATTTAGAGGACAATTGACTTCATTCAGTGTCAATTTGCCTCAACTGATGTCACCGCTTGGCCTTGTGGGGGTGCGTCGAACATTGCCTGGGAATGTCCTGGTGGCCATTTTGTCTTCGTGGCATGACGCACTTGCTTTTCCCTTTGCTTTACAAACTGTCACAGTATTGTTCTCTTTCCCACAGCCTTTACATATCTGTCCAATGGTGGAACATTTACCATCATGTGGAAATGAAAGTCCACATCTAAAACATAACTTCTTACGTGTAGATAGCCCTTTGTGTCCTTCAGTCTTTTTCTTTAGCTTACTTTCAAAATCATGACTGATACACTCTGGGCACCTCCGGCCTTCGTGTCAGCAGCTGTGGCAGCCATCAACACTCGCTCCAGACTAAGAGTCTCTGTTAGCATTCGTCAGAATGAATCTGACAAGCATCCATCAATAAGAATATGTCAGTCAAAACTTTATTTCGGCTACTAGCCAAAAAAGTACAAATAAAAAACATTGCGGAAAATATGTTTAACATTAAAATTGGAGCATGCATACACTCAGAGGAGCAATAGTACATGGTTATAACAAGCGAGCACCATTATACAATCTTTAGATAAAATCAATACATATAAAACATTTCATAGTCTCAATAAGTTAGGTCAGAAAAGGGGACATATACAATATTATGCAGCAATTTTACCAAAGTGCTCGTGCATGAAGGTGGTCGGAATCAGTGAAGACACTCCGTGCTTCTGTTATGTCAGTACCCACATTAAGCCTGCACATCGTACGCCTGGTTCTCTCCATCATTACCAAGTAGCGGGAGACAACAAAGACAATACTTGGTCTCATGTCGTATCTCAACATGCGTAAAGCCTCTGCATGTTTCCTAACCCCAAGATTCCGGCATACTGGGAGTATCTATTTTTTCCTTCCCTTCACATAGGCAGGACAGAATCACCACAGGAAGGACATGCCTGCCTGTCCTGCTCATGTGCCCAACCCCAACCTGAAGTGAAGGAGAGCAAGGGGAGGGTACCATAACAAAACTGGAGGTAGAGTTTCTGTGCAGCTGCGGGTTCAATATTATCGAGGAACCGCTCCATCGTAAACTCATCCTTCACCATCACTCCTAAGTCGCAAGCTTCCTCATCATTAAATTAATTGAACTTACAGTGTTTGATGAGCGTATCAAGTCTCTCCAGAAATTCATCAATGGTTTCACCAACTTTTTGCCGTTCTTGACTGAAAATGTATCTTTCATAATGAATATTTGGTCCTGGATTGATCTTGAGATTCAGTGTTTTTTTTACCTGGCAATATGTAATTTCTTCGTCAGTTTGGACCACTTTCTTTATGACTTCATTCACACCATCACCAGGAAGATTTTTGAGATATTTGATAAAGTTTTTGTTATCAGTCCCTTCCAGTGTGTCAATGAAATCATCAAATGTGTCTATCCACGCAGACCATCTATCGCCAATATTTTGCTTTTTGGGAGTATCGAAAAGGTGATGGTGGTTTCAGGAATGCAGCAGTTTTGTAGACCATTGTGGAACTTAATGACACCGTGGGTAAATCCTTGTGACTTGGTGTTTGCATTTCGTCTGTGAGACCTTCTGACGTGCTGACCTCTGACTCATCCTCAATGAGAGCTGGATATGTGAGATTCTTCACAGCATTCGGAAGAATTTAACTATTCCGAGAGTCGTTCTCAGCTCCCTTTTTTTTCTGACAACATGTGAAGTTGTTCTGAGCCCCACTCGGAAACTTTGTGAACGAATCACTTCAGATATGGACAGCTCTTTAAGCACAAAACCAACCACTTCTCCTTGAGCCAACTTTGCTGCGCTTCATAAACCAGGTTGATTCCGCTTTCAACATTAACACTCCGTATATTGTATAATTTTATCTTGTGTACCTTTATGTATGGCTTGACCAGCAGTTCCTCGACCATCAACGTGTAAATTCTTGCTATTCTTTCATTGTCTTCACTTATTTTTACACAGTGGCTGGAGTTGTGCTTTAATTCCGTTCTTCAACAGTGACACACGTGGCCTACCACAAGCAGTTTGCTTGGACCACGGCAAACTCTCTGGGACAGCACAGTCATTCTTTGGGTTACTTATCCCCTATCTTGTTGCTATTTGTGGTGGCTTCCCAGCCTGGGTACCTGCCAATGACCATGCTACACAGGAAGCTTAGTATTACAAGTGTTAATTCTGCAGCATGTAACTGCGAACTCAACATTCTAAAACAAGCTTTCATGACTTGCGCTCTGACACCTACCTACGTCACAGCTCTATGGAGTCTGTTAGGAGCCAAAAGGGTTCCATCATAAAATATTGCAAGACACTACATGGAACAAATTGGGCAAAATTTAAACTATGCTGGGATATTGTGTGTATTTTGGGGAATTTTGCTTTACACTTGTTACGTGAAATTCCTGAAATAAGATCTCTATGGCATGTAAATATCTCAGCATTTATGGCAAAATTATACCATGGTCAAAAAGTGACCAACCAGAAAGTGAGTGGCTGTTGTTTGCAGCAATTGTGTTTTTCATGCTATTGTTTTAGCGCAAAATGTTTCCTTGTGATCAAAATGTACAAACTAGGAACAATTTACATTATAATATAGCACTAAAGAACAAGTTACTTACCTTCAGTAATGATGTATCGGTAGAGAGATAGGTTAGTTATAGATTCCTTACCTTAGAATTACCCGCCAGGCGTCAGACTGGATCCGGAGAATTTTTTCTCCTAGCAGTACCCCTGCACGTTGGTAGGTGGCGTCGGTCGACTCCGTGTCCGTTGTCGGCGTCGTGGTCACCAGGATGACATCGCAGTGTCTACTTAGACGCCGGCCCTGCGCGCTGATGTCAGTTCTGACATGACTTTCCACGCCAGAAGCTAAGAGCCATGCAAGACACTGACCACTGGTGCTCTACAACTAGGGCCCTGTCATGGAGTCCCTATACCTAGAAGTCAGTTCGCAGAGCGGGGAGGATGGGTGGGACGGTAATGAATCTATAACTAACCTATGTCTCTTACAGATACATTGTTACTGAAGGTAAGTAACTTGTTCATCTGAAAGAGACAGTTAGTTATAGATTCCTTACCTTAGAATAGATACCCCAGCAATCCCATCCCCGGAGGAGGGTCTGCGAACCAAGTTCACACCAGAAAGTCCTGGAGGACAGAATGTGTAAAGTAGCCGTCCCTCCGGACTTGACTATCCAGGCAGTAATGTCTGGTGAACGTGTGCATAGATGCCCACTTGGCCGCCTGGCAGATGTCAATAAGTGGGATTCCACTTGACAAAGCAGTAGTTGTTGCTGTAGCTCTGGTGGAATGAGCCTGCAGCCCCACTGGAGGTTCCTTTTTCGCTAAAGCGTAACAAATCTATATACAAAGGACAACCCATCTTGAGATGGTACGCTTTTGGTCAGCCCACCCTTTCTTGGCACCCACATAGCCAACGAAAAGTTGATCGTCCACCCGGAAATCTTTAGTGCGGTCAAAGTAGGACAGCGCACATTTAGGGTCCAGACGGTGGAGTCTCTCCTCCTCCTTGGAAGGGTGCAGAGGTGGAAAAAAGGTGGGCAGAGTGATAGTTTGTCCTATGTGAAAAGAAGTAACTACTTTAGGAAGAAACAAGGGTCTCGTCCTAAGCACCACTTTGTCCGGATGCACAGCGAAAAAAAGGGGGCTTAGAAGAAAGAGCTTGAAGCTCACTCACTCTTTGAGCAGAGGTGATGGCAAAAAGAAAGCTAGTCTTCAGAGTAAGGAGCCTGAGAGGACAGTTGTGAAGAGGCTCGAAGGGAGCACACATAAGGTAAGTCAAGACAAGGTTCAAGTCCCACTGAGGCATTATGAAAGGAGAAGGAGGAAAGAGGTGAATAATGTCCTTAAAGAACCAGTTAACAATAGGGGACTTGAACAAAGAGGGCAGATCTGGTAGACGAAGAAAAGCAAAAATGGCTGCCAGATAGCCTTTAAGACTGCAAAGAGCAGAGCCCTGCTGGGCCAATGAAAGAAGGAACAAAAGAACCTCAGAAAGAGGGGGAGGAGAGGGGATCCACAGCCTTTGCTGTGCACCATGCCACAAATTTGTTCCATCGACAGGCGTATACCGTCTTTGGGGAGGGACGCCTGGCTGCCAAGATGACATTACAGACTTCGGGTGGAAGGTCAAAAGCTGTCAACTGTCACCGCTCAATCTCCAAGCAAGGAGGTAGAGGCTGGACAGGTTCGGGTGGAGGACCGTCTCCTGCTGCTGCAACAGAAGATCCTCCCGAAGGGGCAGTCTGATCGGAGGATCGATAGCCATGCTCAGGACCTTGAGGTACCAGACTCTTCGTGCTCAGTCCGGGGCCACAAGAATGACTTGGGCCCGGTGGTGCTTGATCTTCTTCAGCACTCGAGGCAGAATGGTACAGGCGGAAAGGCGTACAGGAGATCGCAGTTCCACTCGCAACGAAAAGTGTCGCCGAGCGAGTGCTGCCTTGGAAACTCCAGCGCGCAAAACTGCTGACATTGCGCGTTCTCCTCGGTGGCAAACAGATCTAACCAAGGCTCTCCCCACTGCTGAAAGAGACCTTGCACCACCTCTGAGTGAAGACGCCATTTGTAAAGACACCATTTGTGATACTCTAGGCACCAACAGCTAAGTTGGTCCGCTCTGGCGTTCAGAGAACCTGCCAGGTGTTGAACCACCAGGGTCATGCCCTGATGTTCCAGCCATGTCCAAAGGAGAAGAGCCTCTTGACAAAGGGTCCATGACCCCACCCCGCCCTGTTTGTTACAGTACCACATGGCAGTGGTGTTGTCTGTGAACACCTGCACTGCCTTCCCCTTGAGGGAGGGAAGGAATGCCTTCAGTGCCTAGCTAATCGCCCGGAGCTCCAACAGGTTGATATGGAGCCCAGACTCCTCTGATCTCCGACTCTCCCAGGTGCCCGCCCCATCCCAGGAGTGATGCATCGCCACCACCATGAGGTCTGGTTGTGGAAGGGAGAAGGATCTGCCTCTGACCCAATCCTGGTTCGTTAACCACCTCTGCAGTTGTTGCGCAGTTCCTTACGATATCTGGAAGCAGTTGGAGAGAGTCCCAGGATGCTGCACCCACTGGAACTTCAGGTCCCACTGCAGAGCCCGCATATGCCATCTGGCATGATCCATCAGCAGGATACTGGAGGCCGTGAGGCCCAGCAGCCTCAGGGTCATTCTCACCAAAATCCGGAATAGAGACAGAAAAATCGGTATCATATCCCGAATATCCGGGACTCACTGTTCGGGAGGATAGGCCCGAAACTGCACTGTGTCCAGAACAGCTCCGATGAAAAGGAGCGACTGAGAGGGAGTCAGGTGTGACTTTTGCATGTTGATAGAGAACCCCAGCGAATGCAGGAGGTCCGCCGTAGTCTGGAGGTGAGAGACGGCAGCCTGGGGCGCGTCCGCCTTCAACAGGCAGTCGTCGAGATAGGGGAAGACAGGAACCCCTGATCTGCGCAGATGAGCTGCGACCACCGCCATCACTTTTGTGAACACCTGAGGGGCATTGGTAAGGCCGAAGGGGAGCACGGTGAACTAAAAATGCTCGTGGCCTACCGTGAATCATAGGTAGCGTCTGTGGGCCGGCAGAACGGGAATGTGAAAATAGGCGTCCAGCGCCACCATCCAGTCTCCAGAGTCGAAGGCAGACAGAACCTGAGCCAAGGTTAGCATTTTGAACTTCTGCTTCCGGAGGAAGCGGTTGAGGACCCTGAGGTCTAGGATAGGACGCAGGCCCTTGTCCTTCATGGGCACCAGAAAGTAGCGGGAAAGCAACCACGACCTACTTCTGGCACAGGGACAATTTCGATAGCTCCCCTGGCCAAGATAGCTGAAACTTCCTGGTGGAGAAGCGCCAAATGACCCTCCGACATGCGACCGAAAGACGGTGGCATGGAGGAAGGGGTAGCCTTGAAGGGGAGGGAGTAGCCCCTTCAGACTATCTGAAAAACCCACCTGTCTAACGTGATGGTCTGCCAGTGGGTAGCGAATCCTGCCACCCAATGGCTGCTGATGGGCCTGAAAGGTCAGACTAGGAGGGTTTGGAGGCTGCTGCAGTGGGGGAAAGGATGGACTGGCCCTCCCGCTGGCTCCCAAACCCACGTCGTTGGGTCCCACTTCTACGGCCACGCAGAGGCTGGGTAGGTTGCGTGGACCGGTGGCTAGACTGGGCCGGATGTGGTGGGGTGTCCCTTCCGTAGCCACGAAAGGGGTGAAAGGCAGACTGTGGTGGACGGGAAGACGCCGTGAGGCCTAAGGATCTGGCCGTAGCTCGAGAATCCTTAAAGTGCTCGAGCGCCAAGTCTGCCTTGTCACCAAAAAGGTGACGCCCATCGAAAGGCATGACCAGCAGAGTTGCATGAACATCCCCCAAAAAGCCAGACGTCCTCAACCAGGCGTAGCGCCGAAGGGCTACCGATGTGGCAATCGTTCTGCCCAGTGAGTCGGTGGTATCCAGTCCACAGCGAATCGTGAATTTTGCTGTGTCTCTCCCATCTGCCATGGCTTGGAAGAGAATGGCCCAGGCCTCCTCCGGGCACTGAGGCAGCACTTGCGCCTCCGTGTCTCAGATTGTATGGGAGTATCGGCCCAAGAGGCACGCGGTATTCACAGACCGCAGTGCCAAGCTAGAGGAAGAGAACATGCGCTTCCCAAGATGATCCAGCTTCTTGGATTCCCTGTCTGGGGGAGCAGAAGGGAATGCACCCTTGGAAGAAGAAGCTTGGACCACCAAGCTCTAGGGGGAAGGGTGTTGGGTGAGGAAAATGGGATTGCCCGGAGCCGGGCAGTGGCGGCGAGCAATCGTCCATTCCACAGGAGCCCCTGTGCTGGGCTTGGACCCAGTGCCCAGAAGGATGCCCGTGAGGTCTTCATTGAAGAGCAAGAGGGGTTGTGAGGAAGTTGCCACAGGTTGAATCACCTCTGTCAGGAGTTTAGACCTGACTGCCAATGTTGGGAGCTCCAGGCCCAAAGCCTCAGCGTAGGACGCTCCCTCCTCCATTGCCAAGGTAGGGGGAGAAAGCATGCCAAGGTCTGGGGTTGTGTCCAGACCACTGGCGTCACCCAATTCCTCTCTCCAGTCCGGTTCTTCCAGCTGGTCTGCCAAAGGATCCAGCGACCCCTCCCAGTCCTCATCACCACCTTCAGGGCGATAGAGAACACCTGGGATGAACAAGGGAACAAAATTACCCTCCGTTGTCGGATCCGACATTGTCCATCTCGGGGATGGGGACAGCGTCGTCCAGGGGCACGGCTGACGCCGGGGGCGTCGTCGCCGGGATTGGTGCCGTGGAAGGTAGAGTAAGGTCGACCGGCGTTGATCCGGATCCAGGCCTGGTTCCACGGCGCCCTCCAGCACCAGGGCCGGAGCCGCCGGCATCAAAGGCCCAGGGCCTCCGACCGGCTCCGTGGGGCCCGAAGGTGCGACAGAGGAGTCAGGCTGCCCAAAGACACGGTGGAGGGCTTCGTAGAATGTACAAAGCTGAGCAGGGGACGCCCCGGCTCCCAGAAATGGGAGGAGGCACGGAGTCATCCCTGAATCAGGCACCGGAGATGGAGCCTTAGAGCGACGATCCCGCGCGGCGTCAGCCGACCGACGGGGGAAGGCGAATAGTGACGGTGCTTCTTCGCCTTCTTCTTGTGCTTCAACTTACCCGAGGAGTGCGAAGACTTGGACGATGTGTGGTGACTCCGCGAACAGTCTCGAGACCTTCCCCTCGAGCAAGACCGGGAGCGACGCGGAGCCGACTGCCGGGCCTCCAAGGGCTTTCGGGACCGCTCCCGCAAAGACTTCGGATTCATGGCTGGGCAGTCGGAGCATGACTTCGGGTCGTGGTCGCGCTCCAGACACCAAAGGCACACGAGGTGCGGGTCTGTCACAGACATCAGTTTGTGACAGACCTCGCAAGGCTTGAAGCCGGTTCGACGATGGGACATCCCTCGTGCACCAGGAGTCGATGACTCGAAAAAAGAAGTCGACAAAAGTCGAAAAAAGCTTAGTCAAAAAGTGACTAAAGGGGTAAGCTCTCTCCAGATCTGCACTAGGCTGGTGCGGAAAAAGAAAGAACTGATGTCAGCGCGCAAGGCGGCGTCTAAGTAGACACTGCGATGTCATTCCGGCGACCCCAACGCCGACGACGGACGTGGAGTTGACCGACGCCCCTACAGACGTGAAGGGGTACTGCTAAGAGAAAAAATTCTCCGGATCCAGTCTGACGCCTGGGGGTAATTCTAAGCTAAGGAATCTATAACTAACTGTCTCTTTCAGATTGACAGATTTGCATTTAGCATAATTATGGGCAATTTCACACAATTTTTCCCAAATTTCACTAAATTACTTAAAATCAAATTAGGTGAAATTTGCACCCGTCTGGAGTGAACATGATATTGTTGGTAAAGTCAAGCAAGCCTCATAGCAATAATTTATATAGCTCTTCCTCCCAAGGCACAAAAGCACTGTAACAATCTAAGAACGGTGATCCCCATTTAAAGAAAGAGAGCTCTAAGAAATATTTCTTCTGGGATTTCTTGAAGCAGCAAAAATTAGGAGTGGGTGGTACTCGTGAGTTTCAATCTGCAGAATTGCGCAGAGTTACATGAGAACGCCGCATGATTCTGCAGAGTTCTGACCACCTCTACTTTATAGAAGTGTGGCTCAATGGTTAGAGCGGCAGACCCTGATGCAGAGATCTGGCCCGGGACCAGGGTTCAATTCCCGCCTCGGCGGGTCTTGGGCTCAATTTCCTCGGACCTGATAATTCTCGCCTCGGTGCCTATTCTAATCATGGGTCCCACTCTGCAACTCTGGGCAATAGCTTGCTTAATCTCCACAACGGCCCCACCAGCGCTGGGATGCCTGACTTCACCTTGGGGGTGCCCAGGAGTGGACATCTCACAGGGAATAGCCAGGAAGGGTTCCACAGCGGTATGCGTATAGCGCCAGGACGCCTCTGTTGGGGGCAGCAGTGCGCTTTACAAGTACGAATTTCATTTCATTTCATTTCATTTCATTTCATAGATACACACAATGGCTCAAGTGTCTTACATATACAAGGAGAATGTAATACACCAGGGGGTTGGAGGTACATTAGTGACTGTGATGTTTGTATGATGAAGCCCTTAACCTTAACAGAAATCTATTTTGCAAAGGGGCTAGTAACATTGAAAATGTACCCCGCTGTGTCCTGCTATTGTGAGGATTTATGTCGGCCCACCAGATTCAGAGAGCTCCGACATAAAAAGAAGCACCATTTCACAGTTAAAGTTCATCTCCTTCTACAAAGCCCAAGACAGGGGAGGCTTGTGATATGTGGATTAATGGCGCTGTGACAATCAGCTGTGTTGGGGCTCCAGAGCGAGTCAGATGGACAGGGGAAGGCGGCCAGAACTATGATTGAGGCAGATAGGCAAAACAGGGCCTCAGTTATCCGATCGTTATGTAGCCATTTTCATAAATCAGGCCCCATAATTTGTAACGGGGGAACCATGTTCAAGTGAAATAGGCCATGGGCAGGTATTCTCTCAGCACAGCAATACGCAATTCTTTATTTGAGCAATCGCTGCCTGGGGAGATGAGTCACATGCCTTCTAATGTGTCATCGGCCCGAAGCAGAGTGCTCTCACCATAATTAATACATATGTTTGCTTTCCTCATGTTTGCTTATGGAAGCAAGCTGCCAGTTTATGCTTAGCTGGAACAGAACTTAAATTACAGCCCTTGCCTTCCAGAGCCATTTTCAAGCAGCAACCCCAGTCGCTTGTGAATTTTATTACAATGGTTTCTTTGCACTAGTGGCAAAAACTTATGTTAAATGTGCATCAGATGCTCTGAGTATGGGTCACAAATCACAATATTACCCCTGTTCTAAAGAATGCTGGACTTTTATATTGTTTACTCTCTCTCTTATAAATGTTCCAAAGAGAAATAGTAAGTGGGGGTCTCTAATTGGCAAAGGTATGTACCTTTGGCCAAGTAGGGACCCTTGCTTCTAGTCTGGGTAAGGGGGATACACACTTTGGATAACCCCTGCTCACCCCCTTGGTAGCTTGACACAAGCAGACAGGCTTATCCCAAAGGCAATGTGAAAAGTATTTGTTCTCAAGACACAGTAATACAGTGAAAAAACCACAAATGGACACCACACCAGTTTAGAAAAATAAGGTATCTTTATCTAAACCAAGCTAGACCAAAACCACAAAAATCCAACATACAGGTAGTAAAATATGACTTTAGAACAGTTACTTCAACAATAGAACTTGTAGCAAACAATTATCTCCACCTGGGGCTATTACGACGTTGAGACAATAATCCAAAGTACGGTGCCGACCGTGAGGTGCGCGGCATTGGGCAGGGAGCCACACGGACCCCCAAACAACAGTATCTTGGAACTCAGTCTTTGGATGATGCACGCCGTCATGGAGATAAGACGTCGGTGCCGAAGTTGAGATCGGTTCCCTGGCTGTCATGGGGGAAGCGAGGCATTGTGTCTGCGAGGAGGCGACATGTCGAGTTCACGACAGGGGAAGTCAGTTGCATTGGCGTTGAGGCGTGTGTTCTGGTGAGGCGATGCGAAGTCGGAGACTCGTGGAGTCACCCTCTGCAGTTATCGGTTCCGCGATAACGGGATGCAGGCGCTGGCGGTGACAGCATTGGTGCAAGCACTGGCGTTGGGAAGGACAAAAACTGCAGGCATTGAAGGGAGCCGGAACTGTGGTGCAGGTGGGGCAGTGCGTCGTGCACTTCACGAGCGGTGCCCCCGGCCTTGGTGCAGGTCGCGGCATCACGGTGGCATCGCTGACAGCGTCGGAGATTGTTTTTCTGGCTTCTCTTAGCTTTCTTCCAGCTCCCAACAGCAGGAACAACCTACAGAGGCCCAAAACTGGAATAGGCGCCTACTGGCATGGTCAGAACTCCCTGTGGGTGAAGTCTTTGTGTCCCTGAGACTTCAGAACACGAGGCCAGCACACACAAGCCCTTGGAGATTCTTTGTGTCCCTGAGACTTCAGAACACGAGGCCAGCACACACAAGCCCTTGGAGATTCTTCTTCAAACAGGTATCTCAGCAAAGTTCCAGTCTTTGTCCTTTCCTTGGCAGAAGCAGCAGCTGCAGGCCGACCCCACACAGCACACATCAAAGGGGCAGTACTCCTCCTCATAGCTCTCAAGCTCTTTTCCTTGGCAAAGGTTCCTCTTGAGTCCAGAAGTGATATCATTCTCTGGGGTTTAAGGTCCACTACTTATACCCCATTTTGTCTTTGTTCTGTTTGAGGCAAGGGTCTCTGAGCCCAGTCCAAACAAGTTCTCTCCTCTCTAGTGCAGCATCACTACAGGTGGTTGAGACAGCATTGTGCAGAAGAGATACTGCCTATTCAGGTATAAGTTAAACTCCTCCCGCCACTCTAAATGCAGCCAAGGTCTATTCAGCTAAGCTCTGAGTCACCCAGGAAAGGCAGGACACACCTCAACCCCCCTTGTGGCTGTCTACAGTGAATGCACATCTCCAGCCCCTGTCACTCCAAAACCAGCCAATACACAAACCAGCAGAGGCACACAGAATGGTTAAATAAGAAAATGCCTACTTTCTAAAAGTTGCATTTTCAAACACACAATTTAAAAGCCATCTCCCTAAAAAGATGTGTTGTTAAATTCTGAGTTCAGAGAGCCTAAACTCCTCTTCTATATCTACAGATAGCCTTTCAATAGTGAAAAACAAAATACACAGTATTTCACTATCAGGGCATGTCCCTCACACCAGTACTTGTCCTACCTTTCACATACACTGCACCCTGCCCATGGGTGTACCTTGGGCCTACCTGAGGGGTGCCTTACATGTAAGAAAAGGGACGAGTAGGGCCTGGCAAGTGGGTGCACTTGCCAGGTTGACATGGCAGTTTAAAACTGCGTGCAGACATTGCAGTGGCAGGTCTGAGATACCCTTTCAGGGCTACTCAGGTGGGTGGCACAATCAGTGCTGCAGGCCCACTAGTAGCATTTGTTTTACAGGCCCTGGCACACTCAGTGCATTTTACTAGGGACTTACCAGTAAATCAAATATGCTAATCATGGATAACCAATCACAATAGTAATAGTAATTTATACAGGGAACACTTGCACTTTGGCACTGATCAGAAGTGGCAAAGTGCCCAAAGCATTTAAGCCAGCAAAAACGAAATCCAGCAGAGCATCAAAAATATAGGAGGTAGAGGCAGGGGAAACCACGCCAACAATGCCAAGTCTTACAGTAAGTAGTACATCAAAGAACACACTTGCCAGTGGGCGGCCCTGTGAGGTTCATGTTCTTACCAGAAAACCCTGCGCTATGCTTTCTGCAGGGGCACCCAGCAGGACACAGACTTCCAACATGGCCGCGGGCAAAACCTACTCCATGGCGAGGGCAGCGCTCGCATTGCACCATCAGTGTGGACACATCATCACTCCTGGACGGCACATGGCACGGCAGAGGGAGGCAAAGGAGGGTACAGACGTCATCTCTAAGTAGACAAGGAGCATGTACCTGTCTCACCTCAACCGCTGATGGACTCATATCATATCCTGTTCAGCAGAGGACGATCGGCCCAGCCCTGCTGCACAGCCGATCCTCCACAGACCTGTCTGACTCAACCGCCTCACCGCATGACGGCCTTCTTCTGTGTCACTGAACACGCAGCTCAGAGCAGTCCATTTTCAGTGTCCGCAACCCCTGAACCTTCATCTATCGCCCAGAGACAGCGTCGGTCAGTTTGACCTTTTGTAGTGCTGATTAATTCCACCGACGGCAGTTACAAGAGTAGCAGGGAATTAGTAAATTCCTCCAATTCCGCCGGTGGAATAAAAAATTCCACCCAACCCTAGGGAAAATCACAGTTTATTCTCATGTTGGTTTGAAGTTCATTCTATAACTTTGCCACCTGACTCAGGCAAGCCTTACCACCTGCTGTTCACTCACTAACACTAGGTTGACCTGGCAGGTTGGTCTACGGTTCCAACTGATGAGGTTCCGTGGTAGATTTTGTGGACTGTAAGATAGAAACACCCTTCAAGCTACTCTGAGTTAAATCTTGCTTTAAGTGCAGCAATATATTCAGTTTATGCTTTGCAATCTCTTGCTAAGGATTTTATAGCTCTCATGTCAGCCATTCAAGAGTAAACTAAGGGCCATATTCTCAAGAACGACGATAACATTATCGCCGCTTTAGCGGCAGGAAACTGCCGCTAAAGCGGCGATAAAGCCCCTTATCGCCGCTTTAGCGGCAGTTTCCTGCCGCTAAAGCGGCGGTAATGTTATCGCCGTTCTTGAGAATATGGCCCTAAGTATTCTGAATTTTTTTTCAAATAGGAAACCTCAAGCAAGTTTTTTTGGTGTATAATAAGACATCAATTATTTTCTACTACTTCCAATGTGGCAGCCTAATTAAAAATGTATTTAAGAGACTGGAAAGTGGAAGGTGCTCAAATGGCAGAATTGTTACATACACCTTTTTCTGGTAATACATTATTTGGGGATCAATTGGAAGATATGTTGAGCAGGGATTTCAAAAACCAGAAGTATACACATCTATTCAGAGCACAAATTAAGGCTGATCTCCCTAAAACACCATCAAGAAGAAGGCTTCAGGGGTTTTCAGTTTCAAGTTCAGACTGGAAAAAATAGGCCCAAACAGCCTTTTTTACTGGTAGAAATTAGAACTCTAAGATCTCTCCTCCTCTACAGAAATCCAAGAAGTGTTCCTGACGATGCCGAGTTTCCTGTGAGAGGGCGCCTTTCTTTATATTTTGTGGAAATGGAAGGAAGATGTTTCAGATACATGGGTTCTGCAAACTATAAAAAAAGGTTATGCTTTGGATTACGAGGAAATTCCTCTGGGCCCAGGTTCGGTGTTTCACACTTAATTAAAGGATCCTATATAGAGTCTAGCTTGAAGGCGGGAAATACTCAAGTTACTAATGAAAAATGCAATTTGCCCAGTTCAAGAAGATCAGAAAGGAAAGGGATTTTATTCCAATGTGTTCCTGTCCAAACATCTTCGGGTGATTACAGATTAATCATCAATCTGAAGAAGTTGAATATGTTCTTGATATAGACTCGTTTCAAAATGGAGACCTTGCAACAAATCATTCCTCCTGTAATCTCAGGAGAATGGATGATGGCATTGGATTTCAGGGATGAGTATCTACACATCCTAATTTATCCTGCTCATCTGAACTTTCTCAGGTTTTACAGGAAGGGCCATCACTGGCAGTTTCAGATGTTTTCCTTTGGGCTAATGTCTTCCTGAAGGTTTTCACAAATGGCCTGCCACCAGTTGTAGCTATTCTTCACTGCAGAAGGATCCTAATGCATCCGTATCTAGGTGACTGGTTGATCCATTCTTCCTCAAACTCTTTCCTTTAGAACCATACCAGCATAGCTTGTCAAATTATGAAGAATCACAGACTCTTAATAAATTTTGAAAAATCTTGTCTTACTCCTACGCAAGACCTAGGATTCATCAGGCCACATTTCCAAAAAATCTGGGATTTGAGAATCTGCGACAGACAAGAGCACAGAAAATTTGAAGTCTATTACTCGCCCTGGGACAGTGGCTAGCAGCGTCTGCCAAATAGTGGTTGAGACTCCAGAGTCACATGGTGAGTTATTTTCCCTCTTAAATTAATTTATTTTCTGATTTATTTTTCCTTTAGCAATAATCTATATGATCTGTTTGTATCTCCTGTCTGTTTCAGAAAGAAGCAAAGCACTGAAACAGCACTCATCTCAGCTACTGAATCCATCTAAACCATCCTGGACCGCAGAGAATCAGGGGCCCTCATCCTGCTCAACCTCTTTGCGGCGTTCAACACTGTCTCCCACATAACCCTCTTCAGAAGACTCCAAGAGATTGGCATCCAAGGATATCCACTCAAGTGGATCTGCTCCTTTCTCATGGGAAGAACCCCAAGGGTCAGATTACGACCCTAAAAATCAGCGACCAAGAACCTGATCCGGGGAGTCCCACAGAGATCATCTCTCAGCCCCACACTATTCAACGTCTACATGACACCACTTGCCAACATCATCCAATCGCAAAGCATCACCATCATCTGCTATGCCAAACACACTCAACTCATTCTCTCCCTGACAGACGAGACAACCATCACAAGAACTAACTTCACCAACTGCATGACCATGGTAGCAGACAGGATGTAAATTAACTGACTTGAAGCTCAATTCCGAATCCCAATACATTTAGGGTGGGCATGGACCCCTGATGAAGGGCCGTGCCAACCAGAAATGCATTGGGATTTGGATTTCTGAACAATGGAATGCATTTGAGTTATGTATGCATCGAAAACCTCATGCTCCATAATTATTGATGTTTAGCCAGAAGCAAATACATTGTACAAAGTGGATTCATCTACCAAGTAGTAAAGAATTTACGTTCAGAATTCAGTGATAAAGTGAGTTTAATTCGTTATAAATGGATTTAGCCTTTGGGCTGACTTGAGATAGTGTGTCTTGGGACTGGTCAGCAGATTCCTGCTACCAGCATTTTCATAGTATAATTAGTGCTGACATAGACAGAGAACACACCAAGACAGAATGTTATATTTTGTGTACATTCAAGTGATATTTGAGTGATAAACGTGAGTGCATCTATCTGTCTCCAGCTTTTATTCCCTACTTTTCCTCTCATACCCAAGTTGTTTGCATGTTTGAGAAAAGAGGAGGTTGACTTCATTCTGGTAGCCCCCTCTTGGCTAAGGATGGGGTGGTTTACTTTATTGAGAATGATGGTGAAAATTCCAGAGTGGGTTCTTCCAATTGAACAGTGTTCTCTTTGATCACCCTTCTTTCCCTGAGTACATGCAAAAGAATGGGACTTGTTCAGTTAAAAAATATAGAAATTTGTCTACTAGAAAATCTTCATTATTCATCCTTTTCTAAATGGTGTAAGGATAGATCTTTAAACCCAATTAATTGTAAATCTAAATGGATTTTACAATTTCTTCAATCAAGATGGGCTTAATAAAGGTTTGGCCATCACTACTTTAAAAGTACAGTGGGCAGCAATAAGAGCAGTTAGAGGTTGTTTGGCTATTCCTGAAGTGGATTCAGGAGTATAAAACTGTTGAAATCCAATGATCCCTTCTTAGGGTCTTCCATTGGTTCTCAAGGCATTACAATCCCATCCTTGTGAACTATTGGAGAATATTGATTTGAAACATGTACCTTTTCAAGTTTTTGTTCTTTAGTAGCAATAACATCAGCCCGAAGACTCAGTGAATTGGATTCCCTACCTAGTAGGCCCACATTTTTACTAATGATTTCAGATGAGCTGGTTCTTAAATTAGGACCAGGTTTTTGTGCTAAGGTAATGTTTTCCTTTCATCAGGAAGAAGAAATAATGATGCCTCCCTTTTTTACTAGCACCTACTACTCCTGAGGAAAAATCTCTTCATAGACTGGGGGGTATATTCACAAGAACGTGTGATAACTACCGCAAGAGTAGCGTAACGCAACTTCCAATAACGCAGCCTATCACGGGAAAATAACCCTGTGTCAACGTGGGATTCACAACAAGGCGGTACCATGCGACAGTCACCAGATAACGCGTCAAATGCCAGCGTGTAAATCAACACCACGCCCAAAAAATGCGAAACGCGAGAAATCATGCGATGAGGCCAATCGCGGTACAAAAAGCTGCGAAAAGCAGCCTCAGGCCTGCAACTCCCACGCGTCTGGAGGGCAATTGCACCATAAAAACCACAGGCACAACACACCAGAAACAAGCCAAAGCACGTAGCAACATCCATGCACCCTGACCAATCGCAGAGGGCAACGCAAACCCCACAACCCCCACAGACCACCAGCAAGGAACAACTGGCTCGGGGGAAGGCGAAGGAGAAAATGGAGAGGAAGACGGGGTGCAGACCGCAGGAAAACAAGACCAAGGCCACGGAGGTGACTGAACACTACCAGCAAATGACCCACAAGCAGACCCCCTGGAATGCAGTCGCAGAGCCCAGAAGGCCAATCCAGGAGGCCAAGAGGCTCCGCCAGGACGTGACAACCAAAACGCACAAACCCGCTGCCAACAGAAAGGCAGCAACGGCGACAGGAGGTGGCAGTCCAGCGACACAGGAGGAGCAGGAGGAAAGCCAGGCCACAGTCATCAGTGTGGAGAGGGTGCAAGGAGCAGGGAGTACGGACACAGCTCGACAGGACCTGACACAACAACAGGGTGAGGATCCAACAGGGACTAGGGGTGCGGGGGGTGATGGGCACAATGCCACACATGCACAATGAGGTGTAGCACTCTGCACATCCACAAGTACCCAGGGACATGTCCCCCATCCCCGTAGCACACTGCAGCACACACACATAGCAATCACAGCACATACCATGACAATGTGGCACAAAGTGCAACACCCACACTGCAGAACAGGGGACACAACTGGGTCCACCCAGGCGCAGGAACAGAACAATCACATTGGACAGAGCAGGGAACTGTGAGATGCACATCTACCCCTACTACCCCACATCAGCCATGTAGGTCAAATGTACACTGCCGCAACTCAAATAGCCACCACCGCCCAAACAGTCACAATGTACATTGTCACACAGTCTGCATGTCGACAAGAACAATGCGCCAACACAATGCCAACATGCACCTCCCCTTCACATGCAGAGGGACAAGCAACACCTCCAGCAGGTCTGAACAGACAACCCATCAGTGATGCCCGAGATGAACACCACACCCCCAACCCCGACGCCCTACAACAGCCCATGGACATCCCACACAACCCACCACCAGGACCAGGGCAGACAAGCTACTCAGAGGAGAACCCAGACTCTGCAACAGACCACACAGCATGAAGCACCCGCAATCACGGCTGCCTCACAACACGTCACCCACCCACACATGGCACCCCAATGCCAGGTGGCCGAATGCCAAAAGGAGGTGGCCCAGCAGGTGAGGGTGTTGCCTAACCCATGGAATGCGAAGTATAACACATACGTGGGTGTCCAATACCCTTCAGGGACCACCTACACCCCACAAAGGAGACCTACACCTCCACAGAGACAAATGCACATATCATGTTGAACTGGCTATGGGCACGTGCGCCCGACCCCTTTATTGGCAGGGCCACATGTACAGTGACGCCTGTGCTGGATGTGTGTGGGGTGAGTATAAGCCAGCCTGCATGAGTGCTTGGTGCTGGCAACAACCTGAACAGTGGACACCAGTGCAATGGAAACAGAAAACACCAGCATAACAGAGTCAATTGCAGAGCAACATGGAGGGATCCGGAGTAAGGACAGAGGTCACCCAATATTCAGTCTGGAGGTTCCGTGAGTTGCAGTGCACTCAGGTAGGGTCACTAGAGAAGAGAGCGCTCATGCGAAGGAATTGCTAGGATTGTGTCCCTTAGGGTTAGTCCTGATGCAGATGCAGTGGGATGTGCTATACCTGCATCAACTTCCTCATCAACGTCCCAGGTCTCCCACACTGCATGAGGTGACATTGCTGCGCAACCTACAAAACACACAAGATGATGGACGGAATGTTGCACATTGGCAAACATTCAGCCCCAGTCACAGATCTGGGTTTAATCCATCGTTATTTTGCTTCACCACGCCACCCCAGTTCAGACACAGCCATATGCAAATCAGTCTTGACCCTGTGCCTCATGGGAACAGTCCAGACCGAACTGCCAAGCCATGTCTTCCCTGGACCGGAATCAAGCATCCTAGGACCGGTTTCGGGCTTTCAGCCCTCATCAGCCAGGATAGCTTGACTCCAGTGGCGTAGTGAGCACGGGACCCACGTCTGGGCATACCCTTCCCACTTAGGGCGAAATACAAAACACACAAGATGATGGACGGAATGTTGCACATTGGCAAACATTCACCCCCAGTCACAGATCTGGGTTTAATCCATCGTTATTTTGCTTCACCGCGCCACCCCAGTTCAGACACAGCCATATGCAAATCAGTCTTGACCCTGTGCCTCATGGGAACAGTCCAGACCGAACTGCCAAGCCATGTCTTCCCTGGACCGGAATCAAGCATCCTAGGACCGGTTTCGGGCTTTCAGCCCTCATCAGCCAGGATAGCTTGACTCCAGTGGCGTAGTGAGCACGGGACCCACGTCTGGGCAGACCCTTCCCACTTAGGGCGAAATACAAAACACACAAGATGATGGACGGAATGTTGCACATTGGCAAACATTCACCCCCAGTCACAGATCTGGGTTTAATCCATCGTTATTTTGCTTCACCACGCCACCCCAGTTCAGACACAGCCATATGCAAATCAGTCTTGACCCTGTGCCTCATGGGAACAGTCCAGACCGAACTGCCAAGCCATGTCTTCCCTGGACCGGAATCAAGCATCCTAGGACCGGTTTCGGGCTTTCAGCCCTCATCAGCCAGGATAGCTTGACTCCAGTGGCGTAGTGAGCACGGGACCCACATCTGGGCATACCCTTCCCACTTAGGGCGAAATACAAAACACACAAGATGATGGACGGAATGTTGCACATTGGCAAACATTCACCCCCAGTCACAGATCTGGGTTTAATCCATCGTTATTTTGCTTCACCACGCCACCCCCAGTTCAGACACAGCCATATGCAAATCAGTCTTGACCCTGTGCCTCATGGGAACAGTCCAGACCGAACTGCCAAGCCATGTCTTCCCTGGACCGGAATCAAGCATCCTAGGACCGGTTTCGGGCTTTCAGCCCTCATCAGCCAGGATAGCTTGACTCCAGTGGCGTAGTGAGCACGGGACCCACGTCTGGGCATACCCTTCCCACTTAGGGCGAAATACAAAACACACAAGATGATGGACGGAATGTTGCACATTGGCAAACATTCACCCCCAGTCACAGATCTGGGTTTAATCCATCGTTATTTTGCTTCACCACGCCACCCCAGTTCAGACACAGCCATATGCAAATCAGTCTTGACCCTGTGCCTCATGGGAACAGTCCAGACCGAACTGCCAAGCCATGTCTTCCCTGGACCGGAATCAAGCATCCTAGGACCGGTTTCGGGCTTTCAGCCCTCATCAGCCAGGATAGCTTGACTCCAGTGGCGTAGTGAGCACGGGACCCACGTCTGGGCATACCCTTCCCACTTAGGGCGAAATACAAAACACACAAGATGATGGACGGAATGTTGCACATTGGCAAACGCAACCTCACAACAGCACAAAACTCAATCAGTAACGGACAATGGCTTGCGGTGCACTGAGTCACTGGCACCTGGAGTGCTGATCAGGGCAGCAGGCCGTTGATGGCATCCACGACAGGTCTGGGCAACTCCGTAGGTCTGTCAGGACCACCCTTTCGACTCTGGCAGATGGTGGTTGGAGGTGGTCCTTGCCGTGGTGGCATGTGCCTCCTGAGGTGATGCGACGTCCGGGCCGGTCAAGACTCGATGCCATGTGTGGGCCCTTGTGGCCCGCAGCTGGGCCCGGAGGAGGCGGACAGCGCAGGGCCACAGACACATGGCGTTGATGACCCCAAGACCATCGCTACAGAGGCCATTCAATGTCACAGAAGAAGGGGTCCCAGGCGTGACCAGCACAGAGTTAGTGGCCCCGGATGCACTGCGGCCGGCACAGGCACCCAGCCACGGGACGGTGACTTGTGGTGCAGTCAGATGGGCCATGCGACCTGAGCGGGTCCCCATCAATGTCCGAGGTGTATGTTGCGGAGTGTTGCGGGGGACAGTGGAAGGTGTCCTCCAGGGCATGATGCGGAAGGTCTCTTGTTATCCGGAAGCAGCAAATTGAGGAGTGGAAAGCGCAACCCTCGTTGTCACCAACAATTCGGGATCAGCTACATGAGGATGTAAACTAGCCCCTATTCCATTGACACAAACGCCACAAATGTACGACCAGTGAGTGTCCATGAATGTCGGGGAACACACTTAGTGGCACAGGTGCTCAGAGGGGATGCAGTCTGCGATGGTGCCAGTACACAGATGTGAACTCCAACATTGCCAAATCAAGTCTCTGTGACCTATTGGACCGCAGTGTAGGCCGGAGGCAGCGGTCAGCATGGGCCCACAGCCCCCTGTCGTTGGCTCGCGGGGCACAGAGTTAGTGACACAGTGGCAGTTGTCGGTAGTGTTCAATCACCTCCGTGACGATGATTCTGTTCCCTCCGGCCTGCAACACGTCATCCTCTTATGCCCCTCTGAACGTGCGAAGACATGTATTCAGCCTTTTGAATTACCGATGTTCAGTTCCAATTCTGTGATCCCACTCGAGCGCAGCGTAGGCCGAGGGCAGTGGTCCACGTAGGCCCACAGACACGTGTGGTTGTGATGCCATGCACAAGCTTGTTGCCACCACATCAAAGGGTGTATGGTGAATAGTTCTCTGCCTTAAATAATGTTCACTGCCATGGTGTAATCAAGACTCAGTTTCAAATGTGTGACCTACCTGACCGTGGTGTAGGCCTGAGGCAGCGGTCAGCACGGCCCATTCACCTTGTGCCGCCGGCATAGGTTGGATGGGCCCACTGGCCTGCGTAGTTCAGGTTCAGTGGCACCACGTGTAGCAGGCTGGCGTTGAACAGGGTTAGTGGCACCACGTGTAGCAGGCTGGCGTTGAACAGGGTTAGTGGTACCACGTGTAGCAGGCTGGCGTTGAACAGGGTTAGTGGCACCACGTGTAGCAGGCTGGCGTTGAACAGAGTTAGTGGCACCACATGTTGCAAGATGCCCATATGGAACTATGCCTCACTGAACTGGGGGGGTCTGGTGCTGTGGCCGTTGGCCGGGATATGGGGTCACTGCCATTCATGACTCAAGACACAGTTCCACATGTGGGACCTACTGGTCCGAAGAGTAGTCCGGGGACAGCAGTGGAGTACGTCAACGAAAAGGGAATAAAGCGGGCCTGTGTCGTGGAGGCCTGGTGGTCTGAGCTGACTGCCAAGTTCGCGGGCCTCGGGCTTGGAGCTTGCGCCGGCACATGGTGGGCCCTCCTTGACACACACCGGTGTCGGAAGGTGATCAGTGTGGCCTGGCTGCGCAGGGGCGGGCCTGACGTGTTCGTGGTCCAGCGTGCCGGGGACCGGCAGGCACACTGCATCGCAGGCAACTCGGCTCACGAGGACGGCGTCGGCCTCGTGGTGGGGTGGGAGGTGCCGCCCTGGCAGAATGAATGAATGAATGAATATGCATTTCTAGAGCGCATGGCTACCATAAGGCCTCCCAGCGCTAAAAAAGGCAGTAACATCACCGTGCAGTGGTCAGGAATCATGGAAACAGAAAAGTTTTCAGAAATTTACGAAAGGCCAAATAGTTGTCCTCCAGGCGTATGTAATTAGGAAGTTGGTTCCAGCACTTTGCCGCGGTATATGCAAACATACGTCCACCGCTCCGTGATCTATATATCCTGGGAGCTACTGCTAGATGTTTATTCTCAGAGCGGAGAGATCTCTTAGGAAGGTAAGGGGATATGATGGATCGAAGGATCGGTGGGCCCTCAGTCGAGAAAGTTCTATGGACAATGCATAGTGCCTTGAACTGAATTCGTTCCGCAACTGGGAGCCAGTGAAGAGAGGCAATGTGTGGTCTTGCGGATACCCAGTTAGGGACCCGCATAAGTAGGCGGGCTGCGCAGTTTTGTACCGTTTGTAAAATTTTAATGGTTGAGCATGGAGAGCCTAAGTACAGCACATTAGCGTAATCCAGTCTGGAGAGGATTAGTGCTTGTACCAGCAGTTTTCTTGCAATGAAAGGCAGCAGAGGGAGAATTTTTCTAATCATCCTCAGGATCCCATAACAGGTACCTGCCACCTTCCGCGCCTGCTCCTTGAAATTAAGATTATGGTCCAGCCATACACCAAGACTTTTAATCTGATCCTTAAGAGGTGGCATTGGACCTAAGCATCTCGGCCAGAATAGATTGCCATCTTTGGGTGAAGTATTACCCAAAAACATCCACTCCGTTTTTGCCCCATTAAGTTTTAAAAAAGAGCCATCCATCCATGCGGAGACCTTCTCCAAACAGTTGGCCAGATTAATTTTCACATTATCAGATTGGTTCAATGACACAATCAGCTGGGTGTCGTCTGCGTAAGTGACAATCTGGATACCAAAAGGTTCTACAATCTTGGCAAGGGGCTCATGTAGACATTAAAAAGCGTGGGGCTCAGGGAGGAGCCCTGAGGCACCCCGCATCTCAGAGGCATACTTTCAGAAATAGAGTTATCCTCGAATACTTGGAAAGATCTATTGTCCAAGAAGGACTCAAGCCACTTTAGTGCAGTTCCGGTCACTCCAACCTCTCTGAGTCTCACAGTCAATAGTTGATGGTTAACCGTGTCGAAGGCCGCGCTAAGATCAAGCAGAACAATCGCCACGGAGCCACCAACATCTAGAATTTTTCTGGTTTCTTCAACCACCGCCAGCAGGGCAGTCTCCGTGCCCTGTTTAGGTCTGAAACCAGTTTGAGAGGCGTGAAGGCATTCGTTCTTCTCAAGAAAGGCGGAGAGTACGCAATTAACATACTTTTCACCTATTTTTGAGATCCCTGGCAGAAGTGAAATTGGTCGATAATTTACGAATACTTCTGGGTCCAGACTCGTTTTTTTTTAAAAGGGCTTTAACCCTAGCCCGTTTCCAGAGAGAGGGAACAGATCCAGAGGAGAGTGATAAATTAACAAGGTCCAATATGGTTATAGCCACCGAGTCAGTGACCTGACAGAGGATAGTGGGGGGAGCCACATCACTGGGAGAGCCAGATTTCAGTTGGATCAAATAGTTTTTTAGGGATTTTAGATCCAAGGGAGGAATTATTTCAAGGCGGGGAACTGTGATTAGTATTTGATCGTCCGCATGCGGAATGTTTAAAGATGCTGAAATAGGGGGAAAAGTAGAGTAAATATCCTCAATTTTTTTTAAAAAGTACTTTGCCAAATTATTACATCGTCCCAGAGTATCATCAGACGGCAAAGGGGGAACGGGGGGATTGACGAGAGATTTCGCAATCTGAAAGATTTCGCGAGGGGAGTTGGATGCTAAAGTAATCTTTTTTTCATAGTACAATGACTGTGCAGTTCTAATTTCTAGTTTATAAGCTTTGATGGCCTCTCTATAATTAATTTTCTTAGCATGAGAGAAGTCTTCCCTCCAGCTTCTTTCCAGACGTTTGCATTTTTGCTTCAGCTCTCTAAGCTGGGGGGAGTACCATGCGATACTTTTAAGGCCCTTTTTTTTTGTCATCCACTTTTTTGGGATCAACTGATCTAAGGAGGAGTCAATCCAGTTGTTAAACTTGCTGTTTGCAGTTTCCGGGTCGCCCTCCAACACGGGTCTAGTGTTATCAAGGATTGATGCCCAAGACTCCAAGGAGAGTTTGGACCAGTTCCGACTCCAGTTTTTTATCGTTTCCGATGGCTGACTGCTGACTGGAGAGGTCCATGTGAAGGAGATCAGGTGATGATCTGACCACGGTATAGGAGGGGTTTTCCAACCTCAAGCTTGTCGATGTTGGAGAAAACCGGGTCGAGAAGATGTCCTTTCTGATGAGTGGGGCCAGTCACTTTCAAACTTAGTGATAACGCACCCAAACTATCAATTACTTCTTCTGCAGCGGGTTTATCCATTTCATCAAAATGGATGTTAAAATCACCCAGTACAGAGAAGTTGGGGAGGGAGCTCACTGATTTAGCGATAACTTCTGAGAGATCACTGCAAAAATGGCCAATGGTTCCTGGAGGCCGATATATTAAAACACCCGAGAAGGTACAGGTATGAGAAAGACCAAGTGAAAAGGAAAGACTTTCACAGTCAGGGATCACACTTGCTACCACACGACAATTAAATATGTCTTTATATATAATAGCCAAGCCCCCTCCTCGCGTTAATTCACGATCCTGCCTCTGAATCAAATATCCGGGAGGGAGTGCTTGGACTAGCACCGGGTCTGAGGATTTTGTAAGCCATGTTTCGGTGAGAAACAGGGCATCTGGATCTTGTTCGACCAGTAAAAGCCGAAGTTCAATAGCATGTTTAGGCATCGACCGGCAATTCAGTAAACACATTTTAAAAATCGTTTGTGACGGACAAATGTTAATAATTGGGAACGTGGTCAGGGAGCCTAGCTCAAAAGGGCAATGAGGACATTTATTCCTCATATCTATAGGCTCAATGGAATGCCTACATTTATGTGACACCAATTCTCTGAGGTCATACAGCTCCTCTGAAGTATATTGGAGCTTACCTCTCCACGGGGATCCAGGGGGTCTGGCCCCTCCGCCCGGTTGGGCGCGGACGGGCGCAGACGGGCTTGCCTTTGGCGCGCCAGCGGCGCGGCCGCGTCATCCACCCTTAAGAACTCTGGGTAATGCGGATGCGGTCGCAACTAGCCCGCTAACCTGTAATGATCGTGCCCGCTCTATGGTGTTCCCTCCCGGAGCATTAAACACAGCTCCGCCCCCCAAGCAGCAATAACAGCAGAGACGTTGGTCTTTCTGGAAGAAGACCACGCCCAGGCCTACGTGCTTTTTATTCACACCCCTACGCTGGCGTGGCGTACGCCGGGCCATCCCACTCCGCTGACGCTTAGGGGGGGCGTAAAAGGCAACATTTCCACGATGTCCCCCACTGGCTGTGGTGACATGGTGGCGTCCACTGTCCACTACACTCCATACGCAAGCGGTGTATGTCGCCATGGATATGGGTGTGTTCTGCATACTGCGAGGTGTCCAGCACATCCCCGGCACTGTTGGCATTGTGTACTTGTGTACAAAAGGGCAATGAGGACATTTATTCCTCATATCTATAGGCTCAATGGAATGCCTACATTTATGTGACACCAATTCTCTGAGGTCATACAGCTCCTCTGAAGTATATTGGAGCTTACCTCTCCACGGGGATCCAGGGGGTCTGGCCCCTGGGCCCGGTTGGGCGCGGACGGGCGCAGACGGGCTTGCCTTAGGCGCGCCTTCGGCGCGCCAGCGGCGCGCCCGCTGCGCGGCCGCGTCATCCACCCTTAAGAACTCTGGGTAATGCGGATGCGGTCGCAACTAGCCCGCTAACCTGTAATGATCGTGCCCGCTCTATGGTGTTCCCTCCCGGAGCATTAAACACAGCTCCGCCCCCAAGCAGCAATAACAGCAGAGACGTTGGTCTTTCTGGAAGAGGACCACGCCCAGGCCTACGTGCTTTTTATTCACACCCCTACGCTGGCGTGGCGTACGCCGGGCCATCCCACTCCGCTGACGCTTAGGGGGGGCGTAAAAGGCAACATTTCCACGATGTCCCACACTGGCTGTGGTGACATGGTGGCGTCCACTGTCCACTACACTCCATACGCAAGCGGTGTATGTCGCCATGGATATGGGTGTGTTCTGCATACTGCGAGGTGTCCAGCACATCCCCGGCACTGTTGGCATTGTGTACTTTCCCAATCATGGTTCTACTGCATCCTTCACACATGCCTGGTTGCCACCTCTCCCCACATTCGGATATTGTGTGGCTGAGGTGCCATGCAGTTGCTGGCTCATGTTCAGGGCCTGTCCATGTGGACATTGTAAGTTGTTCTGTCGTGTCTGGTGGGTGGGCATATTGTTGTGCCTGTTGTATGTGATTTTGTGACGTGGGCATTGCCAGAGTTGTGAGTTGCATGGTTGTGGTGTAGAGGTGTGTGGGGTGTTCATTTCGGACATGCCAAGGGGGTGTGCATTTCCATTGTTGCCATCCTGGGTACGCTGGTTGATGATGGACTGTCGGAGGATGAAGGTATCATGCACACTGGCTGTGTATTTGGAGGTCACATTGTTGGGTGTTCCACGGTGTTCTGTTGTTGCCTGCACATTGGTGTGAGACGTGTGCTTCCGGTTGCGTTGATTGTGTGCTGTGTCACCAGGGGGCACAGGTGGTACATGTGTGCTGTGTGTTGCCCCCAACACATGCGTGCATCCTTCTATGGCGTATGGCCCTTGCTTGGTCTCCAGCGGATCCTGCGCCTTGTGTTGTACATATGGGGACTGGGGTACCAGGGTGATGGTGATGTCCAGGGCAGGTGTGGGGGACTTGTATGTGGCTGGCTGTGAGACTCCTCCGACTCTGGCGGGTGTTGGATGGGGGGTCCCAGGGGCCAACAGGTGCAGCCACGCCATCAGCTTTGTGTGGGGTGGGATGTTGGTTGTCCGCTGTGTTGTTGCCGTAGGCCTGTTAGGCGATGATGGTCAGGATGCGCAGGTTGGTTGTCCCTTTCAGCCTGTAGTGGGAGGTGACATTGTCAGGTGTTGGGTCTGTGCGGCTGGTACGTTTCCTGGGGTTCCGCTGTCTTTATCTACGCTGCGTCTGTGTTGGTCCGGGGGGTGTGGGACGGGGTCCTGGGGGGGGCGGTGGGTGTTGTGGCCCTCTTGGGTGTCCGGGCCGCATGATGGGTGGCTCCATGGCATCTGTTGCCCTTCGGATTTGGCCCTGGGCTGTGCTCCCTTTTGTGGTGCTGGCTGCCGTCCGAGTTTATACCAGGTCAGAGCTGGTGTAGATTTCCTGGTGCTAACGCGCCTTATCGCCTGTTTTGTGTTTTTATCGCGGATGTGGCTGGTCGTTGTGAATGTTGAGGTGTGCTGTTGTCTCTGCTTTTGTCACGGGAACGACTACTCTGCATCTCATTAGCGATATTTGCGAGGGTCCTCTGTGGCGATGTTTTTTGCGGCTGCTATCGCGGGTAAATTGGTGCTGTGGGCTGTTAACACGGGCTTGTGAATGGGGGGTAAATTTAGCACGACTTTGGCTGCGATAAAGTGCCGTTAATTCGGCAATAGCTCCTTGTGAATATGCCCCTGGATGTATTAAGGGCTGTGAAAATGTATTTGTTAATATCAGAGGAATATAGCTAATGTGAGAATTTATTTGTCAATTTTGGTGTTTTCTGCTCCTACCAGCGGCGGCTCCTCCATAATGACGGAGGAGTATCGTCCCACTGCTCAAAGCCAGCAGTTAAAAAAAAATGATAATAAAATAATTTTATTATCATTTTATTTATTTAGCGACTGGCTGAGCCATGTGTGTGTTGGGAGGGGCTGGGCCGGGCCATGGCAGGGAGGAGGAGTGGTGGGCACTGTAAGTGCACATGCCGGTTCGGCCGGCCGTTTTAGGCCGGCCAAATAGACATGTGCACTTAGGTTTCTCCAACCCAGCTGTATTTTACAGTCAGGTGGAAAAATGGCACAGACTCCCTGTCTCTGAGCAAGCATCAAACTAGCCCACTCAGGCCAATCCCGGTGCTGCTCTCATAGCATGGAAGCAGCATCTGGATTGGATGGGGAGTCTGTCCGAGGGACTGCTGGGAGCAGCAGGAAACCAGAGGAGCACCGAGGCCTGAGACAGCCGGCAGCATAAGGTAAGTCTTTTTAAAAAAAAAATTATTAATTCCCCCCCCCAGTCCCTCCCTGCTCCCGCCACTGAATATTTGAAGCAGCTGTGAATGACTTCTACTTTGGTTAGATGGATTAAAACATTTATTGCCATTGCTTACGTTTCACCGGACATAACCTTACTTGTTGTACAGCAGATTCATCCATGGAATGACTGCTTCTTAGGCTGAAGCTTGTGGAGACTCTATCTCGTTCATATGTAAAGCAGCCACTTGGGTTACACTATCAACTTTTGTTTCACATTATAGATTGGATGTGGCAAATTCTTGGTCCAAAATATTAATGACTGTTCCAGCTTGAGAATTTGTAACTCCTAACATTTGCATTAAAGTTTTGTTTTGCGTTTAATTGTTATGTCTCAAGGAATCGGGTTATGCATGATAGCTTTGGTATGTCCTCATAGAATAAATAATGTCACGAGAAAATGGGTTGAGGAGGTAATGATTCAGTTACATAGTGGTAATCTTTATTACTCCGAAAAACCTTTTTCTTGTGCTAATACTTATGACCCTCTCTCCCTGTGCCAAGTCACAACCTAGATTCCCTTGTAGCTTGGGGATATACAGGTAGTGTGATGAGCGCTGGTCCTCTTTATTGCCATAATGGTAGGAGGGTGTAGTAACGAAGGTCCACGCAGGTAGGTTAACTTAAAGGTGATTTATTCAAGAAGGTAACAAGAGGTATAGCAAGTAGATATTATGAAGGAGAGCCCCACCAGGAGCAGCCTGTGTGCTGCTCAGCCCATGCCTAACTGTCACTTCACCTCTATGAGTCCCAACATTCCGAGGCTCATCATACTCCAACATTCTATTGTGATCAGAACACAGGCACTGGCTAAGCAGGTGGTGGAAAATACATTACACTACATATGCAGGATACTACATATCCCTTTTCCTTCCAACAGAAGAACAAATGCAATATGTGATAAAATATAACGAGTGAGAGCAAGGGACAGAGAGCTAGTAAGGAACAACGGAGTGACAGAGAGACAGAACAAGCAAAGCAGAGCAAGGAGATAGATGGGAGAAGACAAGGAGGAGAAGGTAAAGTGTAAGAAGCAAATAGAAAAAACCCATCCACAACAACAGCAAAATAGAAAGTAAGAGACAGTGAGACGCAAGCGAGGAAATAAGAAATAGCGAGAGACAGACGTACCAAATGCAACCCCTACGCACACTCACTGGCCAGGCAGGCAAGCAAGGAAAGAAGGACAGGGCACGACGGGAACAGAACAGAAGACATACCCAAGCACAAGGAGAAGAGAAGGAAGAGATTCCTCCTGAACAAGGAAGAACGAGAAGAACACTGCAGAAAGGGAAAGACTGAAGACCCAAGAAGAATAACAGCGAAATGCGTATGGAACAGATTCCAAAGATGAAGAGGAAGAGAACATCAATAGGAAAACTGAACCGGAGAAAACAGAGAGGAAGCGAATGGACACAAACAGTATCACAATACTCCTCCCCATTTCCAAATGGATAATACAAATAAGAATTAAGTGTAGTTATGCGTGTATGAAACAGCAATGTAACATCATAGAAAATACAAAGGAAATACCAGCCAATGGGACTGAGACCCATGGCCGTCCTCTACTCCTAGGCAGGAGGGTGAGGATCACTGTGAATGGGACAAAAAGCCCATGACAAAGCAGGCCGTGTAAAGTCAACCCCCATGTAGAGGAAAACAGAACTGCCCTGTGGAGATGGGACTGTAACCCATAAGTCGCCCCTGTGTGAGGGTGACTGTGTAAATGTGAATGGGACTGTGACCCATGAGACGGTGCCCTGCGTAAGGATACCTGTGTAAATGTAAATGGGACTGTGACCCATGAAACGGTGCCCTGTGTAAGGGTACCTGTGTAACTGTAAATGGGACTGTGACCCATGCAACGGTGCCCTGTGTAAGGGTACCTGTGTAACTGTAAATGGGACTGTGACCCATGCAACGGTGTCCTGTATAAGGGTGAAAACCATGTGTAGCCTATGTAGGCAAATGTATGTGAGAAAATGGGGCTAGAACCCATTCCCATCCCTGTGTAGGGAAGATTAAAGTGTGAAATGTAAACATGTAAATAGAACCATGAACCCAAAGAAGGTAAGTACCCAGAGTCCATACGTGCAAAATGTAGCCCATGTAGGCAATGGTGTAGTATGCAAGGTGGTAGTAATACCTAATGCCATCCCTGAAGTAAGTAAAATTGAAGTGTAAAGTACACTTGAAAATACATCCTACGCAGAATAGGTAACAAGCTATGTGGCTAAGATTCTTGGACAAAAGTACACTATAAACCAACCTGACAATGGTTGTACATGGTAGAGTACAATTAGGAAGACAACTGAAATCTCCACTAGTGCAACACTTGAAGATGTAAGTGAACTAAGCAGTACCCTAATATTCAATATGAGTATAATAGAGTCTTAAAAGGTGGGCACATTTTTTTTTTTTTTTAAATAGGAATGTACAAAGATGCCATCATTCCATGCCAGGATTACATTAACGTGTTGACCTTAGTTGTCCTTTGCCACGATCTGTGCATCCTAGAATATACTTCTGTGTGCTGAGTGGAAAGAGCACATTGAACTGAGGAGGCTGAGAGTGAAGGACGGACGGTGACTGCTGGAAGATTGAACACCAGCCACATTCCTTAGATGTGTAGGATCTTCTCTTCACCACACGTAAAGCGGCAGAAAAGAGCAGGTGCCTGTCCATGGCTCTGTAGATTACACCTTCGTCGCACAGAAGGCAGAGAAAAACAGTTAAATTTCCAAATAGAAAGAGCTCCGTAGAAAAACATATGGCGGCACGTAATCTGGGCTGCGCCGGATGGATCACGGCGCAGTAGTGCGCCAAACTGTGTCACCAAGAGCATACTGGCGCGAAGAAGTGGCTGACGTAATAGAGGATCTGCGAGGGAACCCACGCGGCTGCCAGTTAGAGGTAAAGTAAGTGCGCACAGGATTTTAACTGACACATAAGCGGTTAAAACGGTTGAAGGAAACTGCCTTGCACTGTTTTGTGAGGAAAAAGAAGGGGTAATGAGGTGCTAACTCGAGCCATGCATAGAGGGTGATGAAACACTGGCAACAGAGAACAGACACCGCAAGAGCAATCCGACTCTTGCCAAACACTGCGTTCCAAGATTTCAGTTTCCCGGAGGGGTGAAAAGAATGTGCACAGGAGCACACAATGCAGATAGTGTATGACTGAAAAATGCCACACAAAGGGAAATAAGTACAAGTCCAGACGTCTTCCACAAAGTACTGAAAGCGCGCACAGCCAGTCAATGGAAGCACCAGTTCAATACTGTGAAACCTCAAATGGGCGCACACGCAAAACATGACCATTTTATTTCTGCCGTCACAGAGGTGACATGAAGGCATTCAGTGGAGGATCCTCTTCATCACGCAGACTGAAATGGAAGTTTCCTAGGGATCTTGGGGGCAAGTAATACCCAAACTTGCGCAAATGTGGAACAAAGGATGGACTTCCCCTGAAAAGTCTTCCTACCACCAACAGTTAAACATGATGACTTGACAACTGCCGGGAAGTTGTAGTATGGGTAATACAGAATAATGAAGAAAATCCATAGTCCAAATTACGTAGTGTAGAAGTGCACCAGATCACACAGCGTAGGCAGCAGGTGCTCAAGATCACACAGTTCAATGTAGTGGGAAGGCATACTGTTAAGTAACAACATCTTCTTACCGCTTGTTATAGAATCACGGTGAAATGTATGAAGTGTAGATGAGCACAACACGCCTGGGCAGGGCTGGCCGATGGTGAGGCCACTGGTGGGGCTGAACGGCGTAGTGCTTCATCTTACTTGTGTTGTTGTCATCTTTTCTTTTCTTTTTGATGCTTGTTTCTCGCTTGTTGTCATACATGTTGATTGCAGAACATGCTTGTTTCAGGTTGTCTTCTTTTGTTTTCCGTGAGGAACATACTTCTTCCTTTTTGACTTCGTAGTTGTTCTGAGTAGAACAGCCTTGTTCCATGTACGTAAATTTTGCTTTCTTGTGGATACCTCCGCTTTTGTACATTGTGGTAGTAGCCACTGTAGTTTCTGTAGATTGCGCCATATCCAGGTCCACCTGTGTTCGCCAGGTACCTTAGATCCGCTTGTTCCACGTAGGTACGTCACCAACTCGTCGCCATCAAATGTAGTAACGAAGGTCCACGCAGGTAGGTTAACTTAAAGGTGATTTATTCAAGAAGGTAACAAGAGGTATAGCAACTAGATATTATGAAGGAGAGCCCCACCAGGAGCAGCCTATGTGCTGCTCAGCCCATGCCTAACTGTCACTTCACCTCTATGAGTCCCAACATTCCGAGGCTCATCAGACTCCAACATTCTATTGTGATCAGAACACAGGCACTGGCTAAGCAGGTGGTGGAAAATACATTACACTACATATGCAGGATACTACAGAGGGGCATTCAGGAGGAACCAAAGGTGTCTCTGTTTTCGTTGATTTTATTGGCTCCAGCTAGGTCACATGGTGCCTAGGTAGAAGTTAGACACCTTACAGAGTAACTATTCATACGAGAAAAAGGGTTTTTGAAGTAATGAAGAATACAGGTAAGAGTTTGAATCATTATGCACATACCCCCCTAAACACACACACACTCACTCTCTGTCTCTCTACAGACCCCTCCATCATACACAGAAGTGCAGGCTTTTCTTACAGAGATATAGTATAACCAGCAGAAGTGCATAAAACCATCACACACACCACATAGCTAACAGCCATGCAAGCTTCGTTCTGACTAGCTGAGCAGGTATAACACAGCTTTCATAAAATGTTTTTTTTTTTTTAATTTTGCCTTAAAGCTTATAATTTGCATTCTGACGGTCACTCAGGGCACCTTGAGATGGACCGAATGGTAGCTCTTCTTTCAACAACTTAGACTATGTTCATTAGAGGATTTGATACCACCTACGACTACAAGATGATTCCTAGGTGGGAACAAATAAAGTTGCGGTAGCACTGGCTGCCACAAGTATAGATCACACCCAATTCTGGAATTTGTTCGCCAGTTCACCGAAGACAAGATGATGCGACAGGACCAGGCAGAGAACCATTAATAATGATTCCCATTTAAGAAGAAGTTGAAAACGAATTTACCAAGGAAAGGAGCGCTCAAACATTGACTTGAAGGGACGGTTCACTTCTCTTTGGACCTACAGCGCATTAATACTCGCTTGAGCCAAAAATGCCTCAGGAACACCGGAATATGTAGCCTGCCAAGCATTATTCTTCTTTTTGGTCGCCAGAGGGATCTGTGAAAATTATGAATCATCCATTTTAAGGTAATGCTGCCGGCATGCAAACAGGCAATCTAATTAAAGAATCATCAATAATGCAAGACAGATCGAAGCAAGGATGACATTTTGGAAAAAGATTTGTTAGAAATTGGGTTCTGGTTGTCAGAGTATGCACCCTGTACAACCAGGAACCACAATGCTAGTCAAGGTTAATCAGATACACACTTGAAGAATACCTTTGCTCACCCTCTGGTAGCTTCGCACATAGCAGTCAGGCTATTCTAAAGAGGCAATGTGTAAAGTATTTGTGCAACACACCCACACACTAACACAATGAAAGCACCACAAAAAGACTCCACACAGGTTTAGAAAAATAGATTGTTATATTCTGAGCAAAACAACACCAAAACAACAAACATCCAATAAGTACAAGTCTAGATATCAATTTTAGAAGAATGAGTGAAAAATTACATTTAGAAGCAAAATAGCGCTTTTGGGGTTACTTGAGATTGAAAAGAAAAAGGTATGCAGTTCCTGTTGTGGGAAGGATAAGGAGGCAGGACAGGGGACTGGCAAAGTCCCTGACTACAACTTGGTAGTGTTAATGAGAAAGGGGGGGACTGGGAAGTTCTTCCTTTCGGAATGAGGGCCCTCACACACCCAGCCTGCTGGGTGTCATGCTTCATCATCGGACAGGACCCCGCGTCAAGGATCGTTACTCACGGTCAGATAGGTAAAGCACCCAGCCCCTGCCCGATGACGTGGCCTCACACACTTGCATTCCTACACTTCTTAGGCCCCTTACACCCACTGCACCATACGGCAAGGAATAAAAGATCTCCGCCAAAGAGCCCCTGCATAGGGTGCCCGTCGGGAATTGCAGCGCCGACCCTACGAGGAGCATGCCCGATGATGAAGCATGACACCCAGCAGGCTGGGTGTGTGAGGGCCCTCATTCCGAAAGGAAGGACTTCCCAGTCCCCCCCTTTCTCATTAACACTACCAAGTTGTAGTCAGGGACTTTGCCAGTCCCCTGTCCTGCCTCCTTATCCTTCCCACAACAGGAACTGCATACCTTTTTCTTTTCAAGTTTAACTAGGGCATGTATGCTGGACCTCTCTAAAGCCCACAGTGCCCTTCTTTTGTTGGGTTACTTGAGATTGCTCTGGAACAGGGCAAAGTCAAAGTTCAGGCCGACCGCGAAAGAGTGCAGGCTGGCTACAGAACCCACACAGGCCCTGGTAAACAAAGTAACTTTCCTGGTTGCAACAGCGAGATGTGTTGTGAGATGCGTCGATTTTTCTCCACGCAGGGATGGCGATGCATCAGTTTCCACAGCCGAGACGCCAGGCCCAGATTCATTGGTTTTGTAGAGCGATGCACTGGGTTTCTCCTTGCAGTCGGGGGAAGCACCGATCTCTCCGAGCTGCTGCGGCTGTGATTTATGGTTCCGATGCAATGGGCTCTCAAGGCGCTGCGTTGGTTCCGAGCGCGAAGTGCCGATTTTTCTCCAGCAACCAGGTCAATGAGCTGGTTCTGCTACACGCAGACAAGAGATGCGTCAGTGTCTGTGTTGCAAGTATCTGGGTACACTTCCAGTGAACCAGGCAAAGGCGCAGGGGTAGAGACTTTGATATCCTTGAGTCTCAAGCAACAGAAGGCAAGCCAACAAGCCCTTCCAGCACACTTAGAGCAAAAGGCAGAGTCCAGGTCTCTTTCAGCAGAGTCAGAGAGCAACAGGAAGCAGGGCAACGCAGGAAAAAAAGCAGGCCTTCCAGGTCAGCAGTCCAGCAATGAGTCCTTTAAGCAGCACAGCAGTCCTCTGACACAAAGTGCAGTTGTAGGTCCAGAAGTGTCTGAATTTAGGGGGGTCAGACACCCAATACTTATACCCAAATGTGCCTTTGAAGTGGAGGAGACTTCAAAGCAGGCCCTTGAAGTGCACAGGTCCCCCTTCCATCCCAGCCCTGGCTCCAGGCTATCAGTAGGGGGTAATCAGCCCTTGGTGTGAGAAACAGGACACTGCCTATTCAAGTGTGTCAGCTCCCCCTCTCTCGTCCTGCCCAGGAAGAGCTATCAAAATGCAGATGAAAGCAGATGATTTCTCTGTCACACCCACCCTTCCTGTCTTTGTGGCTATCTAGAGGGAATGCACAAAGTGTAGCTGTCACCCACGCCAGACGTGTATTGGAGACAGGCTGCCAGGCACACAGAGCAGTAAGAGCAGAGAAATGCCAACTTTCTAAAAGTGGAATTTCTAAAAAATGTAATGTTAAATCCAACTTTACCATTAAAGAGGATTTATCATTACCATTCCAAAGATATAAAACATGATGCAGCTACTCCTTTTTGATCAGTAATTACAGCTTTAAAGCCAATGCTAGCCTATGAAAGTAGTTGGCCTCACAGTAGTGAAAAACACATTTAGCTGTTTGTAATTACCAGGACATGTAAAACCTAAAGGTACATGTCCTACCTCTTAATTACACAGCACCCTGCCCTTAGGGCTACCCAGGGCCTACTTTAGGGGTGACTTATGTGTAATAAAAGGGGAGTTTAAGCCTTGGCAAGTAGTTTTAAATGTCAAGTGGCAGTAAACTGCACACACAGGCCTTGCCATGGCAGGCCTGAGACAGGTTTGGAAGGCTGCCCGTGTGGGTGGCACAACTAGTGCTGCATGCCCACTAGTAGCATTTAGAATACAGGCCCTGGGTATATGGTATACCACTTTACAAGCCACTTCCATGTAAACTAAATATGTCAATTGAGTATACACCAATGTCACCATGCTTAAGGGAGACACATATGCACTTTAGCACTGCTCAGCAGTGGTAAAGTGCTTAGAGTCTTAAGGCCAACAAAAAGATACAGCAAAAAGAATAGGTGAGCAGGCAAAATGTTTGGGGTAAGACTACCGTAAGGATGACAGGTCTAACAGGATTGCAGCAATTCAAGGACGGATATAGACAGATGGTTCTAGAGCAGGAAAGACAAATGGAATAATGTATTACTGGCATGTTGATGCTTGGCAAGATAGAGGTCCAATAACCAAATTATAGTGTGTTGGTGGTGTTTAGGATGGCAGGATGGCTCTGTTAACTAATGCTGTCAGCGCATATTTGACCCTGTTGGGGCACAGCAAGGAACGATTTCTGTGCACAAGTTCCTTCCTTTTAAAGATCAGACATGCCATGCTTACTAAAGAATATCTTGCCAGAATATTGCAGTATTGAAAAACTTCACTGGGACAGTACATACATTATACTGCATTTCGAAGTGAATTATGGTACTTGTAGTGTGGCAGCATGCAGGCACGTGACTTAATCACTATTTAAAGCACCTGGAACTTGGTACATGTGATTACTTACCTGTGAACAAGGCATTCCTCCGAAACGCGTCAGGGTCAATCACGATTTGCTGTAGCCTGCGCCAGTTTATAATAAATGCTTTATTCCAGACCCGGGCTGTGGCACATTTTCTTCTTGGAATTAATTACGGGAATCCCTGTCTCCCACAAGCCACGGCCGCCCTGCAGTGTTGGGGGCCCACGACGACAGTGGCGTTTCTGGAGTGTTCGAAGAGGGGGGCATGACCCGCTCGCCCCGCTGTAAGCCTTTGGATTACCGGCAATATTTGCAGTGGAGGTGAGAAAGGGAGCCAAGTGAGGCACACACCTCCTCTTGGCAGGATCCGGACAGTGCGCATATTTGACACTGTTTGGGGCACAGCAAGGAACGATTTCTGTGCACAAGTTCCTTCCTTTTAAACATCAGACATGCCATGCTTACTTAAAAATATCTTGCCAGAATATTGCAGTATTGAAAAACGTCACTGGGACAGTACATACATTATACTGCATTTCGTAGTGAATTATGGTACTTGTAGTGTGGCAGCATGCAGGCATGTGAATGAATCACTATTTAAAGCACCTGGAACTTGGTCCATGTGATTACTTACCTGTGAACAAGGCATTCCGTCGAAACTCGTCAGGGTCAATCACTATGTGCTGTTGTCTGCGCCAGTTTATAATAAATGCTTTATTTCAGACCCGGGCTGTGGCACATTTTCTTCTTGGATATATATATCTACATATATATGTATATATTATCTACTGGCGGTCGCCAGTAGATAGTTATAGTTAGGATCTATTTTCCATAGGAAATCCGCGACATTCTATTTGAAATAACTCTTGCGTCGGTTGACGAATCTTCGCGAAATTTTCAAACTTTATGGCCTGCTCCGGTCCGCTCCTACCCTGAAAGTTTCGGGGTGATTCGTCAAGCGGGGGCCGAGAAAAAAGGGGGGTCCCAAAACGTGTTTTCCCCATTTATTTTCCCATAGGAAACTTTAGCCACGGCTACAGCCCGAACTGCTGAACGGAATTACACCAAATTTGGCAAAGAGGTAGTTCTTGGTTCAGAAAGAACCCTTTTGTTAAATGGTGTAAATCCGTTCAGTAGTTCCTGTGAAAATCAAAAGGAAAATCACATATATATCTATGGCCGCGTCGGATTCGCGCACCCTCCCGATCACGAGCTGCATGCTAATTGGCTGTCACTCCAAATCAGGAAGTGTTGGCAGCCATTTTGTAGAACCGAGGGACAGAAACAAGTGCGCAAAGAGGGGGCAGGGTAGAAACACCCTGACCCCCTAGGTCTGCACAGTGGTGAAGGGAGGGGGCGGGGCTTCAGGTGACATGTGTGCAAACAGGCCCCGTGGCACATTTTTAGATGGGGAATTAAATCCTCTTCAATCCTGAGGGTCCCTAGGGGCCAACTAACCCACCAGGTACCTCTAGTAAGCGCCACGAAGCTGCGTTGCAGAGTGTTGTAAAAAGGGGCGTGGCCTCTGTACACCTCTCTGCAACGCAGCCCCCTGGCGCATACTGGAGATTCCTGGTGGGCTAGTTGGCCCCTAGGGACGCTCAGGATTGAGGAGGAATTAATTCTCCAACTTAAAACGTGCCACAGGGCGTGTTTGCAGACTTGTCACTTCAGGCCCCACCCCTTCCTTCACCATTGTGCAAATATTCCTCTAAAATCAGCCGAACTACGAATTCCGATTTACTCACCTGTTATCAGGAGAGACCTCAGTGCTGCATCTTTGAGCCCAGTACTGATCCTGAAAAGTAATTTTAACCGTACTTACCAGTAACTTGAATTTCCTTCCATAGGATATCATTGCCTGCTTTTGGCTGAAAAAGTTTCTAAGTGTCGATTTTTGAAACATACAAATATTCCTCTAAAATCAGCAGAACTACGAATTCCGATTTACTCACCTGTTATCAGGAGAGAACCCAGTGCTGCATCTTTTAGCCCAGCACTGACCCTGAAAAGTAATTCTAACCGTACTAACCAGTAACTTGTATTTCCTTCCATAGGAATCCATTGTCTGGTTTTCATCAGAAAAGTTTCAAAGTGTCGATTTTTGAAACATACAAATATTCCTCTAAAATCAGCAGAACTACGAATTCCGATTTACTCACCTGTTATCAGGAGAGACCTCAGTGCTGCATCTTTGAGCCCAGTACTGATCCTGAAAAGTAATTTTAACCGTACTTACCAGTAACTTGAATTTCCTTCCATAGGGTAACATTGACTGGTTTCACTTGGAAATTCTTCTAAGTGTGGAGTTTTGGAACTTTATAATATTCCTCTAAAATCAGCCGAACTACGAATTCCGATTTACTCACGTGTTATCAGGAGAGAACCCAGTGCTGCATCTTTTAGCCCAGCACTGACCCTGAAAAGTAATTCTAACCGTACTTACCAGTAACTTGTATTTCCTTCCATGGGAATCCATTGTCTGGTTTTCAGCAGAAAAGTTTCAAAGTGTCGATTTTCACAAACTACAAATATTCCTTAAAAATCGCCTGTATGACTTAAACGCATTCTTTCAACTGTTTACAGGAGATGCACCAGTGCTGGATACAGGATCAACCACTGAGTAAGAAAAAGTAACGATAACACTACTTACCTGCTAAGTGAATTTCCTCCCATAGGATAACATTGGTGATTCTATGTGAAAAAGTTTCTAAGTGTCAACTTTTAAAATACAATAATATTCCTTAAAAATCACTACTGTAACCAAAACGCTTTTACTCAACTGTTTACAGGAGATGTCCCAGGACTGAATCTAGGATCCAGTCCTGTGGTTAGAAAAGTAATCCATAAAGTAACTAATTGCATTTAACTAGAAATTCACATTGAGCTCAATGTTGCATTGTGTTTGAAATTGTGTTGCCCATTGCAACAACTGTAACTACTGTACTTAAAAGTCTATTGCCTATTTGCAAAGTATTTAAACTAAAGTAATTCATTCTGAGAAAGTATATTTTGTAATGTAATGTATAATGTAATTACAATGTAATTTAAAAAATAAAATATGTAAAAATAAATAGTTTAAAAAAATGTAGTAAATCAGTATCAAAAAAATAAATATAACAATTAATACATTTAAAAATTGTCATTTACAAAACCTTTGAAATTCACTGAAAAAACCATATGTTTTAGGGGCGTTATAGTTAGAAATTAGCATTTAAAAACCTTTGAAATTCACTGAAAAAACCATAGGTTTCAGGCACGTTATAGTTAGAAATTAGCATTTAAAAAACCTTTGAAATTCACTGAAAAAACCATAGGTTTTAGGGACAGTTATAGTTAGTTGGACATTTCACTCGTACAAAACCATAGAAATTCCCCCGTTATAGTTAGTTCAGCTAACTATAACTCGCGCCCCGCAATGCACTGCTGATGACGTCACATATTACATCACTCATGACATGGTCAGTGACATCACTGATGACATCTCAAATGACATCACTGATAACATCACTGATGACATCATCCATGTGATAATTTGATGCATCTTCTCACACCCTAATATAACTTTTGATACACCCACTGTAAATTACAGACTGCCATTGTCAAAACCATAGACACTCCAACACCAATTACTATATACACACTCACTGATTCTTAGGTCTACACACACACACATCTACTCACTCACCCGTACAGTCACTCATACTTATAGTCACTCAGTACAGGACTATTATATGCACTCATACACCTATATAAACACTCACACACCGCCACTCATCCATAGAGGTACTCACACACCTAGTCAGTCATGCAAAAAATTAAGCACACACCCATTTACTCACCTATACAGTTATACACACACCAGCTCACTTACTCATACAAATACTAGCACATTCTTACGCTCTTATACAATCTCTGATACAAGCACACACTCATCCATACAGTCACTCTCACAATCACACTCTCGCTTATAGCTATTTATATACTCCAACACACATATATACTGCCTTTTACATATGTAGTTACTCACACATGTACCACTGGGACATACATTCACTCACTAACACACTCTTACACACACTTACCCACCCATACAGTCTATCACAGATGCACTCTTGAAACCATCCACCCACTCACACATCTATGCACAGAGTCGCACACACCCCACCCACACAAACTCTCAGGCACCCATACAGATACTCAACCAATCAATAACTCATATAGACACTCATGTAGCTATTCACAAACCCATGCAGCCACTTACACAGCAACAGACAGACGGATACAGACATTCACCCAGTTTAGTCACTAACCCTTGCATTCAGTAAGATACGTTTAATCACTCACTTATAGAGTCAGTCACGCACCTACTAAATCCTTCATCCACACACTTATACACCCACTCATTCTTCAATACACCTTTCCCTATATATTAAAAATATTTAAACTTTACAGAAACACACAGTCACTGGATGATGTCATCAGTGATGTAATTTGAGATGTCATCAGTGCTGTCACTGACCATGTCATGAGTGATGTAATATGTGACGTCATCAGCAGTGCATTGCGGGGGCGCGAGTTATAGTTAGCTGAACTAACTATAAGGGGGAATTTCTATGGTTTTGTATGAGTGAAATGTCCAACTAACTATAACTGTCCCTAAAACCTATGGTTTTTTCAGTGAATTTCAAAGGTTTTTTAAATGCTAATTTCTAACTATAACGTGTCTGAAACCTATGGTTTTTTCAGTGAATTTCAAAGGTTTTTTAAATGCTAATTTCTAACTATAACGTGCCTGAAACCTATGGTTTTTTCAGTGAATATATATATACATAGATATATATACATATATATATATATCTATATATATATATATCTATATATATATATATATATATAAATATATGCAACGATATTTCCCAAAAACAATCGACTTCTTTATGGATACAGATGGGCACGGACTCCGAAGTTGCTTGTGCTAATCCTTTATTTCTCGCAACAAGTCATGACGCGTTTCGGTCACCACACGTGACCTTGATCATATGAATAACACTCTGCGACTTTGTGATTTAAAGACCCATACTACCACGTGACATATAATTTGATGTGCATGAACAACAGACTTTAAATACAGGAATTTTACCGTGCATTGGGTTTCACGCCTTGCGCTTGCCTGTTAAAATATTAAATATAATGCTACTAATTGTTTTCATTGCCTGCATAATCCTCACTGATGGTATATATAATACAATTGCTTAACCTGTCAGCAAAATGCATATTTGTATCAGCTAGCATGTATATTGTAATGCTATTGGCATAGGCGTGTCTTTTGCTTGAGCCTATTACTCGTTTCACATCTCTGCTCTAATGCATATATTGGAGACAAACATAGGCTCATATGTTCCTTTCATTTTTTCTGTAATAAAGTGCTGTGCATAAATATATGAACAATAATAAAGTGCATTGTGCTACCAAAAGTGCTAAGTGCCTAATACTACAATGAGAAAATTATATTTAAAAAAGAGTTAAAACATTGAGCTTTCAGCATATTGTTGGCCTAAGAGGAACCTTCTTTTCCATACTCAATATAGAAATATTGATTATGATGTACTTTTGTACATCCACTGGAATATAAAATCATCATTTTATGCAATTGACCATACTATATGTATATTGCATATATCCAATATTTACATACACTATTGCACTCTTGCTCATAGCTCTTTTCTGCTCGAAAATACTATTGCATATTTGCTCATATTAATAAATGCCCAGATTCAAAGTATAAGGTTGAAGCTACCGAACATTCTATACTCGCACGCACATATCAAATACAAAAATACATATATGTTTATAGGAAATTGTGCAAATCTTCGCTGTTGTTTAACCCTGATGGGAATTTAGAGTCCAGTTCTAAAATAATTTTTGACTCTCATCTCCTGAGTAGTTGTTCCCCATTGCCACCCCTTCTAAGCGGTGGTATTGCTCCTATGACAAAATAAGTGAGGCATTTGAGGTCATTATTATGTTCAGCTTTAAAATGCCTAGCTGCAGGGTATGAAGGGTCTGAGTTGACAATAGCCCTTAGGTGTTGGAGTATTCTCATGTGCACCTGTAGCTTCGTACTCCCCACATAACGTAATCCACATGTGCACTTCACCACGTACACTGCAAACTCTGTTCGGCAATTGTAATTCTTCCTTATAGGCACCTGTTCTGAACTAAATGGTGTTAAATAATGAGTGGTGTTAATACCAAATTTGCATGCCCTACAGGAGTTGCACCTATAGAAACCTTTTTTGGGAGCAAGCCAGGTGGTAGTTGGGCTGTTTTCTGGCTGCTCTTAACTAATGTGTTCCTCATGGAGGGAGCTCACATGAACGTAAGGGTAGGTTTATTTAGCATTTCTTGGCCCATGACTGCATCCGTAAGTACTATTGGCCATTTTTTATTCACAATCGCCCTTAGCTTATTTTCCTGGCGACAATATGTTGTTATTAGCCTAATCTTAGAGCCTTCATTATCCCTTTCCTTGGTATTGTGTTGCGTTGCCTTTAAACTACTATTGTTTTTCGGCAAGATGCTTTCTCTTGGTACTGTATTGGCTTTGGCAATTGCTTGATTTAATACCTTATTGCTATATCCTCTCATGAGAAATCTTGCCCTGTCTTCTTGTTGACATTTCTCTAAGTCATACTTAGAACTGCATATCCTTTTGAGTCGTAAAAATTCACTATAGGGAATGCTGTTGATGAGGTGCCTAGGGTGGAAGCTTTTTGCATGTAGCGTTGAGTGACCTGCAGTGTCTTTTCTGTGTAGTGTTGTCTCTAGCTTATTTTCTGTTGTATACACTGTAACATCAAGGAAATCTATAGAGTGCTTATCCATGTGTGCGGTAAATTCCAAATTGTATTGGTTGTTGTTATCTTCTATAAAGCTCTCTGCACTCTCTTTTGTGCCGTGCCACACAATAAAAATATCATCGATAAACCTCATCCAGTTGATGACATGTGTCTGGTATATCTCGGAGTGTTCCTTTCTGAGGACCTGTTCCTCCCACCAGCCAACATGAAGACATGCATAGCTGGGGGAAGAACAGGCCCCCATTGCTACACCCCTCACCTGTTGAAATATTTCCTTGCTAAACATAAAAAAGTTGTTATAGAGGCACCAACTGATTAGTTCTAACAACATATTGTTGTGACTATACATGTTAATCGGTCGCTTGTTTAAGAAGTGTTTAACTGCATCCATGCCCACTTGATGATCTATACTGTTGTATAAGGATGTTATGTCTAACGTAATGAGGATATATTCATCTGTCCAATGTACTTCCTGCAATTTAGTAAAAAAAATCTGTAGTGTCTTTTATAAATGACGGCAACTGTTGGACATGTTCCTGCAAAAAGAAATCTACATATTGGGATATTCTTTCAAATAAGCTGTTCTTCGCTGAAATTATAGGTATTCGAGGCGTCGGGGAAATTCCTTTGTGTATTTTCGGTATAAAATAGATTGTTGGTAGTACCGGATATTCATTGTGCAAAAATGCTAATTCCTCATTGGTGATCAGCCCCTCTCTTTTCCATTGCATCAGATTTTTTTTCAATCTCTCCTTTATTGCTTTGAAATGCTTGATGTTTGAACGCTCATAGCATGATGTGTCATCCAGCTGCCTGTAGGCCTCTGTTAGGTATTGTTGCTTTGGCCACAGAACTATATTCTCTCCTTTATCAGACGTATTGATGACAATATCATTGTTGTCCTTTAATTTTCTCATTAGTTTCTCATATTGTTGCTCTTGATATTTTAGTTTTTTGACATTTTGTCTAGTTTTGTAATACACTTTTTTCAAATCTTCTGTTACTCGATCATGAAATATATCTATGGCATCTCTTGGCATCATTGGCATAAAGGTAGAGTTCGGTTTGAATGGGCTACTTGCAGCTGCTGATGTATGTATACCTATATCATGTAATCTTGTTTGTGTAGTGTTGGACTTGACCCTTTTTGCAGGGTCATCCCTGAACTTTTTGCCTTCCGCCTAGTCTTTTTTCTGACCTGGTGTTGGTGGTTTTAGGACTCTGGGCACCTTAGCACTGCTGTCCAGTGTAAAGTGCGTGTGCTCTCTGTGGTAAACATGGTAAGATTGGTCTACACCCGTTTGGCGTATTTAATTTACCTGTCAGTCCCTTGTAAAGTGGTATCTCAGATACCCAGGGCCAGTAAATTAAATGCTACTGGTGGGTTCACAGCACTGATTGCACCACCCACCAAAGTAGCCTTTCAAACCTGTCTCAGGCTTCTGCCATTGCAGGGCCTGCGCGCGCAGTTTACTGCCGCTGTGACATGGCACATGAAGTGGGTGCCACGTCCGTGACTCCCCTTTTACTACATATCAGTCACCCCTAAGGTAGGCCCTAGCTAGCCCTATGGGCAGGGTGCAATGTAGGTAAAAGGTAGGACATGTGCCTTAACTGTGTGGCATGTCCTGGTAGTGACAAACAGCCATTTTGGTTTCTCACTACTGTGAGGCTGCCCTCTCATAGGAATGCATTGGGGATTCCCTGTTAAGTGTGCCAGTGGTAATTCCTGATCTGAGAGGAGAAGCGGGATCAAGTTTGGTATGTTTGGAATAGTGGTAATAAATGCTGCATAATGGTGTGCGCAGATTTATTATCACTATTTTAGAAATGCCACTTTTAGAAGTTGGCATTTCTGTGTCTGTTAGGTTTTAAAATCCCATCCCTGCAATGTACTCCTTTTACTTTATATTAGGTTAGTAATGTGTGGCTAAATAGATGCCAGTTGTATTCACGTTATGCAACCCACTGAGCTATCCCTGCAATGTGCAGGCTTCAGTTAGCGAGTGTGACTCCATTTTGTTTTTCGCAATCCTTATTAGGCTGCTTAGACTGTGCCTGAGTTAGGCCTCATGACTCGTAATGCTTACCTCAGCAGAACACTGTATTTCGTTATTATTTTTCCCTTCCTGTTCAAGGCTGTTTCCCGACCTGCTAATGAGGAGACAATTCAGCTCTCACAACCCATATCTAAGTGTGTAGTTCTGCTCCCACGTTAGGAGATGCTGAGACCCGGCGCAGTGGCCTTGGGTTTCTGATAACATGTACCCATCTGGCAGGTGGTAGCTCATCTCCCTGTGCCTCCTTTGTTCATGTTCGGCTCAGGCTGGTAGTTTTCCATGGTGGGCGGGGTTGGAGGCTCCTGGGGAAGAATGATTACTCACTGTAGACTGTTGGGGAGTCAGTCCCTCGGCAGACATCTTAGGGTGCAGGTCATGATGGACTCCTCTGCAGAGCATTTCTAATAAACATGTAAGTTTGTATTCTCTACTGTCTGACCGACTCTTCATTCGTGGGAAGGCATAGCAGGTGGTTGTGAGAAAACCCGAGTGGCCCTAGCGGGTCAATTCCTTCAGTTGGCGCCCGAACAGGGACCCCGCAAGGTGATCCGACTCGCCCGTAATCGGGTTGTAGGGTCGGGGTGCGTTTGGTCAGATCGGGGTACCCCACACAAGACCGAGCTTGGTTCTCGCAGCTGCCCCGCCCGGCTGATTGGGCGCCCCCTCGTCTTGTGGTCCCCAGCTGGGGTCCTGAGAAGGCGAAACCTTGGAGTTGACCGTTTGGTCCGAAGAGTCAGCAGTGGAGAATAGCTTGACTCGACCTGTGTGCACCAGGTGAGTGATTTGATTCTTGGAAAAATGGTGCCATTCTTGGACGACACGAGTCGACGGGCTGTGTCTTGGTACGGTCTCCGGACTGTCTTGTCTTGAACTTGGCGGGTCTGCAGACCCTTGGAAAGGCACAGAGTGTTTGCGAGCAGTTCATCGGACCGCCTGGAAATTTGGCCCGCGCTTGAAAAGGCCTGGGACTGCCCGCAAACAATCTGCCAGACCAACTGGTAATTTAGCTAATGCTCGAAAAGGTCTGGGGCTGGAGCCTGTCTTCCTGGATTTGACACAGTCTGCGGACTGTAGGGAGTGGTCCCTGGACCGTTTTTGTTTGGCTTCGTGACTAATATTTGTTACTTTATCTTGTCTTTGTTTGTCGATTGTTGGTGTTATACTTGTCCGTTAGGGACAGTGCCTGTGTCTTATATTACGATGCCTTGTTTCAGCAAATTGGGGTGTTTTGGATGTCGATGTTGTTCTACTGATGCTCGATTGGAAGAGAGCCAGCCTGCACCTCCGGAGGGTTCTCCAAATTTTGACATTTATGTTAAAGATGGTATTGGCCCTGTTATGTTTAGCACATTGTGGCATAAATATACGAGGGACAATGCTGAGTTACAGTGGCCGCTTACTGGCTCATTTGATGAACAGAAATTGAACTTCTTGCAGGACAAGTTGTTTGCTAGGAGGAGCAGACAGTCGATGTTTGATTCTCTGAGAGTATGGCAGAAAGAAGCAAAGCAGCGACGCATAAGGGCAGAGAAAGAGGCCCGGAAGAGGCAGACGCAAACGATAACACAGAAAGCAGTAGCCTATGAAAGAGGGAAGGTAGAGAAGGGTATAGAATGTGCAGATAGAACGTTTCGGTTACAGACAGATAAGTGCTATGTTGCTAGAGAGGAAGGTGATGATTTTGTCGAAGAGCTATTGGATTCTCGTCCTCCTCCTCCTTATACCCCTGAACGGATATAACCGGCAGTCCCGACCTCTCAGTCCTTGGCCCCTAGCACCGCCCCTTCTAGCATTCCTGTTCCTGGTGCTACCGCTTCAGCCCCGGCCCCTCTTGCTTCTCTTCTATTCACACCAGTCACCGGGGCGGGTGCTGTTAGCTCCCCTGCCCAGTCTGTTAGTTCTGTGTCGACTGCTACTCCCCCTTTCACCCCTACCACCCTGTCTCCGTACCTGATGGTGCCGGTCTCTGCGTCTGCTTCCTCTCCTGTGAGTGTGACACACCAGGCACAGTTGAATGTCGAAACTCCCGTACGTGAAGTGCATGATGTGAACTGGACAGCAGCGCGAGATCGAATGGATAAAGTGTTGGTGCGTTCTGCTGTGGGTGATGAGGAAAAGAAAATGGTGGCGAATCAGGCAGCTCAGTGGGCTTGGCACCCGATCTATAGTGTGGAGGATGTGTGGAGTGTGATGAAAGATTACGAGCCGTTTATACAGCAGCATGCCCTTAAACACATGTCAGCGATGCTGATAGAGTTGTGGGAACAGTGTTTTCAAGGTGTTGCACTTCAAATAATATATGACATACGGGATAGGGTATATGCTGCAGGTATGTCTCCTAATGAGGTCTTTAGCAATATAACGACACTAGTGGGTTACCAAGGTAGATTGCTCCAGAAGATTCCGACAATGGGGACACAGCATCCCATGAGGGAAGTTCATCCCCTTTACCTTTGAACTGCGCGATTCCACCAATGCTGTGATTAGACAACGGGTCGTCGCTCGGTTTCAGGAGCAATGGATTTATACTCCTTGGAAGAGGAGTGAGGTCCTATCCTTAAAGGGCCAGCTGCCGGACCCCCGAAAAAACCCTACTGCATATTATGAAGAATTGACGGAGGCGGCCTCCTCCACAGTAATGACGTTAGCTGACATAGAGTTGTTTTTCGGCCTGTTGGTACCAGTGGACATATGGAGGCAAGTCCATACGCATGATCATGCACTAGAGTTGGGGGGAACATGGGATGAGATCAAGGCTTGGGATAAGGAGCGTAAACCTGGAGACAAGCCGAAAGCGGAGCTCCTCGCTTTGCCAGGGCGTATTATCACATACATGCACTCACTTATCCCGCCAAAGAGAGTGGATTGGGACAAGTTGACTGCGTGTCGCCAGAAGAAGGATGAAAGTGTGTCGGATTTCTTTACCAGATTTGAAGGGGTGTTTTTAGATTTTAGTGGACAAGACCTGTCGCAGGAGGGTGTTGTTCGTTTATTTGTCAACAGATTTGTCACTAACTTACTTCCCGAGATTGCAACACGGTTGCAGGCTTCGGAAAGTACTTGGATGACATCATCCCCATCCGTGATATTGAGTATGGCACAATGTTACGAACATAGAGAGAATGAGGACAGGAAAGGGTGGAGAAAAAGTCAAAGGATTTGAAGACGAGGGCATTGATGCAGGAGGTTGCGAGGGGAAATGGACGAGGTAGAGGTTCGGGTTCGGCCCAACAGCGGTCTGGCAGAGGTGGTGCGTCAAACACGCCCCTCTGGCTCAATCAATGTGCATACTGCAAAAAGGAGGGACATTGGCGGAATGAGTGTCCGGAGTTATTACAGAAGGGTGAGGCCCCAAGAGGTTGAGGTTTTCGAGGACGTGGCCGAGGAACAGGAGGTAGAGGGGGGATGCAGTCAGAGGATACATCACACAATAGGCAGAGCGGGAATTATTTTGATGACCCCAGAGGACGGCAGTACTATCATGAGGATTATGACATGTAACACGTGACGGGTTGTCTCACAGCTAGGACAGCCAAGGACAGGGTGAGGGACCAGTTCCTGTGCCTATAGATCAGAATGGACCTTATGTCACTGCTGATTTACAGGGTACTACTGAAAAATGTTTAGTTGATACAGGGGCTATGAAAAGCTCTGTTTCCCGTTCACTGGTCCCGGGGGCAGCTCTGTCTGGCCAAAACAATGTGTCAGTGGGTTTCTCAGGCGTGCCGGTCATTAGCCCCATTTCCAAGTCTCTTGCTTTGACTATTGGCCCCTTTACGGTTGATTCACCATTTTTACTGACGTCAAATTGCGGAGAGAATTTGTTAGGACTCGATTTATTGAAAAGGTTGCATGCGACAATTTTCTTTTCTCCAGACGGTGTTTATATGACTATTGGACCACAGGTAGCCCGTGCCAAACAGTGCTTTGCAAAGGATGCCCCTTCCAGCTTAGTTTAGAGATGTCCCACTTACGTTATGGGCTACAGGAGACACAGATGTGGGGTTACTCCAGATCCCACCAGTTTCTATACAGATCAGAGACAATGCTAAATTGCCACGTATTTCCCAGTACAAGATATCCCAGGCAGGTGAAAAGGCCTTATTGCAAATAATACAGGATTTGATTGAGTCTGGTGTGGTTGAGGAGACTACGGCGAATGTGTGTAATAGCCCTATTCTTCCTATTCTTAAAAAGGCCCCCTTGGAGTCTCCTGATGCCCACCCTGATGTTTACTGCTTTGTGATCGACCTCAGAGAGGTTAATAAGATCGTAGTTCCCCAATACCCTGTGGTTGCGGACATTACAGCGATCTTACGAATGATTCCCCCATCAGCAAAATTTTTCTCTGTAATTGACTTAAAAAATGCTTTCTTCAGCATACCAATCCATCCAGATAGCAGATATCTGTTTGGATTCGCAATAGCCGGTCGGAGCTTTAGATTCTGTCGTGCTCCACAAGGCTACACTGAAAGCCCTAGTATTTATAGCCAAGCCTTGAAAGCTCAATTGGATTCTTTGGAGCTTCCCCCTGGTAATGTGCTGTTGCAGTATGTTGACTACCTCCTTATTGCTTCGGACAATGAGGATGGTTGCAAAGACGCCACAGTTAAATTATTGTTGCATCTGGCGCACCATGGACACAAGGTGTCGCTTTCCAAATTTCAGTATTGTCGACAGGAGGTCACCTATTTAGGTCACCTACTGTCGAAGGAGGGTCGCAGACTAACACCTGAGCGCATAGCTACCATTACTAACATGTCTGTCCCTAGAACCCAACGCGAGGTATGCGCGTTTATAGGGATAACATCGTATTGTCGGCATTGGATCCCTAATTACTCCCTACTAACAAACACCTTCTTTAACTGACCACAAAAGATGTGCATGAACCCCAGCCTTGGACACCTGCATGCCAGCAAGCTTTTGAGCAATTAAAGACTGCGCTTTGCTCTGCTCCTGTGCTTGGTACCCCTCATTACCAGAAGCCTTTTGTGCTCTACGTGCATGAGGTGGACGGTTGCGCGCTTTCTGTTCTAACACAGGGTTTTGGTGGTAAGCAGAGACCCTGCGCCTACTTCTCTGCCATGCTTGATAATGTCGCCAGAGCGCTCCCGAGCTGTCTGAGAGCTGCCGCGGCGGTGGCAGTTTCTATCAGACAATCGGCAGGGTTCGTCCTTGATACCGCTCTCAGTAATGGTACCCCATGCTGTGGATACACTATTGGATAAGACAAAGACGCAGCACCTTACTAGTGCGCGTCTGACTGGCTATGAACTGACCCTGTTTGCTCCGCACATTACCATCAAAAGATGTGCTACTCTGAACCCGGCCACGTTACTACCCCTCCCTTCGGAAGAAAGGGGCAATGATGTCCATGATTGCTTATTTCGGACTGAGGAAGAAACGAAGGGACGGGTAGACCTGACTGATGTTCCCTTATCTGAACCCCAAGGGGAACTATATGTCGATGGCTCTTGTTTCAAGTTACCAGATGGCACCACCACTCCAGCCTATGCAATAACAACGTTACACACTGTAGTTGAGACATCCCGTATCCCACACCAATCGGCCCAAGCTGCAGAGTTGGTTGCCCTCCTCAGGGCTTGTGAGTTAAGTGAGGGACTGGCTGTTAATATCTACACCGACAGCCAGTACGCCTTTGGGGTGGCCCATAATTTTGGGCGCCTCTGGGCGGAGAGAGGGTTCTTGACTTCGCACGGACTGCGGATTCAGAACGGGCCATTGATACATAGATTGCTGTCCGCATTGACACTTCCCAGTAAGTTAGCAATAGTGAAATGTAGCGCTCATAAGGCTATTACAAATGATGTGGGGAGGGGAAATGCTTTCGCAGACCAGAGAGCTAAGGAGACAGCTTGATCAAAGATGACAAAGATGTTGAAGGCAGGTCCCGCTAGGTGGGTCCCAGACAGTGGAATGTTCGAAGACACATTGGAGAATGCCAGGGAAATTCAGGGTAAGGCGACTTTAGATGAGTTAGCAATGTGGGAGGAGAGAACAGGTCGCTTGGATGAGGATGGGTGTTGGACTGACTTGTCAGGGAAGCAGCGATGGTTGCTGCCTAATTCATATGTGCTCCCTATTGTTACCATGGCCCATGGCCTGGCGCACATTAGTGCCAAAGGAATATGCAAGTTGCTGGACCCAGTGTGGCAGAATGATAATATCGCTAAGACAGCCACGCATTTAGTGAAGCATTGCATCATTTGTCTGAAGCATAACCCTGGGAAAGGTACCCCTACACCCGCTGGTAATTTTGCACCGCCTTCCTCCCCTTTCGAGGTTCTCCAGCTGGATTTCATCGAAATGGAACGAGTTAATAACCTTAAGTATGTGCTAGTAGTGATCTGCGCATTCAGTAAATGGATTGAGGCTTATCCCACTAAAGAGAATACAGCTATGGCGACGGCGAAGGCACTTCTAAAAGAGTACTTCCCGCGCTATGGGTTGCCACGCGTGATCTGGAGTGACAACGGAAGTCACTTTAATGCAAAAGTCATTGAATTGGTGTGCACAGGTTTGCATATTAAACAGAAGTTTCATGCAGCGAATCACCCCCAGTCGGCAAGCCTGGTTGAGAAGTACAATGGTACTCTCAAACTGAAGCTAGCAAAGATCCAAGAAAGCACAGGACTGCTATGGCCAGATGCATTACCCTTGGCTTTATTATCTACCAGAGTGACAGCGCATTCTAGAACAGGGTTGTCCCCTTACGAGGTGGTCTTCGGACGCCCTGCTAATGTTTGGGGCGTCCCCAGACCCGAGCACTTTTCCGAGATAGAGTACCCCCTACTTGTAGACTACCTGTATGAATTGTCTAAAGATTTTTGTTCTCTTCATCAACAGATACAAGTCACATTGCGGCCAGTACCAGAGGGGCCCAGGCATTGCATACAGCCCGGTGATTATGTGATGGTTAAAAACTTCCAACGAAAGAGCAGCCTGGAGCCGAGGTGGAAGGGGCCAGTAATCGTACTTCTCACCACGAGAACAGCTGTAAAGGTGGATGGCAGAAAGCACTGGATCCATACATCTCATGTGAAAAGGGTGCCTCTCCCACTCCCGTACGACCATTGGGTCAACGAAGGCATCGGTGATCAGGAGTGTGAGAAGGTGCCACGCTTCGTTCCCTTTTCTGACGCCCAGGTGAGGTGGGCGCAGACAGACGAAGAAAGTGATGCAGTTCTGTCTGAGGCGATCCCACCAGAGATAAGGGCCACCCCGGATAACACCGTCTCTAACACACTGGAATCTGAATCTCGATGCCCATCTGATCCTGATTTTCTGCCCCTTTTTGTTGATGAAACTGTGCCTGGAGTTACCAAGTATAATTTGAGGCCCCGGAATAAGGACGGTGCACCAGCCGAACAGTCTAGGAGTTAGGGAAGGACTTGAGCTTAGGGAGCAGGTGCTGTGCCTAAGGTGCCTGTATTAGACTAGGGTGAACTACACTGGTGCACTGCCTTGGACACTGGACAGGATAGTTGAGGGTATTTGCCCAGGAGGGAGGGTGGCCTATCCTGATAGAAGAAGGATTTGTTTTGCTGCAAGGGCTGCGATCGCGCAGCTCCTACGTGGGAGTGCTTCATAGCACCATCATTGATGAACAATAGGAGCTTGCCAGCGAAGCTCTAAAAGGACGCTGGGTGACTTGTGCCCCCTGGTACTGTTGTTGCAATAAGTGGCTCTAGCCCGTGGATTTTTCTGTCCCTCTTGACACCTATAAGTTGCCCTTGAAGTTTCCCAAATGTATCCCTTTGGTCGTCCTATCCCTGATGAGGAACAGCCCTTTGCGGCTCCGCGTCCCACTCCAGATGGTCCCGTTTGGTCCTCTTGGTCTACTAAGAGTAAATTGGTGTTTGTTGTAATAATTTTGCTTTCTCTGATGATCGTATTTGGGGTGGTCTGGTACTTAGAGGAGCAGCATCCTGTGCACACCTTGATAGGGACTACCCCGGTTCCAGCAGAGCACTCATTTGTCACACTGGCCCCACATAAGGAGAGACATAGACAGACTTATGCACAAAATGCTTTTGTTCAGATGCTTCATCAGGTACACAGTACTACTAATGCCACCAATTGTTGGTTGTGTGGGCTGCTTCCCTCAGTTATGCATAAAAATGATTTGCTGGTGTCATTACCCCTGTCATATTTGGGTAGCTGTGAAGCCTGGTTCCAACTGCTCTCTATGGTATACATGCATTATCACGCTGACGTTATGAAAATGGTGCAAGCAGACAACGTAGCAGTATTGGAGTATATAGTGGTACACCAGGGATATACACCCGGGACAGATGGCAAGGAGGGTACCCTGCACCCATAGGCTTGTATGAATGTGTTTGAAGCTCACGAAAATGTCACCTGGTTACGGAGTGAAATGTTGGATGTCCAAGGATTTAATGTCACTGAATACTTTAAATGTTTCCAGGAGCGCAATATCACTGAAGACAAAGCCATGTCTGCCCTGTGATCAATGCAACAGCTAGTTTCTGTGGTGAAGGAATAGGGAACATTTCAGTAGGACGGAGTCATTGTAACTACACATACCGATAGAACACTACTAGCAGCCCGCCTTTGCTTACACCTCCGAATGTATACTTCATCTGTGGGGAACAGGCTTATACATGGCTGCCGAGAGGGTGGTCTGGCCGGTGTTATGTTTCCTTTCTCTTGCCTCCAGTTTACATTGCACCGTCCAATTACCACAAGGATCATAGACTGCAGCATAGGGATCTTCAGGTACATCAAGTTAGGAGAGTGGTTGATCCAGACGATATTGATCAAACAGATACCTCCCTACAGCAATTTACTGATATAATGAAGGGCATTCTGCCGTTCTGGGGTCCCATGTTCAATAGTCGTAATATTCGTCGCCTTGCTAGGGTAGTTGAGGGAGTTATTAATACAACTGCTGGTATACTAACTAACATTACAGTCGAGCTTCAGGCTACGAGGCTCGTTTCTCTTCAAAACCGGATGGTTTTAGACATCATTCTGGCTGATAGGGGTGGAGCCTGTCGCGTCATAGGCAGCAGCTGCTGTGTGTACATTCCTGATAGTGCCCCTACTGTGTACTCCGCAATACAGAAATTACACAGACTTGCCTCAGATATCCATCAGGCTAATGGTTCATGGTCCCTCACAGGGTGGCTCCAGGGTCTGGTGACATCATGGGGTTGGAAGATATTACTTGTCCTAATAGCCATCGCAGGAGTCATCTTTACCTGTTGCTTATGCATTAACTGCCTCCCAGCCTGTTGCACCTTTGTATGAGTAAAATTACCCCTACTTCTACATTGCCAAGAAGTGATAACAAGATTCCTGTTATGATGATGCAGGAAATTCAGGATCTGATGCTCATTGATGAGGGCATCTTTGAGTATTAAATGATTTCAATGCTCATGTGTTGCTTGTTTTTCCCTTGTTACCTGAGTGACTATGTATTTCCTTCCTCTCCCTTAGAATTGTAAAGACCCTACCGCATAGCAATAAAGCATTTAGCCACCCATGCTAAAAGGAGGGTCTGTTAGGTTTTAAAATCCCATCCCTGCAATGTACTCCTTTTACAGTATATTTTGTTAGCAATGTGTGGCTAAATAGATGCCAGTTGTATTCACGTTATGCAACCCATTGAGTTATCCCCGCAATGTGCAGGCTTCAATTAGCGAGTGTGACTCCATTTTGTTTTTCGCAATCCTTATTAGGCTGCTTAGACTGTGCCTGAGTTAGGCCTCATGGCTCGTAATGCTTGCCTCAGCAGAACACTGTATTTCGTTATTATTTTTCCCTTCCTGTTCAAGGCTGTTATCCAACCTGCTAATGAGGAGACAATTCAGCTCTCACATACCAATCTAAGTGTGTAGTTCTGCTCCCACGTTAGGAGACGCTGAGACCCGGCGCAGTGGCCTTGGGTTTCTGATAACATGTACCCATCTGGCAGGTGGTAGCTCATCTCCCTGTGCCTCCTTTGTTCAGGCCGGTAGTTTTCCATGGTGGGCGGGGTTGGAGGCTCCTGGGGAAGAATGATTACTCACTGTAGACTGTTGGGGAGTCAGTCCCTCGGCAGACATCTTAGGGTGCAGGTCATGATAGACTCCTCTGCAGAGCATTTATAATAAACATGTAAGTTTGTATTCTCTACTGTCTGACCGACTCTTCATTCTTGGGAAGGCATAGTAGGTGGTTGTGAGAAAACCCGAGTGGCCCTAGCGGGTCACTTCCTTCAGTGCTATGTGTCTTTGTGCCTGCCTGATGTGTATTGAATGTCTGGCTCTGGAGTGACAGGGACTGGGAAGGTGCCGTGGCTCCAGAGGGGCTGGGTGAGTCAGCACTAGGCTGAATAGGCAGATCTGCATTTGGAGTAGTGGGAGGAGTAGTCCCTGACCCTGAATAGGTCTGTGCCTGCCTGGGACAATGCTGGCTCCGCCCCCCTGTGGTGTGTCTGGGGCCAGAGCCTAATCTAACAATGTAGGTGTTTTAGCACTATATAGAAATGTTGGAGTGCCCCTCAGAACTGGTTTGGACCAGGCGCAGAGCCCTGAGAACAAAGACATGGCTGGTATACGTTTTGGGGCTGTAACCCCATGTAAAGGTGTACCTGTTTTGGAGCTGAAGGACTGCTGGGCAAAGAGGAACTGCTGTGGGACCCAGCTGCTGTATCCTGGGGGTCCCTACGTGCTGGCCTGCCTGTGCCCAGCTCTGCCCCCCCTGGACTTTGGGACTTGGGGGCGCTGCAGGAAGCCAAGGAGTTGAGCCCCTGGCGTGGGCTCAACCCGCAGCAGCGCTGGTGAAGTGCTTCCTGCTCTCTGCCTCTGTTCCTGGGGCAGAACGCGCTAGGAGAGCACGAGAGGCACGCTTGTTGGCCCTGCGCTGCCCTCTCCTCCGTGGCCAAAAGGTTGGTCCCTCAGCCGGGGCTCTGCTGTGTGGCCCCGGGCTGCGAGAAGGGCACAAATGGCCAGGAATCCCGACCGGGGATTACCCCCCACGACGTGAGGAGAGAGCGACCCGGAAGTCAGGCAAGCCTTCTGCCTGGAGGTGGGCGGGGCTCCCGTGCTGGTGAGAGCCCCGCGTGTGGCCTGAGGGTTGAGGTGGGCTCCCCAGGCATCCAACGGAAGGAATGGAGCCTCGCAGGCTCCATTCCGCACCTTTCCACCTCCCCCCACCTGGTAGAGGGAGAGGCGGGTCACCAGCAGCAGCCAGAGGCGGCCGGAAGTCAGGCAAGGTCCACACCTGGTTGGAGGCGGGGCTCCTGCAGCATCAAGGAGAGCCCCGCGTGTTGTAACGACGATCGTGGCAGTGAGATTGGGGTCAGAGCCTCGTAGGTTCACAGAGCACCCAGAAGGAGGACCGGAGCCTTGCAGGCCCCTTTCTGCCACTTGCCGACTGTCTCCCACGACGGAGTGGTAGGAGGAAGGAAGCCCCGGTGAGTGGGGCTGGGACGGCACCCTGTTGGTGCTTATTTTTGCCTACACAGCTGCACCGCCAGGTCGCGGGCAACTGCAACGTGGGGGCATTATTTTTGGGAGAACAGGGTGAGTTGCACCACCGCCCCTACTACATTGCGCACATTGTTGTGGCTGCATCGGCAGCCTGGGGGGGCCAGTTTGAAGGCCTCGTGGGGCCAAGTTTCCTCTAAGGGGGCATTGCGGGGCAAGCCCAGGATAGGGTCCCCCGCGTGGGAACACTGACTCGTGGGGCACAAGGCCCTGAGAGGGGGAATGCACCTTACCAGTGTTACTGTAGTGCCTTGCTAAATGTGATGCATGATGTGTTTATGCCCAATGTTGATGCATGATGTGTTTATGCTGAGTACAGTATTTTACCGGTAGTTACTGGTTGTTGACCTGGGGACAACTTCGCTGGGTGTGTAGGAAACCCAGTTGGGGGCACGTAGATGCAGCAGTACCCCGCCTCTGTGTGAGAAGCCCCATGACATACGGAAAACAAGCACAGGAGCACTATCTTAGGTTTCTGCTGCTGAGGAGGTAGGCCTACGGTGGGCCGCTGGAATGGTTATGTTTTACATAATATGCTATGTTATGCATATCATACTGTGTTATGCCTAATGCCTCATGCCTGTTATGTGTTCACCACGGTGCACTACTGCTGATTATGATGCATGCCTAATGTGATTTCTGTCTAAGAGGGGCAGGATGAGTTATGTGTTCACCACGGTGCACTATTGCTGGGTATGTTTTGCATAATGTATTTATGCTAAATGTCTTTACCAGTAGTTACTGGTTGTGATCGTTTACTGCTTGTGCGATTCTAATGGTAATGACAGTGGGCCGATTGGCCCTGTAATGTATATAGTCTTCTGTAAAGTGATTCCTAGTGCTAGCTGGCACAGTGTATATATGTGATTATGCTCTAATGTGTTTTATGAGTAATACAAAGGCTATTTTTTTTTATATAACCTTGTGTGGAGTTTCTTTTGGTGTGTGCCTAGTGTGTCGCTGCTGTGTGTTGCGCAAACGCTTTACACATTGCCTCTGGGATAAGCCTGACTGCTCGTGCCACGCTACCAAGGGGGTGAGCAGGGGGTATCTTCAGCGTGTAACTCCCTTGCCCTGACTAGAGTGGTGGTTTCTGCCTGGCTTAGGCACTTGCCCTAGCCAACCAGAAATCCCATTTCTAACATGTAGAGTTTGCGCTTGTGTCTTCATTCGATTTATTGACATCTTCATTGGATAAGTCATACATAGTTAACAGTGTAGTCACGTTCGATACTTGTACATTGTCCTGATCATGATTTGTACTCTGGAATCCTTTCATTCTTCGGTCCAGTCCTTCCTTGATAGTAAAGTATTTGGCGAGCTTCTATTTTCGGATGAACTTAAAAATATCAACTCTCATCTGTCCATAGTTAAAATTGCTCTCAGGGCAAAAGGATAATCCTAGTGATAGCAGTTGGGTTTCTGCTTGGCTCAACACCGTGTCTAACAGGTTTATGACGGTGTTATCGGTTTGGTTCACTTTTTCCTCCATTGTTGTCTCTTGTTTCTTGTTCTTGCTGAGTTTCCTCCTTGCCCTTCTTCTTTGGTTTCTCCTTTTTCTGGTATACGTTGGGGATTCCACGCTCTCAGTGTTTGCCGGTGGTCCAGACTTAAAAAATCGAGCTACTCAGCCAATGTTAATTTTCCCATACCATTCACACCACTGTTGGAAGTTGCATCACCATCCTCAGATTCCGTCTCACTTGTTACTGAACTGAGATCCGAGGTGGATGCTGCCATAATCACATCTCTAGTGTTGGTACTTCTTTCATTTTGCCCAGTTAGATTAGTTGTTGTCAACCATTGACGTTTGCCGTGTCAAACTTTCTCGAGAACGTAAATATTTGCCCAGTTTCATAATCTACATTATCTCTGGCAAACTTGAACCCCTTTCTTGTTTTTATTGTATCTTCTTGCCTTTTTAATCTTAGTTTGATTTCGTTTCTGGTTTTTAAAATGTACTCTTTCATATCCAATGTATCCAGTTCTCCATTTATTTTATCAATCTCTTTCAGTAGGGCTTTGCGGTCAATTTGAGCATATTTTATTAGAATTATTTTTACTAGCCTCATGGAGGCTTCCAAATTGCTCTCTGCCCACTCATTTAGCATACTGGGGTTTGGATTTTCAAAACTCGGCGCTACTATGATACGCAGTACATGCAGGACTCTCCCCACCTCTTCATACTTCTGGAGTGATTTTTGTTTCCACCACTTGGTCATTTCGCTGCGCTTTTTCTTTTCAAGATTTTTGAGCAGTGTCTTTACATCATTATCTTTGCTTGTGTTTGATGGTCCCATACGATTTCTGTCATCTACATTGGTTGGTAAATTACCAAATAGTTCCTCTGCCGCTGCCTCCCTTACCGCAGCGCGTCTTCTGACATGTTGTGTCTTTGCGAGTCCAGTGGAGATCACGCCTGACCCCCGTACTGGTGTATTTTTATCGCACACCTCCTTACCTGCACAAATGCTTTATAAACTCACTGCCCGATCTGCCGTGTTCAGCGAGTCCTCCGACTAAGGTCTCACTGCTGCCCAAACTGGATTCGCTCTTGTAGCTGTGTCAGGGGGCTGCTGCAGCCATCTCCATACAGAGCTCTCCTCTCTCGATCTGGCTGTAGGCCACTCGACCTCTTCCGGGTAGGCGGTCCGTGGACCGGAAGCAGCCGTCTTCCGTAATGTATATGCAACGATATTTCCCAAAAACAATCCACTTCCTCAGGGATACAGATGGGCACGGACTCCGAAATTGCTTGTGCTAATCCATATATATCCATTGCAAATCTCTCGACACACAAGAAGAAGTGGGCACTCCAGGCGAGGTAAGAATTAATACATTTATTTACAGCGTATCAGTTCCCTGACGCGTTACGGCTGATCCCAGCCTTTTTCAAAGTTACACAGGCCATTGGCCCATATCTTTTTAGAATCAATCATTTTTATTAAGTGGGTAACCATGGTTCAAACACAGCTTACTGCCTACATCTCAAGGCCGGCAGAGCGAGGTAGACATGCAGTTACACAGCGTTGAGGCCTACATCCCAGAGGACGGCCCCCGCAATACCATTCACCTCTGGCAGCAGTTTCGCTCGTCCTATAGAAATCCTCCACCATTTTTATCATAAATCAAACAAAACCCCCCAACAAACCCACCTCCCTCACCCACCTCCCCCTCCCCTGTCTCCGCATCTGATTTAAACATATTGTAAAGAGCTCACTGCCGGGGCCCGTACCGTGCACTAGTGTTGCTCCGTCCCGCCGTACTAAACCGCAGCTGCCGGCTCTAGCGGCAGCAGCCGGAGGATCTGTAGAAATTTAGGGAATGTCACCTCCCGCATATCCTTTGTGAGGATTTGTAAGCAGGGGGCCCACAGCGTCGCAAACTCTCCGCCCCTCCCGTCTACCCCCATCGAGAGGCGCTCCATTGCCAAGAGCTGCCAGAGGCGATGGATCCAGTCCCTCAACTCCGGCACCGAGGTCGACCCCCAATGCGCTAAAAGCACCTGTTGCGCCGCCAGCAGCGCCATAGCAATCTGTCTGCCCCTTAGAGACTTCAGCGGGAAGGCTTTGGGATGTGAAAGGCCTAACAGAGTGTATTCAGGGGCGCGGGGCAGGGTAATCTGAAATGCCGTGTCAATATCGTCTAGGACTGCTTTCCAATAGCGCACCAATTTCGGGCAGCGCCATAGTAGATGAACTAGGGTTCCAGTAGCGCCACACCCCCGCCAGCAGAGGTCTGATTTGGACTTGTCCCAGCTGTGCACCCGGGCCGGTGTATAGTACCAATATGAAGTTACCTTAAAGGCGGATTCCGCGCCTGCTGTGTTATGTGCTGTGTGGTGTGCTCTGTATAGAATATGCTCCCATTCCTTGGGTGTGAGAGGTCTCCCCAATTCCGTCTCCCAACGCACCTGAGCCTTTGTACGGTGACCTGCCGGGCGTGCCATGATCATAGCATATAGTTCTGAGATGAGCTTTCGATCATCCGCTTTGCTCACCAGCCATTTTTCAAATCTAGTGAGGGTACGCGACATGTGAGCGAAGTTGGGTAGACTCGTCACCCAGTGCGCCACCTGCGCGTAGGCGAATGCGTCCGAGGCCGGGAGCGCGTAGTCTGTCTGCAGCCGGGCAAAAGGAATCAGCCCCTCCAAGTCAAAGAGGAACCCGACCCTCTTACATCCCTCCTCCCGCCACCGCTGAAAGACCGGAGACGCTTGACCCGGGGGAAAGTCGGGGTTGTCCACAATGGGGGTCATAGGTGATGGGAATGAAGTCCATCCCCTAGCAATAGCAAGTCGATCCCAGACCCTGAGCGTAGACGAGGTGACGGGAGAGGAATAGAGTCCCCACGCTCTGTGTTTGCGCGGCAGCCACAATTCCCGCCAGATATTCGCTCCCGCCACCGTTTGGTCCATGAAATTCCAATGTTTGCTAGACATCGGTCTATTCCATTCCACTAGGTATCGGAGGCAGGCCGCCTGGTAGTATGCCCCTATGAGTGGAAGACCTAAACCGCTCTGTTCTTTTGTGGCTGTCATTTGCTGTAACGAGAACCGCGGCTTCCTACCCTCCCAGATAAACTTATTAATCAGAGCCTGCAGCTTTTTAAGGCTACCCGGAGGTGGGGTCAGCGGTAGCATCTGAAATAGGTATAAGATGCGGGGCAAGACCGTCATCTTCACTGCAGCCACCCTCCCGTACCAGGCCAGCCGGAGACGCGACCAGGCGTCCAGCGCCTTGGTCGTGGACTCCAACAACAAAGCATAGTTGAGGGAAATTGTCTTGGCAATTGTTGGCGCCACCCTGACTCCTAGGTAGGTCACCTCGGAGGTAGTCCAAGGGAACGAGAAGTCCTGCTGCAGGGCCTCCAGGTCCCCAGCCGGTATAGAGATGTTGAGGACCTGTGATTTCGTGAAGTTGACCTTGAACCCCGAGGCCGTCCCGAAAGCCGCAAGCTCTTCGGATAGCGCCTGCAGCGTAGTCCGAGGTTGGGTAAGCGAGAGGATCACGTCGTCCGCGTACAGGCTAATTTTGTGAATATCCGCGCCAAACTTGAGTCCAACCACCCCGGGGTTCGCCCGGATCCGCTGGGCAAATGGCTCCATGTAGAGCGCAAAGAGAAGCGGTGATAAGGGGCACCCCTGACGGGTTCCCCGCTCAATGGGAAAAAGGGCTGACCTGCAGCCATTAACCCGTACAAAGGCCTTGGGGACCGCGTAAAGGCACCTGATCCAGCGCAGGAAATTGTCCCCTAAACCATACTTGCGGAGCACCGCGAACAAGTACTCCCAGTCAACGCGGTCGAAGGCCTTCTCCGCGTCTATAGATAATAAAAAGGCTGGGGTCCGAGCGCGGCGCACCTGGTCAAGGAGATGCAGCAATCGCTTGGAGTTATCCCCACCCTGCCTGGTGGGAATGAAACCGGACTGATCCGGGTCCACTGTGTCCGCCATAAGGGGGTTCAGTCGCGCCGCCAGGACTCCCGCAAAGAGTTTCGCATCAATGTTCAGGAGCGAGATGGGACGATAGGACCCGCAGTCTCGGGGGTCCTTCCCGGGTTTCAAAATGACGGATATCGCCGCCTCCGCCATCGATGGGGTGACAGCACCTGTCTCAAGAAAGGAGTTAAAGAGCCGCGTTAAAAATGGAGCCAGCTCCACGCAAAATGTTTTATAAAAGACGGCTGAGAATCCGTCCGGCCCCGGGGACTTAGCCAACTTTAGCCTAGAGACAGCCCCTATCACCTCCTCTACCCGAATCGCTGAGTCCAGACTCTCGGAGACTGTTTGCGAGAGGGGGGATATATCACAATCGCTCAAATATGGAAGTGGGTCAAGTGCGCCCGCGGGTTGGTCCGCATAGAGACGGCGATAGAAATCACGAAAGGCCTCCACTATCTGGTCATCAGCGGTCTGTTCAGCTCCACCGTGGGTCCTCACGGATTGTATGAGGGACCTCTGTGTCGAGGCTCGTAGCCTGTGTGCCAGCATTTTCCCACACTTATCGCTGCTAAGGTAGAATTTGTGGCGCAGCCGCAGCAGGGCGTGTTCTGCCCTATCGAGATCTAAGTGTTTGAGCATACGTCTGCGATTTTCAAGTTCGCGCCATACCCGCGGCGCTCCGGTACGTTTATGTATCGCCTCTAGTTCTCTCACAGCCCCTTCCAACTCCGCGCGCTTCTCCCTACGCAGAGCATTGTAAGTCGCGGCCACCGCAATAAACTCTCCTCGCGTCACTAATTTCATTGCCTCCCACACCGCAGCAAGAGGAGTAGACCCCACATCATTGTTCTGAAAATATTGTACAATAGTGTCACGTATCCTCTGAACCACATCCTCGGAGTTCAACAAGCTCTCTCGTAGTCGCCAGCCCAGAGGGAACGCTCGCGTATGTTGCGCAGGGAGGAGTACGGAGATGAGGGCATGGTCCGAGAGCGAGCGGGGAGCAATCTCTGATGAATGTACACTAGGCATAAGGGCGGATGAAGCAAGGAAATGGTCCAAGCGTGCGTAAGTTTTATGCGCTGCCGAAAAATATGTGTAATCGCGCTCAGCTGGGTGTTGCTCCCGCCAGACATCATGCATACCACTATCTTCCAGCCAACTCTTCCCTCCCGGGGAAAGCGCCCCCGCCTGATGTGTTCTGTGCCCTGACCTATCTAGCTCCGAGTCCATCACTAGGTTGAGGTCTCCCCCCACCAAGATCGCAGCATCTGGGGAAGCAAGTACCTCGGGTAAGGCCGCTTGCAGGAAAGACTCCTGCTTTTCGTTAGGGGCGTAAAGGGACCCTAAAGTAAGGTGCGATTCCCCCCATTGTAGTCTGATGGCCAAAAGCCTGCCCTTAATTTCGGCCACCGTCGAGATTACCTTACAAGGGCAGTGCGCCCCAATCAGAACCGCCACCCCATTTTTCTTTGATGCCCCGGAGGACCAGAACTGCTGCGGGAATCGCATATCGCGCATGCGCGCTGTATCTTTGGACAATAGGTGGGTCTCTTGCAGCAGGCAGACATCACTATTGGTGCTATCGAGTAGGGAGAGCACTGCCGCGCGCTTCACAGGGTTATTCAGCCCTCTAACGTTCAGACTAACCACTTTCAGGTCTCTACCCATGTAGTCGCTTAGGAGGGGCAAGCAATGTGTGGGCTACCGGCTGAGGGACATTTATGCCACCCGCGGGACCGCTAAGTACTCTGGAGCAGACAATCTGTACTAGGAAACTGATGCGGAGACCCCTTAAAAACCCATAAGAAACCCCTACCCCAAAAAAGAACAAACATTCCAACATCAACGAAAAATACATAAACAATATAATCATGACAAAAGTTCGTCACCGTAGTTAAATTCAGGGGGTCGCGACAGAGGTATCATCGAGTCCACAGGGACTCTTTTCTTGCAGTCACTCAGGCGCAGGGGAGAGGGAAACCTCAAACTGCACAATCGTCTCTGTTCCCTCCGGCGCCCCCTTGAGCACATCCCGGGGCCAGCAAGAAAGCCCGTCATGGGGTCGTGGGTCTCCCTGTAACCTGGGACAGCGAGGTGATCACCGCTTCTCGTTCCTGATCACTGGCGGCTCGATCGGGCTTCTGGACCGGGGCGGGCCTGCCAACCCGCTGCCATCCCCATGTGCGGCGGTCGTTTCGCTTAGTCGGTTGCTCCGCTCCCTCTGTAGCCATAGTAGTATCGATGCCCAGGGCCCCCAACGCTTCCTCCAGGGACCGGATTTGCAGCAACTTCCCCTGGTGTTTAAATATTATACGGAAGGGGTGACCCCACGAGTAAGGAATATTTTTCTCTCGGAGGTAAGCGGTGACAGGTTTAAATTCTCTCCGTTTCACGAGGGTAGAGGCAGCCAGGTCCTGAAAGAGCGCTGGTTGGTGCCCGCGGAACTGAACTGGCTGTTGTTCACGTGCCCTCCGGAGAATGCGCTCCTTTAGTTGGAAATTGTGCACACACACAAGAATATCAGGAGGAGCGGCTTTTGGACCGCGGGGAGGCCCACCCTATGGACCCGGTCCAGCTGGATGTCTGAGATCTCTTCCTCTCCGAGGATTTGTTGGAATAAGGCGGTGACATAAGCTCGAAGATCGTCCCCTTCCTCCTTCCACGGTACCGCTCTAATTCTCACGTTGTTCCGCCTAGAGCGGTTCTCCAGATCCTCCGTATGGGCCTGGAGATCGAGGTTCTGTTCGCGAAGACGCAGCATGTCTTGTTGCAGATGGTGGAGCTCCTCTTCCCGACCCACATCGTGCTCCTCTAAAGTTGCCACCCTCTCACCTATGTCGTCCACATCTCGGCGAACTTCCTTGAGGTCCGCGGTGAGTTGCGACCTGAGCTCCTGAATGTCCTCCTTGATGGCCGAGAAGAGCTCCACCATGAAAGCTTTGGTCGCTGGGGAATCATCCCCTCCATCGTAGTGGGTCCCTTCTCGCCCGGTATCAGAGAGTGACCAGGCTGTTTCTGAAGGAGATCCTTTAACGACTTCTCCTTTCGGGCTCTCGCCGCCGCCATAGTGGGCCACCGGGCCGGTATCGAGCCTCGCGTCTATCTCTGCTCCGGGTGTCAAAGCTGATACCTCTCCCGTTGGGGATGCGTGTCACGCAGGTGGTGCTGCCGCTTAGACCCCCCTCCGCACTCTTCTTCGTCCCCGCCTATGCTTAGGAGGCCGGACAGGATCCCTCGCACTGACCGGTCCGAGCACCCCTTGTTCAAGCGCTGTGCGCCCGTAAAGCCCCCTCAGCTCCGACGGGACCCGTGTAGGCCTCCGGCCGCACAGCCGCCTCCCTCGCTGCGCCGTCACAGGGTGTCAACCGGGGGGGGTATGTCCTGCGGTCAATCACGGCCCCGCTGCTCGAGGCCGCTGATGGTGCCTCCGGTAGCCTCTGCGTCACTGCTCCACCAGGCCCCCTCCACCTCCGGGCCTCGAGAGATACGCGCGCCGGGCTCCACCAGCCTGACTATGTGGGGGGATCAGCCCGCCCCGAGTGTGTGCACTCTCCCCGCTCTATGGGGTCGTCCCAGCGGCAATCAGCGGCGAGTGTCTAGCCCCTCTCTGCCAAACAGCTAGTCGGGTAGTTCTCTTACTGTTTCTGGCCCCACTAGAGGCCAACCCCACTGGCGCCGTCCGCCGATCCGCGGACCGACAGGGCCTCCACACTGGCGCCTCTCGACTCTAGGCCTCAGCGCACCGGGTCCGGACACCGCTCTCCTCTCCGCAGCTCCAGGCCAGGGCCAAGGGCACTTTTCCCCAGCTCATCCGAGCCCCCAGTCCCGGCTCACCTCACTGCAGTGCCCGGGCCCGCCCACCGGCGGCACCTCTGCAGGAATCCTCGACGGAGTCCCCCTTCGAGCCGGGACCGATCCTCCTCAGCACTGCTCTGGCCTCCGCCCTCCGCTGCCCATCCGCTGTGGCCGCTCTACACCGCCGGCCTCCGCCAGCCGGTCACCGCCCCATCCACCGCCGGATCAACTCCTCCTGCCTCCGGATGCCGTCTGGTGCTGCAGGGCCGCCCTTCGGTGCCTGCGCCTTCACCTCGCAGCCGGCCTGCGGTCCCGCAAGGCCGCAATCGCGCCGCTCTGCACTGCGAAACCTGCAGGCCCGGTCACCTCCCAGCGGTCGCGAGGTCGTGCAGCCGCAGCACGGGCGCCAAACTCCATCCACCGGCGTCCGTCAGACCCCTGTACCGTCGCCACAGGAAATCGCGGCTTGAGAGCCCCGGGATGCGGCTCGATGACAATGCGTTTATCAGGCAGCGCCGGAGGGACACAGATCCGTGTCCTACTGCGCCGCCATCTTGGTCACGCCCCCCGGCCCATATCTTTTTAAAGGTGCAGCATATCGTAGATATGGAAGACATATCTCCTTAGTCTTTTTTCTTTTTTTCATCTATATACTGTAATTTCGTTTGTAAAACATAATCATGCTAGTACAATATGCATAATCATTTTTATAAACGTTTTTAACAATTTTTTCTATTTTTATAAATTTTTCAAACTCATTTGCAGAAAAAAGGTATTCACACTCATTCACACATAATTCAATGTGTACAAGACTTTGACATAGGAACCTAGAGGTCTAAATAGGCTAAGTAATATATAGAAGTTTCCCACCAAAAACTGTCTTAAAAAGACAAAGCCAAGCAACAGGACTCATTTCCATCATCCATCCACCCACACAGGAAGTGACATCATTGGATTTTCCATCACCCATCGGCACAGGATGTGCCATCACTGGATTTCCAAACATTTATCTGCACAGTAAGTGACATCCCACTAATCCCCCCGCCCCAGGATCTACCTTATGCAGCTGCAGCCTGTGCGTGCAGTGTACGAGCACAACAGGCACACTACTGGCACACTGAAGGCACACCAAAGGCAAGCACATCTGCATCCAGTTACGCCTGGACCGTGCCCAGATTTAGGAACCCCGGTCCTCCCCCCTCTCGCTGTGACCCTCCACCCCAGAAACTGCTCCACACGCTGCTGTCTCATTGCACAACACCGGAGGAGCATTCTCCTGTGCTCCATGCAAGGATTCACTTACCTACACCCAACACTCACTGCACCAACAGCACCCAACATTCCACTCTCTCGCACTCACAGTCTTGCAACCACTCAAAACTCTGTACTTGCATGCATGCTCCTCAACACCCACGCACTCACCAAACATCCAGAGAGATCTGGAAACTGCTGCATGATAGCTCTCTGGACCTACTCTTCCTCACGGAAACATGGCTGCACCCTGCATCGGCACCTGACACCACCAAAGCCACATCCCCTGGCTACAAGATCACCAGGCAAGATGGACTTCACAAGCTTGGAGGCTATCATGGAATACTTGTCGTTCAAGTTCCACGCCTCAGCCAACTTTCCCCTAAGCAGCATTCTCATCTACAGACCACTGTGACCATGCACCAACTTCACTGACTCCATACAATTCATTGCATTTGTAAAGCGCACAGCTATCTCCGAGGATGAGTCCCGGCGCTAGTTGCAAGATCAACCACAAGAAGCCTAATAGCAATGATGGTAAATGACATTAATGCAGGAGTCAAAAAGTACGGTTTTTAAGCTCTTTCTAAATACAGCTTCAGGCAGACTGCTTCTCAAGTCAAGCGGAAGTAAGTTCATCAAAATATGGTCAGACCACGTAAGTTTCAAGACTGGCTTTACCCTGACTATCACTGGATTAGTCAGGGTAAGATCCAGAGTGTGTCCTGCTTTGTGAGTGTGGACCTTAATTAGTTGTTCTAGATTAAAACCTTACAAGGAACACAGAAACTGCTGTGCAGGCTTGTTGTTAAGGTTGTCCACATGGAGGTTACCATTGCCTACTCCCATATAGTTGGCATGAAGAGAGGATAATAGACCTAAGGTGTCACTCAGAAGCTGTAGGGAGGCAGCCGAGGCATAATGGGGGCGATAGATAAGCGTGCCTGATAATGCGAAGGTAGGGGCTAAAATAATGGTGAAGGACAAGCCTCCAATATTATTTATGTTGATACATTATGATACTGTGCGAGAATAAGTGGTATGGTGTATAATGGCCCCCGGCCCCCATTTTTGTCCCCTCTGTCAAAGTGCTTGATGGAGAATTCTGGGGGGATTACCAAGGCAATATCTGCTGCCAAGCTGTCTTGCCAGCAAGTTTTGGTAAGAAACAACAAATCCCAGTAATTTTCAGTTAGCAATTTTAAAATATCTAGAGCATGTCTGAGAAAGGGTGACAGTTTGTAAGGCCCATTGAAAAGGAGGCTTCTAGTGCGAGTAATTAGAGTCATCTCACCCACCGTAAGGCCCAGGTCTGTGATCCTTATCAATAATGGGGCTGAGTAGTTTAGAGGCTTTGAGAGAGAATCCGCACCCAGGGTAATTAAATTCCACTCCTGGGTTACCACCTGAGAGCACAACTGCAGAACCACAAGATGAAGTATCTAAAGCTAATAATTAGGCCATAGTGTAAATACAGCGTGGTTCATTATAGCAGGGCCTACCATCAGCATGGCTGGCGCTGGCCGTGATCCGGACCTGGGTGGGTGCAGACCGGTTTGTCTTATGCGCACCCACTGCATGCGTCCTCACCTTCATATGCTTAAGAGAGAGTCTGGCCACTAAGCAACTAGAGTGCCAACACAAGAAAATGGTTTATTGGCGTCGAATAAGGAGGATTGAAGAAGTAGGGAAAGAAAATGTGCAAAGTATGCTGAAAGGGACCAAGTGTGGGCTTAAGGCAGGAATTCTACTACTAATGCAATGCAGGGAAGACCCCAAAAATGATTTAACGATTTAAAAGTACATAGAGAATGCCCCTCAGAGGTAAAATTCTGTTTTTTAAAAGCAGAGCAAATATCAATTAAATGCACAGTAAAAGTCATAATTATTTAGAAACATAGCACAAATTCAATTAAAACAAGCACAAAAAGAATAGAATATGCGGGCGTGACTAACATCACCGACTTCGTAGCACCACTCGCCCTTGACGCTAGCAAGTACATCCTACTTGGTGATCTGAACTTTCATCTGGAAGACTATGCTAACCCCAACTCAAAAGCATTCATCGACACTTGGAAGCCTGAGCGTCACCCAGCAAGTAAAGGGACCTATTCATGTTGCCAGACACCTCTTGATCCCAATTTTCACCATCTTCGACAACATCAGAGTTGAGGAGCCCACTCCAGTCTACTGTACAGACTATGCCCTCATCAAGTTCTGCATCTCCGTCCTAGTCCAATCCACATGCACCACCGCCAGACCAGCCTGCAGAAACTAGAACAGCATCACTTACAAGGGCTTGAAAAATCGATCTCAACACCCACTGACTCGAGCACAGCAACAGCCTCTCCAAAACCATCAAAAATGTCAACACCTGGATCACTTAATGCTCCTACTCCCTAGCCCCCCTCAAACACTGCAATACAACAAGATCTAGACCCTAGCACAGTCGGTACATGGAGGAACTCAGATTGATGAAACGCCACTGCAAACAACTGGAGAACAAATGGAGAATGAGCCAGGACAACAGAGACAGGAGCACGCTAAAATTCGCCCTGAGACGCACCGCCAAATGATCCAGACCATCAAACATGGCACTCTGGCATACCGCATCGATGCCAGCACCAATAGAAGCAAAAAATGTTTTGCCATTGTTAAGGATTTCACCTCACTAGAGGTTGCCTGCAACTTGATCACCCCCTCACAGGACCTCTGCAACAATCTTTCTCATTCCTTCAGCAACAAAAGAAATGCTATTTATAGTAACTTTACCCCACAACCGGATCCGACAGACCTCGCCAAACGCCTCCACATCCTATCCGAAGAACCAGTGCTAACAACTTGGCCAGTCATTACTTCAGAAGAAACTGCCTCCACCTTGAAGTTCATCCACTCAGGGGCCCCATTGGACCCTTGCCCTCGCCAAGCCTACTCTAGAGGACTGCAGCCCATCAGCACTGTGCTCACACTCATTCTCAATGCATCCACTTCCTTGTTTGGAAACACACAACTGTCCTCCAATTGAAGAAGAAGCCTTCCACGGTTCCTTCAATGATCAGAACTACAGGCCACTGTCCCAGATACCATTCCCGGCCAAGGTTTTGGAAAAAAACATCAACAGATGCCTCATTGACTACCTCAGTGACCACCAACTCCTCAACACCCCTCAGTCTGGTTTCAAACCCACCCACAGCACAGAAACTGTCCTCATTGCCCCCATGAGATAACATCTGCATGACTCTGAACAGAGGAGCCACAGCAGCCCTCTCCCTCTAGAACTGTTCCACAGCATTTGACGCGGTCTCCCACCCCATTCTCATCCAAAGCCTACACAGCATTGGAATCCAAGCACACACATTCTGATTGATCTCCTCTTTCCTGACTGGAAGGACCCAGTCAGTCAGCCTGGCACAACACACCTCAGACACCTGCAACCTCATCTGTAGAGTTCTGCAAGGATCCTCCCTGAGCTCGACAAACTTCAATGCACAAATGATCCGTCAAGCCAGTATCATCTGCTCTTACAACATCAACGTTCTTTCCTACACTGAAGACACACAGCACATTTGCTCCCACACGGGAATGATGCCTAGTAACTAGATCAAGTTCAATGTCTGCATGACTGAAACCACACACTGGATGCAGACCCACTGCCTAAAGGTGAACACCAACAAATGTAAATCATGATCATCAGGAAGACACTTCACCGTAAGACTCTATCTGGTGGCCAGCAGAGCTAGAACTGACATCCACCACTACCACCCCTACCACCCAAGCCAAGAACCTCGGGATCGTCATCGACAGCAAACTTGACACAACCCCCCAATTCAACACCATCACCGCCTCATGTTTCCATACCTTGAAAATACTGAGTAAGAATTTCAAATGGCTCCCAATCAGCACTGGGAATATTATCATGCACTCCCTGGTCACAAGCAAGCTGGCCTAAGGAACACCCTCCATACCAGCACCAACAAAAACTAACCAGAAGGATGCAGATCATTCAGAACTCTGCAGCCAGAATCATTCTCAAACTCCAACACCGCAGTCACATCACACCACACCACACCTGAAAGAGCTCCACTGGCTCCCATTGCACAAACAAGCCCAATTCAAACACCGCACCCACACTTTAAAGGCACTACATAACATGGGCCTAGCATACTTTAACAATTGCATCTGCTTTTACAAACCTTTCAGACACCTCTGCTTATCTGGACTCCTACTTGATCATATCCTCAGTATACGAAAAACCAGATTCAGCAATCAAACCTTCTCCTACATCACTCCTAAAGCGTGGAAGAGAGCCTGCTACACATAAGAGCCTCCTCCTGACTTCTTGAATTCCACAAGAAGCTGAAGACCTGGCTTTTTAAATAGCCCCACTAGGCCCTTGGTTTGGCTAGGCTCACACTCTCCCAGGTGATAGTGCGCTCTACAAATCTGCATAAAATAACATAACAAAGATATGGATATGTAGATACAGATAAAGGTATGGGCACAAAGAAGAATGAGGAATGAACAGATGGCTAGAAACGCACACACACACATTTATTTGAATAGTGCGGTACAAATTCAACATACAAGATCCAGAACAACAGAGATTACACTCATTTAATCTCTAACAGGGAAATTGTTAAAGTGCCGGAGTACTGTTGAGTATTACATTGTAAAAGTGCAAAGTGAAAGTAACGTGCATTGAAACCAATAAAAATGAACATTTCATACGTCACTGGCGCAACCTACTGAGTTACAATATTACTAGACAGTGCAAAATATAGCAGAAGTGAAGTGTAACGTGCTGAGTAAAGTGCATTCAAGCATTAAAACATGACAAAAGTTAAAAGTTCCCTATTCTAGTATGTATTCACGTTCTATCATCTTCTAGCACTTTCTAACATACTGATCAAAAGCTGTCCAAATAGCATATAATGTTGTTAAACCTTTGCTACTCAGAGCATTGAAATATTCAAATAATCTTATCCGTGCTATTTTAGAATACCAGTGCAGGAATCAGGAATAGAACTGCCGGCTTTAGTAAAGTCAGAGAAGCTTTCAAAAAACGACAAGATATGAAACAGTCCATTAAATGTCAGATTGTCTCAAACAGATTTTTAAGGAGTATAGTATTCCAACATGTCATCCATGTACCCTTTTGAAAGAGTGTAAGTATTTAGGGCTGGAGATTCCACATAACATCTTAGAGTGCTGGAATGCAAAAGGGTTCCTTGTGGTCGGAGATTTTATCTCAAATCTAATGTGGAAAACTTGGACATAGATAGGTCCGCAGATCGTTCAAGATTACTCCCTACGTCTGTTCAGCTATGCCCAAATAAATAGCCTTTTGAAAACAATTTAAAAGAGATGACTAAATACTCTCCGAAGGTCATAAAGCTACTGGTTAAGAGTGAACATCTGAGGCTAGGGAATTGGTAGTTACCTCTACATCAAATTTTGCACTCAGCTGTGATTTCTAACTATTGAGAATTTATTTGACAAAGTACTAATTGCAGAATAAGTTAGTGTCATGTGTTTCCATCATGGCCCATTGTAGTTTTCCCTATGTTAGCCTAATTGTGCATGTTGTAGGCCGCATTCTCTTTTGCACAGCTTACTATATAAACACACTTGCGTTTGTGCCGCATTGTACTTTCACACAGAACCTGATTATGTTTTCGTGTTCTGTTCTTTTCCTGGAATTTAGTCTGCACGCCACAGACAAGGTCAAACAACAATCCCCCTTGTTATTCTCTCTGGTCAGGCACTAGCACCTAGACACTACAAGAGAATGCAGCTGCTGTTCGTGAGCACACATCTTGTCATATAACTGAGCACAAGAGTTTAAGAAAACACAGAGCGAGGATTCTGAGACAAGATTGCTACGTCAGCTGAGATGTAGAACGTCCATCTGAGTATGCTAAGGTATGGGGTCCAACACTAATCCCAGAGATTTTTGATATAAAATCATCCAGCTTCAGTAGAAGGGAGGTGGGTTTAGGCAGGCGCAGCTGGTACAGGTAAGAGCAGTGGGGCGGGGGGGAAGTCAACATACAACGGGATGGGGAAAATAAAATACATAAATGAATAAAACCACTTTGATGCCGCAAGCGCAAGGTAAGTGGTTTTATTTACTTATTTATTTTATTTTCCCTATCCCGTTGTATGTCGACTCTCCCCGCCCTGCCCCGCCCCGCCCACCCCACCGATCTTACCTGTACCAGCCGTACCTGGGTTTAGGATACTCTATCTTAGAACATGGCAGGGCTTTTTATGATATATGCTTAATTGACCACGCTAACAGTATTTTTAGTATGCATTTATTTTCTAATTGTGGTATGAATACTGCATTTTAGGACACGATAGTTTGAGTAAATATTCTAAACTTCCTTTGTGTTTTTTGTTTATTTTATTGTGGAAGAGTATGAGTAAGAGAGCGAAAGGGTGTGTCCTGAACCACAATCCATGAGAGGGTTGAGAGGGTTGTGTTATGGAGTGCCAAATCTCTTGCTTCTCTGGTAAGGTTATGAGGATGAGTGAGACGCTATAGCTAGTTGGATTCAGGCTCATAGATACTGAGGTGGTATGATGACTCAGTCCCTACATGTCTATGGTCTATGATCCCAAACATAGGGGTTGATTACGATGGTGGAAGGCCCGCCACCACCAGCCGTGCGGTGGCGGGCCCCCCGCCATCGGACAGCAATTTTCCCCCGCCAAATTAGGATGGCGGGGGGAATCGGACCGTGACTCTGGCGGGCGCAAAGACCGCCCGCCAGGGATCCGCCACAGGCAATCGTTCTGATTGCCTGGCGGACGGTCCACATCGCGTAAAATGGTGGCGGTGCCTAGCAGGCACCGTCCGCCAAATTACGATGCGGGCTGTTGGCAGCGGAACCCCCATGGAAAGGCTGGCGGGGATTGGTTTTGGGGGCCCATGGTACCCCCCCTGTATTTCCCTGCACTAAGTGGCAGGCACCGCGTGGTGCCTGCCACGTAGTGCAAGGAAACGCACTGCATGCACCTTTGGCATTGCGGCAGGTGCTGCAGCCAGCAGCACCCGCCATAATGTTAAAGTGCAAGATGCGACCGCCATGGTGGCAGTCGCATCGTGATTTGGAGTGCGGGACCGCCGCATGACTGGCGGGCGGTCACAATCCCTACTACGATGGCGGGCGGACTCAAGTCCGCCCGCCATCGTAATCACCCCCATAGTTCTGTTCCTGAGTAGAATCCCTGCAACAATAGGAGAATGGCAGAGTATTTCACTTATGGGCCATCAGGCTTTGCAGACTGCTAATTTTAAAAGAAAGGCATTTCTTTTGAGATGTTTAGCCTACTAAACACCCTGTACTCTGCATAAGATGTACCCCGCAGTCTCAGATTACTGCTGTAGATGTTAACTGAATGCTTTGGGAGATTGGTTGCATACATTTTTTATCTGTCTGACACTATGATTTCTGGAAAAATGTTTGTGGATGCATGAACAAGATTTTGACAATGAATATCCTACTCGAAACATCACTGGCATTATTTTGGTATTTGAGAAATACTAGTTTACTTCCTAATTTTTTCCATAGTTAATTTTTATTGGTATGTCTGCTGCTCTTTCCTTGATTATGCAGAGTTGGAACTCATAGAAACATAAACAAAAGTAGATAGAAGAGGTTGTATGGGTACGGCTAGTCAGACCATAGCAATATTTTTCAATTGTTGCAAGCCAATCTGCTTTAATTGGATTATATTCTAGTTTATGTCCTATTGTGTATTGAAATATCAAAGAATTTGAAATTGCTTAAGTTAAACGTTCATTACCTTACAAGAGGTATGTAGCCTTACGGCTAGAGCGGTCGACCTCGAAGCTGGGGAACCGGGTTCGGATCTCGGCAACGACGCTCAACATCCTGTGGTTCTGGGCAAATCACTTAATCTCCCCGTGCCTAACAAAAATGAATGTGTCCTTCTGTAACAAAACTGATGCTATGTAAAGCGCTCTGATACCCGATGTCTCGGGTCTAGCTAGCGCTATATAAAACTCTAAAAAAAAAAGAAAAGATAAAAAGGTGCAAAATGTAGCATGTTGATTACAACCTAACCAATCTCACATTTCAAACTCATTATAAATAATATATAATATCATTCTGTTCTGTTCTCGGTGCTATAGTCCTTGAAAAACCAGCACAAGGTTGGGCATATGGCACAAACATCTGAATGCCGGTGTGCCCATTATTTTTGAAACAGAGGGGCATCATTGGGACAAATTTCCATTTGCACACCTATGATAGTGGGGTTGAAGCAGCCTATTTCATTGGCACACATGATTACATTGTTCTCATATGATCACTTCACCGCCATCCAGAAGGAACTCCATTGGGTCCCCTCACCAGCCTGCACCATCTTCACAACCATATGCATCATTTACAAAGCCATCATGACCAGCACCCCACTTATAGTGCAGAAAACCTCACCATCTCTGGTGGTTTTCGGCACACCTGCAGCCAGGACACCATCAGGATGCAGAGTAAGATGTGTAAAAAAAGAATAATGTAGCAGTCCTTTCCATATATACACCCAGGACCTGGACAAACAGCCCCATATACATCAGGCCTTCCCCAACACCGCTCCAAATTGTATGTATGTTTGTGTTTTTTCTATAATGCATACCTAATCAAAAGTCAGTAAAGCACTGTACTGGATCAAAGACAAGGTTACAGTCATGGAGTGGTAGGAATAGCTGGTTTGTGGACTATTAATGCATTGTGATGTCATAATCTTTGAAGGGGTGAGTCTTCAGCACTTTCCCAAATTGGAGCAGCGTTGGGGCGGTCCTGATGGATACATGGTTGTTGTTACTTATCCTGGGTGTGTAGATGGAAAAGACCTGCTCCTTTGTTTTTAATTTAAGAAAGATTTGGAAATTCTTCTCTTTAAAGAACACTACATTACAATGCATTGACCGTCTACAAACCAGCTACCTCTCCTATCTCTTGCTGACTTTATGCTTGTCTTTGACCCCGTACAGTGCTCAGCTGTCTTTTCGCTAGGTTCACGCTACAGCAATACCATATAAATACATATCAATTGATGCTTATCTAAATCTTACAAAATTTTGATTTGGTTTCTTGCTGCAACATTAGGTCAACAAAAACAACTTTGCTTTTAATTCCCTTCTTCGAAAGACATTAGTTTTTGTATAATGAAGGACTTTTATTGTACTTGCACAGATATGATAACCAATGCCTCAGGGCCGGACAGGATCCCAAAAGACTTATACAGGGAAGATCCACTATTGTGGCATGCTTATATAAATCTTTTGTCTCATGCCATTCTTTTGGGTATGGAGATCTCCCCTTCTTGGAAACTGGTGGCGATCATAACAAATTTCAAAAAGGGAGATAAGGCCAACCCTGGAAGCTATAGGCCTGTAAGGCTTAAAAGATTAATTGAGGAAATATTCTGTAAGCAAATATTGGCGTGCCTCCATTAGTGGATTACAGAAGGCAATTTCTGTTCTACGCCAATGTCAGCACCTTGGACCAGGCATCCCGTTTTATCTGTATATATTGGAAAGATAAATAAGGGTAGCTTGTTTATAGCTTTCGTGAATTTGCGAACAGCTTTAGACTTGGTGCCAAGGGACAAACTCTGGAAGGTGTTGGCTGAGTTGGGAATTCCCACAAATTTACTGGATATTTTGAGGAAAATACATGCAGACAATTTGGCCCAGGTCAGGTGGGGAGAGGAGGGGCAGCTAACAGAGCCCTTTATGATCAAACGTTGAGTCAGACAGGGGTGCGTCTTAGCCCCTACCCTGTTTTCATTGTACATTAACGGGGTGGTGGGTTATCTTGATGGGTGTAATGCCTCGAAAGTTGGGAGGAGAAGGGCTCTGGCATTTCTCTTTGCCAACAATACTTTATTTTTAGGTTGAGCCCTGAGCCAGCGCGCAAGTGCTGCTCTGGGGTTGATCTGGGGTAGTTCAGTACGGGAGAGAAGTCCCGCCCACTACCCCGCCCATATTTGTCATTGGCTTGTGTCTTTGTCCTTCATAAATACTGGCCTCTGATTCATTATGAGGCTTTTTAGTCCCTCCTTAGAACCCCCATGTCGTCATTTGTAGCCTCCCATGGCTACTGGCCCCTTTACTTCGCTTGTTACACGTACATGTACTATATTCTGTATTGAGTTTGTCAGGACGTTGTGTTTTCAAGGCTGACGGCGGGTCGAGAGGCACGGCATCGTACGGGGGCCTGACATGAAGTGACTATCGCGGACTACTTTTAACCCTAGGAGTGTCATCTATCATAGTGAACACAAGAAATTAGAACTTGGATTGCACTACGCATATTGAAGATTTTACGTCGTGTTTTGAGTAACCGTGGACTTTTTGAGGAAAGTGGGAGACAAACTGAAGGTTTTCCATGATGATACTTGCATTAATGGAATGATTACATACCAACTTGAAGTGTATGATATAATGATCCTGGGACTTCAGTGACCATTATAAGATTGGAGTATTCTGATTACTGCCCTGAGGAAGCCCTATTCAGGGCGAAACGCGTTGGCTGCACTTTGGCTGCATTGTTCCATCATCTTACGCCATAGGTGGTCCAAGAATCCATTAAAGGATCATATTTAACATCATTGAAGAGTCCAGATTGATTCGTCTACTGTGCATTTGTGCATTTTGAAATATTTATGTTGCCTCTCTGTGCTTCTTTAAACATATTTGTCATTGGCTTGTGTCTTTGTCCTTCATAAATACTGGCCTCTGATTCATTATGAGGCTTGTTAGTCCCCCCCCATGTCGTCATTTGTAGCCTCCCATGGTTACTGGCCCCTTTACTTCGCTTGTTACATGTACATGTACTATATTCTTTATTGAGTTTGTCAGGACGACGTGCTTTGTTTACATTGGGCGCGCTGTGCACGCTTTCACTTTTGGAGCTGTCGGGACAATCGCGACCGGTCTTTTTTTCAAGGGGAGACTGTTTTTTTTTTTAACACGGTAAACGGTGACGGTGTTCTGCTGCAGCTCCTGGCTCAGCCATGTGATGGCCTCAGCGATAAGCTGGCTGAGCTCACAGGGTGCAGGTAGTTTTGGGCGGGGCAGGGGCGGAGGAAGTGCTTCCTGTAACTGAGCACGCACATGCTGCCCAGAGTTTACTTTGGGGCCGGTGACCATTGGGTGCAGATGGCATTGCTTGACCCTGCCTGCCGCACCCCAGACTGCAACCACTCCCCCCTCCCAGGACTCGGCAGTTTGGGGCCTGTGAGAGCCCTCTGCACGCGCCTGCGGCAGCCAAGGAAAGACCTCGGCACACCTCCAGCCGCCGCCAAGGAAGAACCCCGCGCTCCTCTGGAGAGACCTTCGTACTCTGCGCGCCTCAGCTACCCAGCCAAGGGCATCGGAACACCCCTTGCTGCAGTCCAAGAATGCCTGTTACCCCGGAAGACAACGGAGCACCTCCTGTTGCACTGGAAGCGCGCTAAAACCACAGTCTACCCCGAGGCGCCTCTGATTCCGACCTTCTACCATGCTAACACTTGACCTGCAGCTTGCTAAGAGAGCCCTCATTGCACCTCTTTTTCTAAGTTAAGAAAACCTACAACATACTTCATTGAGCACTGACAAGAAGATTTGCTTGCATAAGTGGATTCTTTTATTTCTACTCTTTTGTGCCACCGTCGCCGTCGAGGAGCTATGACCATTTAATGGAAGATGTTCCAGTTCGAATCGGGGCAGTTGGATGTTCCACGGACACCCTCTTCCCCAGGGCTGTCTCCCGCCGCCTTCGTCAATGCAGCGCAGTATGCCAACATCCTAGAGGGCCGCTTCAGGCAGCTGCAAGGTACGGCACTCTGTTGATGATGGGTGTACCAATAATGTATTATTAAATAAGGCAAACTCACAGGAGTATAAACGCTCTTTAAATAGCAGGTGTTCATATGATTCAACTCGGTGGTATTTCTAGTTGATTTGTCTTACCGGGTACATTGTTAGTGACCTTATGTTTATGTTCACTCTCCTGTAGGGGGCATGCATCAACTTCTAAGCTATCGCTTGTTATACACTACACTAAGGCCAAACACGCCCTAAAGATGCATTGGGGGACGTCCTGAAGCACAGTCTCTTCACAGTAGGGACTCATTATTAGTTATTTCAGAGCGTTTTAACAAAGCTGAGGGGATTTGCATATGTACTGATTTTCAAAGGATAGACTCACACCGTGACTGCTAATAGTTGCATTTAGTGCTTGCTGTTCAATATATTTATTTCGTTGTTCTGCAATTACATTTTAGTGCTGGTAACCAGATGACTGATTTTATGGACCGTGCGCAAAATTAATTACTTGCGAAATCATGAAAGGTTGAGTGCATGCCACCCGTATACGCGACATAGATCGCGATAGCAACTGCATTAATTCACTGATATGCTTTGTTGCATTGCTTTTAGAACACATGACTTCATGTTACACACAGATATTTGCAAATGGCCCACTAATCCTTTGAGCTACCTTATCTGCTACTAACGTTGCCCAGATCTACACATGCGGCCACCTTACTAATTTTGTATACATTGTGTTTGCATTAAGTACTTCCTAAAAGCCCTATGTATAAGCAAATAAGCATTTGGCTGTGTCTGTTTGCTGAAGCTAGCTGTCGCTGTGCCAGCTTGAACACCGTGTGTAATTTGTTCCTTCTTCCATGTCAGGCGTGACTCCCCAGGAGGGTCTTGCTAAGAGCTCAAAGTGCATCATCCTCTTACTTATAATTGATTATTAGCTCAAGATCACATACGTAAAGGGAAAAACTGGCATTGAAGGCCAGAGCTGACAGTAACCATATACGTTGACCCTCCCCACCGCGCTTGTCCCACAATGCATACTACTCAATACTATCTGTGTTTTTAACAAACCATGCCCCATTTAGTGCACCGTGATCCCGCGAGGTTAAATACAAATTGGATACGGCTGGGAGACTGGCGACCAGAACAATGGATTGTTTATCCCATAATTCCATTGGGAGGCCTAATAATCTTGCCTTCTCTACACCAGAGAAAAGCCTGTGTGGTGTGGGGTAGGACAGAGAGACCTTCAAATTCAGAGGAGAAAGAAACAGTTTCTGGACTTTCATTGTATGGTATAAGAGCCGAGAGCTATGGGTCATGGTTGAGATTTGGGTGGGGCATATGGTGGAATTTAATATTATTTTTTTTAACAGAAAAGTGAGTGAATGCAACAGAAGTGCATGAAATGGAAAAAGGCCTGAGCTAAATACAGTGAACTGAATTAATTTGTTTATTGAGGACGTTTCTAAAGCACGGACATGCCACATAACCATTCATTGCCACATAACCATTGGGAGCACCAGAGTTTTATTTTTTAAAAGCCGCTTTCGCATGATTATCTTTCTGAAGGCTGAGACAGCTTGTCTTCATGATATTTGAGCCTTTGAAATCTGTCTGTGAGCTTCTTTGGGGGCCCTTTGGTAGACGGGATTACAATAATCCAACCATGGCCATTGGTTTGCATGATTGAGAGATGTTCCTTTAGCATGGAGAATTGTGGGTTTCTACCACTGATTACATTTAATTTATGCAGCAAACAATATATGTGTTGCAGCAATGATTCACATACTTATTTCTTTCTTTTTATTTTGTTAGATGTGGAGGTTGGGATCCCAATCTTTTCAGCCATTTAAGAAGCATGCTTGTTGAATACTGCTTTTGATCCATTCAGACAGAGGGCATTTATTTAATTCAACGGAATTTGTAGTCTAGGCATTCTCTGGTATTTAACTTTAAGAACTGTTGTTCACTCAGATATGGATTTTGGTGTCCTTCACATCCATTTGGAAATGCACTTAATTATGCTATAGTATGTGTGCCACTTAGAACATGTCGGTACTGACCAGTAGGGGTCAGACAGAGGGAGCCGCGTGTCACCCTTCGTTTTGATGACTCTACCAAGGCGCTATGCACTTGCTTGCTTTGTGTAAGGAGGAAGTAGGGATTCAATTGAATGGGAAAAGGAGGAGAGTCTCTTTCATTAGTTGAATATTTTCTAAAGGATTTTGTAATATAGTGTCATACGTTGTATAAAGATCAAGGAGTATGAGGACTGCTGGCTTTCCTTTGTGTAGAGAGTTGCATGGGAGCCAAGGGGCACATGCATCAAGCTTTTTACCGGTCGCAAACGGCCCGATTCTGTGAATCGGCCCGTTTGCGACCGGTAAAAAGCCATTTCCGATGCATCAACTCAAAATGCATTCGCAAAATAGGTAATCGCAATTTTTTGCGATTACCTACATTGCAAATGCATTTAGGGAATCGCAATTTCCCTAAATGTAATACAAGAAGAATTTTCAAAATGCGACTTTGCATTAGGGAATCGCAAATTACCATCAACTTGAAGTTGATGGTAATTTGCAAATCCTTAGAAAAATGCACAAAATTGCATTTTTCTAAGTGCCATGTGGCACATACACATGCCATTAGGACATGTGTGTGCGGCACATGTGCACACTTACTTGTTTTGGGGGGGCATCAGGGGGGCCTTAGGCCCCCTAGCACCCTTGCAATTGCATTCGGAATTTGCGATTACCTATTTCCAATGCAATAGGTCTCGCATTTACGCGACTTTGAGCTATTGGCATTGTAAATGACAATGCCTTTTATTTATGATTTGGTTTTTAAAACATAAATAAAAGGCATTGTCATTTACAATGCCAATAGCTTAAACTCACGTAAATGCGAGACCTATTGCATTGCAAATGCTTGTTTATCAAAGTCTCCCTAAGGGCTCCAACAGCTACTGAACCACTTTAATTCTTTTTGTAGCAAGCGGGGGCCGGAGTTAAACAACACAAAGACAAAGTATATAGTCTTCTCTAATAGCGCTCTGAAGCCACCCAAGAGACGTATACTTGTCGGGGAGAGCCCTATTGAATTGGTCGCTACATTTGATTATTTAGGTTTAAGACTCACCTCAAATCTGAGCTGGGCTGCACATTTTGAGAAAGCACATCTAACACTCATTCAGCAGACCTCAAATATATCAAAGATCTACAGAAGGACAGTGTCAAAAAAAGTGGACCTAGCACTTGAAATCTATAATACCAAAGTTTTGGGATCCGCTATGTATGGAGCAGATTTGTGGGGATGTGGGAACATTGATAGTCTATCTGTGATTGAGCATCGATTTATATGATTTCTACTCAATCTCCCAATGAGAACTCCTTACCCCAGTTTTTCTGAATCTGGCCCAGAGGAAGATTGTACAAAAAGTAAGTGGAGTGCAGACTTTTAATGTTCGGGCATCAGGTGTGGACCACAGAAGCCCTTGCCCCCCATCATGTGGGCCTTAAGGATCTTATCACCTCCCCATGTGTTAGTAAAATTCCTTAGATGCGCTCCTTAAGGGCACTTTGGAGGAATCTGAGGTTAGAACTGTATTGGACTGCCCTGGAGAAGTTGTGTTTGATATCTAAAGGGAGGGTTAAAGAAATGTATTGGGAATTTATTTTGGTGGAGAGTGTGACCAAACCACAGGATCACTCACTCTAGCGTTCATAGACTTAAAACCCTGTCCACAATACAAACAAACTAATGATGAAATTGTTCAAGCCATGACGCGGAAACTGTTTCTTCTATTTAGAAACAGGACACTCGCTACTAAAGATTTCTGCAGTAAATGGCTACCTCAGGCCCCACTTGATGATCGGTGCACTTACTATTTTTTTGCCCCACTACAAGAATTTGAGGTCAAAGTGGATGACCCCTCTATGTAGTAGCATTGGCACCAGAGACCATCTCGAAGCTATAGAGTCCTTAGCACTGACACAAGGAGAGTTGTGGTCTTTGGTATTCCAACATTTTTGATGGCTCTCTGGATTAGACGTTGAAAGTGTATTTTGTGAACAGGGCTCCTATATTGTGTGACGTGTGGCCACTGGGCGACCTTTCCCTTTTTTTCATATCAACTGATGGTCTTACTATTTTACTTAGTGAGATGTATATTTTTATGCGTTTAGGCTTATGCCTTTTTAAATGCTTATGTTTGGTCGGGGTTGTCAACCTTGTTTTAACTGTTTTTAAAACAAATGGTGCGCGCGTTGATTTAGGATTGGAACCGTAGTGCATGTAGGGAGCACGTTCCTTTGAGAAGTTACTACATGATTAGATAGGGCAATGCTCTAATCAATGCTGTCGTATCATGTTGCCGATGGGATATCTGTTGCTTACTCTGTTGGAGGGCATCACTGTGCCTTTTTATTATCTCTATTTTTAATCATGACTGTTTTTATGTTGTATGTGTAATCTTGTGTGTGCAATCTTGTGAGATGTATTTTTTAAGATCTAAGTGATCGAAATAAAGTTTTATGATAGAGATGACGATGATAACCAATGCCCTATGCAGCGTAATTAGAGGAAGCTTAATCAGGGTGCTGTCAATCAGTAATGTATTGATCGCATGGGTGGATGGAAGGATCGAAGGAATGTGTGAAGAGAACAGTCCTCGAACAAGAAGACCAGCACAGGTTGCAGTTTGATCATCACACTGTTTCATTACTGAAGAATTCGTGGCTTTGTTCCCCTCCACCAAACAAGCATCGCTTGCCTCATCTCAGGTGTGAGGCCTAATCCTTGGGAGATGGCTGAAGGGTCAGGCAGCTGGCCTGCCGCTATCCCAGCACAGAGCAGTGTATCCTGCCTTCACTTAAGGGAACCAGCCAACCGGAAACAGATGGCAGCAGAGTAATTAGAGCTGCGAGAAAGCTGCATATTCATCCTCTCACAAGTCAGGGGAGGCTCGGGAAGGGTCACTTCCCCTGCTCACAGGCTCCACCTGTCTCACGGCTCGCTGACTACGAAGCACGCGCCTGCTATCCCCCCCTCTGACCTTTCCTTGAAGGCACGAAGGAGTTGTGTCACCTAGCCTCTGCAGAGGGCTCGCCAGTGAATTGATGAAGTGAGCTGAAGATTTAAGCTGATTGGAGGAGTCTGAATGATAGCGCGGGAAACTAATCATTCAGTTTCACACTCAGGGTAAGCACAGTTCAGCCAGAGGTAAGGGTGGCATGCATCATGAACAACAGTAGCACAGAGGCGGTGCCAACTTCCATTGCATACAACGCCTATCTGAAGTGGGCAGAGAGTGAATACATTTTTGTCACAGATCACATAAAGGATAGACAAGTCACACTGCACAAAAGAATAAGCTTGCAAGGGCAGATACGATTTGGATTCTATTACCACAGGTACACACCATAAGTGAAGCACACTGCAGGCATTGACATTCCTTTCATAGACAGGTGCTGCACAGGCAAAATCAGAATAAGCATCCCCTATATACTCACACACATGTGCATGCATGCACACGTACACACACACACGTTTGCACACACACACACACACAATTTGAGACTTAGCAGTACCAGCGAATACATTCCCTTAGCTGTCCACCGGCCACATGGTATGTGAAGGTCTTAAGCCAGTTTGTTTTTTCACGCTTGGACTTGTACTTTCACTTTTCTCATGTTCGGTGGGGGTCTATAAGTCTCAGGACACTTAGCATTGTTGGCTAAAAAATCAGGATTAGGTGAATGGCACCGATGACATGAGAGCAATCAACAGCTATGGATTCCCTTAAAGATACAGTACAAGTACAACAGGCATCATAGTGTTGACTCAGTGTCGACAGGACACAACTTTACGGTACAGGCCTTTTACCTTAACAAACCAGTTCACTAAGGCAGTTGTAGGCGCTTATGTTTTCATTACTGCATTCACCGCATTGGCTTTTGTGTACACAGCTACGCATTAATATGTACATAGACAATCAGTTGATTGGAAAATAAAGCCATTCAGGAGAACCATGCATCTATAAGACTGCACAGGGCAGAAGAGGGGAGTGAAAGAGGGGTATTTGAGCAAAATATCCAATTTTTAATATTGGGAGACAGAAATATTGGAAAAATAATATCGTGATGCAAAAATATTGTGATGCAGAAATATCGTTGTCAAGAATCTAGGGGCCGATTACGATATGACCCGTAAAGGCTCCGACCTTCAATTGGAGCCTTTAGGGCTGCATCGTAATGGGCCGGTCAGTTTCCTTTCCGACCAACATGGTTTCCAGGCCAGTCTGTCTGACATGGAAACCATGTTTGAAAGCATGTTCGGGGGCTGCCAGCAGGGCCCCCTTTGGTGCACAGCCTCCGGTTGGAGGCCGAGGCAGCACCTATGGTGCCCCCCGTTTGATCACTGCACCTTGTGGTGCCTGCCACGGGGTGCAGGGATGAACTGCACCTCCCATTTCACTATGGGAGCATGCATTACAGCCAGTTTATGGCCTTAATGCATGCTCCCATAGTGAAATATAGGAATGCGACCGAACAGTGTTCGGTTGCATCCTAATGGGATGTTCGGGACCGCCGACCAGGTGTCGGTCAGTCCCATGACCAAGTCGGTGTCGGCAGAAGTCATTCCGCCTGACATCATAATGAGCCCCCTAGCTCTTTAGGTAAGTAATATTGTTGTTAAGAATATCATTGTTTTTAATATTGTTTTCCATAAGATAGTTCTTAAAAATATCGTTTTTTGATTATTTTAATGTGTTTTAGTGCATATATTAATTTTAGGTATTATTATTGTTTTTATAATTGTAATTCATTTTTTAAAATATAGATTGTAATTTAACGTGATTTGGATATTTTATTTTATTGCTAATAGTGATTAACAGTGTTGTAGCAGGTTGTTGGGTTTGTTGGTGGATATCATGGGAAGTGAATTAAGTAATAATTCATAATTTATTAATTAATAATTTTTAAGTATATATGTGATAGATATTGATTTTGTACATGATGTCATATTGATTTATTTTAGTTGTATTTTTGGCGTGGGCTGCTAGGTTTGTAGGGGCATAGGGTGGGAAGTTAATTAAGTAATAATAAAATATAGTTAGTTAATTGTTGTCAATATTTTAATTGATTAATAATTATGCAAATTGTGTTATACTTATCTGTTTTAGTTATATTTTAAGTGTGGGCTGCTAGGTTTGTAGGAGTTGGAAGTCAACTAAGCAATAATTAAATAATTATTTTTAATTTATAATTAATTATTAAATTGTTTAATAATCATGTAATTTGTTTAATTGTTTTATTTTTTAATATATATTTTCTGTAAATTAATATTGTTTATTTCAAGAGATCTATATATTTTTTTAAAATAAATTATTAGGGTTATTCAAATATGTAATGTGTTTGAAGTGGAGTACTTTCCCTACTCTTGCACAGACTGAAGTGGAATAGTAAATGCAACCTTTCAGAAGTCCAATACTTTCCCTACTGTTGTACAGACTAGAGTGGGAATGGTAAATTCAACTCCTCTGAAGTTCAACGGTTTTCACTGTTGCATTGACTGGAGTGGGAATAGTAAATCCTGCCACCTCCGAAGTCCAACACTTTCCCTACTGTTGTACAGGCTGGAGTGGGAATAGTAAGTGTAACCCCTCTGAAGTCTAACGCTGTCCCTACTGTTGTATAGACTAGAGTGGAAATAGTAAATCTTCCCCCCTCCAAACTCCAGTGCTTTCACTACTGTTGCACAGACTGGAGTGGGAATAGTACATTTTATCCCTACAAACTCCAACACTTTTCCTACGGTTGCACAGACTAAAGTAGAAATAGTAAATTTAACCCCTCTGAAGCCCAACACTTTCCTTACTGTTGCACAGACAGGAGTGGGAATAGTAAATCTTACTCCTCCAAAGTCCAACACTTTCCCAAATGTTGTACAGACTGGAGTGGGAATAGTAAATGTAACCCCTCTGAAGTCCAATGTTTTCCCTACTGTTGCACATACTGGAGTGGGAATAGTAATTCTTCCCACCTCTGAAGTTCAATGCTTTACCCAACTGCTGCACAGACTGCAGTGCGAATAGTAAATTTTTTACGCCTCCGAAGTCCAACACTTTCCATACTGTTGTACAGACTGAAGTAGGAATAGTAAATTTAATCCCTGTGAAGTCCAACACTTTCACTTTACAGTATTTTAGTAAATGTGTGTTTTGGGGTTCTAAATTTGCAATACCTAATTTATTGTTGAAATTAATTAATATTTTTTTGTTATTGAACTGTTTGTATTTGTTATGGCTCTATTGAGTAATTATATCTATATATCTATATCTATATATATCTATATATATCTATATCTATCCATTTAAGAAGTTCCGCCATCCCAAATCATGGACTCCTCAATGTGGTAGAAATCCTGTTCTTGATACATACATTTTATCCATCAATAAACTCATCAAGGAATCAACACCTAAGAGGATTTTTGATAACGTTACCCGAGAAGAAAGAAAAGCTCTCCACCTCCTTCAACAGAGAATGGATGTCATTATAAAACCGGCAGACAAAGGTGGTGCACTGGTTGCCTTGAAAGTAAGTGATTATATTGAGGAAGGAATGAGACAACTAATGGATACCAACACTTACAAACCTTTAGAAACTGATCCCACAGAAGACTTAAACAAAGAAATTAAGAACATGGTTGTAAGGTGCAGGAGCTTAAACCTCATTGATGAAACAACAGCAGGTATACTTGTTCATCCCAAACCAAGACCTGGGAGATTTTATATGCTTCCCAAAATTCACAAAATGAACAATCCTGGCCGTCCCATCATCTCTGGCAATGACACAGCCACTGAGAGACTATCTTTATTTGTCGACCTGCACCTCCAGCCCATTGTACAGGAACTTCCATCATTTGTTAAAGATACCAGTCACTTCCTTCAGATTATTGAAAAATTAAACCAAACCTACACATTTGATGATGATACTCTTCTGGCTACATTTGATGTTACATCATTATACACCAATATACCACATGAGGATGGGCTTATGGCATTATCTGAAGCTCTTAATAAAAGAACTGTGAAAAAGCCATCAACAAATGAGCTTACCAACTTTGCAAGAGTTATCCTTAAATCCAACAATTTTACATTCAATGGTAAACACTATCTGCAGATACAAGGGACTTCCATGGGCACTCGGATGGCTCCATCCTATGCAAATATCTTCATGGGCAAACTAGAGAACTGTATACTTGCTACTTACAGCATCAAACCACTGGTATGGCTAAGATACATTGATGACATATTTATAATATAGAATGCAGGAAGTAGAGCATTGGAACAATTTACAGCTTATATCAACAATATCCATCCTACCATCAAATTTACCAGCAGCAATACTAAACAGAAGCATCATCTCCCTTTTCTGGATGTGCTACTCACCATTCATGAACAAAAAATTACAACTGACCTGTACCACAAGCCTACAGATGCTCATTTGTATCTAAACTGGACTTCATGTCACCCACACCACACTAAACTGAGCATCATCTACAGCCAAGCACTCAGAATAAGACGCATCTGCAGCAATGAGGAAACCTGTAAAGACCATCTACAGGAGCTTGCTACATTATTTAAAAGGCGAGGCTATCCTCTGCATATCATACAGCAACAAATTGACAAGTCTTTGCAGTTACCCAGAGAAGCACTTATTTGGAATACCAACGGCAGAAACAAAAGTGACAGAACTCCATTTGTGGTTGACTATCATCCATCAGCTCCCAACTACAGAAATATAATGCAAAAAACATTTCCCTTACTGTCTACTTGTGAAAAATTGCAAAAGGTTTTTCCAAAACCGCCAGTCATTGCTTACCGCAGAGCTCCAAATTTACGATCTCTTATTGTGAGAGCTGAACTCAAGCAAGTTGTAACAAATGCAGGGGTTCATTGCTGTGACTCTAAAAGGTGCATCACGTGTGAATACCTTTTACAAACATCATCAGTAACTAGTTCTGTTACGAGAAGGACCTATGGAATAAGACAGCATCTTACATGTCGCTCAACATGCATTATTTATGTGATTCAGTGCCAACGGCAAAGCTGTAAAAAACAATATGTAGGCCAAACAGTGAATGACCTCCGTACACGATTCAGGAACCACAAATCGGCAATAATTAATAAGAAAATTGACCAGCCTGTAGCCAATCATTTTAATCTTGTGGATCATTTACTATCAGATTTGAAGATTTTCCCCGTGGAACATGTCTTAAAGGAAGAACTACTGGACTCCAGAGAGAACTTCTGGATGTACAGTTTAAAATCACTGCATCCAGATGGACTGAACATTACTGATAATACAACCTGATTACTGCATATCTCAAGAGCTCTCAGGACTGCATTGATTCCACATTCCAAATGGAATCTTCACTCATGATGCTTTTTGAAAATTCAGCTGTGTCATCTGTGCAGCCACTGAGCAAACCATCTTGTACTACCTGAGGAAGGCGGAAGCTGAAACGTTGTAGTGGAAATATATTTTTGTTCTTTGGTGAATCTATCTGTTTGAGTCACTTCTTTCTTGGATATTTTATTTCTTTGTGACTCATTGTATCCTTTGGGATCCAGATTTTTGCCCTGGCTGGCTGTTGTTTTTCTTGTGATCCTTCATCTTCAAGTATCTATATCTATCTATATATATAACAATATATAGATAGATTTAGATATATATAGATATATATGTGAGCAAGGTGAGTGTTGGATTGAATTGGATTAAACTTGCATACTGTGCAATTTTGGAGTGCATGCTTCCATTATTTTCTTTTTGTAGAATATATCTATCTATATATATATATATATATATATGCATATATGTGCATGTGTGTGTTTTATTTTCACATTAATAAATGTTAAATATTAAAAAAATATAATGTAAAATAAATAATTTGATCAAATATGTATTTATATAAATGCAAAAACATCTATATGTGTGTGTATATATATATACATATATATATATATATATATATATATATACATGTGTTTATACATTTATATATAGTATTCAATATTAGTAGAATCTATTTAGTTTACATTATATTAAATTTGTATATTAAAATATTTAACATTTACCATCTCCTCTACATGGCTCAGCATTATGTAAACGACATACACATCATGGACTTAGATATCTGCACAAAGCGTTTCACTCGATGCCTCAATCCTGCCTCACATCTCCTCTTTTGGATCACTGACAAAATATCTAGGTAAAGAATATCGTTTGACACAAATATCATGTTAAAAATATTGTTTACCAAAATATCATGTCCCTATATTTATAATGGAAAGTACAAAAATATTGGAAAGAAAAATATAGTTGACACGAATATCATCAAAAAATATTGATTTTCTAGTATAGAGTTTAAAATTTTTCTTTCCAATATTTTTGTACTTTCCATTATAAATATAGGGACATGATATTTTGGTAAACAATATTTTTAACATGATATTTGTGTCAAACGATATTCTTTACCTAGATATTTTGTCAGTGATCCAAAAGAGGAGATGTGAGGCAGGATTGAGGCATCGGTGAAACGCTTGTGCAGATATCGAAGTCCATGATATGTATGTCGTTTACATAATGCTGAGCCATGTAGAGGAGATGTGACCCTGGAACCTCCTCATATCTTGTAAAGGTGAAGTTATGCATCATTTGTGTGGTAGTGTTACAAACGGGTAGACTCCATTTTGTTTATAAAAGGATGTGTGAAGAATGGATGGGATGGAACATGCACTAAAGCAGTCCTTGTCGAAAGAATCTTCCAAGGGCATGTTTGTGTCTGTTCCTGTTCGTTGGCAATCATTAGTGAACAGCATATTTTTCTTCAGTGTCTATTACTTGCAAGTTCCTGTTTTTGAATTTAATTTGCATAGTGTTGGAGGAACTGCTGCTACTTGGATCGACATGAAAGATGCACTTTAAGAGTTTGGTTGTGCTGTTAGTCAGCCAATAAGCAGTCCTAAAGCTAATCGTCATCTGTTGGATCAAGACTTTCAAAAATCTCCTTGAGCAGTTTACTCCTTGCCACTTCATACCATGAACGGATTGTCATGAATTGATGTAGTGTGTCTCCACCTCTGGGTTAATGCATTGGCTGAACTCCAATGACCCCTTTCTCAATTGTTTGTGTTTTTTCACTCGTTTTCAAGATGTCGGCTAGTGCAATCATAATATATACCCTCCCTGTTCCGGTGTCTCCAGGTTCACTAAGGGCCTAATTATGATGTTGGTCGGAAAGGCTCCGAACGGCATTCGGAATATCCTAAACCTATGTTTCAGACCGACTCTGAAATATTTCCGACTGACCAATTACGATGGAAAAGTAACCGTTCGATCAGTCCGAATCGGTTCCGACCAACATTCGGAGACTCCGAGTCGGTCGAAGCTGAATCATACAGCTCTATGGACCGCATTTCTGACCGATGCATTACGATGTCGCATTCGGACAGGCTTTCCGACTCGGTCAATCCGACACGAAAAGGCTGTCAGAATCTGACTTTGGGAGTCCGTAGCAGGCCCCACTTCACCCTGAGGCCTCCGTTGGGGCCCGTGGGGGTACCCAGGGGACCCCCTTTTAAAACCATTCACAGTGTGGCGAGCACCATGGTGTGCCCGCCACAGGGTGCAAGGTTTTACGCAACCACCACTTTTTTCAATGGGAGATTATGTTGTCGGTCGGAACACAGGCTCCCATTGAAGTCAATGGGAGACTTTCTCAACGTTGTTCAGAACCATCATAATCAGTCGGGAGGACCCGCCGAATACGGTTCGGTCGGAACAGATTCCAAGACAGTGTCAGTCGGAAGAGTTTCCGACCGACATCGTAATTATGCGCTTAGTGTGTTGTGGGCTGCTTTCTTTAAAAAATTCTGTTCTATGGGATGTTGGTCGGTGCTTAAATTTACATTTGCCTGAGCCGGTTTTCATAGTTTCCATTTGCATTTTTTAGCAGAACCTTTGTTTCTGTAATAGAAAAGGCATTTTGCATTGACCATATTATATCTACGGGTATCTTCAGCATGTCTGCTTCTTTTGTAAACAATGTTTTCATCAAGCTATGTGTTTTATCCTCAATCAGCCCTCTCCTGCAGAGGTTTACCAGGCACATAGGTTGGCTGCTTACGTGGCCTTGATTTCAGTGTGCACAGGTCCCTTCCAGCATTACACTGGGAAAACATTGTGGTACCTGGAGCCCTTGTTTCCATACCTTTATTTATCTTTGTCCTAGAATTCCAGTCTTGCAGCGGGGGTTCGTAGATGAACTCCATAGAGAACAGTTACATCCATTTTTATGATCTGGCTTGACAATTCAGCTGTAGCCAGACAATTATGGGCCCGACTTTGACGGGACAATGCCGGGTCTGCCCCACCGCAACACCGCCAAAGCTGTGGCCAGACCACCCACCAGATTAGGAGTTTCCTCCTGTTGGGCAGGCTTTGTTTTTGACGTTCCCACAGCGGTGCCCTGAAAATGAGCACCGCAATGGGAATGCCAAAAACTGTTTCCTGCACTGCATGGACTGAAAAGTCCATGCTGTGCAGTATTTGGTGTGCATGCACACAGGGGGGGGGCACATGTTGTGCCCCCCTGTGTGAATCTGAAGGGCGCGAGGCACCAGGGGGCCCCCTTTGTTTCCTCTGCCACGATTTTAATGGCGGATCCACAAGAGGAAACTTGTCATATGCTTGGCGGGACTACAGTGGTATGGTCAGGCATATTACTGCCTCCTGACCTCCGCAACACCGCCATGGAACGGCGGTTCCCTGGTGGCTGAGGCGGGGCTGTGGCGGTCCAAACACCCATATTGTAATAGGGCGGTCGGGAGACTGCCACCGCCGCGCCCCCACAAGTCTGGCGGTCCGTGGGCCGCCAGACTCATAATCAGGGCCCAAGTGTCTTAAATAACTAGATAATTTATGGTGGTTTTCCATTACACGAGAACAGATGTGAGGAGGGCAGTCAACTATCTACATGGATGTTTACCTTATGGCTTGCAGTGCAACTGTCACCTGACCTTTTAACCTACACCAATATTATTCTACAGTTCTTTGCTTCCACACAATTACATATCCATCCCCATGTTATTTGCTTGTAAATCTTCACATTAACATAGAAAAATCCTTTAAAGCCAGACCTATTGTCATTGACATTACTTCTTAATTTGAAATCGCTGTTAGATGCATAAATATTTCTGCATCAAAGGAATGTGATAGCCTAGCAAGACCGCCTGCTCTTCTGATTTCCATCCAAGTTCACTCCCCTCCTGACTTCCTCTAGATATGGCTCCTTGTTATCTATAGGTACTTGCATTCTTGTGTTAATGCAGCGTATGCACATTTTTGATAATGTGTGTGGTTCACTGACAGAATATCGACCCTCCAAATATCAAGATACAAAATTATCGGGACCAAAACATCGAGGACAAAAATATTGTCATCATATCTTTATAATGGTAAGTACAAAAATATTGTGAAAAAGAATGTGATGTCATTATTATAGTTGTATTAAATATCGATTTTTAAATATATACAAAATAAAATAGTAAATATATTAAATAGTAACATTAATTTCTAAAAATTAAAAAATATTTAATAGATTTATTAACAAATATAACAAATAAACTTAACTTAAAAAAGTTAAACACACATATATAATAATTAATATATATATTTACATATATCTACTTACAAAAAAGTTATTAAACTAACAATTTTAATTTATATTATAATTTGAAAATCATATAAAAACAAATAAATATATATACATATACCATTAACATAAAATCTTTAAAAACAAACCATTCAAAACAAATAAAAAAATTAAACAACTTCAAATTCTTTAAATTTAGTAAAAACTATTTTACACATTAAAAATATTAATAATTAAAAATACAGCATAAAATAAATAAAAAATATAAAATGTAATACATATATTATTCCCACTACAATTTATACCAAACTATGCAAACTGTTAAAATAAATATATAAAAAATGTACTACTCCCATGACACACAATGCAAAAATAATAAAACTGGTTAAAATTTACAAATCTCCCTCCAATAAATGCAACAGTAGTAAAAGCGTTCGATTGCTGATGGATAATATTTACTTTACCCATTCCAGCCTGTACAACAGTAGGAAAACTGTTGGAGTGCGAAGGGGTAAAATGTACTATTCCCACTCCAATCACTACAACAGTAGGGAAAGTATTAGATTGCAGAGGGGTCAAATGTACTATTCCCACCCCAATGAGTGTAACAGTAGGGAAAGTGTTGGATAGCGGAGGAGTAAAATTTACTATTCCCACTCCAATAAGTACAACAGTAGGGAAAGGGTTGGATAGTGAAGGGATAAAATTTACTATTCCCACTCCAGTCAGTACAACAGTAGGGAAAGTGTTGGATTGTGGAGGGGTACAATTTACTATTCCCACTCCAATAAGTGCAACAGTAGGGAAAGTGTTGGGTAGCAGCGGGGTACATTTAACTATTCCCACTCCAATAAGTGCAACAGTAGGGAAAGTGTTGAATAGCGGAGGGGTAAAATTTACTATTCTCACTCCAGTCAGTACAACAGTAGGGAAAGTGTTGGATAGTGAAGGGATAACATTTACTATTCCCACTCCAGTCAGTACAACAGTAGTGAAGGTGTTGGATTGCGGAGGGGTAAAATGTACTATTCCCACTCCAATAAGTGCAACATTAGGGAAAGTGTTGGACCGCAGAGGGTTAAAATGTACTATTCCCACTTCAATAAATGCAAAATTAAAAACAAACCAAATAGCTTCAACAAAATGAAATTATTTTAAAAATAAAATAAACAAAATAAATAAACATGTTGAAAAATAAAATAATAATATATTACAATGTTAAATACATATAAATTGCTACAAATATTATTGTAAATAAAATACAAAAATAATTGTCATACAAATAAATATTTTTATTTGGAAATTATTTATTAACAAAAACATTATTTATTGCATAACTTTAGTTTAGTTACTTCCCACCATATAACACCACAAAACTCACAACATGCACCTAAAAATTATTTACACTATTAATATAAATTTTCAGCAACAAACTAATTTTCATTATTAATTATTAATCGATTGTAATTAATGTACTTCCCACAATTTACCAACCACAAAACACACAACACACTCATAACATTTAACAAAAAATTATCTACACAATTAACGTAATTAATTATTAAATTAATAGTTAATATAAATTTATAAAAATCATTATCAGTTGCTTACAATTAATTTACTTCCCACCCCATACCCCTACAAAACCCACAACCCACATCTAAAATCTAAAAAATATACATTTCACTGCACAATTAACATAAATAATTATCAATTAAACAAATATTATTAGATTAAATTATGATTCATTTTTAATTTTTTTTTTTTTTTTACAGAGTTTTATTCAGCGCGAACTTGACCCTGTATCGGGTATCAGAGCGCCTTACATAGCACCAGTTGCATTACATGAGGACACAGTCCTCATTTTTTTTTAGGCATGGGGAGATTAAGGGGCCGATTCCGATCTCGGCCGGTAGGGCTCCGAATCGGATTTGGCTTAACCGGATCCGATTCGGAGCCCTCTTTCCCGACCGATTCGGACGTGCGTCCGGGCGACCGAGTACGATGCGAGCGCACGCGAAATCGCCGACCGACACGTTCGCGGGTCCGAACTGCTCCGACCGACTCGCACGGACACGACTCGCACCGCGCAATGGAGACGTTCCCCGGCCGGGCAAGTACGATGCGCGCCTCGAGCAGTCCGACCGACTCGCGCCGTCCGGCTCCAAAGGGCAGTCGGAGCTGGACTTTGGGGGTCCGTGGCGGACCCCCCTGTATGCGTAGCCGCGCGAGTCGCACACAGGGGGGACTCATGGGTCCCCCCTACCTGTGCATGTACGGCGCGATTCGCATCGATGCGTACCCGCTGTAGGGGGCGCCCTTGTTCGCCTAGCACCCATTGAGTCAATGGGAGCCCGCGTACGCGTTGTACAACCGGCTCCCATTGACTTCAATGGGAGTCCGACCGAATCGTGTCCGATTGCATGCGTACGCATCGTACTCGTTCGGTCGGGCTGCTAGAGTCCGATTCGGTCGGAAATCTCTCCGGGTCCGGCTCGGTCGGAGTGATTTCCGGCCTGAATCGGAATCGGCCCCTAAGTGATTTGTCCAGAATCACAGGATGTTCAGCGTCATTGCCGAGACTAGAACCCGTTTCCCCAGATTAGAGGTCGACCGCCCTAGCCGTTAGGCCAACTCCTCTCCTCTTCATTAAAATTAATTAACTTCCTATCCTTCACCCCTATAATCCCCACAACCCGCACCTAAAATTAAACTTTAAAAAAGCTCAATTAAAATTAATTTTCAATTAAATAACTAGTAGTATTTAACATTTAACAACTATTTCTAAATTAATTCAAATTAATTTACTCCCCACCCTTTACCCCTATAAAGCCAAAACCTGCACCTAAATACAATGTATTAAACAATTAACATAATTAATTATCCATTAATTAATATTAATTATCAACTAATTATTAAATAATTTAAAATAAATTACTTCCCACCCTTTACCCCTATAAACCACACAACCCGCGCCTAAAAAACTATTATTACACAATAAACACAATTAATTATCAATTAAAATAATTAATATTACTTGACAACTAATTATTAAATCATTAAAAATAAATTATTTCCGACTCTTTACCCCTATAGCCCCAGAAACCGCACCTAAAAAAAATTACACAATGAACATATTTAATTATCAATTAATTAATATTAATGAACAACTAATTATTAATTAATTACAAATAAATTACTTCCCACCCTTTACCCTAGAAACCCCACAGACCCACACATAAAATTTACCCAAAAATAATTAAAAGCACAATTAACACAATTAAATATCAATTAAATAAATAATATTAAATAAAAAAATAATCAGTAATTTATTATAATTAAATTACTTCCCACCCTATTCAACTATAAACCCACAACCCACTACTGAACTAAAAAACACAAAATTTAATTACATTTAATTTAATAACTATAAAAAATTTAAGGCAAATATAAAAAAAACAACAATACTTATACAAAAAAATTACATCACATACATTTAAAATACATACACTAATTGAAAAACGATATTTTAAACAACTATGGGGCCGATTCCGATTCAGGCCAGAAAACGTACCGACCGACTCAGTACGGGAATGTAGTCCGACCGACACGTACCGGCGCTGTCCGATCCGCGTAGTACGATGCTATGCATGTGAATTACGACCGACTCGTACGGAACACAAGCCGAACGACCGAACCGCACGGAAAGCAGCCATCTGGCCGGAAAATCTACGGGAATCGAACCGACCGACACGCACCAGGTATGAACCCGACAGATACGTACCCGCGAACTCCGACCCGCGCAGTACGATGCAATGCGTGTAAAACCAGACCGAGTCGCACGAAGCTCGAGCCGTACGACCGACACGCATAGAAAACAGGGAGCCGAAGCAACCCATTACTCCGCGACCGACGCGTACGCCGCACATGAAACCCAGCAGAAAGACAGCGTGAAAGACTCGGAGAAGCTCGCACGAGACAACTGCAGCGTCCGACTCGGTCAGAAGAACGTCTCCTACATGCCCAAAAAATACAAAGGAAAAAATACAAAAAAAAGGGCCAAACAAGCAATGACAAAGTCAATAAATACTGGGGGAAAAAACATGGAACAAAGACACACCCACAACTCCACCCATATAAAGGCCACAAATCCCTACCATGATCCTTTGCAAATTCAACTGACCTGCCAGCACAGAACACCATCAGACAGCAACCACAGACACACTCACAACTCATCCATCACACAAGCCACACACCATTAGCACTTCCTTAATAGCACCCTCACATACACCCAGCAAAACTGACACTCACCCACCCTCACTTGCACACTCACACACACATCAATCCCCACCACCACCCATCACCATGCCCCCAAAGAAGAATCCAAAGTTCCTAGACAGTGAATTGGAAGTCCTGGTAGATGAAATCCTAAGAGTAGAGCCACAGTTGTTTGGTACATTGGTCCAACAGACCCCCATGTCGCAGAAAACCAAGATGTGGGAGAGGATCGTCGACAGGGTGAACGCACAATCACCATGTTTGCGCACAAAGGAAGACATCCAGAACAGGTGGTATGACGTGCGCCGGAGGGTCAAGGACCTACTCAAGAAGGAATACGCCTTGAGTCATCGCACCGGCAGTGGCCCTCCTGCCAAACCAGTATACCTCAGGTCCTGGGAGGAGAAGGTGCGGGCCATCCTACCACCAGAGAGCGTACATGGACTATCAGACATCCCAGAGCCTGGTGAGTACACAACCAATATACCCAATATTGTGTGACAATACACACACATCACTGTCAAGGGGATAGTGAAACCATGCACCGTTAGCAAAGCCACAGTAACCAAAAGATAATCATCCCAAGATGTGTATGCTAGTCAGACAAACACAATACCTGCCATCTCATAGTGATATGTAACTGTGTCATGACATGTACAAACCTAACAACAAATAGAGCAAGGCAGTGGCACAAATCTAACCAACAAACACTGTCAGACATTTTGCCACCACTAGAACACCACCTCACAGGGAAGCTGACTGAAAGGAAGGAATTGTGTGTATGCTGGTGAAGTGAGTGTAGCCAATAGCATGATGGGAGTTGTAGTCACAGATATTGGTCACCCTCACAATTGGCCCATCAACACCACTCTGAACCATGCTCACATCACAGGGAGTGGAAAAGAACTGACAAGATGGCTGACACTGGGTACTGCTGTGGGGAGAACAAGCCCCTGCTGGGTGTTGTGCTCAAAACAACAGCAGGACACCACTGCCTGACATCCTGAAAGCCAACTTGCACTCCCTGCAATGGAAGCACGTTCCATGGTGGGATATCTGGCTGGGTGGGAAGGAGGACTGACAGCTCTGACCATAGTTACCAGCAGCTTTTCTCACACACCCCCTTAACACAAACTCCACACAACTCACCTGGGAGAATGCATTGCCTCACACTCTAATTAAATATCCCACAAAGAACTACCACACTGGGTTATGCTGTGTGAAGCACAGGGACACTTTTGGGACTTGTAGCCAAACAAACGCCAGGACAACACTGTCAGCCATCCTGTCAGCACAGGCACACTACCCCACAGGGAAGCAGAGTCAAAAGGAAGGAAGTATGGGCATGCTGGGAAGGGGGTGTAGGCAATAGCATGATGGGAGTGGTAGTCACAGCTCAACATCCCCCACCCGCATGGCCCGGCAAGCTCACACTGAAGCATGCACACCTCACAGGGAGTGAAAAGCCACTTCCAAGATGTCTGACAATGGTGCTCTGTTGTGGGGAGCACAAGGCCCTGCTGGGAACTGTGCACCAACCAACAGCAGGACACCACTGACTGACATCCTGACAACCAACTTGCACTCCCTGCAATGGAAGCACGTTTCATGGTGGGATGTCTGGCCTGGGGGAGGAGGAGTGCCAGCTCCGACTACAGCTACCAGCAGGCCCTTACACACACACCACTTCCACTAACTCCAAACAACACACCTGGGACCGTGCTCCACAAGAGAGTGAGTGAAAAGCCACTTCCAAGATGTCTGACACTGGCCTCAGCTGTGGGGAGCACAAGGCCCTGCTGTGAACTGTGCACCAACAAACAACAGGACCACACTGTCAGCCATCTTGCCATTGCTGTCACACTCACACACAGTGAAGTCGACTCAAAAGGAAGGAAGTATGGGCATGCTGGGAAGGGGGTGTAGGCAATAGCATGATGGGAGTGGTAGTCACAGCTCAACATCCCCCACCCGCATGGCCCGGCAAGCTCACACTGAAGCATGCACACCTCACAGGGAGTGAAAAGCCACTTCAAAGATGTCTGACAATGGTGCTCTGCTGTGGGGAGCACAAGGCCCTGCTGGGAACTGTGCACCAACCAACAACAGGACACCACTGACTGACATCCTGAGAGTTAACCTGCACCCACTGCAAGGGTGGCATGCTTCATGGTGGGATAACTGGGCTGGGGGGAGAAGGAGGTCCGGATGTCAACCAAATACCACCAATGCTGGCCATACACACACCTACTCTGCAAAAACACATTGCACACGTGGGACCAGTCACTCCCAAAGTAAAAGCCCTGGCAAGATGGCTGACACATGGGCATGAGAAATGATGTGCCTGCAATTCACACCCATGCACTGGCCAACCCAAACACGTACACACTCACAGCCATTGCAACTCTATGTTTACACACACTGTCAGGGGATGCAGTGTCCATGGGTGCCCCCTGGCCTGGCTGTGAAGGTGTGACTTGCAGATGACAACTGTGGAGAATCAGACAAACTACATAGCACAAAACACACAGGAAGTCACAGAGACATCATTGACAGGGGACACCTGACAGTGAATGCAATGGACACACCAATATACCGGACACTGTACCATGGTGTCAGTCACACAAGTTGCGGTTGTGATCTGCATTCCACTCCCACATCGTTCGGCAACATATGCATCCTTCACACAACACACCACTCACTGTCATAGACACTGTAGACACAAGCACCAAGCTGGACTGCATTTGAGGAGACATGCTACTCACAGCAGCAGAACTGCAACACACACCACTGGCCATCACTGTCATGACAATGGAAAAGCCAGAGAGCTGCCGTGCCCAATCCTTATCACCATGGAGGACATTGACAAGATTAATCACGTTTGCACGTACAAAACTCAGCAACAACATCATTAGCTACGTTAACAACATCACTTGTATGAAATGAGACGTGAACTAGGAACCCAGACAACAACACAGATACTCCCAAGAGATCCCAGGCATACCGGACTGTGACCATGTTGTCCAGACACACCAATGTGACGCACAAAGACTGGCAAAAACTGCCACCACACATGTCCCAATCTTGAAAGATATCCTAAGTGGAATTGCACGTATGTCCCTGTTAAAGGACAAATGTGGACAAGGATGACACACCTGTGTCAGGCACGTGATGGCCCTTGAGTAGCAATGGCCATGTACAGCCAATCAATACATGAGCTGGTCATGCACACACCTCAACATTCACATTGAAATGCTTCAGGTTGGCAGGACAATGTGCTACAACAATATCAACCTCTGGCTGTGACAACTTAGGACAATGCAATGTACAGGCACGCATCCAGATGTACAGTCACAACTGTCATGTGTTTGAACCATTGATGCCTGTAGAAACATAACATACATTGTGTGTCTCTTCCAAACACAGGTGATGATGGGGACACAGCAGCAGATGATGAGGAGTCCCTGTCCCAGGCTCCGGTGGCCCCTGAGCTCTCTGGTGTGGAACAGCCTCTGCCCTCCTCGGATGGCGAAGACCTACCTGGCCCCTCCGGTGTGAGTCATCATGCAGCACCAGCAGGACCACCATCTGCACCCCCTGCACCCACTCCTCCAACATCTGCCAACACACAGACCACCCCCGCCGACACGGACAGACCAAGGACACTGAATGACAACAGCACAGGGACCCCGGCCCCCCGGGAAGCAACGGACAACAACCCCAGTACCAACCCCCAAGGGGGCCTAGGGTCACCTGTGCGTGCCACCACAGGTCCCGCACGTGTGGCCAGGGGTGGTGGGAGGGGTGGTAGGCAGAGGTCGCTGTTTGCAGAGGGGTCTGGACTGCATGATGACCCACAACTGGTACGCATTGCAGATGCGTACCAGAATAGCACCGGAGAGGTCAGCCAGGTAGTGGGGATCCTCAAGGACATTCAACAGCAGCAGGCTGCCCATCATGCCCGCTTGGACTCCCACATGTCCCGTGTGGAGACACACATGTCTGGCATGGAGTCCAAGTGGGACACATTGGAAGAACTGACAGCGGTGCAGAGGGACATATTGACATGCCTCCGCCAGATTAGCACCAACATGTCCACACCTCCCTGTGTGCCCACAACATCTGGTGCCGCAACAACTGCAACTGCCACAGGGAGGGAGGATGACTCTGGTGGAGAGTCCTCTGCACCGCAGCGGCCTGCACGTGAGGGTCCCCCAGAAAGAAGAGGGGTCGTCCGAGGAAGGACAACTGAGAGGCAGATGGCCATGTACATCCCCCAGGAACCCAACACCTGTTCTGGAAATTCTCCTTTGTGTGCAAACTGTTCACCCTGTCGAATGCAACCCAACTCTCCCACATGACATGGGGAGTTTAAGTTGGACTAATGTATCAGATGACTGTGGACTTTACTCAGGACATTTCTGCTACCAACACTTCCAACTCATCTGGGAACTTTGGATTCCAATCCCAATGTACAGCACCCACCATCCTGTGCACTATCCTCACACATGTATGTAAATAAACTCACTAATACACCATACTTGCCTCTGTTGTGATTCCAACGTGGTATTTTGTCATGGAGATGATGATCTGCTAAATGACACTGTGCATGCTAACTGCTACAGCAATTCCAACACCGTCATGTGAGTCATGGCGACGTGACACATATGAGGGAGACACACCACTAGGGCAACACAACACATACACACCAGGGCCATCTGACTCATCGCCTACACTGATGTTGCCAGGAAATACAGTGGAATGCACAGACACCACACCTATTCAGAGTCTGTGTTAACTAGCCCACAGGTGCAGTAAGCAAATGTCAGTCAGATGTGTGACCACAGACAACGCACATCCCAAAGTGAAGCACAGGTTTATTACACATTTGCAACATGTTGTTTCCACTACAGATGCAAGGTAATCCCACGTGGCAGTGGCCACACAGTCAACAAGTGTTGAAGAAATAAAGTCCAGGGGTGTGTGGCACATCACCTGTAGGGAAACGACTGCTTCCACCCTGGAAGTTGAATCATGGTGTCGGGGGATCACAGTTGACCAAACAACTCTGAAAGTACCCTGTGAAGGACAGACATGACACACAGTTAAAAGCACTGAAGAACAGGACAGAACTGCAATACTCATGCCCAATACATGTCACAAGATACCTACACAAAACCAAGTTAGCATGTCAACACTGTTGGGGAGTACAGACTACCTGTAAGGACACATCGCTGCACGCATCCAGTCAAGTAGCACATGGCCACACTCAAACAGCAACAGAGCACCACCAACACATATCATGCAAACTCAAATCATTGACATAACATCTCTGTATACTCACATTCAGCTGAAGAAGTTGGTGATGAGCTGTGTGCGGACATCACCCTCATCATCATCATCATCACTGGCATCGTGGCCCAGGCCAGGATCCTCCACAGGTGGCGGATGTTGGTCATCGTCATCCAGGATGAGAGGCAACTCCTTCCGCACTGCCAGGTTGTGTAGCATGCAGCAGACGATGAAAATCTTGCACACCTTTGCAGGGGCATATGGGAGGGCCCCTCCTGTCTTGTCCAGGCAGCGAAAGCGGCTCTTCAGGAGACCAAATGTCCGCTCGATCACTCTCCTGGTCCGACCATGTGCCTCATTGTAGCGCATCTGGGCTGGTGTCACAGGGTTCCTGAGGGGTGTCAGCAACCACGGCATGTTGGGGTATCCGGAGTCACCTACATACAGACAATTGCACATTAGCTGAGTTGGAAAAGAGGGTGGAATACAACATTGCAGAACACACACAATGGTACAAAGTCAGTACACACCGACAAGCCAGGCACGCTGGTTCTGCATCTGTGACATCATCCTCGGGATGCGACTACTCCTCATCACGTAGGCATCGTGTGCAGAACCGGGGAAACGTGCACACACATGTGAGATGCTCATATCTGCAAGACATACCACCAGAGCATTGATAGAATGGAAAATGTTTCCTGTTCCTGTATGCCTGCTCATGTGCCTGTGGTGGTACCAAAGCCACATGTGTCCCATCAATGGAGCCGATGACATGTGGCATCCTCCCCAGGGCATAGAAGTCACTCTTGACGTCAGTGAGTTGTTGACGTTTAGGGAAATAGATGTACTGGTTCAAGTATGTTAACATTGCCTCCAAAACATCGCGTAGCACACGGCTGAACATGGTCTGTGACATCCCACCAGCAGACGCCACAGTGTGTTGAAAGGTACCGGTGGCAAAGAAGTGTAGGGCTGCCATCACCTTCACCTTGGGGGTCAGCGCTGTAGGGTATGGCCGGCCAGGTAGCAAATGTGGGGCCAACTGGCCAACCGCCCGCCAATTCCTCAATCAGCGGCCTGTTGAAGCGGTACCGTCGGATGCAGTCACGTTCCACCATGGTTGCAAGGTCAGGGAATGGTCTATGGACAGCTGGTGCCCTGCAGTACATAGGTGAACAAAGAAAGATTGTCAGTCACCCCACATATGTGGCATTGACCATACTCAATATCACATGATACATCATTACGAGACACAAGTACTTGATGTGTGTGCCGTTCTGTATGGACATATATGGCACCTACATGGCCATCATCTAACATCTCAGTTCAACATGTGTTGACAACAAGTTCCAGGTTGTGCTATGGGAAATCATTAGGCTGTGTCACAGTACCCATGTACTGCTGTCACGTTCCAAACACACACCACAGTGACAAGTGAGGACAGATGTGCCCCAGGCATCACAGCTCTTTGACAGGTAGATTCCCAGGGACCCTGTATTGCCACATGGACACTGGCATGACATGGCGTATCATGTACACGCCAGCAAAACAACCATGACTCCCACAGGTAGTGGCCCCTGTTGCCTCTGCAGGACAGACATGGACGTCTGTGACACACACACGCACAACATCAAAGTCGATGCACAAACAACGTGGATGTGGAGACTGTCTCCCATTGTGCACATGGAATCAGAGACATCTGAAACACAACATGCACACAGACTGTGGAGGGCCATCACAATTGTGGCAATGGGTCACCCTGTGACGTACATACCATCCCACATGGGACTCAGGGTGTATGTGACATAACATACACATATACAACCTGGAAATGTGACCATGCCACATGCTCTGAACTGAACAGTTGCACATCACAGTGGTCATGTGCACAACACACAAAGGATTCTGTCCCCATGAACACGTGCACAGCCTGGGAGTGGCTGCCCCCAAGTGCCACCCAACAAACCACATGTTGACCCCCATACACACACAGGTAATGCAGCCTTACATGCCTTAGGATACAGTGTGGACAGGCTGTGGTGTTGTAGGTGTGCCCCTGAGTCCCTGGCAAGTAATTGTGGCTGGCATACGTTCACCTGTGACAACCATGGTGACATATGCGAGTGACTTGTACAGGGACGCGTCGTACAGCAATGGACCGATCCGTGCGCACGCATTGGCCATTGCATATGATGTTGACGGATGCGTGTTGTGTTTCGAAATACGCGTCGTACAGCAATGGACCGATCCGTGCGCACGCATTGGCCTTTGCATATGAAGTTGACGGATGCGTGTTGTGTTTCGAAATACGCGTCGTACAGCAATGGACCGATCCGTGCGCACTCATTGGCCATTGATTATGATGTTGACGGATGCGTGTTGTGTGACGAAATACGCGTCGTACAGCAATGGAACGATCCGTGCGCACGCATTGGCTATGGACTGACATGGTAACGGACGCGTATTCGAAGCTTTTATGAGTCGGATGCAGTGAATTCAGTTGGCCACCCACAACAATGTTGCAAATTCATGGGTGTCATCAAGTTGAAATTTTGAAGGATGCTGTAGGCGTGTATAAGTGGTGCAATTCCATGGATTGGCCAGATTCAGAAGATGCAAACGACTTGGACCTATCACTTTGGACACATGGGACAGTATCTGCCTCTGCAGCACACATATAATGCTGGCTGTTCCCCTGAGAGCTCACTTGCCTGCACTACATGCTCCAGGACGACATCTGCCACCACCACTGCTGCTGTCTCTGCATCCTCTGGCTACTGCAATGGCACGTACTGTGGAGAGAGCCCCAGCCTTCAGCACTGAGGAGAACCAGGCCCTGCTGGACAGCCTCCTTCCACAGTACAGCAAGCTGTATGGGAAACCAGGGGAGCAGGTGAGTGTGCTGTCCACTGCCTTACTAATTGTGCATGTTGTCTGACTAGCAAGACTTACAGTGTGTACACCAGTGGCTAGCATGCTCACTGAGTAGTTGTCACCCCCCAAAGTGTGTAGTTACATGCACTGAACAGGTATAGTGCAGTAACAGTGCATTCCAACAAGGTTTTACTTCCCAGGCAATGATACCATTTAGTAACTGCTGGACAACTGTTCATAGCCATAGTTGCACTACCTGTGTACATCATATGCCCCTGTGATTGAGACATGTATATCCAACTGTGTGATGCACGGATATGTTGCATGTGTAGTAATGGCCTTTTCACTTTGTCATCCTCACAGGTTGATGCCCACCAGAAGCAGGAGATCTGGCTGACCATCGCCCGGGCAGTACGATCTGTGGGGGTCTACAGGCGCAGGATCCGCAACTGCCAGAAGAGGTGGCAGGACCTTCGTGGCTGGACCCGGAGGATCGCAAGGGTCCAGCTGAAGCTGTCGCCTCCTCGCAGGAGGGGCGGACACCGGACCCTGACCCCCACATGCTCCAGATTCTGGCGGTGGTCTTCCCTGACCTGGATGGGCAGCTGAAGGCCAGACAGCAGCAAGGAGGGGGTAAGTGCTAGCCTTTTCTGGGTACTATGACTAACATGCTCTATGCACTCCTTTAGCCTGGTTCCACTTCCACAGTACGACTGTCTTGTCGTCCTGGACTCATGTCCCTCACTTGTGTCATGCCCCCTCCTCATCTGATACACAGGTGTGGCCCTTACAGTCTGTGACTTAGGTCACTTGGGTACTGTGTACTTGCAGTTACCTGTGGTTCAAGTTGGGGACAGCATCAGTTACAGGAACTTTGTTGTGGGCTGCATGGGTGGTACAATTGCTCACACAATGCCTGTGATCTGACATGTACTCTGGGTATGGCTTTAATATGTGTTCCAATTGCTGCTCTGACTCACCACATGTCTGGGGTATGTGCCACACACCCATGCTGCAGCAGAGACCAAGGTAGGAGCCTCAGAAGTATGTACATCATGTGTGTGACACATGCATAGCCACCTGCCTAGTGTTCAGGGTAATACCATGTTGCACATGGACCAGGACTGTAATGCCTACTCCGGACATCGAAGGCACTCTGTTCTCCCACTCCCGTGTGTCAGCATACATATTGGGCATTGTGAAGAGTGCACTCAGGTGTCTGCCTCTGTGTCACCGTGGTGTGGCCTTGCTTTTTGGACTCCTGGAGTGTTTAACAATTTGGGGTGGCCAGCCATCTGAGTTGTGACTATAGGATCTGCACATTGGTTAATGCATAGGTCTCTGATCCCTTGACTGTGCACAATGGTGTATGAAACATTGAGGTGCAGGCAGCTTTGGTTCATTCTCATCAGACGGTGAAGTGCTCATGTGTATGGATTTGTGTTTGCAGTCACTCAAATGTCTCATTTGAATGACGTGGGATCATCTTAGTCCTCATGATGTGGGTGGCCAGGGGTGCACATGTGCACCTGTCAGCTACAGGGCTTGCATTCCCAAAACTTCCATGATTGTGACACAGTGCAGACTGGTGTTGTGTGTATGCACTGCCCCTGTGACAGGAGACAGTTATGACTGACTTGCCAGACAGGCCTGTGCCATGACATTCAACTTGCAAAGGGTGATCCAGCAGTAGTGTGATATGTCCTGCATGCACACCATTGTCGCATTGTCTATCAGGACATGAGGACATCATTGTGTCTGGTGATGGAACCAAAACCCGCATATCGACAGAGACTCTGCCCATCACTTTTCCTGACACATGTACTGAGTCAGTGGCAGGAGATGGCATGTGTTTGGAGTGACACATTTCCATATGTTCTCTTGGATGTCCAACAACTGTGTATGTGGTGCATGTGTGCACATATGATTAGTGGCATCCAACAGGCACCAGACAGATGGGTGCATGGACAGGTAGGATATGAGTGGCATGAATGACTGTCAGGCAGACAATGGGCTTCTTCAAATCAGTGTCAGCACTTATTGCAATGTCTAGCAAATGATGGCAGGGCTTGCTCTGTGATGTGCTGTACTTACTGTGATGTGTGTGGTCAGTACAGGTGACTAATGTTGCTCTGTTTATCCTGATTGTTTGCAGATACATCCACGGCACAGGAGGAGACAGCTCCACGGACCAAGAGGAGCGGCAGAGCCAGACTGGGTCCACTGCAGAGGAGACCGAGGGACCCAGTGGCACGGAGGGTGAGGGGAGCCACACTGAGGAGACCTCAGCTACGACCACCTCGGCTGAGGAACACAGCACGTCCAGTGAGGACTCCCTTGTGGAGGCGGGTGTCAGCAGACCACAGACAAAATCGAGCAAGTCTATCCCCGCCACCACCACCATCTCCACCCTCCCATCTGCTCCCATCCCACATGTCCGTGGAGGCTCCTGTGTAGGGGAGCGTGTCTCCTTCATGCCAGGCACCGCACCCCCTGCCTCTGTCTCCCCTGCTGCCCTGAGTGTGGAGTCTGTGGACTTGCTGAAACAGATCCATGTAGGGCAGACATCAATGCTGAGTGTCCTCCATGCACACACGGGTCTGTTGACACAACTGGTGTCATTCATGGAGGGCATGTCATCTGGCATGTCTGCCCTACAGCGGACCAATCAGTCCATGGCCTCCTCACTGACGGCAGCAGTGTCCCTCCTGCAACAGTCCCTCACCCCTCCTACCTCTGCCCCATCCACAATCCCCAGCACCCTACCTGTCCCAAGCACACACACACCGGCACAGGCACGCACCAGCACAGACACAAGCAGCACACAGACACACACGCCAAAATCCAGACGCACACGCACGCACAGTCAGGGGACTGATACCTCACTCACAGGGGATGGGGCCCAGACACACACACACGCATCCACGAGCACTCCGCAGTCCTCAGATACCTCTCCCTCCAAAACCCCTTCCCTTGCCTCACCTGCAACGCCCCCCTCCCAGAAGCTCTTCCTCTGTGAGCTTGGCCTCTTCCCCACAGATCCATCTGACCTAACGTACAGGCGGAAGAGGCCACCACCACACACAGAGGGGAGTGCCCCTCACACCCGGACACCCTCCCCCAGGCACAGGCAGACTGAGGACCCCATTAGGAAGTCCCCCTGCACCAGGAAGGGCAAGACCCCACCACCACCACCACGCAGCTCCACCACACAGTCTCTCTCCTCCATCCCCCAGGCCACCACTCCACAGGTTCCCCCGCCACACCCTGCCCCAGGTTCCCCCACACACCAATACCGCATCCCCAAACTGCTTAGGCCCTCCCCCCTACCACTTGCTCTTCCACCCCCAACCCAGACACTCGGCCTGTTTGTGCCACTGGTGTGGAGACCGGGTCCCCCCTCTGTCCTGCCCACCTCATCTGCCCCCCTTCCACTCCCTTGGAGTTATGCACTGCAGTGGAGTCCACAACCACCCCGTCTGACTTGGGCACTGCAGTGGGGACCCAGTCCACTCCATCTGACCGGCCCACTGCAGTGGTGCCAGCACCCACACCATCTGACTTGTGCCCTACAGTGGTGCCGGCCCCCACTGAGTCAGACACCTCCACTGCAGTTGCCGGTGACACTCCTGCACCCACCACCCCTTCACTGCCTCCTTCTGGCATCCCCTTATACTGTCCCTGCGGTGCCTGGCCTGCCCCTTGTATGCCCCTTTGAGGGGGATGTCCCCTGTCCGTACCAGTGCAGGCAAGCAATGGGTGACAAGTTGTCACATGTCACCCTGTTCGGACTGTGAATGTGGACTGGCCATTGGCCTTAGTTTCTTTTGGACTTCCAATTTTTCATTCACATTGGCTGAATAAAGCGTCTTTTTGTTTACTAGTGGTTTTGCTTTTGTTGTACATGATGTAGATGAGTATCATCATGCATTTGCTGTTGTAATAGTGTTCAGATCAGGAAAATGAAGTGTTGCTGTGATGGACTCCATGTGGTCCATGGGATATGTGTCCTAATCTAGTCTCAATCCATAGCATCCTTTGCTGCAGTCTGAGGGTGTAATGTTCAGCATTTGACACAGGGATGTACGTTTTGCATTTGTAATTTAACATCTGTGGCTTACACTCATGCACATCTGGTGGGCTTACCACTGTTCAATGTTTCTATTTCCCTGACTGTGTGCCCATCTCCACTGGACATGCAGTTTAGCACATCAATGTTGAAGGACTCATCTGTGTATACAGTGCAACTTGCTTGACACGTGTTTTGGGTATATGCAGATGACTGAAGTGACACTCCCGTACCCAGGCTGATGTGAGCAGAGCCTTCAGTGTGTTGTAATTGTTGACTCACTGACCGAGTGTTCTGCTGACATGTTTGAGTCGTGCACAGACAAGGTTTGGCACAGCGGACCTTCCACAGGAGTGGAGTGCCCTCATGGCAGTGTGTAATCCCGTGACATTGCCTGGGCCCGTGTTGTGTGCTTTGTAAGCATGTCTGTGTGTGTTCCCTTCCCTTTTCCTACACAGGCTGTGTCCCTACGGATGTTCCTGTTTGTGATGCTTGCTGAGTTGTCCTGTGTTCATCCAGCATCTTGGACCTGGTTTCTCCGTGATGTGGGTGAATGGCAAACTAATGTTCCTCAGGTTGTCATCCCTAGTTGTCTTTGTTGTCAGGGCTGGGGATGTGGGCAAACGCAGATGGGACACAGTCAGGATTCCCCTTGGCACTTGTTGGTTACACAAGTCATGTAATTTACAGTTTGTGGTAGCTTTCAGTGATTGTGACACGTTGTGTGTGTGACTGCTGCCACTCCTCAGGGTCAGAGCTGCAATGTTGGAAGTTGTCTACGTGTGTTCTTTGTGGGTCACCTTGGCTTCTTCATTGGTGTGTGACTGTGGCCGGGATCCCATTGATTGGGGTGGATTTCACGTCATGCCCATGTACCGTGTACTGTGCAGTGTGTCAGACATTCACGAGTCTTGTTGACTGGCCAGGTGTGATGGGTTTCTGCACCTTAGTTCCCACAACCACCCCTGGGATTGTCATGGGTGCATGTGCAATGTCACCAGTCCATGTGAGCTTCACTGCTGCACATTGGTGGAGATCAAGGTGTGTGGTGTTGAGTGTGTGCAAAGGTGAGTTGTTGCACGGCTAGACCCCTACCTCCATATTGGCCTTGGCTGACAGGCCGTGCTGATTGATTTGTGCTTGTGTAGGTGTGATGGTAGTTTGTTGCTCAGGACACATGGCTGTGGTTCACAGTGTGAACGACATCTACCTTTGTCACCACAGTGGGATTATCATGCAGGCTAGTGTCACCACAATGTGGGGTCCCTGGGGGTAGTGCTGTGGTGGGTCTGTCTCTTGCTGTGTTAGTTGCTGTTCCTACAGGCTTGTGTGACATGTGTAATTTGGGCTCCTTCTCATCTAACAATGCCTGATTGCCCACATAGGGGAATCCGATCCATGAGTTACTTTTGTATGGCACTGTATACACATCTGTGTAATTGGAATTCAGGCCTCCTCATGTGTTGTGTGGTTGCCTGGGGACACTGGCACACCCCCCCCATCACCTGTTGTGTTTGATATGCAGTGTGAGGCTGCCTGTTTGTGTTTGTGCATCTGCACCACTGCATTGGCATATCTTTAGTGTGCCATTGCCTGTATGTTGTTTGGAGGATTTCCCATGCTGTCCCTGGGACTCCTAGGTCATCAGTCAGCACAATAATCATGGTTTGTATGTCCCATTGCTGCCATGGTATGGTATTTGTTCACCTCACATCTACAGTCTCCACAGGATATCTACATTTGTGTGTCCATTAGTGCAGATATGTGGGTATGCATTATGATGGTCACTTCTGGCATTGTGTAATTGATAAATGGAGACAATGTCAGTACCCATGGGTGATGTTTGTCTGCACATGGCCAAAGGTATGTTTTATTTGCACTGCACTGTTTGCCTCACCCAATCTATGTTGCTATGGGACACAACCACTACTTTGCCACTGATGTGTTTGTTGTTCTGTGACCAGGAATCATCCATGCTGTTTGGCAGTTGCAGCTTTTTCCATGACAACACTTACCTTTTGGACACTGTGATGATGGGGTTTAGACCCCATTCCCACAGTGGTCATAGTCTGCTTGCATTGTGAAGGCCACACACATTTTTGTGTGCCACATGTGATAGGGGGTCACATTGTATGTTCAATGTCATGTTCAGTGTTGTAGGCATTTGACACAGACTACACACTCTTGTCATGATGTTGGGGGGATGTCTTTTGGTGACATTCCTTATGTTGGAGTATGCTGGTTGTGTCATGCATTACCCATCCTATGAGTGGGGATGGTAGTAGTGGTAGGCATCCAGCCCCCCATGAGGAGGGATGGTGGTAGTGACAGGCATGCAGCCCCCCATGAGTAGGGGTGGTGGTAGTGGTAGGCATCCAGGCCCCCATGAGTAGGGGTGGTGGTAGTGGTAGGCATCCAGCCCCCCATGAGTAGGGGTGGTGGTAGTGGTAGGCATCCAGGCCCCCATGAGTAGGGGTGGTGGTAGTGACAGGCATCCAGCCCCCCATGAGTAGGGTTGGTGGTAGTGGTAGGCATCCATGTTATGTTATGTTACCGTGACTTATATAGCGCAAACAGCTGCCCCAGCAAAGGGGCATCCCGGTGCTGACAGCTGTTCACCCTCCCTCTGAGCCCATAAAGTTTGCAGATGTCTGGAAAGTTCTCCACACAGTCTGCCCCCAGCCAGGACCTGTGCTAACACCGCCTGCAGCCCCCACTGCAGTGTGCACACATTGCACACACTCCACACAGCTTGTCCGGTAATGACGTAACCAGATCCCGGCTGGCGCTTTTAAACATTGTGTTATGTTATGTGTTATCCATCCCCCTATGAGTGGGGATGGTAGTAGTGACAGGCATCCAGCCCCCCATGAGTAGGGGTGGTGGTAGTGGTAGGCATCAATCCCCCTATGAGTGGGGATGGTAGTAGGGACAGGCATCCAGCCCCCCATGAGTAGGGGTGGTGGTAGTGGTAGGCATCCATCCCCCTATAAGTGGGGATGGTAGTAGTGACAGGCATCCAGTCCCCCATGAGTAGGGGTGGTGGTAGTGGTAGGCATCCATCCCCCTATGAGTGGGGATGGTAGTAGTGACAGGCATCCAGTCCCCCATGAGTAGGGGTGGTGGTAGTGGTAGGCATCCATCCCCCCATGAGTAGGAGTGGTGGTAGTGGTAGGCATCCAGGCCCCCATGAGTAGGGGTGGTGGTAGTGACAGGCATCCAGCCCCCATGAGTAGGGCTGGTGGTAGTGGTAGGCATCCAGGTCCCCATGAGTAGGGGTGGTGGTAGTGGTAGGCATCCAGCCCCCCATGAGTAGGGGTGGTGGTAGTGGTAGGCATCCAGGCCCCCATGAGTAGGGGTGGTGGTAGTGACAGGCATCCAGGCCCCCATGAGTAGGGGTGGTGGTAGTGGTAGGCATCCAGCCCCCCATGAGTAGGGGTGGTGGTAGTGGGAGGCATCCAGGCCCCCATGAGTAGGGGTGGTGGTAGTGACAGGCATCCAGCCCCCCATGAGTAGGGGTGGTGGTGGTGGTAGGCATCCATCCCCCTATGCGTGGGGATGGTGGTAGTGACAGGCATCCAGCCCCCCATGAGTAGGGGTGGTGGTAGTGGTAGGCATCCATCCCCCCATGAGTAGGGGTGGTGGTAGTGGTAGGCATCCAGGCCCCCATGAGTAGGGGTGGTGGTAGTGATAGGCATCCAGCCCCCCATGAGTAGGGGTGGTGGTAGTGGTAGGCATCCAGGCCCCCATGAGTAGGGGTGGTGGTAGTGGTAGGCATCCAGCCCCCCATGAGTACAGGTGGTGGTAGTGGTAGGCATCCAGGCCCTCATGAGTAGGGGTGGTGGTAGTGACAGGCATCCAGCCCCCCATGAGTAGGGGTGGTGGTAGTGACAGGCATCCAGCCCCCCATGAGTAGGGGTGGTGGTAGTGGTAGGCATCCATCCCCCTATGAGTGGGGATGGTAGTAGTGACAGGCATCCAGCCCCCCATGAGTAGGGGTGGTGGTAGTGGTAGGCATCCAGGCCCCCATGAGTAGGGGTGGTGGTAGTGACAGGCATCCAGCCCCCCATGAGTAGGGGTGGTGGTAGTGGTAGGCATCCAGGCCCCCATGAGTAGGGGTGGTGGTAGTGGTAGGCATCCAGGCCCCCATGAGTAGGGGTGGTGGTAGTGACAGGCATCCAGCCCCCCATGAGGAGGGGTGGTGGTAGTGGTAGGCATCCATCTCCCTATGAGTGGGGATGGTAGTAGTGACAGGCATCCAGCCCCCCATGAGTAGGGGTGGTGGTAGTGGTAGCCATCAGGCCCCTATGGGTGTGTATGGCATTGGTGATAGCCATCCCGCCCCTATGGTTCTGCTGTTGCTAGTGTGCGTCATTTCTGCATCCCTATGTGTGTGTGACATATGTTGGGTACGTGTCGTTTGTTTGTGTAGTGGGTGTCTGACTTACCGTCTGTGCCGTACGCGTCCGTACCGGTTCCGGTAATAGATGTACAGTATTGGTAGGACCTGCACGATGGGATTCATGGTTGGTTCGTCTCGTTCGGGTTTCTCGTGGCTTCGACTCGTACTCGTAGCTGGCTTGTTCGTCTCGTATCCGTGGATTGTCTTGTGGCGCGAATCGCAGCTTATGTGCAGCTCTCCCGGATGCTCTGACGTGCCGGACGTAGCGACCAGTCCGGCGCGTACGGAGTGCGCATCGTACTAGTCCGGCCGGAAGGTGCTGCGTATTTACTTCCGTGCGACTCGAATCGGCGTTTACGGATCCAGCTCAGTCGGGGAACTGGAGCTGGAATGGGAACGTACGGCTCGCTCGGAATTTTAGCAGTAATGCGCATCGCACTTGCTCGCTCGGACGACTGTTCGAATCGTTCGGGAAAAACGCGTTCGGCTCGTATTTTTTCCGGACAAATCGTATTCGGTGCGCTTCCGGCCAAGATCGGAATTGACACCTATGTTTTTGCAAATGATATTTATGACTTCGATATTTTAAGATTCATTATTACTGACCTTAAATTCGATATTCTTGACATTGATATTCTTGCTGATGATATTTCCATATCACGATATTTGAAACTCGATATTTTGGTAAGGGGATATTATTGATTCGATATGCTGTCTAAATACCAATATGTGTATGTCCACTGTAATTGTAGTCATAGATGAATAGAAAAAACAATTTGACAATTGTGCCCAATAACAAATCAAAAAGGAAACCTTAGCATTTGCAAGTGGTGTCACTGTGACACAGAGAAAACGTTTTACCCTAGCAAACACAGGAGAGGTAAATCTTTCCCAAGGCACCTAGAAAATGTTCACTACGAGACAATGGTCTTCTGTGACAAATGTAATTGATGGCTTGCCCTCACAACCTTATCTAGAGTTTCTCTTGTGGTGTATTCGATTTCGCATGGAAAGTTAATGCGAGTCTGTGAGATTTAGGAAAAAACGCCATTATTGCTTTCATGCAGTTTTGTGGCAGTCAAGAGAAGTGCACGCTGCTGTAGATAATACTGGGTTGTTTAAAGCAAGCATGGACTTCTGTACGAGTGCTCCATATAAGGTGTTGCTACCGCACCTATTGGAATTATGAATTGTAGGGATTTTAACACACCTGGTAAATTCAGGCTGTGAGAAAATCAAACCTGCTGAAATATACCAGGTGGAAAGTGTCCGACAAATACTGGCACAGTCATATTTTGGATTAGTGCAAAGACTTAAGGCAACTAACTGCTTATTCATCAGCACAATATTTGCAACATGAAATGAAAGAACCAAAGAATACTTTTTTATCCAAAAATACAAGACATAATTTTATTGTTACTAATGAATACACATTACAATGTAAACTCACTCATACTAGCTCACTCATGTCCACATGTCATATTTTGGTGCAGCAAGCACCAAAATCCAATGTTATGCCCATTTTGTGGGCAAACCCTGTAATAGGCGATAGTTATTGCACCTGATAAAATCGAATACCTCTGTATTGGATTACATCATGCATGATAATTACCACACTGGACACCAGGGGCACTCATAATGAAGCCCCATGGGTGGAGGCAGGAAGCCTGTACTGCTATTGCTCTGGCTTCTTGTGTGCTTGCGCACACAGGCAGGAGCAGGCTGGAGTCTCTGCAGAAAATTGCTCTTTTACCACAGTCTCCATCCCTAAGGCTCTATTTTTAATATGGTTTGAAATGTATATACATATTATTGGTACCCAGAGAGATGTTCAGTGATCAGGGGATCAGTGCTTTAATAAGTGCATACCCCACTGCAGGAACATTGCTATTGCATTCATTTTTTCATGTTGCTCAGAGTCAAATAGCGCTGGACACCCAACCTGGAATCCCTAGGACCTGAAAAAGTAAGGAGTAGACCTAAAAAATAAAATGGGGGGCTAAATTGGCCTTTTTCATTAAAATACAACATTAGGGTGGGGGTAAATTTAAGAGAACGCATGTTCAACTCCAGTAATAGGTGGGAAGTAGAGAATCTGGCCATCACAACCATCATGTTACGACACATTCCTCAGGCCAGACATTCCCCACCAATTTCTTCCAGTACTGCATGAGCTGCGCTGTGAAGTGTAGTATGCTATCAAGGGTGACTGTGTGGAGAGTAAGAGTCCATGGAGCAGGAAGTTGCCACCATCCAAATGTGAGGGAACAAGGGCATGAACAGAAGTTATGAAGTCGCTTTCTGGAAGAAACAGTTTCACTTTCTTTAGGAGAGCAGGCACCAGGCTATCTATGCTCTTTTGCAACGTGTTCCTTGGAAGTGAGGTCATCAGGGTCTAATGTAGGTTTCTTTAGCAGCAAATGACTGGGTGTTCAGTGAAGTTGGGATTCAAAGTTGTCAGGTTGCATGTCATTGAGCCAGGTTTGTACTATACTTGCTTACTGTTCTTGGCAATAGCAGAAATGTTGTCTTTGTTGCTTTGTGCTTCAGGTTGGTGCTAGGCACCCAAGTCTGGATGAGGTGCAGACAGCGTTTGAGGAATTGGATAACTAGAATAGAGGAGACTTTCAAGCAGAGTTGTGTTTCATTGGCAGATTGGTAAATCTTGATGCTGTTACCTGTGAGTAGAACCCCAGGCAGCTCCATGTAGAGGTCGAAGATGACAGGAAGTAGTATGGAACCCTTGGGGAATCTGCAGGTGATAGAAGTCTTTTGGGACTAAGAGGTACTCACCCATGTGAACAAACTGGTGTTGTTTGGAAAGGTAGTTGGAGAACCAGTGAAGTACATCACTGATTACGCCAATCTTTACTCGTACCTTTCCCTACTAAATGTAATGTAGATGGTCTTTTATTTACCTACTAAAAGTGGTAGAAAGGAGAAAAACAATTCAAGATCATACTTTCAATTTAGTCAAGCTGTAATAGACCACAGACTCCGTCTTTATGTTTGTGGATTTATTATAAGGCCAAAAATAATTGAATTTAAACACACCTCAATATTAGAGTATAGAGGTACAAGAAAATCAATACAGAGCCGATTTTACGAATATAGGTCATTCAGCACAGAAGGCATAATATGATGAACTCCAAAATCAAGATACAGCAAAGGATGGAAGCGGAGTCCAATTCTCTTTTCATTTAAGAAGGGGCAAAATCTTTCCCTACTCTACTCTCAATGAGCATTCTACCTATCTCCCTTATATCATATCCCAAAGGTGTCAGCACGTGTTGACTTCCTAAGAAGTACTCACGTCAAAATGGGTCTGATAGCATAAAGCTATGGAGCTTGCTCTAAGATGCGCCTGCTCCTCCGAAAGCTGGTAGAAGTGTGTCTATCCTGTCCCTGCGCATTATACAAAAAGACAATAATCGGCCCCCAATGTGTCATATGTTAACCTTTTCCACTTGCAACGGTTTTCCGTAAGTTTCCACAGAAGCTTTAATTAGCTGCCTCTTCTTCCAGTGGCCTTGGTTCCCAGATAGGCTATGCACGAAGGTGTCCTCCCTTCTCGCCTTTCAGTCCTCTTCAAAGACATTCCGAGTATCTCCTTAAATCTAAGAATAACGAGGTCAAATTCCTGCACCTGCAGTAGGATGAGAACATACTGTCTTCGAGCACACCAGAATTTATTTAATTAATACTTGAGCAGCTAAGGAGAAACGAAACTCAAAACAACTACCAATTTAGGCCTACAGACCGGGTAACTTAACTCAACATGGTTACATTATATGAATACAACGTCATCCTACACATTACACATACAGGAATTATATTTCTAATACATACAAGATCCTACTTAAATGTGCTCACTTCACTTTAATACTAATATGGCGTGAATAAATGCATTTTAATAATCGTAAAACACTGCACACGACAAAATATATATATGAGTACGTTTGTATCAGGAATATAGTGCACACCTACAAATTAGAGTGCTGTAAGCGCTCTATCAGTTCCCCCCTCTTATGACTAGTGTCATAACACCAACCTTTTCCCTTCTTATAAGTTTCTCCTTGTAGAAGAGACCGACCTAAACAGAGGTTGTAGCTTGCCGTCCCTGCCTAAATCTTTCCAACCCTTTCAGATGTAGATAATGACTGTCCTGCAGTCGTTCTAATTGATGCTCTCGCTTTTTCAAAGAATTTTCAGCATGTCGTGCCTTTCGCCATTGGTAAGCCTTAATGACTCCCAACAGTACAATTATACAAATGACAGCTATTATGATAGGTTTCAAGATGTATCCTATTATTCCTTGTCCCAAACTTCCAAACCAGCTTCCTATCTTGCCAAATCCCTTGTCAATTTGTTCCCAGAGTCCATCAGCAGCCAGATCACGTAAATCTTGATGTATCTCTGAAATATTGCTAATGTACTTCCTTATATCCCGACTATTGTCAGGAATATAAGTACAGCACTGTTGAACTTTCAATAATTTACAGACTCCTCCAGCCTTTGCTAGTAATACATCTAAAGCAAGACAATTTTGAAGAACCATAGCCCTTATCGAAACCATCTCCCCATCAACAAGTAATAAGATGTGGGCCGCATTCACAGAGAGCTTATCTACTAGAGTTGCCAGCTTTCTAATCTTCACATCATTCAAAATCACACCCAAACTAGGTATCATAGATCCAAATACATCCCCAATAATTTCTCCAGCACTTGCACCACGTTTTCCTCTATGGGATCTCTTCCCTTCCAAAGGCCACAAATCATCCACATGGAAAATAACATGTCACATACCAATTTTTGGGCAATTTCACATAAGCATTTTTACCGCACACAAAGTACACATTTGGCACTATGGTCAGTTTATCCAACAGCGCCTTTCTAATGGATTCTTCAATCAAGAAAGTGTGTTCACAATCACTCTCACCCACAAATATTTTGTCATAATATGTGGACGGGTGCCTAATGCACAGTCTCCCTTTTTGCTGGAAGTCTAAAGCTATTGGACCAGAACTCCCTTTTGCCTTATGATCTAGTTCTTCCTTCGTCCATGGGATCACCTTGTGCTTCGGATCTGGTCTAAATAAGGTCTGTCTATGTCGATCTTCTATCTGATCCACAAACTTCTTTTCAGTGTCAGTTAACATGCAGGTCAAGTTGTGTCTATGGGCATAAGATGTATCTAAGGTAATAGTAGGCACAAAATATGCAGACATCCTTTCTACCTGCTTATAGTAATCATATTTATTCATGTATTTAAGAACTGGAACCTCTGAGAGTACCACATCATAATTGGAGAAGTAGTACTCAAAATGTGCCTTACTATAAAACATACTCAATAACACGCTGCATGTAATGCCATAGGTCACAGGTAAGTGATGGTATCGAATGCCTTCCTCTACAGATGCTGGCAGTTGCATACACACATAGCAATCTTTAGCTTCCATTGTATCAACATACTCATACAGCAAACGGGCATATGCATTCAGCGTGAAATCTCCCTTGGACAAATCTACATGTAACATCCGACTAGTTTCCCTAATCATTTCTCTATCTTTTGCGGAGGCATCCTCTTCAAACCCTGAAGTAGGTGGGGTAAGTGTTGTCTGCTCCCCATTCCTTTCAGCCTCGTGTGACTCCGTCAAGGATGTAATAATCACCAAAGTTATGACAATAAGTACCACAACGATAAGGATACCAATTATGCATTTCTGCTTGCGTCTTGGATTTCCAGATTCCATTTTGAACCACCTTCAATTTTGAAGCGCAAACAAATCAAAGTCTCTTTTCTTTTCTTCTTGCCTTATTTTGGTATTTTCAATGCCTTAATAGTGTCTTTTTCCCATTTGATTATTGCACTGTTCAGTCCAGTATCTATGTCCTATTGAAGAGATGTAGTCAGCCCTAGCCCTCAGTTCTTCTTCTATTGAAAGTCCCAAATTTAAATCTTCTTCCACTCGGGTCTAAGTTATCTTCTTTCTAAAGCCTAATGAGTTCTCCTTTTAGAGTTCAAACTTCATCATTAATGATATTAGATCCAAGCATAATAAGAACAAGCTGCAGAATTTCTGCACAAATCTCTCCCAGTTCCTGTGCAGTGGGCTGTCGACCAAACGTGGGGAAAGCAACCTGATTATGAATCAAAAAGCGCAAACCACTTAGTCTTGGTGGATCGGGGACTGTCAAAGTTAGGAGTCCGAAGGCTTCAACTCCAGGCACCAATAGCTGAATTTCAATCGTGAGGGTGTCCTCTCCGTAACTCACTGTACCAGTCCCCAACCTTCCGGAATTCTTCGGTTTCTGCATTTGCAGCCAGATACGTCCACTCAGGAGAGGCGTACTTTTGAGACGGTACCCTCTCTCTTCTGGATCGTCTTAGACCATCCGATCTTTCCTCAGTTTCACTTTGATCTGATTCAGACGTTTCAGGAATTGGAGCAAGATTTTTCTCAGATGCAAGCCTTATGTTCAGCCTTTCTTTTCTCGTTGGCCACTTTTCTGCTTCTGCACCTGTTCTCTCCTCCTCTTGATCTGATCCTTCTGCACCAGGCCGTTCACTTCGATCTGGGTCAAAGTTCACTTCTGCAATTTTGTCTATCTCCAGATCTGCACTCAATGCTGGAGCAGAGGAATCTCTTTCTTCTTGCTCGATTGGTTGTTCAGTCCCGTCAAGAATTCTTATGACTTGACCTGATTCTTCATTTCCTGTAGCACTTTCAGCAAGAGGAATCGTTGTTTCCTCTGGTTCTGGAACACGACGAGTATGCGAAGCGTGGATCCAGTTCGGTAGGCCTCCACACTTCACAGCTGTACTTGTCACCAAGATCACTTGGTAAGGTCCTCGCCAGCGAGCGTCAAGGCAGCTCTTCCTCATGTGCTTTCAAACAAGCACCCAGTCACCAGGGTTAAGGTCATGCAGCAGGTATCTCGAGGTGGATGCAGTCGCAGCCTCGACCTGGTGGGACACAGAATTAACCACATCAGCCAGTCTCCTACGATAATCCAAAACCAAATCATCTGTGATGTTTATCAATGCTGTAGCTGGTACCATAGGCAATCGCATAGCTCTTCCCATCAATATTTCGTGAGGGGAGAGTCCTGTCCTCCTATCAGGAGTACTACGCAGACTCATTAGCACCAATGGTAGCGCGTCTGGCCACTTCAATGCAGTCGACGAACAAACTTTCGACACCCTCATCTTGATTGTGCCATTGATCTGTTCTACAAGGCCAGACACCTCAGGCCTGTAACTACAGTGCAATCTCTGATCAATGTTTAGAGCTGTACATAACAATTTCATGATTTCACTATGGAAGTGTGTTCCTCTAACTGTCTCAACTGAGGTCGGAAATCCAAAGCAGGGTATCAATTCTCTTAACAACAGTTTTGCCACTGTGAGACTGTCACATCGTCTTGTTGGATAGGCTTCAACCCAACTTGAAAAGATACACACTACCACCAAAACATATCTTAGCCTATTGCACCTAGGCATTTCAATAAAATCCAACTGAATCCTATTAAAAGGCCCCCCTGACCTTCCAATATGACTCATTGCAACGACAGTTCTCTTTCCAACATTCATTTGTTGACATATAACACATCTGTGACACACCGCTTCAGCATGCACACGAAAGCGCGGATTGAACCAGGTTTGCCTGAACACTCGCACCATGGCATCTCTCCCTAGATGAACCACTCCGTGAATCTGCCTTGCCATTGGGCTCAATAAACAGTTAGGTAAGACTGTTCTCTCATCTGTTGACACCCAAATGCCATCTTCTCTCTTTTCGCAACCTGCTCTGACCCATGATGCAAATTCCTCCTCTGAGGCTTCATCCTGCAGTCGCTTTACCTCATCCCAGGTGTCGGCTATAGCTAACATCATGCTGAGCTCAGTCTCTTCTGTGCTTTCTCCTACATATGTTCCATTAAAAACACAAGCATGTATAGCACAAAAACACGCTACTTCATCGGCATAGTTATTTCCTTTAGTAACAAAGTCCTCTCCCCTCCCATGGGCTGCACATTTTACTACAGCTATTTCTTTGGGCTTTTGCAAAGCTTCCAACAATTGGCGTACAAATTCTCCATTACGGATAGGGGATCCTGAAGATGTCAAAAATCCCCTCTGTGACCATAACTGGCCAAAGTCGTGAACCACTCCAAACCCGTAATGGCTGTCCGTATAGATAGTCACTCGGACTCCATTTGAAATGATACAGGCACGTGTCAAAGCAATAATTTCAGCGACCTGAGCAGAGTATACTCCTGTCAAACAGGCAGCTTCCACCACCCCCAAGATGGTGCACACAGCAAACGCTGCTCTCAAACACCCTTCATTGTCTCGTAAGCATGAACCATCAACAAAAAGGATCAAATCAGTTTCAGGCAGAGGTTCATCAACAATATCAGGTCTGGGTTTGGTAGATAGTTCAGTAACATCCAGGCAGTCATGCTCTTCACAATCTTCTTCCTCCTCTTGTGGAAGAGGTAACAATGTAGCAGGATTCAAGATGCAGCTTGGGATGGAGTAACGTAGAGGTGTTTCTCGATAGAACGGGTACATTCATGGAAGTTCTACCCTGCTGAGTACACCAGGATACATTATAGGGATACCCCCATTGCTATGGTTCAGAGTGTGATACACTCTGGTTTTGGGAGAGCAAGAACATATAATTTAACACACGCATGCATTGATAATTCTATGTATATCGGCGCTGGGGATCCTAAAATTCTGACTAAATTATCTAGAAGCCTACTTCCACTTGAGTTAGAAGGGGACGGCTAGCCATTGATGACACAGACTTCGCTGTCCATTGTTCTATAATTTGCTTTCTCTGGACAATGGGCACCATCCCCAATTGAAATTAGTACCCCCGTTCTGATCTGTACTAGTAACACAGTATTCTATTTGGGCGAGGTCCTGATGAAGGTGGTTCACGGTGTGTGTTACTCCACCGAAACGCGCGCCGACCACGTGCGCCCAGACCTTTTGGCTTTGGTCATCGAAATTGTCCATTGGAAACGTTTCACATCTATTTGTTCCTTATACCCAAATGTGTATATGTGTCTTGTATGACTGTGAGGAATGAATGTGTTTTGATGTTAGATTTATTTATTTATTGGGGGTTGGTACAGTCGTATCACACTGTATACAACAATTTGTAATAATTTTTGTACTAAAAATTGTAAAAAAAAGTGTTTTTCTAGTAAATCTATAAAAAATACAGATTGATGTGTATTGATTATAAACAGACAAAAAATTAATAAGAATGAAAAATAAAAGGAATTTAAAAAAAAGAATATGTATATGTGCACTTGTACCTTAACCCATACCAGATTGAATCTCTTGGAAAGAAATATAGGTCATAGGGGAGAGTTTTTTTTGCTTTAGTTGGTTGTTTTCCCCTCTTTCTCCCTGACCTCATAGTCTATTAGAGGGGGTCCCTGTATTTATGAGCAGGATTCAAGATGGTACAATGTTTCAAAGTGATATTTTCAGAAGCCAATATAACCTGCTCATACTTCGTAAGTCTGTTATTCGTTAAATGCTGTGTCTTAGTTCGTGTCATTAGCAATTCGACTGAATGAGGCACGTAAACAGTAAGTGGATGACCCATCACTATGCCTTCACTTCTTTCAATGCTGACACCTGTTGCAGCAACGGATTTGAGACATCCGGGCAACGCAGAAGCTACTGGATCTAATGTAGCTGAAAAGTAAGCCACTGGTCTGCGAGCATCTCCGTGTGTCTGCACAAGAACCGCTAACGCACATCCTTCCTTCTCACAGCAGAAGAGCGAAAACGCTTTATTATAATCCGGCATTCCCAGAGCTGGAGCGCGACATAGGCTCTCTTTCAGCTCAAGGAAGGCTCTCAGGCAGTCATCATCCCATGGTACCGGATCGCTAATGTCCTTTCGAGTCAATCTCAACAGTGGCTTTGCTTGCAAGGAAAAATTTGGGATCCACTGTCGACAATAGCCGACCATTCCCAAAAACATGCGGACTTCTTTTTGTGTTTTCGGAGTTCCCATTTGCAGAATCGCCTCTATGCGATCTGGTGACACTCTCCGTTTCCCTTTCTCAATCCGATGACCTAAATACTGTACTTCATTCAGACAATACTGGAGTTTGTTCGGAGACACTTTGTGTCCATTGTCTGACAAATGATTCAGCAAAGCCACAGTATCAATTCTGCAGGCATCCTCAGTCTCTGAGGCGACCAGAAGGTCGTCAATATACTGAACTAGGACTGAGTTCTGGGGCATCATTAGCCCTTCAATGTTCTTCTTCAGACTCTGACTAAAAATAGAGGGGCTTTCTGTATACCCTTGAGGGATTCTACACCATGTTAACACACGATCGTCCATCCTAAATGCAAATAAAAACTGACTGTCTTCATGCAATGGTATGGAGAAAAATGCCTGACATAAATCTATGACTGTAAACCATTCTGCTTCACATGGTATTTGGAACAGGATAACAGCTGGATTCGGTACCACGGGACAACATGGAATCACAATGTCATTGACTCTGCGCAAGTCCTGTACTATTCTAAAATTGCCGCTAGGCTTCTGCAGTCCCATAATAGGTGAATTGCAGGGACTTCCTCGTATCTCCTTGAGAATGTGCAATCATAGACTCAATTACAGGTCTTATTCCAGCCACAGTTTCTGCGGAGTTCGTGGAAATTCGGCATTTGGTTTGACCTGTATCTTAACAGGTTCGACCCCTCAAATCAATCCTATCTCCTCACCCGTGAAATCCCACACCTTTGGAGAAACCGAATCTCTCAAATCATGTGGCAACTCCTCTATCGTAAGAACCACAAACATTTCTGTACACAAGCTCATATTAGCCATTTTAAAATCAGCATCATCATCACAGGTTTGCAACTCCACACCCCTCGGAGTGCAAGATATGGTACAATTTAGTTTACACAAAAGGTCTCGTCCTAACAAGCAGACTGGGCTTGAATTGCAAACTACAAATTGATGTTTATCTCGGAACGGTCCTATCCACACAGGTAACTCATTTGTCAATGGGTTAGTCATTTTCTGATTGGTAACTCCCACCACTTGGATCGTTTGTCCTGACAGGGACAAATTTGGGACTTCTTCAGTTCTTACAGTGGAGCGCGCAGCTCCAGTATCTAACAAAAAGGTAACAGGGTGTCCGTTCACCTCCGCATCTGCAAATGGCCCATTCTGATCTACTTCCAGGATCGCATCCAAAGGGCAGGCTTCCTGCACCCCCTCTGACACTCATAGAGATCTTGTGGTTGGTCAGATCTGTCTCTTATTTCAAAATAGGGCATATGATGATACACCTGATTATGAGTAGGTATCCTCGGAGGCTGAGGAATCTGCATTTGCGGCTCATATCCTGCCCCATACATAGACCTAGGTCTAGTTACAGTATTCAAAGTTTCTGACATCTGTCCCTCTCCCTCATTCTGCAATTGATTTGCTGTATTCAATCGACACTCGCGCTTCCAATGCCCGATTTTGTGACAATAATGACAAGCTGTGACCTTCTTTTGGTTTGCCACCCAATCACCTCCTGTACCTACATCCATTCCCCTGCCTCTTCCCTGTCCAGGTTGGGATACCATCTATTGACCCATTCCTCTACCACTTCCTCTACCTCGACCCATCGCTCCTCCAACTCCTTGCATCTGATCAGGCCTTTCGGCATTCCTCAACTGCACCAACATCAACTTGTCTTTCAATTTCTTTTGTGCCGATTCTACTTGATCACTACAGTATTTTGCATAACGTAGGATTTCATCCACCGTCTTATTCTACCAACATATCAAATGTGTTTGTATCATCAAGCTAACATCAGATCTTAATCCTAGCACAAACTTTGAGACAAACTGTCCCATATCTTTCTGCTCAATTGTATCCAATCCACTATGCTGTTTAAAAGCCACTAAAAGTCTCTCATAATAGTCATGTACTGACTCCTTAGTATCTTGCGTAGTACGATCAATTTTAAGCCAATCGACCGTTTGCAGAGCTACCTTGGATTGTAACCATGTGATCACTTGCTCATATTTCTTCATTACTTCGGGAGAGGGACCATGATTTTTCGGGTCTCTGGCTGGTTCTACAGCGGGCCAATCAATGGCAATTTTACACGCTGTCCATAAATCTCCTGGGACCACTATATCAAACAAGGTATTCAAATCAATCCAAAGCACCTTCGAGATCTTGACAAACCAATCTATTTGCTTGTACCAATCAGCAGGTTTTTCCCTCAGCCGAGGAAAATCATTAGTGAATGCTGCCAAATCACCCCTGCTCCAAGGCACATGAACGTACCCCCCATTAAGCACTTCTCTCAAAGGGTAATGTCCTGCCGATCCCGCCCCTCCAGCCGGAGGCGGAATGTCTCTTATTCCTTTCTTGACACTTTTCTTTTTGACCCACCTCTCTTCCCATTTGTCTAAGGCTCTCCACGCTCTTATTCCTATCACCAATTCCCTAATCTGTGCTCTTAATCCCGTCGTTCGCTTCTCTTCCAATTCCTTATCCGTATAATGCAATCTGCAAGTTCCCTGCATCATTTTAGTCTTTGTTAGATCTACCTCATACTTTCATGCCAACTGAGACAATGCATCATGAGTTCGTTTTGCCTTCCTGGTAACATCTTTAGCTACAAATAACAATTCGCTAGAGTCATAGGTGTCAATTCTCTCCCATGGCAGATTGCCTTCGATCACTTCATCTAGTTCTGCTTTTAATCTTACCACATCTAACACTGGTGCCTTTATTGCCACATGTAAAACCTTCTGACCTTTTTCACTTCCCAATTCCTCCCTGTCACAACTTTGTGTTCTCCGTGGACTCCCACTCTCCTTCATCCTCACAACTGGGTGACTTTCTCTTTCACAGCTTCGACTTCTCCAATGATTATGCTCACATACATACTGTGGCCCGAAAGGTACTCTAGGTGCTTCTTGTTTCAACCCCAATTCATCATCCAATATCTGTGACTCCCTCACCGGTGGCACCCACATTCTGATGGCTGACTCAGAATTTGCTAAAGCCCCTGTTCGTCCTCGTTCTGACCCACTGTCCATCCCTGAAGGATCAGCCGTAGCTGGCAGTGGAGTACTGGCTTCCACTGGTATCTGAGCCATGCCTGTCTCACTCATGATAAGGCTCCCTCCAGATATAGTCTCTTCACCTTGTTCTGTCTGTTGTTGACTTTCCCTTGTTCTCGCTCTGGGGTTATATATGGAAACCACCGGTCCAATAGTAACTGGTATCGAAAGGACTTCTGGTAATAGCCTGTTACAGGCCATCTCTCCTGACTCCGAGGTTGCATACCCTATCCCTCCAGACCCTCCTGGAATTTGTCTCATTTCCACTGAAATCTTTCCCCTGACTCCTCTGGTCTGCTCTTCTAACCCTAATTGTCTCACCCGTAGGCTTTCCTCTGATTGCTGTGTTCTCTCCATCTCCAGGCAAGAGTCATCAGGTGGAGGACGTTCTGCTAGCAGTCTATCTAGAAAACTGTCATCTGTATCTCTTTCCTCTTCTGTCTTACTTTGCCCTTTAGACGCTTCTTCTAATAACCGAAATGGATACAATCGTTCTCCCTCTATGGTGTCTACTCTCCATCTCTTCAGCTGTGCATCCCACCTGGCATCCTGATATGCCTTCATTGCCTTTTTCATTCTTCCCTGAGAAGCTTCCTTCTCTTTGCCATTGCTGCTCTCATCCAAGCATCCAATGCCTCAAATTGAGTTGGTCTAGGCGGAGGTTTCAAAGCAGACATCACTCCTCTTAACTGATACAGCACCTCCATACGAAATGACCCATAACGAGGAAAAGCCAATTCCCCTTCTTTTTCTGTAATTTTATGCCAATTTTGAAGCCAAACTATAGTATGGAGTCCCACATTTGTTGCCATGTAATGCGCTGGTGTATCCTCAGGCGGAGCTTCTTCTCCTACCCGTGTCACCACTCCTGTACCACCTCTACACAAATCCCGCAACACCCTGAAACATCTTATCATGAAAATCGATTGTTTGCCCTCCAAAATCAATACGCAGCTTCGAACAAACGTCCACCAATCCCAGCGCGGCGTTACACCAACCGACCAATCCCAGCGCGGCGCACACTGACGTCACTACCCGCTCCTTTCAGCGGCTCACCCTCCTTTACAACTTCACTTGCTCACACATTCACACTACGAGTAACTGTATGACCACAAGCTATTGGACCAAGTAACTGCTCCTAACACAGTTACAATAACTTACAGTTACGTAAACAAGTAATTGTCCTTCCTCTAGAAGAACGATAGAATACTCTTACAAGAACATTCATCCGCTGTAACCCCCGACCTGCGTGGGTCACTCAATCGCCATAGTTCACCCCTGGTACCTGAGGCTCTCTATCGCGACGTACTCCTTTCACACAAAGTTCCCTATCACAAGTGGATCATCGATAGCGCTTCACGATACCCACATTTTTGATCAGACAATTACAGATACAAAACTATCCCGGGATCTTGGACTTCTCTTGAGTCCGCTAACCTAACTTCCTGATTCACACGTGTCCGAACCAGTAAACCGATAAACCCACAATCACTCGACTTGCATCTCAACTCCGCAAGACATCACACAAATATTTCACCGCAATCTAACATACCACACAATTTCATACTCACGCTAACACTGTTTCCGCCGCACCGTCCGCCGACTTCCATCTATGTCCACCGTCTTCTATTCGGTGTCCAAGGTCTTAGTGTTCTTCCGACCCTACCCCTACTCTCTTTCTCCCCTCACTCTTAGAGGCAAACCATCCTCTGCTACCATTTGATTATGCCAATCTTTACTCCTACCTTTCCCTACTAAATGTAATGTAGATGGTCTTTTATTTACCTACTAAAAGTGGTAGAAAGGAGAAAAACAATTCAAGATCATACTTTCGATTTAGTCAAGCTGTAATAGACCACAGACTCCGTCTTTATGTTTGTGGATTTATTATAAGGCCAAAAATAATTGAATATAAACACACCTCAATATTAGAGTATAGAGATACAAGAAAATCAATACAGAGCCGGTTTTACGAATATAGGTCATTCAGCACAGAAGGCATAATATGATGAACTCCAAAATCAAGATACAGCAAAGGATGGAAGCGGAGTCCAATTCTCTTTTCATTTAAGAAGGGGCAAAATCTTTCCCTACTCTACTCTCAATGAGCATTCTACCTATCTCCCTTATATCATATCACAAAGGTGTAAGCACGTGTTGACTTCCTAAGAAGTACTCACGTCAAAATGGGTCTCATAGCATAAAGCTATGGAGCTCGCTCTAAGATGCTCCTGCTCCTCCGAAAGCTGGTAGAAGTCTGTCTAATATGTCCCTGCGCATTATACAAAAAGACAATAATCGGCCCCCAATGAGTCATATGTTAAACTTTGCCACTTGCAACGGTTTTCCGTAAGTTTCCACAGAAGCTTTAATTAGCTGGCTCTTCTTCCAGTGGCCTTGGTTCCCAGATAGGCTATGCATGAAGGTGTCCTCCCTTCTCGCCTTTCAGTCCTCTTCAAAGACATTCAGAGTATCTCCTTAAATCTAAGAATAACGAGGTCGAATTCCTGCACCTGCAGTAGGATGAGAACATACTGTCTTCGAGCACACCAGAATTGATTTAATTAATACTTGAGCAGCTAAGGAGAAACGAAACTCAAAACAACTTACAATTTAGGCCTACAGACTGGGTAACTTAACTCAACATGGTTACATTATATGAATACAACGTCATCCTGCACATTACACATACAGGAATTATATTTCTAATACATACAAGATCCTACTTAAATGTGCTCACTTCACTTTAATACTAATGTGGCGCGAATAAATGCATTTTAATAATCGTAAAACACTGCACACGACAAAATATATATATGAGTACGTTTGTATCAGGAATATAGTGCACCCCTACAAATTAGAGTGCTGTAAGCACTCTATCATCACCAATGAATCCTATGCAAGACTCCAGGGAGTGGATGAGGACTGGTTGATCGACTATATTGAAGGCAGCTAGAGAGATCCAGCAATATCATAAGGCTGGGGTCATCTTCATCTCTGGTCAAGGATCATCATCTATGATGTGCAAAGTAGTGATTTTGGTGCTGCAGCATCATCTGAAGCCAGATTGGTAGTAATGCAGAAGATGGTTATCATTGATGAGACAGTAGATATGAGCGAAGACTGATTTTTCAATGATCTTGACGATGAAGGGTAGATGAGTGATGGAGAGATCATCGGGGTCTAATGTAGGTTTACGTAGCAGTGGGAGGATCTGGCCTATCTACAGAGCTTCTGGGAAGATTCTTTGAGTGAGGGAGATGTTAACCAAAGTGAGGAGATGTGAAACAGCTTCCTGAAAAAAGCTTTGATGAAGTTCATGGGTAAGACATTATCTTCATAGGAAATGGCTTTGAGGGAATTGAGTATGTCAGGGAGGTTCATGAAAGACAGAGCATTGAAGGAAGTCTGTGAGTGATAGTGCAATAATTCTGAAAACAGGAAAGCATAAGTATGACCCAGCTCCTTATTTAATCCTAACTTATACTAATCAAATTATGTAATATTTAGGTAGTACACACTGATGTTACTTCTGGTGATTTAATAGATGCAAAAATGACCATTTGCAGTGTTATAATTTTAATGATCTCAGGAGGGTGGAATACTCAGTTGATCTCTCTGTAGTTAAAAAAGGTTGAAATGCATGTTACATACAAATCTTTGCCGGAGATATATTCCCCCAAGTTTAGTAGCTCACTGACACATTGAACATGCCAGCAAGTTAAACCTCTTTGCCTTCCTTATTATTGTGAAAGCAGTCCAAGTGCTGCACTAATGGGCACTCCTCCCAGCGCCAATACCTTGCCAGTCACTGCATGTGTACAAACTTGCTAAATCCAACCCTCCATACAGGGCAGGGGCATATTCACCATCTTTGAAGCTGTCGATTAGCCCAGTGTCATCTTTGACACATTCAGCCAAGAAGCTTGTAGTTTCCCTTTGTACATTGTATAGGCTCTACAGATGGCATCCAAAGTCTGTATGAGTTAGGGGGAATACCGATTCTAAGGTCTGATCTTCCCCATGCTATCTTCTTTGTCTCCATCCAATGGTCCCATCGTTTTTACCTAACTGTTCCTTTTATCGGATCCCATCGACCCATTTTTTTCTGTGCCTAACTCCCTTTCATGGTCTACCCATTCTGCACCTAACCTATACCCTGTCTTGCAAAGCCTAATATGGGAATAAGAGTGAGCATCTCCAGAGAAGTCCTCTGCTCCCTTAAATTTTCCTCATACTTAACCAATGGGGAGTGGATGTACCCTGATAGAGCAAGGAGAGTTGTTGTTATCGTGGATCAGGTTGAACATCCACTGATAGAGCGGTATGGTTTATCAAGGGCAAAAGTACACTGAATATGCACGTTATGTATTCACATAGATTTCTTTCTTGAGTGTTAGTTTGTACCATTAATTAGAGAAAAACAAAAATTAATCAGATATTTTTATTTAAAAAGAAGAGAAAACTCAGATGGAAGGAGGGAAGGAAGAAATTCTAATTCCCAATGCTTAATCAAAATTTGCATATGCATACTTGATCGTTCTGTCTAGAAAGGCTGCTAAATTACCGACCTGCTCACCTGAAGTCTTTAGGTTTCCTTAGTTAAGGATACTACTACTCCAATTATCCCATACCCCATCCTGATGATGACCCAGTGTAAATGACCACTAGGGCTCGAAACGCCAACACCATCATCTTTAGATTGTCTACAAATGTTATGGGATTACCATACACTTATATATGACTTATAAATTCAGCACAAATTTTTGTGTACCTGATAGGCTTGGGCAGATTTCACGAATTCATGGAGTTCTGCTACACGGAACTCCACGAAGTGACCAATAAACTCCGTGCTACGTGGAGTTCCGCAAGCGACAGAGTGTGTTAGGTCGCACCATTCGCACTGATTTTTAGCGCCGGGTGTTTGTCCTGCACCGGAAAATCAGCGCGAATGGCACTGTGCGCAGCACAAGAGGGGGATGCTTCTTTCTGCTGCTTGAGTAGATGTTCTACTTGAGCAGCAGCTTCCTCAACGCGAACAGAAGGTTTCTCAACGCGAGTGGTTGCAGTCATCCGCGACCGCCAGCGTGGAGAAATCTCACCGGGAGGTGGTCTGGAGTAAGATTTTCCTCACTCGCGCTCACCAATTTAGGGGCTGATTACGATGGTGCTCCCACCGCCATCGTAACCATGTTCTCCGTCCGTCATATTACAATGGCGGGCGGATGGTGATCCAGCGGGTTACTAGCAACGAGCATTCATACACAGAATACTCATTTGGGCCCATACAGTCATACTACGCTGGCAATTTCCGCTGGTGGGTCAGTTGTACTCTTTATCAAAATCCCTGCTACCAATTACTTTTCTGATTGAAGAGTAATGACTTACCAATGGAACTTTTGCTAATTGGGAAGTTTAAAATGAGTGACATTCAATACAATTCATAATTCCTGAAATAATCACTGAGTCAGGAAGTTTCAAAATGTTTATCTAAAGATTTAGCAGAGTAAATACAGAACCACATGATACTTAATCGTATATCAAGGATGAAGCATAATAATCAATTATCGATCAATGACGGTCCCTCAGAAAGAAGAAGATAGAGACAGCAGTACAGCTAAAGTTGCATTTATATTTACCTAAAGGTGCGAGACACCAAACCCCTTGGCCAAGGAGTTGGAAAAGATCGGTCCCATAAAGGATGAAGATCAGAGACCTCCGGACCAGGTTCAGGACAGGTGACCTCTCTATCAACGACGCCTGCGTCGTTCCCCTCTCTGACACTTTGCTCCTCCTCGAGTTCCTCCGTGTCTTCCTTCTAATGGATTTCCGCCGCCCCCACCTCAGGACCTCTCTGGACAGTGGTTCAGTCTGCAGTCAATCAGCTCGTCGAGCACCAAAGCCTGATCTCATCTAATTAGCTAATTCTATATCTATTATACCCTTCTATACCCATGTACCTCCCCTTAATGTTGCAGAATTATGGGCCCACTACTTCTGATTGGACGGGGACAGGGGGTTGATCCTCACACCATGTCGATTTAGTTCAATTTCTTTAAGCCCATTGTCTTTAAAATACCGCCCATCACAATTAATACATTGGCTTTATTTCCCACCCGTTTCTCATTGATTCAGCAACAACTTGTATATACAATTGTATCGAGTGCAGGTACTTGTCGGGTAAACTTGTGAACCAGGCTTCGCGACCTTGGAGAGCTTCCAAGTTGACTTCATCGCATTATCTGGTCAGCCTTTCAGGGCGCATGTGCAGGATCAATGTCTCTCAAGCTGCAGTTCAACCAACCCAGGCCCATTTTACGAACTAATAAAAGTCAAAGAAGAAAATATTAAAATCACAATATAAATGGTTTCACTGTATACCCACTTTGCCTATTCTATTCCCATTTATTCATAAATCTATCCCGCATTAATAGCGTTAGAATACCACAGTTTAATTGCAACACATGAGCAAGCTGCAGCACGTGAAAACATTAAGCAGCCATTTTAATACACACTGCGCAGAAGCAAGGATTTCCCTCCAAGCAAAGAAAGACGTCACACCATGTGATATGGTTGACACATGCGCAATAAGTTTCCCGCGCTTAAACGGCCATTTTAGATTTAGACAAGCGTTATTTGTTAGATTAAACACATAGGCAAGCTTCTTTCTACTTGTATTTGTGTGTGCATTTGTTATTACAGACATTACAAAGTTTAATAAATTAATACTGTGAGAAGATTGCTTTCGAGCAACTCTCATTGTGAGTCCTTGCTCCATCAATGGTTGGCGGTCAGAAAGACCGACTGCTACGATTCTGACAGGCTCCTTGAGCCCGCCGGTGCGGCAGAGGGGGTTGTATTCCCTACAATGGTGGCGTGCCTGCCAGGCACCGCCGGAGGGATTACAATGTCCCTTTCCGCCCGCCTTTTCACGGCAGTTAACTCGCCATGAAAAGGCAGACTGAAAGGGACTCTGGGGGCCTCTAGCGGGCCCCCCTTCCTCCCTAGCCCTCAGCTGTGGGTTTTGGGGGGCAACTGTGGTGCCCCCTACATATTCCTGCACCATGTGGCAAGAACCGTATGGTGCTTGCCACGTAGTACAGGGATATGTTAAGTGTCCCCTTTTTGCACTGCGGCATGTGCTGCAGCCAGCAGCACCCGCCACATAGGCATTGCGACCGTCGTGGTTGCAGTCGCATCCTAATGCCTCTGGTGGTACCGCCGACAGCCTGTTGGGCGGTCCCATTTACGAAAGGGTGGCGGATGGACAAAGGTCTGACCGCCATCTGAATCAGCCCCTTAATGTTGGCGAGCAAGGAATAAACTCCAAGTCACTCGGAGCACGGAGTGGGAAAAACTCTGCAAACTGTAAGAGCGGAGCAGAGTTTCATGCCAGCCACTGTCTATTAGATGTGCTTCTGTAACATTTGTCTTGTGCATTTTACATTCACCGGAGCACTATGTCACCTTACTTTTGAGCACATGTGGCACCTTTTATGAATATTCGATTTGCTTTTTACTTGTACTATTGAATACATATTAGATTATTGCATCTAACACTATTATTTCCAATATGTGTGTTTGCATATGGTCATATTATTTTTATTATACAATAATTGGTAAACTCATTTTTGGCTGAGCATTGGAAACTATGATTTATTTATTTCCTCAAACATTTCTCTCCTTTTTAAATGCGTTTCCCCAAAGGAACCCTTTATATATTTTTGTATACGTATGCCCAAGTTCTTAGGATACTGGGCTTGCACCATTTTTGTTAGCTTACCAATAATTTGTAACCATGTAGTGTGCACATGCTTTCTTTGCTTTGCTGCTTCTAGCGAGTATTTGAGCATCAGCACATTTCTTGCTTAGCTTTTCCTCATGAGTGACTCAGCTCAAAACACACTTTCAGATGCTTGCAAACAGGGCCGGCTTTAGGGCGGTGCAACAGTGCAGCCGCAGCTGAGCTGGAGGGTGGGGGGGGGGGGCTGTATTTAGAAATAACATATTGGTTTGAAAGCATCTACTGTGGAGTTCCATGAGAGTCCAGCAGTTTTCAGGAAACAAAAAAATGTCAAGATAACTATGGTGATTAATGTTTTGCTAGATAGACATAGAGTTTTGTCTAGTGGCAGTTTTGACTCACCATAAGTTAGCGCAGAGGATTGATATGCCTGCTGCAAAGAACTTATATTATGCAGATCACAGAGCTGTGCTTTATGTGGATAGCTCAGTGGGTTACTGCTTTTGTCACAGAGATCCTTTTGTTACTTGCAGTTCATAAGTTACAACCCTAATATAGCACAGTGAGGTATGAACGGTCATCAAAGAGCTGCAAGCACACTGCTTGGCATAGGTTAGAATGTTATGGGTTTTTTTTCACAGTGATTCATTATCCTAATTTTGCTTAAAGGGGTTCATTAGGAAAGAAATACTTTCTTATTAGTAAAGCCAACCACAGCCATTGTGGTACATTTTAAAACCTGAGTTTGTGCTTTTCCAGTCCAAATACTCTTAAAATAATATGGATGACATGTGACTCCTGCACGGTGTAATCTTCATTGTCTTTTGTAACATTTCTGATAGAATGATTTAAACGCATTGTCTCCGTATAATGTGTGCATATGATGTCAGGTGCTCCAGAACCCATACACTGGTATGAGTAGCGCTATGAAACAAATGAAATGTATGTGCGAGAGGGGCTATGGAGAGATAAGGGCAGTGGCGGCTCGCATAGGGCGTGCTGCGGGGCGGTGCGGCGGGGCGGGAGAGCGGCAGGGTGGGGGGGTAGTAAACTCGGACATACGACGGAATGGAGGAACGTAATAATTACTTTCCTCCGTTCCGTCGTATGTCCGAGTTAACTACCCCCCCACCCTGCCCCTCCCCCGCCCACCGCCCCGCTGCACGCCCTATGCGAGCCGCCACTGGATAAAGGGCACTGTTGAAGGGAAGGGTGGTAGTGAGGGAATCCGTGGAGAAAGAGGTCATTAGGGACACCAAAACAGACTGTCGCACCCGGAGCCACCAGCGCTAAAGTCGCTTGCAAAATTTCTGATTTTTCTGCAGTGACCTATGGCTGCCTTGCGTGATTTTCATGTTTTTACGAGCATTTCGTCTACCAAACAAAAATACAATGACGCAGTGTCGGAAGGCAGTGACCTCACGTGAGCCACTGCAGGCTGGAGTGTGAGCTGGCGAAAAAGTGGGCACAGCGAGGCATCCGGTGGATGAGCCACGCCCACACAGCAGGTCCAGCCAGGCTTGATGACATCAGACAGCTCTGAGTACCACTGCTATTGCAGGCATCGCGCCAAATAACCAGTCCACGCTGTCGGTGAAGCATAAAAGGCCATTTATTAGGACAGGCTGTAAACATAACTTTAACCATAATACATATTAACAATAACCCCAACAAACTTCCCCCCCCACTTCTTCGTCTCACTTGCTCCATTCTTTCCCCTTGCACCCCATCTCTCTTCACGTTCCACAACAACCCATTTCCGTTCTCAATCCTTCTTCATTTGTCTCCTGACATCCTCTTTTGCATCACCTGCCATCGCACTCCTGCATCCCGCACCCCCATCAATCACTCTTCCCCCCCCGAGAGGTGGGTGGGCCCGTCCAGGACTCCCCCCACCCCTCCAAAGTTCCGCCTACCTCCCTACAACCTGCCCTAAACTGGCATGCTCCATCCACCCTAGTTAACCCTTCCCTATTTTCTGTAGGGTGGGTGGGTGGTCAACTTTCTCCGACCCTCCTGCTGGCGCTAGGAAACAGGAAGAGGAAGTCGTTTCCCCTTCCTGCTCCCTTATAGCCCCTATTGCTCCCTCCCCTTCCCCTCCAGCCTTCCCTGTCTGGCGCGAATCCCCCGGGGAAAGACTAGACTGCGTCCTGCTTTCCCCGGGGGCCGTCACTGCTGACTCAGGAAGAACCAAGATGCTGTTTCTGATGAGACGATAGGCCGGTTCCTTCGGGGAACACTGCCTACGAAATTGAATTCTCCCGAATTTATTAGGCACGCTGACGTTAACGAGGGTCGGATTGGATATGGATTGTTCCACCCCCGCCCCACCCCACCCTAAACACACCACAGAGACTGCCATCCAGCCCGTGTAAAGCAGGATTGATTTCTGGTGCTATAGCCTGGGGCTGCGGGGCCTGTGCTTTAAAATAGCACACGATTACAGCCAGTGAGTTGCATTTATTTAGACTTCATTTGGTATTGAATCCCAAAATGCCCCCAAGCATCGACCTAACTCTCTCCTGAGCCCTTCCTCCAACAAACAAGCTCCTGCTCAGAGTACAGCAGCCCAGGGATTGAGGAGTAAACAACCCCAGCCTTTAGGGAGGTGGCGAGAGTGCGGTCAACAAGCAGCTCTGTCAATAAACCTCCACCCAGACCTGCAGCACTCAGGCTGCACTGCAGCACGGAGATCTGGCAGTGCACCTCTAACCGTACCTGAAGCACAAAGATATAACATACATGTTCAGTGTGCTTCTGCCCTGGACAAACCCTACCCCTCTGTAACCTAGTACACTGCTCCAGCAGTGCACCCCGACCCTGACCTACAACCACAAGGATCAATCACACATTATCATCAGTGTTTACTAAACCTCCCCAGTTGCAACCAGCATCAATTATACATCTGCTACTGCAACTGCAACCTGACCTGCAACAACCGCGAACAGACTTGTCCGAGTACCCCAATCAGACCTCTGGCAGCAAGGACAGACCGCACTGCTGAATTAGTTCATCTCCAGCCTTACTGGTTGTGGCAAACTAGCAACAAGCATTGGTAAAGTCAATAGGTCTCGCCTATGTGAGCTATTGACTTTGTCAATGTTTTAGCTATGATGCACGCCATGGAATATTCATATATATAATTTGTTTCCATACAGAATGGTCAGTAATATATATAATATTTTAATGAATATATTTAGAAATTGTGAGGTGATGCACAGTTCATCACCAGTTTTTCAAATTTTTTCTTTGATGGAGAATTGGCTTTGCTTCCGAGTGCAGAAATGGTTCTGAATCGTGCTCAGCTACAATCTCCCGCCTCCCTGTCCGCGCTTTCATTCCTCCTAGCTGCCATTTTTAGATTAGATTCTTTTTTCCTATTTTGCGTCTCATATGGCCACCCTGATGGCCATATGAGAACCACACTGAAAACCACTGAAAACCACATAAAGCTCTATCTATATTCTAACTCTATCCCTTCCTTGTGTTATTTAAATGTTGAAGCCCACGCATGCAGCATAGTCCATTCATGAAACCTGATGTGTGTCCAATCCGTAGCTGAGAAATTCAGTCCACCAAAATGCCAATGGTAGTGACATCATACAGGTGTCCGCTTGTCCGACCATTAGCTCCACCACAGACTCCTCTTTCTTGCAGAGGGGCTAGGGGAAGACAAGGAGAGGAATCTTCAAAAAAGTAAAGAAGGGTCACATAGCTCTGTTTACTTGCTGATCCTGACAATGCTTCCATGACCCCTGAAACCAGGGGTAGCAAGGACAGTGCCTAGGACGTCAAATGGAAAGCAGTTGCTACCCCTCAAGTAGTGCCTTGGTTACTTACCGGTAATCTTCATTACTCCGAGTCCTAATCTTCCTCGCCACAGTAATTACATAATGAGCTTTAGCCTCCCACAGAAACTCCCAAGTCAAAAGTTAGCATAGTAGCCTCCCAACCATCCAGTATGGCCGACATCCTCTTCCTCCTATAAAGAGGAAGTCTACCCACATCACATCCTGTCACCAAGGCCACAACCAAGAAAAGATGAAGCCATACACAACAGGGCAGGGAGGGATGGGAAACTAAACTGTGGCGAGGAAGACTAGGACTCAGAGAAATGATGTTTACCGGTATGTAACCGAGGCATTACCTCCTTGTCCATCTTCCTCGCCACAGTAATTACATAATGAGCAGATACCAAAGCAAGAATCTGCTTCCTCAAGAACATAGTGAAAACAGAATCTAAAGGAAGAGACTGTAGAACACAGTCCAATCCAAAAAGAGAACAAAACGTTCCCACACAGAAACACAACACCAAAACACAGTGTCGAACGAATCAGCAAATGACAGAGATGCACCCCCACCATTCTCCAATCGAAAAGAGGACCATAAGGTAGGAGGAGACATCCACAGGGCCGCAACACAGACATCCACTATGGACAACCCCATGACTGCAAGCCAAGAAGCAGCCACAGACCCAGCAGACCATCCCCAAAACTGACCACCAAGTGGCCCAGGGAAGCAGAAGTCCAACAGAAGAGACCGCATAATCCACCCCCAAGAGTGGAGTCCGAGGGAAACAACCCAAACAACACAGGGCCAAAAGGCACAAAGAAGAAAACCACCAACCAGAAAGGCACCATCCAGGATAGGCAAAACAACCACACCGGAAAACACACCCAATAGAAGGAACAAAACCCCGACACCAGAGAGAGGATCAGGACAAAAAACACTGGGAGCACAGCCACTGCACACCCGTGGAGACAAGAGGCAACAACTGGAACAAAGTGGAGGGGAGCGCCAATACCAACCCAGCAGACCAAACGCAAAAAGAAGGTCCGACCACCGGAAGAGAACCCAAAACACCAACGCGTCAGGCAGACAAGAAGGCCACCAAAATACCACTGCAAGGGCCAGGAACGACAGTGCAACTGACTCCAGAGGACCAAACCACTCCCCTTGCCAAAAACAGAACCCCAAAGGCAAAAAAAACCAAGGAGGCACCACCACCAAAGGCCCAGGGTGCCACATGCCAAAAGAGACCAGAAAGTGGGACACAAGGGACACCAGAGAACCAACACAAGGGCACCCAAATGCCCCCAAGAGCCTCACATAGAGCACGAAGAGAGGAAGAGGCCAACCTCAACCCAAAACCAGCGGACCAAAGAAAACCAGCACTCGCAAGGGTTCAACATCATAAACCACCAAACCCATCCGAGCACACCAAGCTCCAAAAGCATGCGGGGCAGAAGCGCGCAAGGCAGAAGGACGGCGGGACTGCTGAAGCAAAGCAGCCCAAAACAGCACACCATCCAGGTATCAAAGCCAATGACCCAACAATCATGCCCGAAGATGCAACGGCTTCAACTTGGTGCCTGGAGCCGTGGACCCAGTAGCGGGCACAATCAGAAAGCACCCTGTGGGGCCAGACAGCCAAGATTAACAAGAGGGGAGACCACAGGAGTCCCCGCCATCCCGCAAACACAAAGGCTCAGACCAATCCGATCACTGGCAACCCACAGGGAAGCAACGGAACTGGTGGAAACATGTACAATAGACCCATAGGGCAAATAAAGACAACGTGACCACCCACCAAGCAGGCAGGCAAGGAAGAAATGAGCAAAAGCAGGGAAGCCCAGCATATATCATGGAGGCGAACCCCAAAAATCAAACCATGTAACAAACGCAGGACCACAGACACCGGCAAGGAAAAATAACACATCGAGGGATAATCTCCAGCAAAACCATGCCACCACTGAGCACACCTTCCAGGGGAAGGAAGTGCAAACAAAGACCAGAGCAGCAGAACAGCCCAGAAACAAAGGACCAGAAGCAGACAACGGGAGGGACAGCACCCAGAAGGATACAAACACCAAGACCAAGATGGAGGTCGACCATACCCAAACGTGACAACACGACACAGGAGGGGAAGATGCAAGTAGCCCCAACTTAACATCCCCGACCCCCAGGAGCAGTAAGAACAGGCAGGCTGAACCCATGACCACATCTCTGGAGCAGACAAAGCTGACAGATCAGGACCCCCCGCCCAGAAGGGGGGCACCCATCGACACAACGTCAGAAGGTACAACATGGAAAAGATGGTTGAGAAAGGAATCACCACGACCAACCACTAATCCAAAATCTCCTCCACCAGCGCCGTCACCCGAAAACCCAAAGGGAAAGCAGGAGAACACAGAACTAGTGAGAAAAGACCTGACAGAGTAACAGACACATACGGAGACTGCCCCAAGGAATCATCAGAAGGGAAGCAGAGAAAAGACCCTGGAGACAAACCCAATGAGGCACCGGGGGGCACAGCTGCGCGAGCCACCCCAGAATCCCGGTCACAAGGGACAACACTCGGGCCACCAGAAGGAAAACCAACCCAGCCCATGAATCGAAAAATGTAGAACCTGCGGCGGGACCAAACCAGACCACTCAAGGGACACCAAGACACCATGAAACCAAAACACAGTGTAGACCACCCAGACAGAGTGTATCGCTGTCGAAAAAGAAGCAGCGACCAGCAAGACATCCAGAGAAGGAAGAACGAAATTCCCAACCCACGGGAAGAAGAGATAGGGTCTTGAACCATACATGAGGGAAAAAGGGGACAACCATCGCAAGTCCACCACAGGACAGAGAACACCAGAAGGACCTACTCCAGAAAGAGAAGAGAACATCCCTCCACCCATCCCGGAGAAGGAGGGACAGGAATAAGCACCCAGTCGGCCAGGAGCAAAGGGAGCCCATCTACCTAGGCCTGCTGCAAATCACCCAACACCGGACAAGGAGAGCATACCGACCACCCACCGGGGTGACCACCCCTGACCTTAAGCCAGATGCTCGGCTGGACCGAGAGGCGGAAGCCGCACGCTGAATCCAGGAAATGTCGGCGAAAGGGGCCCCCCGGCTGGAAGCACCAGAAGCCCTCATAAAGGCAAGAAAACGACTGCCCCACAACATCACAGGGTCCAACAGCATGCGAACCACAGCTGCCTACTCAAACATGACCACCATGGCGGGGGCAAACAACTCAACCCCAGAGAAAGAAAGGGCACCAACAAAGCCCCTGGATAGCAGCATACCACCATGACAAAAACCAACACAGGCGCAAGACCACCAAGGACGACCCTGAAGAAGAAGCAGCAGCACCAGGGAGGCCAATAATGCCAGGCAACCACCCAATTTGCAGTACAACATAGCCAAGGTAAAAGAGAAGCCCATACCTTGATCAAACAGGACCAGAGGCACAGGAGAAGTACAGCAGCGACAGAAGGGAAGAAGAAGAAGAAGAGGCTGCCACTCAATCGACAAAAGAATGGAGAACCGCCCCACCCTAAGACCAACAGGGTCTGTGGGATCGGTGTCCACAGAAACAAGCGCCACGGCCATCTCCCACCAACACTCCACAACACTATGTGGACAGAGGAATGGAGCAGCAGGGGCAAAGGCACATGACACAGGCAACTGGAAAGAATCCACATACACTTCCCGCAAAACCACAGCCAAAAATGCCATGCACAGCCCAATAGGTAGGAGGATCACAGTAAAAACAGGACCCCGCACCCAACCAGCAAATGAAGGGACTGTACACGAGCAACCCCATTCGACCATAATTGAACTGACAAAAAGCCACTGCAAGATACTCAGAGAGCATCACCAGGATACAAACCCATGTCCTGGGAGTGCCGTGCCACCAGAGACACAGCCCTTGCAATAGAGAGTCTCTGTGCCCCAAGGAGAATTGCCCAAACAATAGAGCATGCAAACCGACACACAATAGCCCCAAAAGGACCTGCAAAAGCAGAGTGCCCACAGACAATCAACATGTTCCCAACCATCCATCGGACACGGGACTAGGCAGCCAGCTGGAACTAGCACAATCAGAGCACCCGGCAATGAATGCCCAGAACTGGACAAAGCGGGGCTGGAATAGACACAAGCGCCCTGGAACCACACAGCAGGACCCCAAACATGTAATGGGTGTGCACGTAGGGCAAAACACCGAAAGCTGAAGAAAGCACCCCACGTCTGCCACAAATCATGCTCCCAGTCAGCTACAGCAGGACTTCCAGGCAAGGTCGCATAGAACGGGCAGGCGGAACCAAAACTCGCGGGGCAAAGGCAAGGCGGATCGCCACGCCTTAACAAGAGAATGCGGCCGCAAGCACTTGCCGCCTCTCCCATTCCCTCACTGAGTCTGCTAAAGCAAGACCACACGGCGGTGAATGCGTGAGTGTGCCTGGCATGGCGCAACCTTCCCACAATCCCCTGCCGAGTCCGCTAGGAGCAGGACCTCACGGCAGGGAAATAAAAATGAAGATTCGTGCAACCATCCCCCGATTACCTCTCTGAGTCCGCTAGAGCAGGACCTCACAGCAGGGGGGAAAAAAAGGAAGACGCGCAGCAACCATCCCCCAATTACCTCTCTGAGTCCACTAGAGCAGGGCTTCACGGCGGGGCATCAGAGAATGCGCGCCGACTGAAACAACGGTCCAAGTGTGAAACAAGTCAGAGAAAAGGAACAAAAAGAAAAAGACATGTAGAAAGACATATAAAAATAAAGCAGCATAGACTTACGGGGCCCTTGGACTGCCTAATCAAGACGCACGCCCACTCACCCTGCTGCACATGAAATGGAAAGTTTCGTAGAAACCAAAAAACAGGATGTGCTGTGGGTAGACTTCCTCTTTATAGGAGGAAGAGGATGTCAGCCATATTGGAGGGATGGGAGGCTAGTATGCTAACTTTTGACGTGGAAGTTTCTGTAGGAGGTTAATGGTCATTATGTAATTACTGTGGTGAGGAAGACAGAGGAGGAGTAATGTTCCTCTCCCCTAGCTAGCGTCACTTCCTGTTCTTCCAGGCCTGAAATTCTCATGGTCAGAGAGGGCTCCTCAGATTTTCATGTCAGGAAATACCCACCCAGTGGCAGCGCAGGGCGAATGTCAACAGTGCTTACTGTTATCGTTCACTCCACTTCGGCCCTCACCCTCCACTTCCAGCCCCTGCCGCCCCCTGGGCAAACCATCAGGTTTATTCTTGCTTGTCACAGGATATGTGCTCCACACGTCTCGCCTCACTCTACTGCTCTCACCAGAGAGGCCCTTCGCGAGAGCAGTAAACATTCCCTTGTGCACATTGCCCCCACCCCCACACCCCACCCTCTGCCCCCTACAGTCCAAAACAAAAGGTTCACCTTTTTCAATAAGGAAACAGAGGGGGTTCTAGAGGACAGAAAGGAAAACATGGACCGAGCAGATGGTCCCATAATAGGCGGGCCACTCGTGTTTTTTATAAATTGAAAAGATGGCGTCCGCCGGGGTCCTCGATGAGCCACCTCCAGGATCACAAGGGGCAGAAAATGTGCCTGCTTAAAGCCTGCAATTACATTCCGTTTTGCCACTTATTTCGTTATTTGGCTGCTCCCACTTCATGGGCAGTTTAATCCCTGGGTGATTCTGCAGACAGGGATATATCATCTATTCTGAAACCAAATGTGCTGTCTTCAATAAAAACATCCCACCTGTTAAAGAAACTGCGCACTACACTCGAGCAACACTGAAATAAAGGCCTAGAGGAATCTATTTGTACTCCTCTCTAAATGTCTGTATGGAATGACACCTTATGTAATTATGGTACATGCTGTGCAATGAGACACTATGGGCCATATTATCAAGAACGGGCGATAACATTATCGCCGCTTTAGCGGCAGGAAACTGCCACTAAAGCGGCGATAAGGGGCTTGATAATATGCCCTATAGAATTCCAATAGAAGCCCAGGTTCTGGTGTGAAGGACATCAAACCTGAGCTTCTATTGGAATTCTATAGGGCATATTATCAAGCCCCTTATCGCCCGTTCTTGATAATATGGCCCTATATTCTCTGTAGCACTATTGATTTTATTAAACGCAATGCAGTCACCAGAACTCCACGCATTGCTGTACGACATGTAGTGCTTTAAGGCTTCAAGAAAATCTACATCGATTCTGATGCAACCTTTTATCAAAACCAAAGAATATCTCAATTCTAATGTGACAAGCTGCATCGAAAATATTGTACAGTCCTATCCATAAAATACCTAAAAAATCAGGGCCATTTGACCGTCGAAATATATTGCGTCCCTTTGAAGAAATAAATAGATAAATCAGGTTACTTATAATTATAAATGAAACGAATAAATGCTATATCATTTTTATAATATATATACGTTTTGCGCAAGTTAAATGCGTCTCTAAAGACAAGTGATGGAGCGCGATGGTGCTCTTTCATCGTAGGGGTGCATTATAATCATGGATAGTCCGCATCCACATATATACTCATTTGTCGTGATAACAATGGTCATATAGGTTGAGTTAAGTAATGACACGTGAAAGTGTAATGGTAGGAAAAGTATTGTACCATGCCAAGAACCGACGTGGCACTTGTGTTCTGATATCGCAGTTTATAGTGTTTGATGTCATTTGCCTAATGAAATTGCTCACATGAGATGTAATGCATTTTGATTTGAAATATGCGTCATATTAATGTTGTCCGTAGATGTCATTAGTTATGTTTAACGTGTAGGATTTCATAAGTCACTTACAATGAAATATGAATTTGATGTGCTTTGTAATGCAATGATGTAGAAAGGCCTAAATGAAACGTTCACCCATGTGTGTATTTGAAAGGCCTATGTGTTTCACTCTTATGTTGGCCGATTTTTGTAGGCCTGAAATGTATTTTCCCTGGGGGCTCACAAGGAGGGTTGTTAGTAAAATCCATGTGCATGTTGAATTTTTCTGTTCTCACGTTTCTATTGCAGGTGGAGAAAGTCGTCTTTGTTAGTTAGAATAACGTCTTTTGTTTAGGAGAGTTAGGCTCGGGAGGATGCGATACAAATTGTGAGGAATGCTGATAATTAGGAAACGGTGTTCTTCCTTGCTGAGGGAGGCCTGGGAATCAAGGTCATTGAGCCAGGAGCTGGGAGCACCGACATGAATTGGAAAATCACCTATGGGAAGTGTCCAGCAAGATGAGGTGATCTGTGGGCGTGTTTTATGTTTTTGTACTAGGGACAGTGCCCTGGGGTGGAGTCAGGAGAGGAGGTGAGGAGATCGAAGGAGAGAAGGAGCATCTGAGAACGAGCTCCGTAGCTTTGGCTACCTGACCCATACAAAGTGAGTGTACTTCTTAGGAAGTCTTCACGCGCTGACACCTTTTCCCAATCTTACCTGGGAAATGCTAAGCAGGGATATCACGATAGTGTAGTGTAGGGATAGACTAATGCTCTCTGTTCATTCCCCCCAGATGAAGAAGGATCTTGACGTAGTGGTAGTCATTGCCTGTGTTCTGCTTCTGGAAATTGTCATTCTTTTTATGATCCATCGCATAAAATTAGCTTGTAGGTTTGGATTTGTATTAGTTCCCATTTATTTCTATAACCTCGTAATGAGGTGTTTGTACATTCAATTGCTTTTGGCTTTGCAATAAACCCACTAAATTGGAATTCAGAGTAATTGATTCTTCAGAGTTATGGTTCTTATAAATTGTGGTCTTGTTTGATGAGTTATTTCTCCCCTCTACACTTCTTAGCACGTAACAAAGGTCCATCGGCCATGAGTTCCACAGTAACTTGGTATGAAGGAACTCATCCCCTTCACAAGCACATTTAAATAAAAAGAACACATAAAGATAGAGAGTATTAAAGAAAATTCCATAATAGCCATAAGACAAAAGTGCATAAAAAATAAATAAAAAACTGTCAGCGACATAAGAAAGAAGGGAACACAATGTTAAGGGTTGTAAAGACCAACAACAGGCAAGAAAGGCTGCATAGGACGTTTCAATTGCAGAGACAATGAGTTGAGTACTTGTGCACTTTAATTTCATTGCTGCTAAAACTGCTGTTGGCATTGCTGATTGACTCTCGTATGGACTGGGGCGGGCACTGGCACTGAGGTAACCCTTCAGGAATAGCAGACTTGCCAGAGACGCGGGTTGAAGCAGCTTGCAGCTGATCCCTGACTGGTCAAGATTCCTGAATGACATGGAAAGCGCGGGAAAACCACAACAGCGTATACTCACTTACAGATATGCAACGCTTACACAGAAGTCTCGAATACAAGCATCGAGGGATTGTTTGCCGTTATTTCCGACCGGTGTAATTTCAAGTACCGGTTAGAACCTTCTCATACAATTCCTGCAGTCTACCACCTCGCAAGGGAATAGGTGTGGACCTGCTATTACCAGGCATAAATCCTCAGCATTCCCTAATACATGAGATTTAATACACATAGGGGCATATTCTCAAGGACTCATCGCCGAATTAGCGGCACTTCTCCGCCACGAAAGTGGCGATAGATTTATTTCCCTATTCACAAGCCTGCACTAACAGCCGACATCGTCAGTTTACCTGCGATAGCTGGCGCTAAAAACATCGCCAAAGCTGACAGCGACAACTAATGCTAATCATATGCAGAGTAGGCGTTCCCGTGCAAAAACTCACGATAACACCACTGTGCGATATTCTCAACGACCAGCCAGATCGGCGATGCGGTCCAAAAACAGGCGATAAGGCACGTTAGCAGCATTGACTTAAGACCTGCTTTTTTTCTGGTCTTAAGTAGGACGAAAACCTGCAGTATAAAGGGAGCCCAGCCCAGAGCCACATCTGAAGACCAACAGATACCATGGAGCTACTAATCATGCAGCTTGGAGACCCAAGAGGGCCACAACACCCACCACCCCCAGGACCACTCCCACCCCCAGGACCACCCCCCCGGACTGCCACCGAGGCAGCACAGAACAAGACAGCGGACCTTCCGAAAACGCACCAGCCTCAGAGACTTAACGCCAGAGGATGTCATTGCCCACTACAGGCTCAAAAGGACAACCATCCTCCGCATCCTGACCCACATTGCCCACAGGCTGACGGTACCAACACAGCGGACAACCAACATCCCTCCGCAGACAAAGCTGCTGGCTGTGCTGCACTTGTTGGCCTCTGGTACCTTCCACCCAACTCCTGCCACGGTCTCCCCACTGATGACTGTGGACACCATTTCTTCCATCTCATCCAGCTCCTGCTGTGGCGCTGGACTCCCACCTCCAGTCTGCATTGCTGCTTTCCGGTTGTTAGCGAGTTTCAGCTTGGTTTTGCGCTTCACATCATTCCAGCGCTTCTTGCAGTCGTCCACTTCCCTTCTCTTCACTCCGACTGCATTCACCTTGGCCAAGATGGACTGCCATATTGCATTTTTAGTTGCCAATGACACAGTGGAGGTGATGAACAGTTGTTGGTGGTGTTCTAGCACCTCCGTAATCAGGATCTTGTTTTCCTGCGGACTGAATCGCGGGTTCCTCTTCTTCTTCTCCTTGTCCTTCTCCTTCCCCGAGGTCCCTGGCTGGTCCTCCGGGGGGTTTTTGGGGTTCTGGTTGGCCTCTGTAGTTGCTCCAGCTTCCTCCATGGTGCTTCTAAGTTGTTTGTGTTTTTTTTTTTTTTTTTTGCAGCTTTTATGGTGATTTTTCCCGCCTGACGTGGGAATAGCGAGCCCGGCGCTGTTTATCACTGATATTTTTATCGCTGTTGGTCCCATCGCCACTTTTTTCACGTTCGGGTTTCCTTTTTTATCGGCGTCCCTGTAATTTTAACACGGACATTTGACGCGTTATCGGGATACTATCGCCTGTTGCCGGCGTGTTGAGAATACGCCGTTAACACGGCGTTAGTTTCCCGCGGTAGACGGCGTTATGTAAAATTGCGTTAACCTAGGTTGGTGATAATTATCGCCCGTTCTTGAGAATATCCCCCATAGTTTTTCAACACCTTCTCAGGGGTAGTAAGCACTATATAATAATGCAATTTACTGTAAAGGAGCTCTCGCGTGGGTGAACAGGGCGAGCACCGCCAATAAAGAGGCCATTCTCACACGCTCACTGTCTCGTCTGGGAGAGGCCTTGAGCAGTCCACACAAACCCTTTATTGTATCCCTTTGGGCACTTTGGGCCCCTGGGATGCGTGTGACCTGGCCACAAGCCATGTAGAGGCCGGGTGGCACTCTACAGTTACCACCTGCTGCTCTGAGCAAGTGGTAAATGTCTGCAGGAGTCCTGTGCAGAGCACATGTGGGGGGCTTCAAGTGGGTGCAGGAGGCAATAGAAAGAGGTCACCTGGCATGCTCACTCCTTTCCTTGCAGTTCCAGAAACCAGGCAGCCCACTCTACAAGGCAGGGGTCTTCAAACTGGGGGAAGGGCCCCCGTTGGGGGCCTTAACTGATGGGGGCAGGCACTGGTCAAAAGAAGCATCATGCTGATAGCAGTGCTTTGTTTTAAGCTGAAAACAAATGATCAGCTGTCAGCAACTCTGTAATGGGACATTTTTAAAAGGTTTAATATAACTCTAACATTTAAATAAGTCTAGACATACTTAAACATAGCAAATTCAATAGAATAATTATGAAAAATTATGGTGGGGCAATGATTTGTTTTTGTACTGAGGGGGCGCGTCATTAAAAAGTTTGAAGATCTCTGCTCTAAGGTGATTTTACCTGCTGACATTTCCAGCTAGTAAAATTGAATCCTGTGTTCTTGCACCTGGGAAATCCAGGTGCAGAATGCTGGCCATCTTTTAATTGTGCAGAACAGAATTCCTCACATAAACTATTGTAATTGGGGCCACAGTGTAAAAAATACATGCAACAAAACAAGTATGGGCTGCCACAGCTCTCCTGTGGCAATACTGCAGTGCCACCAGGGGCCAACTACACAGATTTAGAAATGGAGGTATGTCACAGCTGCGCTACTCAGACCACCTTGAACTAAACTGGCCATGATCTCTACTACTTTTCAACTTCTAATCTAGAGTAGCTAAACCGTCTGCCAAGCCAAGAGGTGGAATACATCAATCACATGCCAGATGCCAAGGACAAGCTGCCATAGTCAACAGAGCCCACTGTCTGTAGGAAGCTATTATCAGGCAGATGTTCTTGGAGCGAATGAATGCCCCAGGACCTGAGGTAAACCATGTATGTATATATGTACCTATCTGGGGCCATATTATGTATTAGAACGCACTTTCCCTGTTTGCGCCTGTGGCACCTTAAAACAGGTACGCCAGGCGCAAACAGAGAAGGTGTGCCCTATTACATAGAATGTGCTGCCTCCTGGGCAGCCATGAACTCGTGGTGCCCTGGGGGCAGCGCATTCCTATGAAAAATGGAGCAACTGATTTGAAGCTGCTCAGTGTTTTCACACCTGCACTTTGAAGTGGGATTAGAGTTCCCCTTGCAGGCGGGTGCAGTCAGTGACTCCACCCGCCTGCAAGGAGATGTCTGGGGGGTCCATAGGACCCCCTTTGCCCCATGCAGAGGGCTGCTGTCACAGTGCTCCACCTTTTAGGTGGCACAGTGTCAGTACGCCTCCTGACAGCATCTTTGCCTGTGCGCCCACGTCTGTAAAATGGCGCGGGCGCAGAGGCAAAGGGATTCCCTCATTTAAATGGGGCACGCCCCCATGCAAATGAGGGAACGCCCCTTGCAGATAGCGCTTTATATGTGCCAGTGCTATCAGTATTACAGAACGGGCCACATAAGTGTCTGCGGCCCCATCTGTGATACCAAAGTGCCCCGGAGCATGCAAAGCAGGTGCAATTGCCCGTTGCGCCCCCGGGACACTCTCTGTAATACAGCCCCTGGTATTTGTGTAGCTCAAACCCAGCCAAAAGACAGCACAGTTATGTAGGGGTCAAAGACAAGGATAAAGTCAATGAGTAATTGGAGGGGAAGTTGGGTTCTTAGAGAGGAAATGGATGGTTACTTCATGTGCTGTAGAGGTGAGTCTGTGATACAGTGAAGAAGGGTTGGAGACATTGTGATGGATATATGGATAATATTCTAGTTCATAGGTGCATATTTGAAGACCTGTTGCCTTATTGTTTCTTTTTCATACTTCTTTATGACAGTTTTGTTGATGATGCATGTGGCTTTGAAGTTGTTGCAAACTGGTAGGTGGAGCCAGTGGAGTGCCATGAGGGTGGTGGTGATGTGGTCATATTTATTCAGGCCCTCAGTGAGGACCACTGCGGCATAAAGGATGCCCTTGAAGGGGGGCAAAAGTGGAGCCTGAAAGGCCATGGAGTAGGTTGGTGCCAGCATCCAGATGAGAATGAGGGCATGAACAACAGTACTGAAGTCACTTTCTGGAAGGAATGGTTTCACTTTCTTCACTAAATAGTTAGTACCAGGCCATCTTGGTTTTCTTTGCAATAAGGGCATGACATTGTATATGTAGCATTTCTGCACAAGGAGCATGAGATGGCGTCCTTGTGATGCTATGGTGAGAACACTAGCATGAGAACTCATCCAACATTATACACATGAATGTGTGTGAAGCACTACTCCACAAAAATGCCTTAATATTGTACAAAAAGCATATATACATACATATATATAACCTATTGTCGGGCACCAGAAGGTAGTTATAGTTAGGACCATGGTTCCAGAAGAAAAGCGTTTTTTTGACTTGCTTATATCTTTGGCGCCGTTTGACAAATCTTCACAACATTTTCCAAAAGTAGTGCCCCTGTGAATCTTGTTGTACATGGAATGTTTCGGGGCGATCGTCAATTGGGCGCTGAGAAAAAAGGGGGTAAAGAAAGTGTGTTTCCCATGTTAATTCCCTTAGACTCTTTAGACACGCCTGCAGCCTGAACTGCTGAATGGAATTACACCAATTTTGGCATTTTTAGCCAGCTTTTGGTCTGCAGATTGTGCTTTTTGTTATTTGGTGTAAATCCGTTGAGTAGTTTTCTAAATATGAAAGGATACCTAAATTTGTATATCTGAGGTCGCAAAGCCTTCACAAATAATAACAAGATAGTTCAGTGATCTGCAGAGCTCTGATTGGCTGCCAACTCTTCAACCAGGAAGTATTGCCAGCCATCTTGGGACTCGACTTCAAAATAAAATGTACAAAAAAAGAAAAAGGGGCAAGGTATGAATGCCCTAACCTCTAACCCCGTAGCCTTGGTATTGGTCCCCGCCAAGGCATAAAACCTTTTTTTTAAAACAATTTTGCAGCAAAATCGCGAAAATTCAGGAATTTGTGGCAAAAATTGAAGAAAAAAACAAGCGCGTTCTACCGCGCTTGTTTTTGATCAAGCCCTTGGGTGGGCCAGGTCCCAAGGGCATGCCAATGTTTATAAAAAAAAAAGGAGGGGGGTGCACGTGGCCTCCCTCCTAGGGCATTTTTATGCCACGGGGACCACCACCTCCCCGGGGCTACAAAAACATAGAGGAGGGCTGCGTGGACTCTGTGGGCCCCAGGGACTACCACCTCCCTGGGGCTAAATAAATCAAAATGGAGGGGGTCCGTGCAGACCTCTGGCCCCGGGGACCACTACCCTCCCTGGGACAAATATATTTTCTTAAATGAAGGATGGGCCGCGCAGCCCCCCTCCCAGGCCATATACGGTCCTGGGGATAACCACCTCCTGTGCAGAACTAAGGAGGGGGCCAGGTGGCTCCCCTCCTGGAGCCAATTATGGCCTTGGGGACCACCACCCCCCAGGGTCGTCTGCTGCTATGTCCCGGGGTGCCCACCCCCTGACATAGCTGTTTTCTTTTGCTTGGTGGGAGCTGTGACAGCTCCCGCTAAGAAAAAGCAAACACTCTGCTTCCAGCAAGCGGGAGCTGTCACACCGCTCCCGCTTGTGGAAAGCAGAGGTTTCATCTCTTACCCTGCCCACTGACATGCGGGCAGGGAAAGAGATGAAACTATTGCTCTCACATGCAGGGAACTGCATATCCAGCAGCACCCTGCATGCAGGAGCAATGCTGGCTCCTGGAGGCGGCAAGGAGCTGGCTGGTACTGTGGGGGCCTTGAGGCTCCCACATCGGTCCCATGGCACACTGGGTGTCTTGAGAGGGACCAGGGCACCCTGGGAGACATGGCCGGGCTCCAGGGGATGAGGTCCCTGGGGCTGAAATTGGCCTGGGGAGGGGGACCATGAGGCTCCACTCCCCCATTCAATTAAGGCCAGGCAATGACATGGTCAGTGACATCACTGACGACATCTCAAATGACATCATCCACAGAACCACTCACACACCCACTCACACCCCTGTACAACCTCTCATACACCCACTCACACACCCACACAACCACTCACATACCCATTCACAGAGCCATACAAGTACTCACACAACCACTCATTCATCCATGAGCCACTTGCACATCCACTCACTCACTCATATTGCCACTCATAGAATGACTCACTCACCCATACAGCTAGTCATACAACTAGTCACTCACCCATTCAGCCACTCACACAGCCACACACTCACCTACTTATTCAACCATACAGCCATTCACACAGCCAGTCACTCAAACATACCACCTCTCAACACAGCCATTCACTCACCCATACAACTACTGACATACCCACACAACCACTTACATACCCATTCACACATCCATATAACCACTTACACACTTGCTCATTTACCCATAGTGCCACTCACACAGACACTCACTCTCCAAAACACCCCCTCATACACTAACTTACTTAACCAAACAACCACTCAAACAGTCACTCACTCACCCATACAGCCACTCATACATCTATTCACCCACCAATACAGCCACTCACATACCCACTCAACCATCCATAGGGTCATTCACACAGCAACTCAGTCACTGATACAGCCACTCAGACACACACACACTCACCCACCCATGCAGCCCCTCACACAGCCACTCACTCACCCATACAGTCTCTCAACAGAGCCACTCACACACCCACACAACCACTTACATACCCGTTTACACATCCATACAGGTACTCACATGCATACTCACTCACATATACAGCCACTAATACAGATACAATGCAGCTGCTCACACACCCACTCACTTACCAAACAGCCACTCACTCATCCATACACCCACTTACACACTCAGTCACTCACCCTTAGAGCCACTCACACAACCACTGTCACTAGTACACCCACTCACAGACCCATACAGCCACTCCCATCAAAATGAGCCGGTATACTTGACTCCCGTGAACAAGGCTCGTGGATGGAGCCGAAACGCATTGGAATTGGGACTGGTAGCATTGCGTATCGCTCAATGAATGCTGTCTAATAAAGCACTGTGACCCCTTGGATCTGGCTGCGGTGCACTTCTTGTAAGGAGGAGCGTTGTTGGATATCTCAGTGGGTGACTCCGAACCCGCTACGCCGCGGCCGCCCTGCTAGAGTCTTGGGCTTCATAATCGGAGTTTGTGCTGATGGATTGTGGTAGTTGGAGCCTGACTCGCTCGCCTCCACTGTGAATAAGTATGGGGGTGCCCATGAATACAGTATAGTGGAAATGAGCAAGGGATGGAGCCAGAAAACGTTGCAGGCTCGTGGATTCCGAGTGAGGAAACACGCAATAAATGACAGTGAGCGGCATGTTTTTGTCCCAAATTTTATTTACAAATTAATTTGTGCGCATTGAGCTTAACTGAACTCAAAATTGTGCAGTGTTCCGTGGAATTGGTATATTTAGAACGCTGCATTGGGATTGAATTATGAATTAAAGATCACTGCGCATGCTCAAAGACAAATGACCGGAGGACGACGTCAATAAATTACGTGGTCTTGAAAACACGTGGTCATTTCAAAATGAGCCGGTATACTTGACTCCCGTGAACAAGGCTCATGGATGGACCCAAAACGCTTTGGTATTGGGACTGGTAGCATTGCGTATCGCTCAATGAATGCTGTCTAATAAAGCGCTGTGACCCCTTGGATCTGGCTGCGGTGCACTTCTTGTAAGGAGGAGCGTTGTTGGATATGTGTATATATATATATATATTGTTGCTCCTTTTCTTTTGCATATGGAGGTGTAAAGTGAGTGTGAGATATATATATATATATATATATATATATATATATATATGTATGTATATATATATATTTGTAGAAAAAAGTTCATTGTTTAGATAAAATATCTGTAAAAAACTGGGGTTCTTAGTTGAGAGAGGTGAGAGCCCTACTCAAGTAATAATCACAATCCTTGTCAGGGTGAACCACAAAAGTCAATTAAATAATTCTGTACTTAACCCTCTGGTACCTTACTGACTTCAGTGTTGATTTGGAGGTTGAAGGTCTCCAGTAGAGTTCAGCAGCAATTTGGGTCAGAACAAGAGCTTGGTGGCGATTAAGAGCCGCTGCACGAGGTCCCAGAGTCACTCAAAGGCTGCTTGGCAGGGTTCGGCATCGAAATTGGGGAAACTGGTGATCGGGTGCTACTCGATCGGGTGCCTCTGGGCATTAAAGATGGTGACGGCATTGATTGGGAGCTGCCCGGCGTTGCTCAGTGTCATTCAGCGTTGAGTGTTGTGAAACCTTCAGGTGAGCAGGGAGGAGTGCACGCTGACTCCAGCCAAGGGTCCAGGACCTTGTGGACAGCACTTCAGGGGGTCAGAATTCACTCTCTCAGAGGTCAGCAGTGGGGACTAGGCCAGGCCTAGTGGAATCTGATCAGCTGGAAGCAGAAAGGGCCTCTGGAAACTTGTTGTGTCCCTGTAGCTCAAACAGGAGGTAAGCTAACTGACCCTTAGAGTCACTTCCGGGGTCCCTGCATTCAGTCTTCAGACAGCAGGGCAGTCCTTCTGAGTCTCCACAGGTTTAGGAGTGTTCTGATGAGAGGTTCTGAAGGCACCACTCTGAAGCTTAGGAAGGGCAGAGTACAACCCCCCAGGCCATCCTGTGCAGGAGAGGAATACCCTTCCCCACATCCAATGCCCTTTTGTCCCCTGTCTGGAAGGATTACACATCACAGCACAGGAGAACCATTAACAGTCATGTGATCCTGGACACTGGCAGAAAGGTATATTGGGTTAGGCCAACTTTCTAGAAGTACTTGAAAAAAGAATGAGCCTGTACCTTGCGTTCTTTATTTAGTATACAATTTCACTAAATAGTCAAACCCATCGATTTCAGTTTAAGCAGGTATTTTATTTTAACCTTTTTATTTTCACTAAATTCTTATTTTTTGCTGCTTTTTGATCAGAACAAAACATGTGTCTGGTCATAAAAATTCTAGACATAAATGTGCTATACAACATATATTTACATAAATCAGTGTATGACTTTTACAAAAAGAAGAAAATCAAATACATATATCACATCCAATACATATATCACAATTGTTATTCTCAATTTTAATCCTGAAACTCTTAAAGCGTGTATATTCAGTATCCCAAATCAATACAGGGGAAACTATTATTTTAGAAATCTTCTCAGATTAAATTTTATTCATTATTCCTCTGTATTTTTATGTGCCGTGTGCCTGTGCCATGTGCCGACGCGTTTCGAGTCCTGGGAGTTGAATACCAGGAATCTCATCAGGGCTTTTGAATTTTAACAGCAATGGTGGTTTCTGAGAATTCTTACTAATCTTCACCTTAAGGTATACACTTCACCAAAGGACATTTAATCTCAATCACTAGGGATTCTTATCTTTGTCTTTTTATAAGGCAATTGCATCTAGTTTCCTTATATGCCGGGCATTTTCGCTATCAGCTTTTCAAACGCTACCTGGAACACCTCCTCTCTTGTAGCGGCGCTCGCTGATTTAGATTAACTTGCGTTCTCTATTCTCTGACTTGGTTGAACTGCAATTGCTTTCATCTCCTGATCCTTCTCTGCCTCCGTTTGGTAGTTTATCCTAAGTGAGCTAAACAATGGCAGTAGCACATTGACCTTGGATAAGATTCAGTAGCAGGTACTCATGGCCATAGCTGGCTTTAGGCCAGTGCGACTGGTGCAGCAGCACTGGGCGTTGACCTGTGGAGGGGACGCTGACATCAGGGGGGCACTGTGTTTAACAATATCTTATGATTGGAGAGATGAGGGGCAGTTTTGCCAGGTGGTAGTGAGAGAATCAGAAGAGGCGGTCATGGTGCGTGTGGGGTGCCAAAAGTGATTGTCGTATCAGGAGCCAACAGCGCTAAAGCCGGCCCTGCTCATGGCAAGCACGAAGCAGATGAACAATGTATATTTTGAAACTGAGTTCCAAAGTCATGGCAATCAACCTCCTTCACCTCTCATTGCAGCAAGATTTGGGGTTTACCTACTGCGAAAAGCGAACCCAGTAGAGGTGACATGGGTTAGGTATATCTCATAATTGTACAGTGAAAAGTCTAATTTGAATCTTCTGGACTCGGACAGTGGAAAACATCAATAAAAGGAAAATCATCTAATATTTTGCAAGATGTGCACACTCAAACAATAAAGGAAATAGATGACTCTATTAAGGACCTGAAAAGCTCAAAAGCCTAAGGCCCAGATGACTGTCAGCAAATATTTTGAAGGAGAGCCTGATCCTATGGGGTAAAGTTCTAACTCTTTTTTGGAAGTAGTGATCAAGCTAAATACAATACCGGATTCATGGAGAGACAGTATGAGAGTGCCAATAAATAAAAAGAGGGGCAAAGAACTTCCAAGTAAAAATCAAATATAGCTCAATCAATCAATCAATCAATCAATCTGGGAATTGTAAGCGCGCTACTCACCCGTGAGGGTCTCAAGGCGCTGAGGGGGGGGTCCGCAGATCTGTTTAGCCGAAGAGCCAGGTCTTGAGGGTCTTCCTGAAGGTGTTCAGGGAGGGGAAGCGTCTGATGTCTGCCGGTAGCTCGTTCCAGGTCTTGGCTGCAATGTGAGAGAAGGATCTTCCGCCTGCTCTGGCTCTGTGGATGCGCGGGGTTTCGGCCAGTGCGAGGTTGGAAGATCGGAGGTTTCTTTTGGGTACGTGGAAGTTGATTCTGTCGTTGAGGTATTTGGGTCCGTTGTTGTGTAGGAATTTGTAGGCGTGAGTGAGGATTTTGAAAGTGACTCTTTTCTCCACGGGGAGCCAGTGGAGACTGCGTAGGTGTTGGCTGATGTGTTCGTGTCGGGGGATGCCGAGGACGAGTCTGGCGGCGGTGTTCTGTATTGTTTGGAGTTTGCAGAGTAGGGACTTGTTGATGCCGGCATAGAGTGCGTTTCCATAGTCCAGTCTGCTGGTGATGAGTGCATGGGTGACTGTCTTCCTTGATTCAGGGGGATCCACTTGAAGGTCTTGCGGAGGATGCGGAGGGTGTTGAAGCAGCTGGAGGTGACGGCGTTGACCTGTCGGTTCATGGTGAGTGATGAGTCGAGTACGATGCCGAGGTTCTTGGCGTGGTCTGAGGGGGTAGGTGGGCTTCCAAGGGCGGTCGGCCACCAGGTGCTGTCCCATGCAGAAGGGGTGGTACCGAGGACCAGGACTTCTGTCTTCTCGGCATTGAGCTTCAGGCAGCTGTTGGTCATCCAGACTGCGACGTCTTGCATTCCTTTCTGGAAGTTGAGTTTGGCAGTGGTGGGGTCTTTGGTGAGGGAGAGGATGAGCTGGGTGTCGTCGGCGTAGGATACGATGTTGAGGCCGTGTTGTCGGACGATGGCTGCGAGGGGGGCCTGTAGATGTTGAAGAGGGTGGGGCTCAGTGATGAACCCTGTGGGACTCCGCAGGTGATTTTCATGGGGTCAGAGAGGAAGGGTGGGAGTCTGATCCTTTGGCTTCTTCCGGTGAGGAATGATCGGATCCAGTCCAGGGCTGTTCTTTTTATGCCTGCATCGTGTAGTCTGGCGACTAGTGTGCGGTGGGAGACGGTGTCGAAGGCCGCTGATAGGTCGAGTAGGATGAGGGCTGCGGAGTGGCCTTGGTCCAGGAGGGTGCGGATGTCGTCTGTGGCGGCGAGTAGGGCGGTCTCTGTGCTGCAGTTGCTTCGGAATCTGGATTGGGACAGGTCGAGGACGGCGTTCTCTTCAATGAATCGTGTCAGTTTCCTGTTGACTGTTTTCTCTGCAACTTTGGCTGCGAAGGGGAGGAGCGAGATGGGCCGATAGTTCTTGAGGTCGGTGGGGTCAGCTGAGGGCTTCTTGAGCAGTGGTCTGACTTCTGCGCTCTTCCAGTCGTCTGGGAAGGTGCCTGTTTTGAAGGTGGTGTTGATGGTGCGTTGTAGTTCGGGTGCGATGGCTGCCGCGGCTCTGTGGTAGATGTGAGGGGGGCATGGGTCGGTGGGGGCCCCCGAGTGGATGCTTTTCATGGTTGAGGGGGTGTCTTCGGCCGTGATCGATGTCCAGTTGGAGATGGTGGGCTGGCTGGTGTTTCTGGGGCGGGGGGCCGTCTATGGCGCCTGGTGGATGGTCGATGAAGCTGTCGTAGAGGTTTTTGATCTTGAGGTGGAAATAGGTTCCAAGCTAGTTGCAGAGGTCTTGGGATGGTGTGATGTCTGTGGCTTCGCTGCGTGGGTTGGTGAATTCCTGAATGACACTGAAAAGTTCCTTGGAGTTGGCCAGGATTTTGTTGTGGATGAAGTTCCTCTTGGTGGCTCTGATCTGGTTATGGTAGTCCATCATGGCGTCCTTGTAGGTGGTGTGGTTTTTGGTTGTCTTGGTGTTTCTCCAGTTCTTCTCCAGGTGTCTGCAGGTGCGTCTGGCTTCTTGGAGAGCGGTGGTGAACCAGGCGGCTTTCCTGGGGCGTTGTCTGTCGGGGTTGCGTAGCGGGGCGAGCTCGTCTGCGCAGTTGAAGATCCAGGTGTGGAGTTCTCTGGCTGCGTTGTTTGCGTCGTTTGCGTCGGGTGCCCAGGTGTGGTTGTCTCGGGTGAGGGTGGAGTTAAGTTGCTCGTCGGTAACCTTGCTCCAGTTCCTTCGAGGTGGGCGTGGGGCTGGTTTGGGTGCCTTGGGTTTGTTGATGGCAAAGTGTATGCAGTGGTGGTCAGTCCATGGCGGCTGCGTTGTGTGGCTGAATTGGACGCTGTTTCCTGCCGCGAAGATGGGGTCGAGGGTGTGTCCTGCTCTGTGGGTCGGTGTGTTGACGAGTTGTTTAAGTCCGATGCTGGCGAGGTTGTCACGAAGGGTAGTGGAGTTGGGGTCGCTGGGGTTGTCGAGGTGGAAGTTCAGGTCTCCAATGAGTATGTAGTTTGCTGAGGCGATGGCGTGGGGTGCGATGAAGTCGGTGATGGTGGTGGCGAAGGGTGTTCGGGGGCCGGGGGGTCTGTAGATGAGGGTTCCTCAGAGTGTGGCTTTGGGGGTGGTCTGGATCTGAAAGTGCAGGTGTTTGGCGGAGGAGAAGGTTTCGCTGGAGGTGGTGAGGCGGAGGGTGCTCTTGTGGGCGATGGTGAGGCCCCCTCCTGGGTGGTTGGGGCTGTCTTTCCTCTGGATCTTGTATCCGTCTGGGATGGCGGTGCTGATGTCGGGGGCGGAGGATGCATTGGTCCAGGTCTCTGTGAAGAAGGCGATGTAGGGCGAGAGAGAGTCGAGTAGGTTCCAGATTTCCATGGCGTGTTTGTGTACGGAGCGTACGTTGAGGAGGATGCATTTTAGGGTGTCCCCGGTGCTGGCGTCGGCGGTGTTGGAGGCCGGGGTGGCGGTGAGAGTTTGGCGGCAGTGGAGGCAGGAGAACTGGCCGTGGGTCATGTTCGGCGAGGTCTGTTGGCATTCTCTAAGTCTTCCAGGGTTGAGTGCGAGGAGGGTGGTGGTGTCGTAGCGATGGGTAGTGGGAGGTCCAGGGTTCCTGGCGCTGGCCGCGGTCGGGTCGCGGACGGGCGCAGACATCCGCGAAGGACAAAGGTGCAGCTGTGAAGGATATCCCTTGAAAAATGTGTGGAAAATAACTTCAGAAACATCTAATGGGCAGAAAGCTCACAGGTATTGCTTAGAATGCAATTGGGTTTCTTGAAGAGATATTTGACCATGGATGGATGGTCCATACTAAAATTACTAGCCGAGAAATATGCTATAATAAAAAGTCAAGCATTTTCTTTGGCATACATTGGCTTGACCACTGCCTTCAATGGTACTATTAAAGCCAGATTATGGAAAAAATTACACAATGGGTGAGCCCCTTCGGTCTCTTAAAATTGATGATAGAACTGTATAATGGCTTTGGACGCAAATTGAACTTGGCAGCAATGGTGCACTCACAAGAAGAATCACCCCCCCCAATGGTTTGAGATGGGGCTGTATCTTAGCATCTCTTTTATTTTTAATATAAATAGCTGATGTCCTCAGAACAGTGCAAACCTCTTGCTCATTTCCCCCTGAAATTGGGTCAGGAAATAATCCCGAATTAATTTTATGGTGATGACAAAGTTTTAGTAGTTCTTGCACTGATAGAGACAATCAATGGAATTCGCTAAATATTGTCACTTGAATGAGCTGATGATAAATCATGCAAAAACAAAAGCTGTGGTTATTACAAAGGAAATAAATGTAAAGAAATAGAAGTGCGTACCTAGGGCCACATGTAAAAAGGCTTTTGTGGGCACAAACAGGTTGATTCACAGAATCGGCACACTTGCAAACGCAAAAATACTTTTTCACGTGTACAAAGCCCTATTTGTGATTCGGCAACCTATTACCGAATCACAAATTGGATTTGCAACTCGGTTTTAGGAAGGGGTGTGTTTAGTGTGTCCCTTTCTAATACCGAATCGCAGTGGTATGTGTGAATGTTTTGCGACCGAAATGTGGTTGGAAAACATTCGCATTTTACCCCCTACTTCAAGTAGGTGGTAACCCACTTGCAAATGGAAAGGGGTCCCCTGGGGACCCCATCCCGTTTGTGAATGTTTGTAAAAACATTTTTTAAGAGCAGGCAGTGGCACAGACCACTGCTTACTCTTAAAAATTAAAAGACAACTTTTCATTTGTTTTTTGAAACGTGTCCCGTTTTCTTTTAAGGAAAAGGGGTGCATTAAAAAAAAGATTGCTTTATTTAAAAGCAATCACAGATATGGTGGCCAGCTGACCGAAGAAGGCCACCAATTCCTGTTATTTTAGCAATTCCCAATGGGTTGCAAACCAAGACCTACCTCATTAATGTTCATGAGGTAGGTCTATTTGCGACCCACGGGGAATCTCAAAATTTGTCAAAGACACATTTGTACATTGGTGGCTGCTATTACCAAATAGCGAATCACAAAAATTTGCTATTTGGTAATCACAAACTATTACCTTTGTACATATGACCCCTAATTCTCAACAATTGGAGACTGTGATTGAGTACTTATATTTGGGCATGACTTTTAAAGGGAACCTTAATTTTCAGAAGCTGATAAAAATATTGGAGATGAGATGAAAGGCAGCAGCAGGAGCTTTAAAACGATTGGATTAGGAACGAGGATATAAATCGATGGAGGTACTAAAGGAATCACGTATTATGAAAATTGTTCATCTATTGCTGTATAGAAGTGAGATTTTAGAGTAAAAAGATGTCAGATGAATCCAATCGATTGAAATACGTATTTGGAAGGTTTGGCTACTGCTTCCTGTAAGCATTGAGCATCATCCACTAAGGCTAGAATTGGGATTGGTAAGTATAATATGTAAGTATATCCAAATAATAATGAACTACTGGTATACTAAGCAGGGCAGAAGAGGGGCCGATGAAGTTTACTATATAAGCCGCTTTACAGACCAGTAAAAAAGAGGCATGGTTTGAAAATTGAAAAGAAATCTTGGCAATAGTTGGCCCTTCGAATCAAGTAAATATAAACAAACTCACAATAACAAAAATAAGTAGACTGATTAAAAATTGGGTAAAGGTGGGTGCTTTGGCAAAGGATCTAAAGGGATATGAAAAAGGATTGAGATCTGTACATCCATTAAAAAATTGGCAATCTGCAACCAATTCTAAATTATATATTGGATGCATGGAAGGAAGTGCCTGCTGGTTTTCCGACTCTGAGAATGCACAGAGATCTGCAAACCAGACCTCAGTGCCAGTGCCTGACCCTAAAACATGTATGCTGCATTGGCTTATATCCAATTGGCAGAAGCTAACTTACAGATAAGTCCCTAGTATGTGGTACCCAGGGCATTTAAGTTAGACAATCACCCTAGGGATTGCAGCACTGGTTGTGCCACCCTGAGTGTGACACAGGTAAAACAAGTCCAGGAAAAGGAAACAAAGGATGCTTGCATGGGAGCGAGGTGTTTCCTCTCTCTTGCAGGAAGCCACATGGGTGTTAGCGCAAAAGGTGGGCTTCAAAGGAGAAGCAGCCTTTGATGGGCAAATCTTGGGAGTGGGGCTGATCTAATATTTAGGCAGACAGGCCGGCACTAGGGACAGGGAAGTAGAAGCCAGTTGTCAAACAGGTTTTCTAGGGGTGTGTAGATCCCTTGGTAACCACACCGCTGGGTTAGCTAGGGACCTCTGGTGCCAAGAGAGGGAGCTATGTCATGTTGGAAGTGTGTAGAATGGTCCATTCTGGTTAGCCAGATGCCACACTTCACATGAAGTGGTCATCAGGAGGGAGGGAACCTGGCAGCCCATTGGCTACCAACCGCAACCTACTTTGAGGACATTTTCTGGGCATGAAATGGGCACTCCTGGCACCAAGAACTCAGAACTCTATTGACAGTAAAGAGGACCCGCTGGTGCCAAGCTAACCTATTAAATTGTGTACTAACCAGGAATATTGGGAAGAAGTAAAGTAAATTTAAGTGCATCTTCAAGTGCATCTCTTTTTTTGTTTATTGTCCTTTCCCAAAATGATGAGGCACAGTTGCATTGTTGGAGTATTGTGTTTATGGGGTACATCATATTATAGTCATAGTGGTGTGAATTAATGTCACATAGGCTACAACAAATCTGAGGCTTTTCCTGTGTCCATAGCTCATTTCCATCAGCTGTATACTGAGAATGAGCACAGAGCACATCTCTTTGTCTCAGGTGTGAGCAGGGCCAGCTCTAGGGTGGTGCGATCGGTGCCACCGCACCGGGCGCTGACTTGGGGTGGAGGCTTCATTTTTGCAAGTGTATTATCACTTAAGCACCTGCTGCTGTGTTCCTGGCCTCTAGCAATTTTGAGGCATCAATTAAAATGTCAAGATAACTCCAGTGATTAATCGTCTAGAGACCAGAGGTTTGTCTAGTGGAAGTTTTGACTCGTCCTAAGGTAGCGCAGATGGTTAAAATGCCTGCTGCTAAGAACGTGAACCATGCAGAATACAAAGTGCCCATAATGTAAAAAGGTCAGTGGGTTACAGCTTCTGTAAGAGAGCTCCTTTTTATTACTTGTCGTTTACAAGTCAAAATCCTAATATAGAACATTGAGCTATTAACTGTCATCAAAGAGCTGCATGCAAACTGCAACGTATATGTTAGAGCTATATGTTTTTTTTGCCCAGTTTTTCATTATACTAACCTTGCCAAAAGGGTTCATTTGGTAGAAAAAAATTCTTATTATTAAAGAGAACCCCTAACAATGATGTTATGTTTTAAATTCTGAATTTGTGCTTTTCCAGAATAACGACTCTTAAACTATATTGCCTACTAGTATCGATGACATGTCACTCCTACACTACACCTTGTAGTCCTGTCTGATGTAACATTTCCTATACACTGATTTACACACATATGATTGTCTCTGTTCAATGTGTGTGTGATGTAAAGTGATCTGACACTGGTATTAGTGGTGCTATAAAACTAAATGAATCTGAGAGACATTGGTTATGGAGACTTGAAGGGCACTGTTAAAGGGTGCTAGTGAGGGAATCCGTGGCAGAGGAGAGGTGGTCATTGGGGGGGGCGCCAACAAACATTGTCGCACAGGGCGCCACCAGTGTTAAAGCCGGCCCTGGGTGTGAGCAAATGGCCATGCTTTAAGCATTTCTTTCCAGTGCTTAAATTTATAGGTTAGCATCTCAGGTGCTATTTCTTGCTCACAATGGTGGGGTAAACACAAATGGTTCTCAACTACACTGTAGTATTTGGAGACCCAATCCAGACATCACAACTTGAGCTACACTTGTCCGAGTAGATAAGAGAGAGAGAGTGACAGCAGGGATGCGCAGGGGACAAAGGGACAACAGCTACCAGCAAGGTCCCCTGCTGTCTTCTATGGTACCCACAACACACTAACTCTACTAATTAGAGATGAGGTGAGAAGTGAAGGTTCCCAGTCAGACGCATTTTAGCAGAGAGGGGCGGCAGGCAGCCTCTTCAACGGGGGTGACTCACAAAGTATAATCATCTCCCATCAACCACTGGTTGTGACATCATCACCTTGCAAACGTGAAGGTCTAAGGAGAAAAGTATGTGAGGGCAGTATGTGCAGGCAATAAATAGTAATATGTTGCTGTTTAGTGAGATATTTGCTTGTGTGCAAAAGCATTAAGGATTGGTCGGTGTAAGCTTTCCCATGCCTCAGTAACAAAGCAGCCCTTGTCAAGTTTCTGGCTTGCCTTTACCCAAACCCCAGTGTTGAAGAGCACCCACCACTCTTAGCTCTGGGCTAATCATGAATTACTACAGTGTATGATCCTAGTGGCCCTCTGAACATGGCTGTGTCTCTATTGCATGTGTGTCTTTGTATCTTCCCAAGTGCTTGCTTCGCTCAAGCAACCTTGAGCTGTCAGTGGTTCCCAGCATTAGGAAATCCCGCCAAGGAGGTCGAGCATTCACGTATCTGGGCCCTAAGCTCTGGAATTCCATGCCTCAGAAGTTAAGAGCCTGGAGCTCTCTTGCAGTATTTCACAAACAATAAAAACCTGGCTGTTTCTACCACCCTAACTCTTAATGAGTGGGTATGTCATTCAGGAATACCTGGACCTATGTTTTCGTGATGAGCCGTGTGCCGGGAAACCTTTTTTCATACTCTTTATACATCACGCATAATAAGTATAGCTCTAAATGTGTCCTGTTAGTATTAGGGGTTGACAGTAGGCCACAGCAGTGCTGCAGATCATGATAAATGACGTCTCTCTTTGACCACACTTTGCTCACTGGCCCTGCTCGTGTCTTGCACCCTGCAGACTCTGTCAGGAGTGGTGATCATCTAGTTACTGCTTCTTTAGTTGTGATCCCATTGAACCCTTTAGGGACTCAGCGCTGAGATAATCAAATCCACAGACTTGTCTAAATGGATTACATCTTGAGCAAGATAGCTTGGAACAAAACATTCCAGGAAAATGAAGAGCGGCATGTTAGGAGTGAAATTAAACCTGGTAAGCAGAGGCTGCAGCTGCGAGCACTCTTTACCAGAAACCTACTGTGCAATGTGGAGAGGGGGGAGAACAATCAGAAATGGAGCAGGAAGGAGGAAAGTATAATGGGGAGAATGTTAGGAGAAAAGAACACGAGAAACAGAAGAGAAATGTGAGGGGTAGATATTAAGTGGGAATCTTGGTGTGGAGAGAGGCTGTCAGGAAGAAAGGACAGAAGGAAAGGAATAAAATCAGGCGAGAGTTATAAAAGTGAGAACTGAAAGAGGCAGGGAATCAGAACCGGAGAAACATGTCAGCTGAGAAAATAAAAGTTGAAGAGGTATTACACAGAAAGAGGGGAGTGTGAGAAATGTGCTTATTAATTGTGAGGGATGATCCCTGCACAATTAATAAATCTTAAATTGTCTTTTTTACTGAGAGTCAATTACCCCATTGTAGCACTTGACTCTCTCAGGGTAGCGAAGCAGAGCAGTCCAAGGCCTACTAATGGGAAGTGGAGGGCTAGCAATCCCAATTCACTGGCACACACAGCACCAGTCAATATTTTATTATCCAGTCAGTGCTTTTTCTAATAAAAAGGTAAAGTACATTTATTACACACACACTACTAAATAACATGTAATACATTTCAAATATGTACATCAGGGGCCGAATTACATGAGGTGCCCCGGGGGCGCAAAGGGCGTTTGCGCCCGCTTTGTGCGCCCCCGGGGCACTTTGGTATTATAGAAGGGGGTGCAGATGCTTGTGCGTTCCCTTCTATAATACCGATAGCGCTGGTGCACTTAAAGCGCCAGCGCTATCAACAGAGGGTGTTACCTCATTTGCATAGGGGCGTGCCCTATGCAGATAAGGGAATTCCTTTGACTCTGTGCCCGTGCCATATTACAGACGCGGGCGCAGAGTCAAAGAAGTCCTCAGGAGGTGCACTGACAGTGTGCCATTTAAAAGGTGGCACACTGTCAGTGCGCTCCCTGAAAGCAGCCCTCTGCAGGAGGTGAAGGGGGTCCCATGGACCCCCCCAGACTTTCCCTTGCAGGCGGGTACAGTCACTGACTGCACCCCCCTGCAAGGGGATCTTTAATCCCCTTTGAAAGTGCAGGTGGGTGCTGTCTGCACTGTGAAAACACGGAGCAGCTGCTCAGTGTTTTCACATGAATGCGCTGCCCTCAGGGCAGCACAAGTTCGCGGATGCCCTGGGGGCAGTGCATACACCATAATGGGGTGCATTGGCCTTGTTTGCGCCCGGCGCACCTTTTCAAATATGGCCCTAGGTAGCTGGAAATACCTTTGGTGCCACCCTCACATCATAATACACTCCTAGTGGGTCCTGAACCCCATAAAGAAAATGCCCCCATCTATACTAGGTGTAACATCCCACTATTAGGGGGTGTCATTATCTGTAAGGCAAGCTCACCACATTATATATATATGTATATATATATATGTATATACATATATTCACTGAAAAAACCATAGGTTTCAGGGACGTTATAGTTAGTTGGACATTTCACTCGTACAAAACCAGAGAAATTTGGCCGTTATAGTTAGTTGAGCTAACTATAACTTGCGCCCCCGCAATGCACTGCTGGTAACGTCACATATTACATCACTCATGACATGGTCAGTGACATCACTGATGACATCACTGATGACATCTCAAATGACATCATTAAGATTATCCAATCACAAAGGAGGGACTCTGGGCTTTTTGGACAGGTCCAGCATACGTGCCCAAACTTAGTAAAGATACAGACAGTATGTTGTTCCTAATTACGAGACAAGGGAAAACTAGGGGAACCGGTTTTGCGTGGTCATGAGAAGTGGACATGAGAAGTCCTCCTACTTCTCATGACCACGCAAAACCTGTTACCCTAGTCTTCCCTTGTCTCGTAATTAGAAACACCATAATTAAGATTGTCATTCGTCAACCGGCGCCAAAGATATTGGCAAAAGAAAAGACGTTTTTTGAATAGAAACGAGGTCCTACCTATAACTGCCAGTAGGTAATATATAACTAAAATATATATATGTATACATATATATATATATATATATATATATATATATATATATATATATATATATATATATATATATATATATATATATATATATATATATATATATATATATATATATATATATATATATGCAAAAACAGAAGCAGAGAACTCTGGGTAGTTCTCAAGTTTAGGTGGAAAGCAGCTCCAGTAAGAGCACTCTCAACACCAGCGACACTCTAAATTTTCTCACCTCAAATGTCTGCTTTTCTATCAAAGTTTTTAAGCATAGGATTAGCGCAGTGCTATCCACGCCGAGATAGAAAGGGACAAAGTATTTTGCCATTTTTACAGTAAAGTCTTTAAGCATAGGATTAGCACAGTGCTATCCCTGCCGAGCTGTAAAATGGCCAAAGCTTTTTACCACTCCAGGCACAGTATTACAGCTTTGGATTGGTAAAAACCCTTTCAGGCATAGAGTGACAAATAAATTATGCAAAAACAGAAGCAGAGAACTATGGATAGTTCTCAAGTTTAGGTGGAAAGCAGCTCCAGTAAGTGCACTCTCAACACCAGCGACACTCTAAATTTGCTCACCTCAAATGTCTGCTTTTCTATCAAAGTTTTTAAGCATAGGATTAGCGCAGTGCTATCCACGGCGAGATAGAAAGGGACAAAGTATTTTGCCATTTTTACAGCAAAGTCTTTAAGCATAGGATTAGCACAGTGCTATCCCTGCCGAGCTGTAAAATGGCCAAAGCCTTTTACCACTCCAGGCACAGTATTACAGCTTTGGATTGGTAAAAATCCTTTCAGGCATAGAGTGATGAATAAATTAGGCAAAAACAGAAGCAGAGAACTCTGGGTAGTTCTCAAGTTTAGGTGGAAAGCAGCTCCAGTAAGAGCACTCTCAACACCAGCAACACTCTAAATTTGCTCACCTCAAATGTCTGCTTTTCTATCACAGTTTTTAAGCATAGGATTAGCGCAGTGCTATCCACGGCGAGATAGAAAGGGACAAAGTATTTTGCCATTTTTACAGCAAAGTCTTTAAGCATAGGATTAGCACAGTGCTATCCCTGCCGAGCTGTAAAATGGCCAAAGCCTTTTACCACTCCAGGCACAGTATTACAGCTTTGGATTGGTAAAATACCATCCAAGCCAACCTGAAATGAATAAAAGCAACCCCTGACATGTGTTTCGCTCTCGTTAGAGCTCTTCAGAGAGGTATAGCTTTGTCCAGACACAAGGGAGCACCCAGTATAAGTCAAAACAAAACCCTTTCAGGCATAGAGTGACAAATAAATTATGCAAAAACAGAAGCAAGAACTCTGGGTAGCTCTCAATGTCTGCTTTTCTATCAACGTTTTTAAGCATAGGATTAGCGCAGTGCTATCCACGCCGAAAAGCAGACATTTGAGGTGAGCAAATTTAGAGTGTCGCTGGTGTTGAAAGTGCTCTTACTGGAGCTGCTTTCCACCTAAACTTGAGAACTACCCAGAGTTCTCTGCCATCTTTAAACTTGTTCCAAACAATTACATGTCTATATATAACAGGTACTCCACTTTGAAAATATGTGTGTTAAATTGTTTGATGGTTAAAATACACCTTAGGTAAGCAAATCTATTAATATTAAGCATTTTTGTATATATATATTACCTATGGGAGATGATAAAAAACAGTTATATAACAATAATTTTTTTTCTCATCAATCAATTACAACCTCTTTGATTATTCGGAGTACTAACAGGTTGTCACAATTGCGCCCTGAATGGGCAAACCTGTTAAACGGAATTTGCGAAAGGATCAAGGGCCTAATTCTCATAGATAGACATGGTAATGGGACGTGGACGACTTCACAGGGTGTATTATCACCCGAGAAGGGGTCAGTAAAAGGAACAACAGGGCCAATATAAATTAATCTAATGCTGGAAATTCATTCTAAGTGAGCCCATAGTTCCTCATCAATATTAAGGCCTAGAGGAGCTCTGGTTTGCAGATCTATAATGTGTTTTGATTCCAGAGCTCGCAATGATCTGGTCCTGTCCCCCTCGCTTTCATTCTTGGGGACCTGGTCAATACAGAAGAACTTTAGTAGATCACGGTTACTATTGTGCAGTTTTTCGAAATGGCGGGCCACTGGATAGGTGGAATCTTTTTTTGAAATGGCTCGCATATGTTCCAGTATGCACTTTTTTGCTGGATGAATAGTACTGCCCACGTATCTTTTGAGGCACTGGCATTCCAAAACCTACACAGTAAATTCAGAATTACAAATGAGAAGTCGATTGATGTTTCTTGTTTTTCTCTTTTCCATACCACTTTCTAAGGTATTGTAATCTATTACTTTGTGGCTGTGTTTACACGGCTTACATTTTAAGCACAGAAAAAAGCCTCTCACCTTTTCTATTTGATGTACAGTTGACCTAAAGTGACTGTGCACGAAATGGTCACCTATAGATTTACTGCGTCTGTATGTTATCAGTGGATACAAGGGAACAACTTTTTGAAGAATAATGTCAGTTTGAAGTATATGCCAATTCTTCTTAAATATTTGGACAACTTCTGAGGATTTAGCATTATAGTGGGTAATCATTCTGGCTGGGGTGACAGTTAGTTCAGTTACCGGGTTAGAAGTCTTAGGTATCAAGAGTTGAAGTCTATCTATTTATTCAGTTTTAGCATGTGCCTGTTGTAGGATGTTTGGGGAATATCCTCTGTTTTTGAACCTATTAAAGGCGTCCTCTCTTGCTCTATCATACTCTCTTGATGTAGTACAGTTCCTTTTTAAACTGAGGAGTTTCCCATAGGGGATGTAGTTAACCATACTCCTCGGATGGAAACTCCTAGCGTGGAGGACAGCATTTCCCGCTGTTGGTTTCCTATACAAGCGGGTGAGGATTCTAGACTCCTCAATATAGACTTCTAAGTCTAGATAGCAGACACTGGTGTTACTGATGTTACCACTGAACTTTAAATTCAGACTGTTACAATTAAGGAAGGCTACATATTCCTCTGCAGCAAGGCTGCCCTTCCACACGATGAACAAGTTATCAATGTAGCGGGCCCATAATACGACGTGATCCATCCATCGTTCGGGTACGTCTCTCCAGGCCACGTGCTTCTCCCACCAGCCGACGAAAAGATTTGCATAGCTGGGGGCTAAGCACGTGCCCATCGCCGTCCTGCGTTGCTGCTTGTAGAGTTGGCCCGTGAAAATGAAAATGTTGTTTTCAAGGCAGAAAGTCAGCATTGTCAATAACATATCATTGTGTTTCATAAATTTCAGGGGTCGCTTATTGAGGAACCATTTTACAGCCTCCACACCATCTTTATGGTTAATACAGGTGTAAAGGCTGGTGATATCTAGTATAATGAGAAGCATATCTTCCTCCCAGCTTACACCTTCGATGATTCTCAAAAAATCGCCAGTGTCCTTAATGTAAGAACTAAGATTTCTAACCCATGGTGCTAGAAAAGAAAATAGAACAGTTCTCCAGCAGACTATTGATGGAAGCAACGATAGGTCTCCCTGGTGGTCTATTGGCATTTTTATTAAATTTGGGGAGGTGATAAAAAGTAGGGATTACAGGATATTCACAGAATAAGAAATTATATTCATCTGTGTCAATCATGCCCTCCTCCCTCCAAGACATTAACAGTTGGTGAAAAGTCTTGATAAATTTGCATAGACCACTTTATTTGTTGGAAAATAGCACTCTATATCTTCAAGTTGGCTCAGAGCTTCTGCAACATAATGTTCTCGAGAGAAAACAACTATCTTACCTCCCTTATCGGAGGGTTTTATTATTATTGAATCGTCGTTTTTCAATGATTGGATAGCCTGCCTCTGTTTAAATGGGATGTTATAATCTTTGTTCTTATCACAACTGTTGTTCCTTAAGTTCTTCAAGTCCGCTATAACTGCGTCATTGAAGACATCAATGGCATCAAAAGCTGTTTGGGGCATCCTTCTTGACTTTCTTTTCAGTCCGCTCTTACCACTCGTTTGCATGATACTTGCTACTTGTAGAGAGTTCTCATTGTCTGGCTGCTGGTAAGCATCAGTGTTTGACTCCGAGGACTCTAAAAGTTGTAATGTGAGGAGAGTGTCCAAATCCGTGCCAACAAGTAAGTCAGTTTCATTTGTGATGCCGATATCTTGATTTTAAGTTGTTTGTGGGTGCAACAGATGAATTTTTTGTAACTTCAGTTTTTGAGTATATTTGAACAGGTCAACCCTGGTTTCAACGAAATCAAAATCAGCAGTGGGCAGAAAGTTAATCCCAGTTGTAGTACTTGCATTTCTGCATCGCTAAGAACTCTGTCTGAGAGATTGATGACTGTTTTGGTTGTTACCATCTGCCTCGCTTCCCCTTGCTGCGAGTAACTCTGGGAGATGGCATGTCTTCCCCTTCTTTTCTTGCCCCTTCTTGTTTTTCGTTTTTTTTTTGCTGTTGGGCTGGTGGATGTGTTCGCGGAGCCGGTCTTTGGCGGTTTTCCCTGATGAGCCTGTATTCTTGAAAATAAGTAGACCCTGTGTTTGGATCCTTATCTTCTGCGGCTGTTTGTTCTTCTGCAGAGATTTCCACCTCTGACTCAGAGGTATCTCTGTTGCTTGTTTGCCCAATTTTTTGTTGATTGAGTATATATATATATATATATATATATATATATATATATATATATATATATATATATATATATATATAACCTACTGGCAGTCGCCAATAGGTAGTTATAGTTAGGATCTAGTTTCCATAGGAAAAGCGTTTTTTGATTTGCCAATATCTTTGGCGGCATTTGACCAATCTTTGCAAAATTTTCAAAACTAATGGGGCGCTCCGGTCAGCTCCTGTCTTGAAAGTTTCGGGGTGATTCGTCAAGCAGGGGCCGAGAAAAAAGGGGGGTCCCAAAACGCGTTTTCTCCATGTTAATTTCCATAGGAAACTTTTGTCGTGGCTACAGCCCGAACTACTGAACGGAATTACACCAAATTTGGCAGAGAGGTAGCTCTTGGTCCAGAGTGCACTCTTTGCTTTAAATGGTGTAAATCCGTTCAGTAGTTCCTGAGAAATTCATAAAATAAAAAATATAAATATCTGGTGATCGCTGTGGATCCGCGAACCCTCCCGAGCACGAGCTTGATTCTGATTGGCTGCCAACACTTCAAACCAGGAAGTGTTGGCAGCCATCTTGTGACTCGGTTGAACCGAGTCACAAGAAAAAAGGTAAAAAAAAGAAAATGAGGCAGGGTAGAAACACCCTGACCCCATAGGCCTAGTCAGGGGGTCCCAGGACCAAAAAAAGCATTTTTTTTTTTTAAAACAAATTCGGCAGGATTCGTGAATCCAGCTGAAGAAAAAACGAAGCGTGGTCTCCCACGCTTTGTTTTAATGAGCCCCCGGGTGGGCCAGTTATATGCGGGGCCATGCGGGCCGCCGCAGCCTCAGGGAACACCACCTCCCAAGCTTCATTAATAATGTGCGGGGGCATGCGGCCCCCACACAGCCCCGGGGACCGCCACCTCCCTGGGGGCGATAATTATTAAATGCGGGGGGCACGCAGCCCCCCCGCAGCCCCGGGGACCGCCACCTCCCCGGGGCTTGTTTTAAAATTATAGTGTGGGGGGGCTCAAGCCCCCCCACACTGCCCCGGGGACCACCACCTCCCTGGGGCATTAATTATTTAAATGCAGGGGTCCGTTGCGGGGCCCCGGGGACCACCACCTCCCCGGGGCTTTAAATAAGATGGAGGGGACCCACGGCCCCCCTCCTGGAGCCCTAGATAGCCCTGGGGACCGCCACCCCCCAGGGCCGGCTCCACCAAATGTCCCGGGGTACCTACCCCCAGGACATTGCAGTTTGCAATGACAGGGCAGGAGCACGGCTCCCGCCCTGTCATTGCAAACACTGCTTTGCTTCATGAGAGCAGGTTTCCTGCTCTCGCTTTCATGAAGCAAAGCAGATTGCTTTTGGACAAGGGGAGCTGCATGTCAGCAGCTCCCCTTGTCCAAAAGCAATGCTTTCTCCCGCAGGAGGTGGGGAGCCGGCAGGTACCGCGGGGCATTGGGGCTCCCCCAGTGCGCGCCAACGTGAGGGCCGGCCCCGGGGGATTGGGTCCCCAGGGCCAGAAGTGGCCCGGGAGGGGGGCCACTCGGCCCCCTCCCTTTTCATTTTTTTTTTTAAAGCAGAAGGCCGGCCCCGAGGGATGGGGTACCCGGGCCATAATTGGCCTCAGGAGGGGGGCCACACGGCCCCCATCTAAAATAAATAAATAAAGGCTGGCCCGGCCCTGGGGGATGGGGTCCCGGGGCCAGAAGTGGCCCAGGGAAGGGGGGCCACATGGCCCCTCTCCGGTAATTAAAAAAAAATTCTAAAAAAACGAGGCCAGGCCCCGGGGATGGGGTCCCCAGGACCAAAAGTGGCCCAGGGAAGGGGGGCCAAGCGGCCCCCTCCCGTATAAATAATAAAAAAAAATTCAAAATGAGGCCATGCCCCGGGGGATGGGATCCCGTTTAAAAAAAAAAAAAAATTTTTAAATGGGTCAGGCCTTGGGGGATGGGGTCCCCAGGGCCCACAAAATATTAAGAGAAGCGGGGGCCACACAGCCCCCTTCAAACAAACAAACAAAAAAGAAAAGCCGGCATCTCGCCGGAGGCCCTGCCCCCTCCCTACACCACTCTGCATATGCGCCTCCTGGCGCGTTCTAAGTTGGGGGATTAAGTCCCCTTGAATCCTGAGGGTCCCTGGGGGCCAACTAGCCCACCAGGTACCTCCAGTAAGCCCCACACAGTGGGATTGCTGAGAGGCCGTCTGAGGCCACGCCCCTTTTTACACCACTCTGCAAACGCGCCTCTTGGCACATTGCTGGTGGGGCGAAGAGGTCCTCTTGTGTTCTGAGGACCTTAGGACTAAAGTGGACTTCATCCCCCAGGCAGCAGTGTGCTCGGAGGCGCATTTGCAGAGTGGTGTAAAAAGGGGGCGTGGCCTCGGGCCACTCTCAGCAATCCAGCTGTGTGGGGCTTACTGGAGGTACCTGTTGGGCTAGTTGGCCCCCAGGGACCCTCAGGATTCAAGGGGACTTAATCCCCCAACCCAGAACGCACCAGGAGGCACGTTTGCAGAGTGGTGGAGAAAGGGGGCGTGGCCTGTGTCCACCTGTCAGCAATCCCACTATCTGGGACATACTGGAGGTATCAGGTAGGCTAGTTGCCCCCTAAAGACCCCCAGCAGCAAAGGGGACTTTAATCCCCATCCAAGAGCGCGCCAGGATGTGCGTTTGCAGAGTGGTGGGGAAAGGGGGCACAGCCTGCTATGAGAACTTCGCAATCCTGCTGTGTGGGACTTACTGGAGGTAATAGGAGGGGTAGTTGGCCCCCAAGGTTGACCTTAGGGGCCAACTAGCCCTCCTGTTACCTCCAGTAAGTCCCACACAGTGGGATTGCTAAGAGGTCTTCGGAGGCCACGCACACCTTTCTCCACCACTCTGCAAACGCGCCTGCTGGCACAGTACTGGTTGGGGGATGAAGTCCACTTTACTCCTGAGGGACTTTGGCGGCCACGTAGCCCTCCTGGTACCTCCTGTAAGTCCAAGCAGCGGAATTCCTGAGCGCTGGTCGGAGGCCAAGGCCCCTTTCTGCACCACTCTGCAAACGCGACTACTACGTTATAGTTAGAAATTAGCATTTAAAAAACCTTAGAAATTCACTGAAAAAAACATGGGTTTCAGGGACGTTATAGTTAGAAATTAGCATTTAAAAAACCTTAGAAATTCACTGAAAAAAACATAGGTTTCAGGGACGTTATAGTTAGAAATTAGCATTTAAAAAACCTTTGAAATTCACTGAAAAATCCACAGGTTTCAGGGACGTTATAGTTAGAAATTAACATTTAAAAAACCTTTGATAGTCACTGAAAAAACCACAGGTTTCAGGGACGTTATAGTTAGTTGGACATTTCACTCGTACAAAACCAGAGAAATTCGGCCGCTATAGTCAGTTGAGCTAACTATAATTCGCGCTTCCGCAATGCACTGCTGATGACGTCACATATTACATCACTCATGACATGGTCAGTGACATCACTGATGATATCTCAAATGACATCACTGATGACATCATCCACTTAATGACTGATGCACCTCCTCACACCCTAATATAACCTTTCATACACCCACTCTAAAATACAGACTACCATTCTCGAAACCATAGACACACCAATACCAGTTAGTACATACCCACTCACTGATTCATAGGTCTACACACACATCTACTCACTCACCCATACAGTCACTTATACACGCAGTCACTCATTAATACAGCCTCTGATATATGCACTCATACACCCATACAGACACTGACACAACAACACTCACCCATAGAATTTCTCACACACCTAGTCAGTCACCCAAAGACTCAATCACACTGCCATTTACTCACCTATACAGTTATAGACACACCACCTCACTTATTCATACAGATACTAACACATTCTTACTCTCTTATACAATCACTGACACAAGCACACACTCATCCATACAGCCACTCTCACAATCACTCACTCTCACATATAGTCACTTATATACTCCAACACTCACATACACTGCCTTTTACATATGTAGTTACTCACACATATACCACTGAGACATCCATTCACTCACCAACACAGCCATATGCTCACTCACTCATCCATACAGCCCCTCACAGATGCACTCATGAGCCCATACACCCAGTTAATCACCCACTCACACATCCATGCAGGGAGTCACACACCCCCACCCACCAACACAGACACTCAGGCACCCATACAGGTACTCAGACAACCAATCATTAACCCATATAGACAATCATGTAGCTACACACCAACCCATGCAACCACTTACACACCAACTGACAGACTGATACAGACATTTACACAGATTAGTCATTCACCCATGCATTCACTAAGACACGGTTAATCACTCACTTACACAGTCAGTGAATCATCCATTCAGACACTCATAAACCCACTCGTTCTTCAATACACCTTGGCGTATATATATATAACATTCCTAAACTTTTAAAAAACACTCAGTCACTGGATGATGTCATCAGTGATGTCATGAGTGATGTCATTTGAGATGTCATCAGTGATGTCACCAGTGATGTCACTGACCATGTCATGAGTGATGTAATATGTTACGTCATCAGCAGTGCATTGCGGTGGTGCGAGTTATAGTTAGCTCAACTAACTATAACGGGCACATTTCTCTGGTTTTGTACGAGTGAAATGTCAAACTAACTATTACGTCCCTGAAACCTGTGGTTTATTCAGTGAATATATATATATATATATATATTACTGTCAGTCACCAGTAGGTAGTTATAGTTAGGATTTAGTTCAGATAGGAAAAACGTTTTTTGACATGCCTATATCTTTGGCATTGTTTGACGAATCTTCACAAAAGTTTCCAAACAAAGTGCCCCAGTATTTCTTGTTGCACATGGAAAGTTTCGGGGTGATCCGTCAAGCGGGGGCCGAGAAAAAGGGAAGGTCAAAAAACGTGTGCTTCCCATGTTAATATCCATTGGACCTGTAGACAAGGCTACAACCCGAACTGCTGAACGGAATTACACCAAATTTGGCAGGAAGGTAGATATTGGTCCAGGGAAGTGCCTTTTCATGATTTGGTGTAAATCTGTTTAGTAGTTTTGGAAATATTAAGGAAACTCCCCATTTGTGTATATAGGAACTTGGATCCTCTGAGGATCCGACAGTCCCCCATGCTCAAATCTGATTGGCTGCCAACACTTCAAACCAAAACATTTTGGCAGCCATCTTGGGACTCGGCCTCACCCGAGGCCCTACAGAAATTGAAACAATTAAGAGAAGGGTGCAGGGTAGGAATACTCTGACCACCTAGGCCTTTTGGGGGGCCCAGTGGGACCCAGGGTGCAGGGTAGTAATACCCCGACCTCCTAGGCCTTTTGAGGAGTCCCAGTGGCGCCCAACTGGCGCCCAACTGGTTGGGGAATGAAGTCCCCTTGGCTGCTGAGGGTCCTTGGGGGCCAACAACCCCTCCTGTTACCTCTATTAAGTCCCACACAGCGGGATTGCTGAGAGATCGTCAGAGGCCATGACCCCTTTCTCCACCACTCTGCAAACGCGCCTACTGGTGCACTACTGGTGCACTACTGGTTGAGGGATTAAGTCCCCTTGGATCCTGAGGGTCCTTGGGTGCCAAGAACCCCTCCTGTTACCTCCAGTAAGTCCCACACAGCGGGATTGCTGAGAGCTGGTCGGAGGACCCACCCCCTATCTCCACCACTCTGCAAACGCAGCTTCTAGCTAAAAAAGATCGAAATTTGCTAAAAAAAACCAAAGGTTACAGGGATGTTTTAGTTAGGAAATAGAATTTAAAAAACCTTTGAACTTCACAAAAAAAAAAAAGGTTACAGGGACATTATAGTTAGGAAATAGAATTAAAAAACCTTAGAAATTACCTGAGAAATCTAAAAGTTACAGGGACTTTATAGTTAGGCTCAGATTTCACTCGTACAAAACCAGCGAAATTCAGCAGTAGTAGTTGCCTGAGCTAACTATAAACTTACGCCCCCGCAATGCACTGCTTATGACCTCACATATTACATCACTCATGACATGGTCAGTGACATCACTCATGACATCACGGATGAAATCATCCAGTAAGTGTGTTTGCTAAGTATACTAGGAGTACCATAAATGACTGATACTACTTTTCACATATAATATGTCAGTGGCTGTGTGTATCCATGTGTGAGTGGGTGTCTGAGTGGCTATATGGGTGTGTGAGTGGGTGTATAAGTGGGTGAGTGATTGGCTGGGAAAGTGGTTGTATTGGTGAGTGAGTGGTTGTGTCAGTGGGTGTATGGGTGGGTGTGTGGGTGACTGAATGGGTGAGTGAATGGGTGTCTGAATGGCTGTATGAGTGAGTGATTTTGTGTGTAAGTAAAACATTAGGCATCCCCACATTTTTTGGTCCTGGCAAAAGCCACAGACTCACAAAGGCTGTTCCAGGCCGAAACATGTCGACCCAACCAGAAGGTGTCATGGATCAGTGACTCATCCACTTAACACTGTGCTGTTTTTTATCCTTACCCATATTCTACATCTCTTCCCTCAATAAAGATTTACCTCCAGAACAGGAGGAAATTTTATTCGCTCACCACTGTCAACATCCAGACAGTCTACCTCCTGGTGGAGGGTACAATGTCACTTGGAGAATGGGATGCTCAAGTGATAGACTTAATGATGACACTATTCACCAAACCACACTAAGTGGAGGCTATATACACTGCAGATTGTGAACATGCGATTGAGGGTCTCTGAAACAATATTCCTGGGACTCTGGCAGAGAGATAATTTGTGGTTCATTCTCCCCACCTTTTTGATTAATGACAAGGACCGCTCGGAAGCTGAATGAACCTCTGCTTCTCCCTCCCTCCAATTTTTGATTGGAAGTACAACTATACTGTGCCGGATTCCCAAGAGAACAGTATTTTGTACCTGTAAATATGCCAGTTATGGTCTGACTTATCTGAGAATGTCCAAAGATTCCTCTAAAATGCATAAATGAATATCTGGAATATGAGCGCACCTTTCCCGGCAGGCCTTGCTACAGCAGATCCAGCATTTATCCTACAGTTCACTATCTGTGAGCACCCGAAAATATCTTAATAAACTATTGTTCAGCTTTTGACCAAGTGGCTCAGAGACTTTGGCCCTCATTTCGAGGTACCCATTAGCTCTGTGGGGAGATACCAGAGCGGGAATTAATGATTCTGGCCGGAATCTCCTCAAGAGCAAACGAGGATTATCAGTTATTCCATTCACTCCCTCAGAATGTGGAATAACACTTGACCCAGGAATACCAAGCCCAATTATGCATTCGTTCTCCCTTTCGGCACAAATACCAGGCTCAAATATAGACTTTACATGGTCTTATAGCTTTTGTACTTGGCCAAACCTAGATCGCAGGTTTCCTTTATCTTCAGCTGGGGAAAGCTTATTCTGGTTCCGCACAAGGCTCTGGGTCCTGTATCTCCAGGCCCAGAATCATCAGGTTCGATGTTTGTGAACCCATTGACTCCAGATCCATTTCCTACCGGTAAACATGTAGTTTCCTCCTCTCTCAATTCTTACTGAGACCTTTGTGAGTAAAACTTGAAAAATCGTCAAAAAAATGGTGACTTGCTGTTGTTGCCAATGGAGTACCATCCAGCAGCAGGGGTAAACTAACTCTTATTATTCCCACACTTTAACAGGGGTTAAGCAGGGACGCCAACTTGCAGCTATTAATTTTAATGTCTGCATCGGCCAGACTAGTTTCTGAAGTCCTGAAAAGATGCACCCATTCTATGGCAGAGGCAAGTGCTTTTCACTCACAATGCAGTGAACCGGCTGGGACTGCGAATGAGTTGCAAAATCGTATTTCCATAGTGGAAATAAAAGCACAAAAATCAAACAAACAAATCTGACAGCAAGATAATGGTTTCAGCACAGCTGCTGAAAAGTAATACCTCTTAGATAGAGCATACATTGGAAAGGCGGCATTGTCAGCAACAATGAACGGGAAATTACACAATGCAAATGCAAAGAAACGAGCCAGAGAAGGGGGGATGTCAATGTTGCAATATATCCCCGAGTTCTCCAAAGCTTGACGTGCAGTGCTGAAATGCAGAGTCTTGCCAAGGATGAGAAAACACTGGGAATACAACAGCGATCCCATGGAGGAAACCTCTACACAGTCAGCCTGGGCTCTTGGGCTGATTCTGCAAACCTGCAGGAAAAATGCTATGAGGGAAGCAGAAAACAGAAGCACACCCAGAACAGAAGCACACCCAGAACAGAATATTGCATTGATGATATTTAGGCACAATTTTGTAGCTCCCTCAGCTATTTCAAGATGGAACAAGCATTGTCAGGTCTGGCCTTGGCATGCATGCTATGTTTTTATTTAATTATTGTTTTACAGAAGCAATGTGCAAAAAAGTGACAAAAATATAAACAAGCACTGGCAAAGCCAATTGGTCTGGCATTGGCTGTCAGCCTTTTTGTTTTTTAATACTGGTTTTGCTATGGGTTTTGCAAAACGTTATTGTTAGGGGAAGATGCATGGCCCTAATCTAAAAAAAAAAAAAAACAGCTAACAGCAAAATATTTTTTGTCTCAAAACCTCATACTGTCATAGTAGTCACTGAACTTAAGGAAACTATCTTGTGTATGAATGTTATCCTTGTGAAAGGGCAGATTGAAGTAATTCACAGTAAGGTTAGCCAATGGCTGAACTGGGCTGACCCACTGGACACACTAGCTGTGGCACCTAAGTGAGCTCCTTTCCAGGCAACTGCTCACATGTGGCCAGATGAAATGTAAGACAATCAAGATATACAGTGGGATGGCACATTGCCGCATGCTGCATAATGCAGTAGGCAGAAGTAAAATGTGAATGAGACTTGGACAGCCCAATGCATGAAGACGGCTGTCTGAAAGTACTTTGTTTTTTTATTTTATAAAAACACAAGGCTGGTGAGACATGAGAGCTGTGTTTAGGTCAGACCTAAAACATAACCTGGAACAGAGCTGCTCTATCTACCGAAAACAGAATTCCTCACTATTGGCAGCCACCCAAACACATATTAGATAAAGCTTGACTAGATATGCAACATTCTTTTTTTAAATTTCATTTAATTTTATATATAGCACTAGAATGCCCTGGAGCATCTTGGCATTGCCGCTGACGTGGATGGGAACCTTAAAATAGAGCTGCTCATTTATTAAAGAGCCAGGTCTTAAGAGATTTCCTAAAGGACAGGAGGTCTGAGCAGTTCTTTAGGCCATGGGGAGAGAGTTCCATAGCTTTGCCGTCCTCAGCAGAAAGCTTCTGCCTCCCCAAGATGCTCGTTTGGTCCTTGGTAGCACTAAATTCTTCGTTTCCGAGGATCTGAGTTTTCTGAATGGAGTATACCAAATAAATCTGTCCTGGAGGTAACCTGGGCTAATGTTGTACAAGGCCTTAAAGGTAAAGCAGAGGGCCTTAAACTCTATCCTCTTTGCCACTGGTAGCCATTGTAGCTTGATCAGGGCCTGAGACACAGACTGATATATTGAGATTACTGCCAGAAGTTGGGCCGATGCATTCTGTAGCATCTGCAATTTATGAAGAAATCTTTTCTGGATGCCCATGAATAGGGTATTCCCATAATCTAGTTTGGATAGACAAGAGAGGTAACCACTGTTTTCTGAAGATCTGTGGGTATAAAGGGGCACATTTTCCTGCTTATTTTTAGTGTGAAAAATACTGGTGATGCAAGGGCATTGACCTAATCTTCAAAGTTGAGTTTGTTGTCAAAGACAATCCCCAGGTTCTTCACTTTGCGAACTGGCGATGGAAGAGCCCCTATTTCCAGAGGCCACCAATGTGGTGACCAAAATGAAGCATCTGAGCCCAAGAGAAGAACCTCCGTTTTCTCGGAGTTAAGCATTGGACAATTAGAAATCGTCCAGTTACCTATTTGAAACATGCAAGCATTGAATCTTGAAGAAGTGTCTTCGTGGTTGCTCGCTAGCGATACCACAATTTGGGTACCATTGGCATAAGATACCACCAAGAACCCAAATGATTTGATCAGCCTGGCCAGAGGGGTGACAGAAAGATGGAACAGTGTAGGTCTCAGCGAAAAGCCCTGGGGCACCCCACATGGCAGGCAGAAATGATCAGAAATGAACTGTCCTAATGCAACATGCTGCACTCTGTCTGATAGAAAGGATTTTATCAGGCTGAGGGCAAGGCTGCTTATCCCTATCTTGGCGAGCCTGTCAATCAGAATGGTGTAATTGACCGTGTCAAAAGCCGACAAGAGATCCAAGAGTATCAGTGCAGCCTTGCCATCTCAGCTCCTCCGAAGCTGCTACCAGTGCTGTCTCTGTACTATGTGCATTTCTAAAACTGTATTTGGTGGAGTCCAGCAGGCCGTGAGTGTCAATATATAACATGAGTTCCATATTCAGAGCTGTCTCCATTAGTTTAGCTGGAAAAGGTAACCTGGAGATGGGCCTATAATTAATAGGCTCTCATGGATCGAGACCAGTTTTTTTTAAATTAAAGGTAGAATGGAAGCTTTCTTCCAATCAAGGGGGAAATGATTATTCCATTAAAAATCGTAGTGTATTGGAAGAAAGGACCAAAGACCCAAAATACTTCCCCTGGATAGACATATTTGGACGACTTTGAAACATGCTACCTCACATTTTGCTCTTAACAAAGCTGTAGGCAAGACACCTATTTACCCTAGCCAGATTTAACATATTGGAAATAGTAGAGCTTCACAGCGTCCTTTCAATGATAAATGTAAGTAAAACCTTTACCACGTGACCTTCTCAGACAAACATTTGAAAATTAATATTATTTATCTAAAGATGAATGCAACAAATTATACAACAAACAGAAAATGCCAATAAGTCAGGCACTAGCTGCCTTCACAAAACTCCTTTAGCCATAAGAAGGCGAAAATGAAAACGATAAAGAGCCCCTTTGGTGGCAGTGCAGTAAAAGCCCAACCCATAGCACAAAGGGTGAACTAAAACAGAGAACGCATTAACAACTGTGTGTCATATATTGAAATAGAGGACAAACCATCTGTAAAGAAGGATTAGACACATTAAGGAAACATTAGACGCCGTACGTTTGCTTCTTTCATATTATTCAATTCCCTTTCCCTTCTTTCCTATCCTTTGCTCTTTTTTCATATGCCTTTGTTGTCTTCCCTTTTACTTTCTCTGATTCTCTGGCTGTTTTATCTCCATTTGTAAAATCATTTAAATAACATGGATTTTTCATTTTATTTTATATTACCAATTTTCACTTGTACAAAATGTTCTGATGACTGAAGGATGCTAAAAGGCCATGGGCCTTGTACAAAGGCACTGGCAGGGATATTGAGCACACATAAACCACAAGTGCATTGATAGATACATCCACAAAACACAGAAAAGGGCATTTATCCTAGGCCTCAGTTCAAATAAACGCCTTTGACTCAATCTAGGACACTAGGTGCTCCATGATGCATTTTCTTGGCAGTTTACTTGTGTAGTGCCATTGTATGTTTCAATTATGTTGTTAGTTTGCTTTATGTATGTCTCTATGTGCTGTGCTCTGTTGTTTACTTTAGATGCGATTACAAATGCTGCTTCATTTTCTGCCAAAAGAACACATTCCTTTAAAGCTCATGTGACGCCATCTTCTACCACTGTCTTTGCTGGTAAAACAGCGCTGCTTCAGCTGTTAAACACGACTCATGGCATCGACAGTGTCTTAAATTAGCCCTTACAGTGCTCTTTGGGGCATATTCTCAAGAACGTGTGATAACCATCGCAAAAGTAACTTAACGCGACCTTCAACATCGCAGTCTATTGCGGGAAATTTACGCCGTGTTAACCAAGTATTCACAACACGGCGGTATCATGCGATAGTCCCCAGATAACGCGTCAACTGACCGTGTTAAAATCAACACCACGCCGCAAAAATGCGAAACACGAACGCAAAAAAAGCTGCGATGAGGCCAAGCGCGATACAAAAAGCAGCGAAAACCAGCTACAGGCCTGCAATTCACACGCGTCAGGCGGGAACAATCACCATAAAAGCAGACCAAACAAACGTTGAGATGACAACGTACGAGCACAACCCCACAGCTGTGACGCGGAACAAATGACCATTGTCCAAATCAGATAGGCAGTTCCCCACAAACAGCCACAATGTACATTGACATGCATTCAGTATATAACCTGTGCCAATGCGAAAACAAACATGGAACACACTGTGAAACCGCATTTCCTCTTCACATTGCAGAGGGATAAACAACACCCCCTGCACACCTACATGCCATGTCCATGACCAAACAATAATGAAAGCATGGACCAATGTAGGGGCAGTGACTCCCCCCACGTACATGTCGCCCATGTCACGGGACTTGAGTCACAGGGTGCATCCCTGCATCATGGCGGCACATATCAGAGCCCAAAAGAAGCCCTCTTGTCACTTGTAGGCCACAAATGACATCCAAAATGGAATGAATTGGGACACATGTGAAACGCCGAAGAGTGGGATACCGTAACAACTGTGACACACAGAACTGGCAGTTCGAATACGTGACACCCTAAACAGCCTCACTGCACAGAGGTGACACACCCACCATCCATTAACAAATTCCTAAATTGTCAGCACAACATGTCGCACCTACACGTGTCTGAGTGAAGTGCCTGTACAGATGAGTGACATGCACGCAGGGAATGTGTTTCGGAATGCATTTATTAGCACATGCTGTGCCATTACTGCTAAGGACCCTCACAATGTGACGTCAACCAGAGAAGAAATTGTCAATGATGTAGTCCCTACGGGCAATTCCTGCTGCAGCTGCAGTGGGGTGTGGTCCACCTGCCTCATCTTCATCATCATCGTCCGGTGCATCTGGCACTCGTATCCATGGGGCTCTGCTGTGTACACATATGTTGTGCAACACACAACATGCAACGATCATCTTGCACACGAGGCCTGGGCTGTACAGGAGCCTTCCACCTGTGACGTCCAGGCACCTGAAACGTGACTTCAACACGCCAAATGTGCGCTCCACGATGCCCCTGGTGCGTTTGTGGGCCAAATTGTACTGCCTCTGGGGTCGTGTGTTCGGGCTCTGAGGGGTGTCATCATCCAAGCGCAGAGTGCATATCCTTGGTCACCTGTGACAGTGCAGAGAGACATGAGTCAAGACTACGTACTGCATGATGTGTTGGCAGGCTCACTGGTTCATTGGTGTGTGATATGTGTGACTTAGTGATTCCCGTATGACATGTACTGTGTGTTGCTGATGAGCGGCATCACTGTGTATTACGTAGCCTCACTGCTGCACCTCACCCCCCCGAGCACATTCACTATTGTGCGCAGCGCGATTGCATCACATGCACCCCTACGGCACACCATTGTCATGCCTGTCTGCCCATGTCCACAAGCCTGACTACGACACAGTGATGATGCTGCACAGAATGTGGCCGGCCACATGTGTGTCGGCCCATTGCAAGGACAGGGCTGACACAGATGTAGAGCACCTGCCTGGCTGAACCCAACATGCAGTTGAGGGTACATCTTTGGCTCATGCAGCGATAATAGTGACTAACCCTGGGCGTAGTTCGCGTAGTCGCTCTACGCGAAGCTACGCGAAGACGTCGAAGCGCTACGCGAGCTTCGCATAGCTTCGCGAGCGTGCGTAGCTGCTTGGCGCGCCCGTTCGCGATGCGTTTTCTTGCTCGGGAACGCGTCGTTCGTGTTCGGGACGCTGTTTACGTGCTCGGGGCGCGAACTTACCCATGCGGTCGCCTATGGGCGCGGCCATTTTGATTTTCACTTGTCCCGCCCGTTCGCGATCCCTTATTTCCTGTTCCGGGTCGCGTATAGCGTGCTCGCGATGCGCATTCCATGTTCGGGAACGCGTTGTACGTGTTCGCGACGTTTTGTGCGTGCTCGGGGAGAAATATCGCGCAAACTTACCCATGCGGTCGCGATGGGCGCGGCCATCTTGTTTTACCACTCTATGCTATGGTTCTGGGCCTGCTTTTCTATCCTCCCTCAATCTTTGCAATCCTTAGTTTTTTACACAGTTTTTCAATTTTTCTTTATTTCTTACCTATCTCTCTCTCTGCCTAAGTCTATATTTTGCATTTTTTTCTACTTTTTACTGTGTTTTTTTACTTTCCAACTGTTTTATATAACTTTCTTCTTTAAGCTCCTACTTCTTCCCCTAACTTTATTTTTCCCTTCTAACTTTTCTTTTTCACCTCCTCCCACCCCAGAACCATGGCGAAGGGTAGCAGCAGCGGGTCAAAGAAGGGCAAGGGGCGTGCGCCCAATCGCCGCCTGCCTTGCGGCAGACTGCGCCCCGCAGGCGTGCAAGCCCGCCAGCTGTTTACGGAGGAGGAGGTGGCCGCCCTTGTTTTTTATTCAGCGCCACCTCCCCTTGACCTTGGCAGCAGGCGGCAGGCCAGGCTCCGGTTACCCGACCCAGGAGCGTCACCGTCGGTGGGCGAAGGTGCGTCGGGCAGTGTTTCGCTGCTCCGCGGTCCGGCGCACACATAACCAGCTGGCCCACCGGTGGTCAGACATTCTTGACCGGGAGCAGGACCTGTTGGACCTGCTAGGTGTCGAGGTCGTGGGGCTTGGTGAGTAGCCAATATATATAGTAGTATAAGTATTGTGATTTGTGTATACATTTTTACAAATAATAACAAGAATAATGCTGCTTACATTGCAGGTAAATTACGTTTCAAAATCTTCTGTGATTGTAGGACACAGGTGCTGGGCGGTACTCTTACTTTTTTGCAACTTTGCGCTCGCTTGTCATTATTATGTAAGAGTTTACTTTAGAGAACTTCAGTTAGGTAATGCTATTGCTAGAGAGACTGTAGTCTTTCCTTTGTCCTCCTGTCAAATAGTGGTGGATGGATTTGATACTAGGTTTAGTTACTATTAGTTGATAATTTTTGAGCGGTCTGCGTGACGCATCCTCTGTCACTGAGTGCTGCTTACCCCAGTCCTTTTGTAGTTTGTTTAGTGAGTGGTACTGGTAAGCTTAGCTTAGCAGTGTCAGTCAGCTGCAGAACATCAGACGCAACCAACCAACAATTTGATGTATGCATTATGCACTGACTTTATGCATGTGTCCTCCTTCTCACCTATGCATTTTTGATGGAAATAAAAATTGAAATGCATGCTTAATGAACAATTGGCCCGCCTGGAATAGGTGGGCTAGGTCAGGTGGTACTTAGGCTTAGTTAGTGTTCTGGATTTTATTTGAAACAATCAGAATGGAACACTGAATTAGTGTTCCCCAATAAGTAGACTGTCCGTGAATTCCGCAAGCCAGTAGGCGATCGGATTAGATAGGTCAATTTTATAGCAATTTTTGTTTCCTAAAACGTTTTTTGAGCGTTTTTTTAAGATAATTTATTTGTTTCACAGCAATCATTAATGTTTGTGTCTTTCTTTTTCTTTATTATATCTTACATGATCACTGATCTGCAGCACCCAGGGGCAAGAAGACGGGGTCCGAGTCGGCGGGACAACCACCAGAGGACCGCTCCTCTACCGAGGGCCCTGCTGCTGGTCCCAGTAAGTCCTCCAGTGGTTATATTAACAATTATATTGCCCTAACTTTTACTGGACCTTATTTATTCTGAACTATTAATTCTGGCTCCACTCCCTAATTATCTTTTTTACAAAAGATTCTTTGATCAGTTGATCTTGACTTGACTATCTGTTTCTAAATTCTGGTTATCCCTGCCTCTAAGTTCTAACTGCCTCTGCTATGAATGTCTGTACTCTGTACTACTAATATTAGTCTGTCGCTAAGCTTTCCCAGTTTGCATTGCCACTCTTTATTGTACGGTTTTGAATAAAACTCAGATTGACCAATACTAATAGCTCTAGCCACTGAGTCCAGTCCTTTCGGTTGTCCTCTTCTAGGCTTCTTAATCTTGAGGCTTTGACAATTACCACAAACAAAATGCACAACCAGATATTTGACTATTTTTGATAGGAATAGGATATAGTACATACTACTTGTATTCTGCACAGCCCCATGCAGAACTATGCACAATGAAAGAGGATGTTGGTGATGAGAGTTTGGAACTTGGACGTTCCTCACACCTCAGTCAGAAGTGAACCCACAATCCCCTGAACGACTAGCTAGTGTCTCATTAGGTCCCCGAACCCCCACCCGAAGATACCCAATGATTATGATTCCACAACCCAGAACATAACACACTTTCGCTCACTCACTCGTGTAAGTCCACCACCACCACCACACCAAATACCACATAGTCTATGTGTAAGTTCAAAAGGTTTATTTTCAAATGACAACTTCTGTAGGTTGTTCTATAAAATTCAGTGTACTCCAGCCAGCTCCAACAGCAAAATGCATAAGATTAAAACAATAAAAATTGTTGCAACAAGTGCATGCTGATATAGACAAAAGATCTGTGTGAATTCTGGGCGACTCCTCACCGTAGAACGTAGAATTACTGGTTACATGCATCATTCATAAGCTCTGCAAATCTCTGGTTCGTACTCGTAGAAGGGAATCCTCTGCCTGAGAAAAATGGTGCGTGTTAAATTTAATGCAAGCATTTGTCAGTCCTGCCAAAAAACTGTAACATGTTACCTATGGCTAAGTAATACGGACTAACGGAACTCCATAACAAAGTGGCTTGTTTTCCGACCTCTTGTACGCAACGCTCAGACAGTAGCTGTATGTGCTCATGTGGGCTCAAAAGGCGTCTTACTGTTACTGCACAACAAGCTGCGAGGTAACATGCGCAAAAGACATGAAGCGAAAAATGGTTGCATGGCTCAGGCTAACTTTGCAAAGAGTAGAGTATAGTATAATAATGACCTTAGGGACAATAACACTATTAGTGTCTGTCTACTGACTGTACTCTAGTACCCGATTTGGACTATTGAATGTGATTTATAATAATAAATATGTATTAACCTTTTTTCAATCTTGCTAGTGAAAAATAATAAATAGGGGAGGTGTACAGGCATCTAAAAATGTGTCATGTTTTTGCTAGGCGTACTACCGACCAACAGTGCTGGTGGGGCCAGCGGCGATGGCGTTGCGGCCATTCCGGAGGGGCAGGAGATACAGGGGTGAGCCAGCAGCAGTGGCGGGCGGTGGTAAGTTATATTCATGACTTATTGACATTGCACTAGCTGGAAGGGTGTGTGGAGTGGACTTCACTCACTGTACTGATGTTGAGACTTATTAGGTATGAAGTTGTAGTGAACATTATACAACGGTTAATAAAGAAGACACCCTTTACTTAGCAGCATGAGCAATGCAGTACCAATAGCATTACCAGCGTGACTTCATTAACCAATGGCCTCTTATATCTGACTCCAACTCAGCTGTGAAAGTTTTATGGAGGAGACTAAAAGTCAGATCAGATGACCTTGATGGATGTGTTGAACAAAAAGGGAAAGAAGGGTGGAAGGAGGAAGGGCGGGCGAGATTTAATATGATGACTGGCAGAGAAGGATACGTTGGAAGCATGGATAGGTGGCTGATAGGAATCAGATGCATGTGTTGTTGAAGGATGGGTGGAAGGTGAAAGAAGAATGGATGCCTGCCTGGGTGGGCGACACAGTATGGGTGGATACCGTGGATAGCAAGAATCATCAGCGGTGTTTGGGTGAAACTCAAAGCCAAGGCAAGCAACGGAGTGAGTGGACACATGCGTTGTTGTTGGTGAAACAAAGTAAGGTTTGTGGAGAGATTAAGAAGAATGATTGACATTTACTTAGAATGGATGGATGCCTGTATGTATTCATCCATCATAGACAGCATAGGTGGAGACTGTCACGGGATGCTCAGTTTTAGGGAATGTTAAAGAAACCGCGCCAGCGTACCAAAGCCGATGTGGGGAGGGGCAGGGTGGGGGTAGTAGTAAACAATGTATTACGCGGGCAAATACAGGTAACTTTACTGTAACATACAAATAAATAAAGTGAATTTCATTGTGCGCACTGCACCGCCAAATGGGATGCAGTGTGCGCAACAAAATTAGTTTCATTTATTTATATGTTTACTTACCTGTAATTGGCCGTAATCCATAGTTTACTACCCCCATCCTGCCCCTACCCACGCCACCGCCCGGCCAAACTCCCGAGTCCCACCAACGACCGCTACTGACCTTATGTCGTTGTCCCATATAAAAGCAACGATCATTGGATCAGATATATAATCTGCCTTTTGTAGTAGCCAAGGCACTGTGAAATTGAGCAATTGCCCTCCATGTAACAGAGAGTATGGCCAGTGCCACCCGTAATAGAAAAATACGAGCTTCCCCACCTGCAAACAGTAGTAAATCAAACTAATGTTACTCTGCGTCATGACTCGTATGTTTGTCTTGGCTTCAAGCATAGATGACCGAGCTGGCAATGCCGGCTACAACCAGGTTATGTCATTTCCCTAAACTAGAGATAAGAAGAACACTGGTGTACTGTGTACTGCTTGGAGTCCATAGTGCTAGTATAATGCCTGAAACTCCCACAAATGTTAGAGGCCGAGGAAGTGGGAGGATAGATAGATTATTACCACAAATGTTATGTACTGTGCTTCTTGCTAGTGCTACTGTGCCATTATGTGTTGAATTAATTTTGTGTTACTGTTTATGTAAGAGTACTGGTTACAACAATATTTTCTTTCTTTCTTTTCCCAAGACAAACCATCGCGGAAGGAGTTGGCAGTCAGGGCCCGGCGCCGGAAACTGGAGGCCATATGCCGGGAGTACCGGAGGCTGGTGGCTCTGGCGGAGGAGGAGGAGGAGGCGGCAGCAGCTGCAGCCTCGTCCGATGCCCCGGGCCCCAGCCAGGCCCCAACTCCAGCGGTACGGCGCCGCGGTCTGATAGCCAGCCGCCGCAAATCATTAACAGCCAGCACTGCTGCTGTCCCCCATTGTGGATGCCACTGCAGGGCATTCCGCAAGAAGATTCTCCTCCGGATGGCACGGCAAGAGGAGCAAATGGAGGAGCGGGTGAAACTCCTGGTGGACAAACACCTTAAAGCCCGCCGATTATAACATCGAGGACCCTGTTGCTTTGCCCCTTTTTATTCCTTGTTTTGGTGGGTGGGAATTGGGCGTTGGGGTTTCGGGACATTCTTTGGACTTTTTTCGTTTTGGACATTGGTTGGGGTTAGGGAGAGGGGTGGGTCAGGTGTGGGATAGTTTATTTTTGTTAGGGTAATAAATTATATTTATACTTAAACATACAATGTTAATGTTTTGTGGGGGTTACTGTTTTATGAATTAACGTCACATTGGTTTGCTTGCTGCTGCAGGGCCGCAGCCAGTGTTTGATTTAAATAATCTGCCGATGATGTATAACAAACAGATAGATGCGGTACCCCTCACCGAGTTATTTGTCCTACTAGTATTCTACCTCCCACCAAACTTATCTTACCTGTGATTGATGATGACTACGTTCGGCACAGCGATGGCTGCATGGTTTCCATAGAGAATGTAGAAGATGCCATGGTTGTGGTGGTAGTACTAGAGTAGACACTGGCAGTAGCATTTGCTAAAAAATTTAAAAAGAGACAGTCACTTGCCTGAGAAAAACTGTTGGAGGAGTAGTCGAACGAAGTGAAATACAGTACAGAAGACGACTGCCAAACAAACAATATTGCAGTTGCAACTGCTAAAGTCAAATTAAACATAATGGTGGCGGGGACAGCCTAGTACAAGAAGTTATAAACTGCAGTTGTGCTGTCGAGTGAGTCACTTAACTTAACACAATCGTAATTCGTAACCTTTACTGCTGTGTGGTAGGAGTTTGATGATTAATGCAATCAATGACGGCAATTAATTATGATGTACTACTATTAGCCGTTGACGGCTTGCACAATGACAATGCACATAGACTGAGCATGGGTGGCCAAGCAGAAGAAGCTCCTCGCCCTGCCTTGCAATTGAATTAGTGTTGCTTTCACCACATCTGCCCCAGCAAGCGTGTGATCAATTGGTGTACATTTTATGTAGTCACATCACACCTCAATATAAATCACAGCCCGGGGGAAGAGGGTTAGGGTTTGATGAATGGATGGGAAGGGGGTTTGGGGAAAGGTTTGAAAATGAAAAACAGTATGCATGGACAACAAAAGCAAAGCGCAATCTTGGCAGACGACCATGATCTTATCCAAAAAATCAATAAAGCGAGAAAAGGAAATGCATGCGTTAATGATGAAGATTAGATAACTTGATGGTTAATGAGTAGTACATAATAACTCCTACTAGACAATTAGACAGTACAGGGCACCAGTATATTCTATTTCTATGCAATTTGCCTTGCCTGTAATATGCCCTCAGAGACCCAAATTCCATGTTGTACTGGGCTTACTTGTAAAGATAGCAAAGACAATTAACAAACATTTGTAGGGATCAATTAGCAAACAAACACACAACACACAGTCCTAATGATTGCAGAGAAAAAAGGAATCAAATTAATTAAAAGATGAATGATGAATGATACTAAAGTTACTGTATTATCATGCTAAAATTGTGGAGTTGAATCTCGTCCTTCCTCTTGGTCCTATCTTCCATGGACGCTCCGCACATCAATCTTTGTGGCCTTCCTGATGCCGATTGGTAAGGTAAATGTGAGTTGTGTCTCCCAGTATAGCAAGCACAGGGTAAAGGCCGGCCTGTAACGTCTAGATGGAAAAACAAAAGGGGTATTGAGAAATCAATGAATAAAAAAAAAAAAACATCAGTTACGGTGGAGTCCAAGAAGAGAAGAGAGAACACTTTCAGAGTGAGGCGGCTTGGATATATCGTGTAGATTCTGTTTACAGCATTAAGCTACAACAACAACAGGACAGAACAGGCCCACCACAGCACCAGCCCGGCCGTGACCCAACCTCCATTTACCTTAATTTTTGACATAGCCAGACAAAAGGCATACACAGCAACTTAGCATTTTCCTAATTAACTGACAAAATCAATGCTCCGCTGTCAGTCATCACTACACTCGTGACTCGACTAGACCACTACATGGACATGTAGGTCTGCTGTGTTTACTACTTTCTTGTTGAATTGTTGTGTTTATGTTTACCTTATGCCACTTCATGAAATGCAATTAGTCCTTGAATCATCTCTGATCCAACTGAATGACTGCGCGCGAAAAGATAGTATGGTCATCATCATGGTGTGGTACGTGTTGTCCAACTACAACTCAGTCTGTATTGTTGACTCCGATTAAGTCCATATTCCATATTAAAAAATTGCAACAGATATTGGCCTGCACCTGCAGTAGTAGGAGTACAATTTGGTTATTAAACAACAAGAAAGGAAACATTGACTGTCACTTATTTACTTGAGTCACTTTGTAGATTAACTAGTAGAGTAGAGTTCGACTTCATGCACAACATCAACAAGAAACAACAGCAATCGCTCAGAGTCTGCAAACATCCAATGCATTCCATCATTACCTGTCTTGCTCTTCTCTTTGGCTGTCAGATCATCAGATGCCTAGTGATGACATTTTTTTTGTTTTTGCGGGGCAGTGGCCTCATCATTATTACTCCAGTCCACATTCATTTTGAGTGTTAGGCGCTGTTTCGGTTTTCGTCGTATTCATCTGTGGCACCTTTGTCACAGTTTAAGTTGCTTCCCATGGTCAGCAGCACTGTGATGATGGTCCGCGGCCTGTGTAGTGCTCATTGCTGGTCATTTGAGTTTGCACAAATGTCAGCAAGTTTCTTCGAAGAGTCTATTGTCTTTCTCTGCCAAGTACCTTCTGTCCTGACAGTGAGGACCTTTGGATGCCTGCTGAGGCTGTAGCCTTCGGACACTGATGAGTTTCAGCTTGAAAACAAAACGGAGGATAGCTATAGTAGTCACGTTTCACTTCTAATGGAGGCGGGACTGGTAAAGGCAACATTTATTGTACTAATGTCTGGCTTGATGGAAATGTACTCGTGCGAGACAGGAAGATGAAGCAGGACTCTGAAGAGTGGACAGTTAAATGCACAGACGTGCAACTCCAATAGGGAAATAAAAAGAAGACGGTGGTGATGGTTTTGTTGTGATTTGATTTGAACCAGAAAGACAGATACACAGACACATAAAGGAAGGAAGAAAGCAACAATTTGAAAGCCTAGTTGTCAGGGAAGAGGAGCTCGTCCTCAAACTCTGGTGGTTCGGACAGAAGTAGGTCCTGTAACGCACTATTTACGTCATCCAAGTCGCTCTGCTCTTCCTGCTGTGATTCACGTATTTTGTAATCCGGTGGTATAAAGTGCTGATTCATTTTGATCATGGTTAACCTCTCCACGCTTTGGGCCGAGAGACTGGTCCTTTTCGAAGTTACAATGGCACCAGCAGCACTGAAAACACGCTCAGAAGAGACACTTGCGACAGGGGAAGCGAGATACTTTATCGCCAGCCTGCTGAGCACTGTCCATTGGCTTCTTTTCCCATACCAATACACCAATGGGTTTCCATCCATGAAGACCTCTGTTGGGTCATCCAGATAGGCCTGGACCATCCGCTCAATGTTAAGGGGTGCTCGGATGTGCTCGGCCGGTTTTGCCTTTGCATCAGCACTGGACTTACCATACCCCTGCTGTAGAAACCAATCAGTTGCACATTGTGCTGCGGACGATCCTGTTCTTGATGTTATTGTTGGTGTAGGTGACTGCTGGGAGGCAAATGCACTGCCCTCAGGCTCCGAAGTATAACTTGACTCTGGATGCCCTGTAGTACTGGTTATGGCCTGTGGTGGGGGGCCTGTAATTAACAGCCGTTCACTTTCGAAAATAGTTGCTTCCTTAGCTATCAAAGTTTTGTAGTTGGCAACATCCACTTCCGAAAAGGAATTACTGCCTTGCTGTTCAGAAATACTTTGTACCGTGGATCCAAAATTGTGGCACTAATGTAATGTGGTTGTGACAAAATTTTATTTTTAATCCTTGTATTTTCCGATAAGCGAGCGGCTAAGGTCTCCGCCAAATGATATGCGTCTTGTTTGTCATCCACACCTGTGTACGTTTCAGACACATCCTTCAGCTGTTGCTCTAGCATGTGCAACAATGGGATAGCTTGGCCCATAGTACAGTCCTCCCTGCTGACTTCACGTGTGAAGATCTCAAAAGGAAGTAGCATCTCAGTCAGGCATTTAATGAGGTCCCATTGAGCCATCTCAACGGTCATGCCTCTCACAGTAGGTTCCCCTATTCTTTGCATGACATAAGCATTGAGTGGTATGTACAGTTCAAACAGACGATCAAGCATATAATAAGTTGAGTTCCAACGTGTTGGCACCTCCTGGATGAGCGCTTTGACTGGCAGTTTATGCTCACGTTGAATGACCCTCAGCTGCTTCCGGGCTTTAAAAGAATGGCTGAAATGTGTGCATATTCTTCTGCAGGTGACCAGTAAGTTGCTGACTTTTGATTCATTTTTCAAAAAGTCTTGAACAACAATGTTAATGCAGTGTGCCAAACACGGGACCCTGAAATAGCCACCATTGCGCATGGCCAAAACTACATTACTGCCGTTGTCCGTGGCAACAAAACCAATCGTAAGCCCTCTTGGGCGCAGCCACTCAAAGACCTTGGTGTTAAACTCTTCCAAAATGTTTGCAGCAGTATGAGATTTCTCCATGGCAAACATGGCTACAGTTGCATGTTTGCGAGTGGCATGAAAAATCTCTGCAGTATCAACACCAGCAGATAGCTGTTCTCTAACACCCACAAAACTGATCCAGTGTGCAGTGATGCACATGTAATCTGTGGCTTGGCAACTGGTCCACATGTCTGTAGTCAGGTGGATACTGTGAACAGCACTCTGCTTCAAGGCCTTTCCTAGCAATTCCAGCACGTCGTGATGTAGTGCTGGAACTGCAACTCTGGCAAAATAGTAGCGGCTGGGAACATGCCATTTTGGGCAGATGGTTGACACAAATTCCACAAAACCCAACCCTTCAACAAAAGAAAAAGGGAGAAGGTCCAGTGCTAACATTTTAGCCAGCTTCGCATTGTACAAACGTGCTATTGGGTGGTTGCGTTCGTACTGCCCCTCACCCCCAAACATGCTGATAATGGTAGGCTGCATGGTTTTCCTTTCTCTTAGGCTCAACGCACTTTTTGGTAGTGCGGACCTGGTACTTCTTGGTGTCTCCGGCTGACTCTTACTCTTGTGCCACTGAGATGTTGCTGAAGATGTGTGCAACGTTAAGACTGCACTGCTGGGGTCAGGGACACCTTGTGTACCACTAGTGAGAATGTCTCCCTGTCCTTCCTCTTCCACCGTGATCGGATCTTCTTCTACTCCTTTATCCCCACCAACACCAGTGGTTGCCGTTTTTTTCTGTCGCAAAGGTGGTCCTCCCAGCTGATCAAGTGGTGTTTTTTCAGATGGGTCATTTGGCCTCCGGTACCATAGTTTGTACCAAGCTTACCACGACTAACAGAGGTATTACAAATGGAGCATATAGCAATGTTCTCCTCCTTTTCGCTAACCGTAAAGAAGTCCCAAACTGGGGAGCTTAACTTTGGCCTCCTGCTGGAGGTGCCACTTCCAATGCCGGATGATCTGTAGGGTGTGTGTTGAATTTGACTCTGTGCTGCTGTACCACTACCTACTCCTACAGAGGTGGTGGTTGTGCTGGATGTAGGTCGCTGCCGGGCCTTTGCTAATGCAAATATGGAAGCTGTAGGTCGTGTTGGTGTTACCTGTGGAGGTATGCGTGCTACATCCCTCGCAGCGATTTGGGATAGAGTAAGAATGTTGGTCTCCATCTCCTCGGGGCCGGGAGTGATGTTCATGATGACTGGCTCGTCGTCATCATCATCATCATCTTGCTGTTCTACATCGACCTCCATAAGTGTAAGGCTTTCTGGAACCTTCCTTTTCCCTAGCTTGGTCTTGGAACGTGGCTCCCTCTCAGACTCAGTTTGAGGCTTCCAAGTGGCATCTAGATCATCAGAAGGGGGCTTGGCGAAGAACTCGATGGACTACCCCTCCTTTTCCTTGCTGGGGATTTGGAAGACAATGGATCTTCTGAATGAGTGGCTTCTTCTTCTACCTCTGCATGAGGCTCAATTTCCTGAACTGCCCCTACTTCAGGAGGAACAACAACTACTATTGCGGGCGGTGGTTGCGGCTGTTGTTGTTGACCACTTATCTGCTGTGTTTCCTCCTGCGTTGATTGGGTACTACTTTGAGATAGCGATAAGTTTATCTCCGGCTCAGCATCACTGCTTTCCACCATTAGGCTGGCTACCTCTTCTCCACTCATGTGCTTGGCCCTGGGTTGGTGGGTTGGGTCCACTGATGCGGATGTGCTGCCCCCAGCTTGCCTCCCGGACACCGCTGCTGCAGGCGCAATTTTTTTTTCCCAAAAAAGGTACTGGCCGGCACACCAGACTTCAGTGTCACTTGCTTCTTCTGTTCCTTCTTCTTCTCAATAGCAACTTTCTTGGTACTGGAGGACCTGGTACCTGCTTTCTTTGGGCCCATCTTCTTCAGATGTCAGCAGCACTCAGTTGCAGAGATGTCTGGTCAGTCAGGTCACACGTCACGTTGTGTGTCCAGCAGCAGGATGTCTGTCTGGAAGTGCAACAGGCAATGTTGAGAGACACACCTCCTCCTCAGTCTTTGTGCACCTAAAAGCAAAAAAGGCAGAACATCAGTCAAACATAGCACAAATCAAACAAATAGAATATAGAACTTAGTGTGTGGTGGCCTCAATTATTAAATTTCAGAAACTCTTCCAACAACAACACACAGTGTAGCCATTTGTGAGACGTTGACAACAAGGCCAGGGCTTTACTGGCTACTGTACACTCTGGAAGAATAAGAATATTAAAGAACTAAAACTAAAATGTACTGGAGCATGTTTGGCCTAAATTTGTGCATCACGTCACGTGTGATGTATTATATAGCAGCATCAGGGAGCTGCAGCTGGCAATGGGGATGGATTTGGCAGCAGTAAAACAAGAGGAAAAATGGAAAGACACGCAGGCCTATTTGGCAAAAACAGCACACTAATAACTACCACAACAAAATGGCCCCCAGAAACATGGTGACTCACAGGCACAAGGCACGGCAAACAATGAACTCAAGCAGGCCTATATATGGGCAGACAAAGGATGCCTTATAAAACACACACCGCTTTCATGCAAAAACAAAAATCCACATGGCTAAAAACACTTTGGAAAGTTAGACAACCACTACAACAACACTATTATAATGACAGTACACACGCAAAAAATGCATTTATTTACCACACCCAATAAGTGAAATAGTCAGACCCTCCAAAAAAGCCAGATTTCGGAATTCAATTTAATCTATTCAATGCCATCTAGGGCCTAAATGATGCCAAAGTTACACAGACTACACAGAAACAGTTTTATGCACCCATGGTGACTACCTCTGGGCCTACTGGCATACTGGGCCGCAAGCTTGGAGGCCTATGGCAAAAGCACAGTGGCTGGTTTAACAAAATGGCCGCCGCCCACATGTCCAGGCCACCCAAAATAACAAAAAGTGAAGACAAAGGACAGGACCAGGCAGTTGGAGACTGTGGGAAACTTGCTACCTCTTGGAAAAATTGTAAAACAAAGAAAAAATGACTCCTTGATCACCAAACTACATCTAAATGACAACCTGAGGAGTTTTTTGTGCAAAATGAACTAAATCAACAGTTTCGAGAAGGTTTAATGATGCTCGAGAGATATTGTTCGCCAGATTGTAAATCCTGCGTGTTCGGCATCGCGATCGTCACAAATTGTCGTTATCGCGCGCGAAAACGTACATTGAGCGCGCGAAGAAGTTAAAAGTGTAAGTCCGCGTTGTCGCGCAGTGCGGACTTGCACAAAGTCCGCGAGCTGAAGGCCCAGGGTTACCTACTGGCTGAAAAGGCCTATTTATTTAACAAACACCACAAAAAATAAAATACGCTCCAAAAACCACTTTTACCAATTAAAAACAATGCCATCCATGGCCTCAATTATGTTACAATTCAACAGACAACACAAAACAGTTTTTATGCACCCATGAGGATGACTACCGCCGGGCCTACTGCCACACTAGGCCGCAACAAGCTTTGAGGCCTATGGCAAAAGCACAGTGGCTGTTCACACAAAATGGCCGCCAACAACAACAAGAAAAGGAAGACAAGACAGACAATGCAGGCCTAAGGCAAAAGCACAATGCCTGGCTTCACAAAATGGCTGCCACCCACATGGCCAGGCCACCCAAAATAACAAAAAGTGAAGAAAAAGGACAGGACCAGGCAGTTGGAGACTCTGGGAAACTTGCTACCTCTTGGAACAAATTGTAAAAGAAAAAAAAATGACTCCTTCATCACCAAACTACATCTAAATGACAACCTGAGGAGTTTTTGTGCAAAATGAACTAAATCAACATTTTCGAGAAGGTTTAATGATGCTCGAGAGATATTGTTCGCCAGATTGTAAATCCTGCGTGTTCGGCATCGCGATCGTCACAAATTGTCGTTATCGCGCGCAAAACGTACATTGAGCGCGCGAAGAAGTTAAAAAGTGTAAGTCCGCGTTGTCGCGCAGTGCGGACTTGCCCAAAGTCCGCGAGCTGAAGGCCCAGGGTTACCTACTGGCTGAAAAGGCCTATTTATTTAACAAACACCACAAAAAAGAAAATACGCTCAAAAACCACTTTTACCAATTAAAAACAATGCCATCCATGGCCTCAATTATGTTACAATTCACAGACAACAAAAAACAGTTTTTATGCACCCATGAGGATGACTACCGCCGGGCCTACTGCCACACTAGGCCGCAACAAGCTTTGAGGCCTATGGCAAAAGCACAGTGGCTGTTCACACAAAATGGCCGCCAACAACAACAAGAAAAGGAAGACAAGACAGACAATGCAGGCCTATGGCAAAAGCACAATGCCTGGCTTCACAAAATGGCTGCCACCCACATGGCCAGGCCACCCAAAATAACAAAAAGTGAAGACAAAGGACAGGACCAGGCAGTTGGAGACTCTGGGAAACTTGCTACCTCTTGGAAAAAATTGTAAAACCAAACAAAAATGACTCCTTGATCACCAAACTACATCTAAATGACAACTTGAGGAGTTTTTGTGCAAAATGAACTAAATCAACATTTTCGAGAAGGTTTAATGATGCTCGAGAGATATTGTTCGCCAGATTGTAAATTCTGCGTGTTCGGCATCGCAATCGTCATAAATTGTCATTATCGCGCGCAAAACGTACATTGAGCGCGCGAAAAGTTAAAAGTGCAAGTCCGCGTTAGTCAGCGCAGTGCGGACTTGCCCAAAGTCCGCGAGCTGAACGCCCAGGGTTACCTACTGGCTGAAAAGGCCTATTTATTTAACAAACACCACAAAAAATAAAATACACCCCAAAACCACTTTTACCAATTCAAAAGTAAACAAGGCCATCCATGGATGCCCGGCCTACATGATGTTTAAACTTTAAATTCAACAGACATCACAGAAACCTGCACCCATGGGTACCTCGGGCTCAAGTCTGGGCCTACTGGCTGAAATTCCAATCAAAGAAAAACAACTAGGCCCCTGCAGAAACTACAGGCCACAACAATACATTTAAAAAATATGGAAATCCCCCAAAAAATGTAGGTACAAACAAGCCCCAATCAAACAAACAAGTACACCAATTCTCCAACTTACTTGTAAAATATCAAATCCAAGAGTCCTCAAATCCAATCCAATGATATGATGCAGCAGACAGACACAAAAAGTGATCCTTCCAGGTCAAAATCAAAATGCAAGTGAACAGCACATGGACAAAACACTGGGAGGAGCCTGCTGGACAGGAACAGGAAGTTTGAGAATCAGGGGCACTTCCTTCCTCTTGGAAAAAGAGAAAAGGACTCCTTGCTCACCAAACTACATCTCTAAATGACAACCTGAGGAGTTTTTTGTGCAAAATGAACGAATTCATCTTTTTCGAGAAGGTTTTATGATGCTCGAGATATATTCATCGCCAGAATGTAGTTTCTTCGTGTTCGGGATCGCGATCTTACCAACACTGCCGCCGGAAGTCAGATCGCGCGTCCGAATGACGTGTTCGCGGTCGCACACTCTCGCGGGAACTTGCGGCCGGATTCCAAATCTCGTGGCGCCCGCGAACGGATAGGAAGTCGCGTCGGCGAACGCAGAATCACGGTAGGTCGTTACCGCGCGCGCGAGAACGTATATTGAGCGCGCGATGAAGAAAAACAGCTACGCTACGCCGCAAATTGCGTAGCGCACGGTAGCTTCGCGTTCTACGCGAATCGCGAAGTTACCGCAACTTCGCAGGCTTCGCGAGCGTAGCGAATTTCACCGCCCAGGCTTAATAGTGACACACACAACAGTTGGAATGTGTGATCCCTGACCCCTAGCGGGCATGCCCTCCCCCATGTACCCCTTCGGCCGAGCACGCACACCGGGGGCATGCCACATGGCAACATTGTCAATTGCGGGACGGGTGGCGCAGACACTACAACAGAGACACACGCATCAGCCACATCCTTGGCAAGGCCTACACTGCACCACACCCAGATCCACGTGTGGAGTAGCCACACCCCTACGCAGTACCGATGTACGACTGTCCACCCCGCATACGCTCACAGGGAGGTACGACATGGTTTCATGTCCCAGGTCTACACCACTGCCTGCGGTGACATGGATGCGCATGCTGTACATAGCACAATGTCATGTGGAATGACCCCGGTCCCTTATGCATACATAATAACCACACGGACACACTGAGTGAGTTCGTGGGACTGGCCAAGGGCACGTGCGCCCGGCCCCTTTTATTGCCAGGCTCACATCTCCAGTGACACCTGTGCTGGATGGGTGTTGGGTAGTGTAAGCCACCACTCAGGGATTGGTTGGTGCTGGCAAAGACCGCAACAGTGAGCAGACAATCAACAGTACAAGGTACGTACATCATGGGTCCCTGACTTGAGCAGCACAGAGTTTGTGGCCCCGGATGCACAGCAGCCGGCACAGGCACACTGCCACGGGACGGTGACTTGCGGTGCACTGAGGTAGTGCCACGCGAGCTGAGCGTGTACTCATCGATGTCCAAGGGGAATTTCGCGGAGGGTTGCGGAGGACAGTGGAAGGTGTCCTTCCAGGGCATGATGCAGAGGGCAGAAGCAAGCAGGAACAGGCAGATGGCTGAGTTGAATGCTACAGACCCCACTTTTCCACCTTGTCAGTATCAGCTACATGTAGATGAAGACAGCCTCCAGCCCATGGGCTCAGACGCCACCGACGTCCAAACAGAGATTGCCCATGGATTTCAGGGCACACACACAGTGGCGCCAGAACTGGAAGGGGATGCAGTCTGCGATGAGGCCTGTACAATGACATGGACTCTGCTATGTAGAGAGCAAGACTCAGTTCAAATCGTGTGACCTACTCCACCGCAGTGTGTGCCGGAGGCAGCGGTCAGCAGGGACCCACAGCCACGTGTGGTAGGCATGCGCTGCACAGAGTCAGTGGCACCAGTGCAGTTGTTGGTAGTGTCCCATCACCTCCGTAAAGGTGAGCCTTTTCTCCTCCGGACTGAAGCGCGTCTTCCTCCCACTCCTCTCCTTGCGTACTGTGACATGCCATGAAGAAATCAAGACTCAGTTCCAAAAGTGCGACCTAGTTGGCAGCAGTGTCGGCCGGAGGCAGCGGTCAGCGCGGGCCAACCGCTGTCCAGCCATCTCCTCCTGGATCTCTCACACACGACGTTGGAATGGCATTTGTATTAGATTTGTGGCTGACATAGGTAGTGGCACCAGAGCTGAGCGGGTGTGCAGCCGGCGAGGAGGCCGTGTCCTGCCTGTGACAGACTGCATTGGATTGGTGTGAGGCCTGCAGGACCGCAGTGCAGGCCGAAGGCCGGAGTCAGCAAGGGCCCACAGACACGTTTGGTGGGAGTCCTAGGCACAGACTTGGTGGCACCACATTGGAGGGAGTATAGTGACATGAACTCAGCCTTAAATCATGTACTCTGCCATGGTGTAATCAAGGCTCAGTTCCAAATGTGTGTCCTACTTGTCCGCTGTGTATGCCGGTGGAGTACGTCAACGTGAAAGGAGTTCCGCGGGCCTGTGTCGCGGAGGCCCTGATGGTCCGAGGAGTCTGCCAAGGTCGGGTGCCTCGGGCTTGGAGCTTGCACCGGCACGTGGTGGGCCCTCTTTGACACACGCCGGTGTCGGCAGGTGAGCAGTGATGCCTGGATGCGCAGGGGCGGCCATGACGGCTTCGGGGACCAGCGGCCCGGGGTGCAGCAGGCGCACAGGATCCCAGGCAACCCCGCTCACGGCGTAGGCCTCGTATCGGGGTGAATGGCGCCGCCCTGGCAGGGACGTTGGGCATTCCGGAAGAGGACCACGCCCAGGGCTACGTGCTTTTTATTCACAACCATACGCTGACCTGGCGTACGCCGGGGAAGCCCACTCCTCTCACGCTTAGGGGGGGGACGTAACAAGCTACATTTCCTTGATCACCCCCACTGGCTGGGGTGACATGGTTGCGTCCACTGTCCACTACACCAAACACCAGTGGTGTATGTCGACATGGATATGTGTGTGGTCTGCATACTGCAGTCTGTCCAACACATCCACGCCACACTTGGCATTGTGTGCAGTCCCATTCATCGGTCACATCGCCTCCTTCGCACATGCCTGGTTCCCTCCTCTTCCCACATTCTGCTAATGTGTGGCTGAGGTGCCATGCCGTTGATGGCTCATGTACATGGCTAGGCCAGGTTCCCACAGTGAGTTGTGCTGTCGTGTCTGGTGGGTGGGCATGTTGTTTGGCATGTTGTATGTGGGTTGTGACGTGTGCATTCACAGAGTTGTGAGTTGTATGATTGTGGAGTTGAGGTGTGTGGTGTATTCATTTGGTACTTACCAACGAGCACTGCATTTCCGTAGGTGCCATCTTGGATGCGCCGGTTGATGATGGACTGTCGGAAGATGTATGAATCATGCACACTGCCTCGGTAGTTGGCAACGACATTGGTGAAGAGTTCCCGGTGGTCCACTATTGCCTGCACATTGATGGAATGCATGTGCTTTCTGTTGCGGTAGTTGTGTGCAGTGTCGGCAGGGGGCACAAGTAGGACATGTGTGCAGTCTATTGCCCCCAACACGTGCGGGAATCCAGCTATGGCGTAGAATCCTTGCTTGGTCTCCAGCTGTTCCTGCGCAGTGTGGGGGAAGTATAGGTACTGGGGTACCAAGCTGATGATGGCATCCAAGACAGGTATGAGGAACTTTGATAGGGCTGGCTGTGAGACTCCTCTGACTCTGGCAGTTGTTGGTTGGAATGTCCCAGAGGCCAACAGCTGCAGGACAGCCAGCAGCTTTGTCTGCGGAGGGATGTTGGTTGTCCTCTGTGTTGGTACAGTCAGCCTGTGGGCAATGATGTTCAGGATGCGGAGGATGGTTGTCCTTTTGAGCCTGTAGTGGGCAATTACATACTCTGGTGTCATGTCTGTGAGGCTGGTGCGTTTTCTGAAGGTCCGCGGTCTGTGTCTGCGCTGCCTCTGTGGTGGTCCGGTGGGGTGGTGCAGGGGGGGTCCGGGGGGTGGTGGCGGGCCTGGGGGTGGTGGCGGTGGGTGTTGTGGCCCTCTTGGGGCTCCGAGCTGCATGATGAGTAGCTCCATGGCATCTGTTGTCCTTCAGGTGTGGCTGTGGGCTGGGCTCCCTTTTCTGGTGCCGGCTGCCATCCGACTTTACACCAGGTCAGAGCAGGTGTTAGTTTCCTGCTGCTAACGTGCCATATCGCATGTTTCGTGGCCTTATCGCCGATCTGGCTGGTCGTTGAGAATGTTGCGAAGTGGTGTTTTCGCTGCTTTTTGCACGGGTACGCCTACTCTGCATCTCATTAGCGATAGTTGCCGGGGTCATCTGTGGCGATGTTTTTTGAGGCTGCTATCGCGGGTAAACTGGTGTTATGGGCTGTTAACACCAGCTTGTGAATGGGGCGATGCATTTATCGCAACTTTGGCTGCGATAAAGTGGTGTTAACTCGGCGATGGCTCCTTGAGAATATGCCCCCTTTGTGTAAGATAGGGCCCAGAGTGGCAGAAGGTTAACATCCTGCTATGAGTGAACTCAGAACAGGCAGAAGAAATCAGCAGAATACCTCTGAGCTTCTTGTAAACACTTCAAAGACATGGCCACCATAAATTCCAATCGCTATGAATCCACAGGGCTCCGCAGCACTTGTAAATCTATGTTATATCAATAGAAACACAACAGAAGTAAGTTTAATTGGGGGAAAACCAAGAGAGGAACAAGGAAACAAAACGAGAGAATGAAAGTGGCAGAACAGAGAATGAGCAGGAGACAGCCAGAGCAAGGGGAATCGAGATGGGGGACAGTAGAGGAAGGGAAGTCAAGAGAAAGGTAGAAAAATGGGGAGAGAAAAACAGAGAGACGCTGAGAGAAAAAGGATAACTAATAGAGAATTAAAGAGGGGGGTCAAAATAGAAAGAAATCGAGTGAAAGAACAAAGGGCAATCGAAATGAAGGGAGCGAGCAAGAGAGGGAGAGGGAAAGGATAAGTGAAAAAAGGCGACAAAGAGAAGGAGAGAGACCTGGGAGAGATAATGGAGAGATATATAAAGTGAGACGTAAGAGAAAGAAGAAAGGGAGGGAAAGGGAGAAAAACAAAGCAAAAGATTAAGAGATTGTGGGTAGACAGAGAAAATAGGGAAGGAAACAAAGACATTGTGGCAAATTTGAGGGAGAAGCAGTGAGAAAACAAGCGAAAGAATAGGAAACAAACTCATAAAAAAGAATGAACTAAGGAGAGAGGAAAAGAGAGATCGAAGGAAATAGAGTGAGAGGTGAATAAGGAAAGCAGAGCGAGAGAGCAAGAGCGATGTAATGAAAGAGAGGATCAAAACAAAGAGAAGTAATCACAGAGTGATATGGACAAATGAAGCTAGAAATGCATTTACAAAAGAGAAAGCAGAAAATGGACATCTACACGCTCATTACAAGTAGTGTGTTAAAGGCAGGGTAACAGCGTCATGGAGCCCATCAGAACTATAAGGCTGCAGAAACCCTGTGGACCTATCTTGTGCAAAACATCCAAAAGCTCAGAGTGAAACTGAAAGGAAGAATGGTTGAATTACCATGTGTATCAGACCCGTGATTACTAATTCACCTGACAATTCCCCGCTTCTCAGTTGAACCTCAGGGTTCCTCTCAGAACACTTGCCATCTCCGCAGCCCTGTATTTAACAGGCCTCTTGGTAATGTTAACTTCCATGTGCAAAATGTCTGGGTGCTGATCCGCAGTACTCATAATGAGCAACTTAGAGATGAGAGCTTCAAAGGGAGCAAGATTGAGATAGAAAGGAATGAAGTAGTACACTGGAAGGCAAATCTCTTTAACTAGTTATTTTAAAGTGCAGCATGAGGCCTTGTGGCCCTTCAGTAACTTCAAGAGCGCAAATACAATAACAGACTGATTCACAAAAAAAGAACCCAGAGAATAAGAGTGTTAGACCTGACATCCTTGGTGTGGTTAAACCCCAGACTTTTTACCTTTACTCCCTTGTTTTGCTAAACTTATTTATGTTGGCTTTGAACTCTGTGCACTTCACCCCTGCTAACCAGTGGCAAAGTGCTTGAGCTCTCTTCCTTCAACATGGAGAAATGGTCCTACATATAACACCACATTTAATTTACTTTTAAGTCCCTAGTAAATGGTACAGTATGTACCCAGGGCCTGTAAATTAAATGCTACTAGTGCGCAGAAGCACCCATTGAGCCACCCACTAAAGTAACCTTTTAAAACCTGTCTCAGACCTGCCACTGCAGCTTGTAGTGCAGTTTTAAACTGCCACTTTGACCTGGCAAAATAATTCATTTGCCAGATCTAAATGTTCCTTAGGTCTCGCCTGAGCCAGCGCATGCGCCGCTCTGCGAGACATTTAGTAAGGGGTTTTCAAAGTGCTACCAGAGGCTTTTCCTGGCCTCAAGCTTGCGTTCACGCGAGCGTGCACGCGCGCAGCCGCCATCTGTCTTTCCTCCGTCACGGGTCATTAAGTGCATCGCGATCACTTTCACTTTCGCGGCCGCGCAGCCGTGCCAATGCTTGTTTCTACATGCTCCCACGATCTGCCACCGCCCACATAGGCCCCCGCTCACCAACAACAATAACCCAGCAAACTCTTAGCCAGCCCTCTAATCTGCCAACAAGCTCTTCCTGCTTTGCGCCTCACTTACACCACTCCCTACTCATTAAGGGGTAGACGCTTCCCCATCCTCCAAAGCCACTCCTAGGTGTACCCTCTATTCTTATCCCTACTACCACATTCACCCGTACAATCTTTCTTCTTACACACAATACTTTTTTAAAAAGTTCCTCGCAAGTTACCTTTTACCGCTGCATACTAACAAACATTTTTTTGCATACTCCCAAGGCCCGTTACAGCTCTAGCTCACCCGCTACACAAAGCTTCATATTGTGTGCAAATAGCCTAGCACTCAGCAGCCGCACTTAGCCTCCATTGTCCACATATAGGGGCCCGCTCACAAACAACAATAACCCAGCAAACTCCCTGGTCAGCCCTCCAATTTGCCGGGCGAGCTCTTCCTGCTTTGCACCTCTCCCATACCCCTCACCACTCGTAAAGCTTAGAACCCTTTGCCATCCCCCTAGGACATAACTAAAATCTCCCAAACCCTGGATGCCCTCTCAGCATTCGCCCCCTCCATACTCCTAGCCACCTCTGGCAACAATGCACTGCCTGCCATCAGCCACCCTTCTCCCTGCTCTCAGTCTCAGCACAGCCATTATCAACCCGTACGATGCCACAAGGGTTAAAAGAGAAAGCACGCATACCGTTTCTTCTTATTATTGCCTCAAATTTGCAATCCACTGCCGAAGTTAGCCGCAATGGATAAAGTAGCGACGTTGCCAATTCAGGAACTGTAATCTCACTAACACAGTCCAGGCCGTTGCTGTGACCAACGCCGCTTTTATCAAACACTCAGCTACACCGCGTTTGCAACCGCCAGCAAAAAACTCCGCTATAATTAACACAAGCCCAAAGCCTTTGCATGCTACAGGCCACACACTTACTCATTATTGTTTAAAAATAACTTACAGTTTTATGTACTACTTCCATGCTGGTCCTCCAATGCTGCTCAGCTCCCCACAACGCGCGCATTATATCTGTATGCGTACAAAGACGGCGTTGTGCGCGCGTATGGCGTCGTCAGCAGAACTCCAAGGACAGGAAATGTGCACGAGTACGGCTGGCGGTGCATTAACACGTCTCTTCCTTGCTTGCTCGCACGCGTACAGCGCCGTTAGCGCAACTTGAAGGACAAAATATATGCACGTGTCTTGCAATACTTTTTTTCCAAAACATATGCACGTGTTCAACGCACGGCGTGATCACACGTCATGCTCTCTCATTTGCTGGCTCCCTACCGTCCCTTGCGTATTATTGTTAACTTACACACTTGCCCTGTGATCCTTATATTACTGTTTTGCATGCTAATTACACAATTTCTTACTCACTACCTGCCTGCCGCCCCTTGTGCATTATTATATAGTAATACAGTTGTTATGTGCTACTTTTTCCTACTGTTTCGCATGCTGATTTACTCTAAATTCAGCCATCGTCTACTGCTTTTATAATATTGGCCCCACTTCTGCATTTTTATACATAGTAAGGTGTTGAATTCTGATCATACCACATAATGTATTTGTTCCTTGTTATCATTTCTTGTTGTTTCTTATCACGTACTTTACAGAAATGTGTACATGTTGAAGATAAAAGAAACAGTTTATTGTGGGTTTCGAGCACTACCTGAAAATTAGAGCTATTAAAGCCCACACACGCAGCCACAACTCCGGAGACACCGCCCACCTGGGCCCCCTGACTATTAAGTGATTATTAAGACAAGCATTTGCAATGCAACAGGTCTCGCATTTATGCGAGTTTAAGCTATTGGCATTGTAAATGACAATGCCTTTTATTTATGAAAACAAAAATAAAGGTATTGTTATTTGCAATGTCAATAGCTCAAACTCGCGTAAATGCGAGACCTATTGCATTGCAAATGCTTGTTTAATACTTAGAAGTCCCCCCTAAGGTAGGCCCTACCTGTAATGCCCATCACCTGTCTCTTGTACGCAGAGACGATGCTGAACCTCCTATCTCTTAGAGTGGCGTCTGATCAGGGAATTGTAACCGTGAATCAACTGCCACCCCAGAAGGGAAGGGGGATTGGGGCAAAATAGCAAACAGAAAGACTTATGTGTCTTCAAGATCAGCCAAAGTCTTCTTGGAGTCATATGTACGTCTCTTCTCAGTCCTGGAGAGCGTTGTCGTGAAATGTGCGTAATGTAGTGCACAGTTAGCTGTACGGCAAATATAAGTACAGAGGTTATTCAGCAAATGAGAAGCTGTGAAATATTCTCTCCCGCCTTTGACACTTGTACTAACAGTCACTTACACAATAACTAATCTATTGCTCCATAGAATTCCAGAAATCAACTGTTACCCTTGGAGTTGCGGCACTCCAGGTGTGTCATGTTTTCACATCACACACCTTGCTTTTCAACACTAGGCACAAAGCGCGCAAGAGTGTGCGTTTGGATTCACAGACTACAGCACAATAAAGGAAGGCACATAAGAATGTCAATGGGCGCTAATACCAAGGCCTCGGTATGCGCATTGAATAATACCCACAATGTCTCAATTTTCAAGAGTTGTCCTGTTTTCTGATTTTCAGTATCATAAAAACAAGTCTTGGTTGATACGCATTCCGTTAGTGCACTAACCTTAAGGATGGTGCTTAACCATGTTTTATCCTTTTATTTTGTAGGTGCAGTGTTACAGGGATGGTGTTTGCTGCGTCTCTAGATTTGCAGGGAAAAAGATGTCTGCTGCGTCAGAGATTAGCAGAAGAGCTGTGCGGCGTTTCAGGGATGGTGCTATATGCGTCCATGCTGTCAGGCCTGTTTCCATTCTGACTGCCTGTACCAGAGATGACAATGGGAGAGAAAGTAGTCTTTTCAGGCACCTACCTTCTTCAAGGTTCGACCTCTTTTTGCCCCATAAGCCAGCCGCGGTCCGAGCAGGTAAAAGCAGTGGTGCGGTGGGGCCGGGTGGGGGGGATTTCGAGGGACGATGCCAAGGGAAACTTAAATAAATAATTAATTTTCCCTCTGCAACGTCCGTCGGATCCCCCCCACCCAGCCCCATTGCCCCACCGCTGTTACCTGCACGGACCGCGGCTGCCATAAGCAGATCACCTCAGCACCATACTGAAACTGAGGCCTTATCATTGCCTGATATGGCACCAGCGCTGGCCGCGGGGAGGGCCCCCCCCCATAACGGTTATCGAATTTCTTCATCCCCCTACAGATTAAAGCACTTTGGCTTGTGTTGAGGCGAGGTGATCCTTCCATCCTACATCATGAGAGAACTATACCCCAAAGTTTTCGTATTTTTTAACACTCTCGATCCTGGGGTTATTTAGTGCCCAACATAGACTGTGCCTTTGCTTCCCTATCGGAAGCACTTTGGTCTTTTCCATATTTATTTTTAATTTCTTCATCTTGCAGTAGTCTCCAAATATATCTAATTTCCTCTGCAGCCCTATTCCTGTCAGATCAAAAATCACGAAGTCGTCTCATATAACAGACAGCTAATATGCTGACCATTCATTTTAGGACTAATCGTATTTGATTGATCTAGGATTTTGGGAAGGTCAGTCAGACCTCTCGAAGTGGGGTTTGAGGCGATTGACATGCAGGACCTTAAAAGGGTTCCTGGGAGTTTTGAGTTCTACCAGGTAGGTGACATCACTCTTGCGCTCCTTCAGCTCAGAGGACCCAAAGTAGCAGTCTCATAGGGCACTGGGCTCCACAGGCTCAATAAACCCCACTTTTTGGCCAGGCTGAAATTCTGAGTGGCGTTCTGGCCATAGTGCCATTTTATGTCCTCCTGACTGGCTTCTAGGGTTTCCTGTGCTTGCTTCCTGAAGCACTTTATCTGGTTACCCAGCCCTCCTTCACCAGACTGAGAGGTCCTCTCACAGGATACCTGTACAGAAGTTCAAAGGTGCTGAAGCCAGCCCACTTCTGCGGTATCTCACAGTAGGCAAATAAAAGGCATGGCAGGAGGACGTCCCACTTCCGCCTCATGGGATCTGATAGGCCCATTATCATGCTTTTAAGGGTCCAGTTGAATCTCTCAACAAGCCCACTAGTTTGAGGGTGGTAGGAAGTGGAGAATTTGTGGGTTACCCACTCCTTTTCCACATGGCCTTCATATACCCTGACGTGAAGTTGGTACCACGATCTGACACCACATCCTTGGGGAAGCTCACATGTGTAAATATCCCCATCAGTGCCCTGGCCACTGCAGGTGCACTCACTGTTCTCAGAGGGATAGCCTCCGGGTACCAAGTGGCATGGTCCACCAAGACCAGAATGAACCTGTTGCCCATGGCTGTTCAGTGGTCCAATAATGTTGATGCCCACCCTTTTAAAGTGAGTGTCAACAACAGGACCAGGTTGCAGGGGAGCCTTGCACTTCCCCCCTGACTCCAGTGGCAGGTAGGACAGGACCTGCAGAATTAATCTGATTCCCTTCTCATTTGAGGCCAGTAAAAGTGGGTGACAAGCCTGTCAATGGTCTTGTTCTGCCCCAAATGAACTGCCAGGGGTATATCATGAACCAGCTCCAGTAGGAAGGTCCTGTAGCACTGCGGACCACCAACACACAAGTTGCACCAGGCTCAGGAACTTAGGCTCACTAAACAGGAGACCATTCTCCCAGTGAATCAGGTGATCACCAGAGGTGTCACCAGCTGCCTGGGCCTCGGTCTGCTGCTATAGGCCCTCAAATGTAGGGCATTCCCTCTGCGAGTTTCAGAACTCTTCCATGGTGGGACCACTTCCTTCTGCCAGTTGGCTAGCTCTGATAGGTTCCCCAGGGTGGCAACATCCTCCCCTGTAGTTTCCGGGGCATCCCCCTCAGATTCAGCCTTTTCCCAGACTGTGGGAGTTTCAGGAGTGGTTTTCCTGCACCCCTTGCCCTCCCTCTTTTTGGCAGGCACCAGGACAATTCTTCCAGGCTGCAGGTCCTCCTGACTACCTTCTCGGGTGGCCATGGACCGTGTGGTCAGGCAACACTAACTTCTTCAAGTGGGACCTGAGCTCCAACTCCTTCCAGATGGAGTGCTACAGGTCATTGCCAAGCAGACAATCCACAGGCATGGACAAACTCACAGCTAACCTTAAGGAACCTGAGGACCCCCCCCCCACACTCAAACATAGCCAGAACGATTGGATAGTGACTCTAATGGTTGTCAGCTGCAACAACTTGGTGGCATGCATTAGGTACTACCTGCTTTGAGATCACCAGATGAAATCTGACATTGTCATGCTGACTCCTGTGTCTCTCAGAGCCTTCACCCTCTGCCCATTGATGGTGACCCACTGCCCGTATTTCCTAGTGGTGAACAGACAGAATATCGACTTTTTATTTTCGGAGTACCATAATATCGAGTTTTAAATATCGAGGTACAAGAATATCGACTGCAAGAATATCGTGGACCAGAATATCGACAGTAAGGTAAGAAATATCGTTTTTTTTAATATTGAAGACAGTAATATCGTTTGTAAAAATATCGTTGTTAATAATATCGATGTTTATATTAGTGTTATGTATTTTTGTATGTATTTTAAATGTATGTGTTATATTTTTGTTTAAGTATTGTATTTATTTTGTAATATATGTATTACATTTTTAGAAGTTATTAATTTTTTTTAAAAGTAAATTTAGCGTTTTAGTTCTGTAGCGGGTTGTGGGTTTATAGGGGAATAGGGTGGGAAGTAATTTAATTATAATACATTTAATAATAATTTTTAGAAGTTATTAATTATTTTTAATTAAATTTTGCGTTTTTATTCCGTAGCGGGTTGTGGGTTTATAGGGGAATAGGGTGGGAACTAATTTAATTATACTTAATTAATTAATATTTTTTATTAATTAATTTTTATATATTTAATATTTAATATTGATAATTGTGGTAATTAATTTATTATTAATTAGTTGTTAAGTGGTTGTTAATTATTAATAATTATTTGCTAAAAAAACAAATTTTAGGAGCGCGTTGTGGGTTTATAGGGGAATAGGGTGGGAAGTAATTTAATTATAATTAATTAATAAATAATTTTTATTAATTAATAATTAAGTATTAATCATTTTATATTGTTAATTTTTGTAAATAATTTATTATTAATTGTTTGTTAATTATTAATAATTAATTGGTAAATATGTCAATTGTGTTATTTTTTTAGGAGCGGGTTGTGGGTTTATTGGGGAGTAGGGTGGGAAGTAATTTAATAATCATTAATTTATTAATATTTTTAATTATTTAATATTTATGTATTTAAAATGTTATATTGTAAATTGTGGTAAATAATATATTGTTAATTATTTATTAATTGGTTATTAATAATTATTAATTAATTATTAATTATGTTATTTGTGTCATTTTTTTAAGAGCGGGTTGGTGTGTTGATAGGGGAGTAGGCTGGGAAGTAATTTAATTTCGATATATTTTTAAATTTGTTATTATAAAATTTATTTTAAGTTGTTTTATACTGTTAATTGTGTGAATTAAATTATATTAGAGTGTTTTTAAATTGCTTGTTAATTTTAATTAATTAATAAATTAATAATTAATTATGTTAATATTGTTATGTTTTCGAACATTGGTGGTGTCATTTGTAGGGGAATATGGTGGGAGGCAAATTTCTTATAATTAATTAATTGTTTGTTAATTAAATTTTAATTATTTTTCTTGATTCGGAATAGTAAATTATTCCCCTATGCAATCCAACACTTTTCCTACTGTTGAACTCACTGGAGTGGGAATAGTAAACTATTCCCTTCCGCTATCCAACACTTTCCCTACTGTTGCATTCGCTGGAGTGGGAATAGTAATTGTTACCCCTCCGCTATCCAATACTTTCCCTACTGTTGCACTCGCTGGAGTGGGAATAGTAATTGTTACCCCTCCGCTATCCAACACTTTCTCTACTGTTGCACTCCCTGGAGTATGAATAGTAAATTATTCCCCTCCGCTATCCAACACTTTCCCTACTGTTGCACTTGCTGGAGTGGGAATAGTCATTTTTACCCCTACGCTATCCAACACTTTCCCTACTGTTGCACTCGCTGGAGTGGGAATAGTAATTGTTACCCCTCCGCTATCCAACACTTTCCCTACTGTTGCACTCGCTGGAGTGGGAATAGTAATTGTTACCCCTCCGCTATCCAACACTTTGTCTACTGTTGCACTACCTGGAGTAGGAATAGTAAATTATTTCGGGAACAGGCATTCAACACACATCAAAGAAAAGACTATGCAGAAGTCCTACCTCATCATGCAAATAAATGGGAAGAATATGTGGACAATACTCATGTGAGCATTGACTGCCATGCACATATGGGGCAGTACCACATAGCATTATGCAAGATGATGTGGATGGCAACCACCCAATGCCTGGATAACCTAAAATAATCACACCACCAATCCACTTCTTGCTTTAGTGGAAATTATCAAGAATGCACATGGTTACAGCATTCCACTGCTGATCAGGTCCTAATAACTGCACTGTCCAACACTGCCTCTGACAATGAATACTGGTTCACCTATTTACTTTCCACTTCATTCTGTAAAACTGCACAATAGCATACAGTTGCATGAAGTGTGTAGTTTCTGGATGAGTGTGTCAGTGGAAGTGCCTTTTCTGAAGTCAGTAGAACAGAGTAAATCCAATTAGGAAAGTGTGAAGTGGGGTAGGTGGCAAAAATGTGACAACAAAAATACAATGAACAAAATGGTGAAGGATGTGCGATAGGGCATTAAAAACTGAGGAGGGTAAACATAAAGATCAGGGAATGGGCAGGGAAAAATAAAACAAAATGCAAGACACAAGAGATGCAATAGAAAATGAATAGAATGACAAAAAGAAAGACACAAAGAAATGAACACAACTGAAATATGTCCCTCGACTTATCTCATACAATGACCACTGTGATACCACTGCAGCATGACACAGTGGATGCAATACAACATGGATGCAGCGTAACTCCAGCTCATCAAATGGGACTGACCCCCTCCACTGCTAGTGATGGAGAGGAAGAGGGTGAGGTCTAGGGGTGTATGGCTAGGGACAATGATCCTTAGAATGACAGTTGAAGGTCTGAGTTGGGACCAATGTAGCAGCCAAAGGAGTGACGTCACCTCTCTCTGTAATCAGGAAGATGCAATTTATGCTGGTCAATGGCCTTGCTGAACTCAGAAATATTGGGCCCGATTCACAAAAGTAATCTGAGACAAAATCCTAACTTTACGACTAGGATTTTGTCTCAGTTAAACTTAAGTTTGTCTTAAGTTTAACTTAAGACCAAAACTTAAGTTTAACTGAGACAAAATCCTAACTTTAGTACTCCTAAATGCCTTCTGTGAATACCGAAAGTCGTAAAGTTAGGATTTTGTCTCAGATTACTTTTGTGAATCGGGCCCACAGTCTCCTATGGACTTGGTGCCTATACCTTCATGGTCAGCAATGGCAGCAATACCAGTCTGATACCCAACACATGATGGCTTCAGTTTGTTTTGCAGATGCAAGCATTGCAGGGGTCATCAATGATGAGCTGGAGTAATGGATGAAAAAGACACAGTGCTCTTCCAGGTTACCATGGAGTATAATATCAGATCATGCAAAAGTGAACTAGGAGTGCAGGAGCACTATGGGCCTGATTTACATTTTGACGGACGGGTTACTTTGTCACAACGGTGACGGATATCCCATACGCCGAAATATAAGTCCCATTATATCCTATGGGATTTATATGTAGGCGGACGGGATATCCGTCACCATTGTGACGGAGTAATCCATCTGCCAACATCTAAATCAGGCCATATGGCAATGTCTTGTGCAGGTGTGACATCAACAACATGTTTCTCATGCATGTGGACTTCTGGATCCCACTCCTCTGCTGTGGTATCCTAAACATGTTGGGTATTACGCTGATGCCCAAATCAGTCCCCTCTTCTTTAGTATTAGTCCAAGATTCCTCTTGTTCTTGGGTGAAGGAGAGGGATTCTTTGGTTGTCTGGCTGGCTTTGAAGATACATTTTCTCCCAGTAAAGCACCTGGACCAGTGTATTTGACAGATGATGGTTGGTAGGGATTGAACTTGCCTGGGTATGGGAGCTTTGAATTCGTCTGTTGTTCTGTTTGTGCTCCCTGAAGTATCACAAAGAGTCATAGGTAAATTTAACAACTTCTTTCATTAAAGGCACACATGCAGCATAAAGATCATCTGTACACCTTTTTAATTTTCCACACTTATGCCTAATAAATACCCTTATTTGGGTTATGAAGCCTAGGCTGTGCACCAGCATGCTTCTAGTATGACATCCCCAATGTTTTGGGCAGGATATATCCATTCGTAACAGTCAGACACGGTCAACCTTGTGCATGGTATATCTGCTCATGCCATTGACACCTCTGCTTCTGTAGAAATGGCACTGACATCCTCTTGATCACTGCAACCAAGTGAATACTCTATGCAGTTGGGCATGAGGGGACATACATTTGCGATGCAATGTTACGTCACTGCACATTGGGAACTGTAAGAAAATAGGTTTTGTGCTGTTTTTTTATATATCATCTGTGCAATCACAAACTAGAATGGCCACATCACTGATGCAGACATCCATGGAAGAACACTGATAAGGCTGAATCGCAAACTGGATAGCCTAGACATGGATGCGTAAACATCAAGGTACATTTTTTAAAAATCTATTTGAGGTTGGCATGTCACCATCTACTGATCCCTCACACGAGCTGAGAAAGAAGGTGGCTTAAGGTGACATTTGATTCTCAGCCATAAATAAATGTAAACTAGTGGAGCCAAACAGCCTTAAATGCCTACATTTGGCTAATATAGGATCTTAGGTGTAATCCCCCAATTCTGCTTATTGCTTCCAGTCTCTCAAAAAAGATCAAAGGCCGCTGCAGGGATTGATATGACCAGAGCAGCCAATTTAAGAGACAACACTTAAGGTTATGATGGTGTCAAAGGCCGCTGAAAGGTCTAGAAGAGTTGCAGGAAATGAGGTCCACATCTCTGAGAGCCAGAATGGCATCCCAGATAGCCAAAGAAGTTGTACTTGTACATTGATTGTGATGGAAACTGGACTAGCTGCTACCACACCTATTATCTCCTGGATCTTGGATGGACACATAATCCCACAATCAGGTGTAAGTAATACAAGTACGTGGGATCCAACAAATGTCTCACAATAAGTCGGGTCATTATCAGCTGTTCAAGGTGCTTGGCATTGTTCCTGAGGAAAAGCAAACATCACCAAGTTGAACGAGAACCAGGGTAATAAAATTGACCACTTAATTGGATACAAGGCAGGAAGTAGATCTGCTAACACATATGTAGACTGTAGCACATGGTCAAGAATGGGTACTTCAACTAAATGTAAGGATTGTTACTAAGAGAGAAAGAGCCACCCCCATACTTCTCCACCTCTTGTTGGGATCGTCTGTGAGAGCATCTTGAATATCCTTGACTCCGAAAATATGGGTTTCAAAGGGCCATACAGTGTAGAGAAAGAAACAGTTCTATTTTCACAGTTCTGTTTTGCTAACAATCACCAACAATAGGCATTCTAGAATATTGCTTTGTTAAATGACGTCAGTTGGTGTTTGAGATGTACTGTGATATCATAGACGGGGTGGCCCCTTAAAGAGAAGGTTGCATTACTCGAAAACCGGTCATCACTTGTTGCCTAATAAACAGCTTTTACATGTGATCTCCTGTTTTCCTTTTACTGGAGGTCCTTCACTGTGTCGAGATCAGTCGTGAATGAGAACTTTATCGTTTTTCACATATTTCTGCTCTGACAGACACGCAAGCATCCCTAAGCGCACATTGACTTGAATGCTGGAGCACAATGAACTTTTCTTTTATTCAGAATTCTAAACTCCATGTAATGTTGCAATTAAAAATTACTTCACCGCATTAGGGTCTCGTTTGCACTAATTGTCATCAATTACTAACTTAATTTGTGATTAATTATCATCATTTTATGAGAACAGCACATTGTGAATTGGGAATCTGACGACTTACTGTACTGTTATTTCCCTTGAAGAAAGGCACACGTATTGGAAAAATATATTGTTTTGGAGTCCGATTATTCATTGATATTTGCACCAAACAACCAACGGATACACATTTGCACTGACTGCTTGATGGCAGAGCTGCATAATTTAGTGCCCACCCCTTTCATATACAACGTGTATACTCAACGTGTATTAAATTGTATTAATATGTGTAGATTTTATTAATCTGTTGTAGTAAGTGGCTGTACAAACCTTTTAATGAGAGCCACTTGTATATGTAGTTGAAATATAATACATGTATTCACTATGAAAGGAATGTATGCTTTCTTTAAATTGCATTTGATGTAATCACTTATGTTGACTGTATTTATTTATAACTTGTTTAACTCTAATGTTAGCATAACTTGTAACCAGGCCTCAGTGCACACGTTGCGTTTTATAAAAGTGCTTTGCAAGGGGCATATTATCAAGAAACGGCGTTAAAATTATCGCCGCTTTAGCGGCAGAAAACTGCCGCTAAAGCGGTGATAATGGGCTTGATAATATGCCTTTGAGAATTCCAATAGAAGCCCATGTTCTCGTGTCAACATGGGCTTCTATTGGAATTCTCAAGGGCATATTATCAAGCCCATTATCGCCGCTTTAGCGGCAGTTTTCTGCCGCTAAAGCAGCGATCATTTTAACGCCGTTCTTGATAATATGCCCCCTTTGCAAGTGTTTTGTTTACCTTTTCTTTGCAGGTATTTTATCTATGTCCTCGTTAGCTTATAATAGGTTCATTATTCATTGTATTAGACTAACAGACTACTGATCTTTTTAATTAACTTCTGGCCTCAGACATGAAGACTGAGACAGTGGGAGTTAGAATCCTGTACCAGGCAGACCGGATTGATGATGCATCCAAGGTCATCCAGATGATTGCTGCTTTGATGGAGGTTGGGAATTTTAGGGCATCTATCTGCTCCCCGAGAACATTGTTTCCTGATTGATTTGTTTGGTGGAAGAAGAGGAAAAGGAGAGGTCTTCTGGAGACTTCTTTCATGTTTTAATTCTGTGGTCTTTAAAATAGCAGATCAGACCTTATCCTGACTTTGCTGGAAGAAGACCTCTTCTTGACTCTGCTGATTTCCCCTGCCCAGAGTTTTAAGCCTCATGCTTGAATGCTCAGACTCTTTCCATTGAACCTTTAAATGTTGTTCATCTTATGCTGACACCTTCCATTTAGAATTTCCCCATGCTACTTACGAATTACGATCCTCTATTTATAATAGGGAAGTTCCTTTATGGAACCTGCTTGGGTCATATTTTGCCCGCTGTATGTTATTCTGTTTTGCATATTCTTTTTGATTATATATAAATTTAGAATGCATGAACATTTGAATATGTACATTCTTACTATATATTTCAATTAATTTTGCTGATTGGTTCGATATGTAACCTGAACTAAATTTGTTAATAAAACCTTTAAGGTTTGGACACCATCCTCTCTGTCATCTTTGTGGAGGCTCATTGGTTTCACTCAGGGCCGGACTGAGAACCAAAACCGGCCCTGGCAAAGTGCTCGGCAGGCCCCCGGGGGTTGGGGGTGCGGCCGAGCTGATTTTGTGACAGGGTCCGATATTGCAGCTATGCTGCAAAAACTGACCTGTAACACAAATGTCCCCCAGGGGCCTAAACCCGGCCCCCACCCTGGCGGCCCACCGGGGAAATGCCCAGTGCCCACTACGGCCAGTCCGGCCCTGGTTTCACTGTACTTGCAATGTATTTCTAATGTTAGCTCCTTTCTTGCACTTCAAGTCGACAATCAAAGGTCCATACGACCAGTGGAGGATTTTGTTTGATGACTTTACCAAGAGATTGAGATACAAGAATCCCCGCTCTATCAATGGTTGAGGCACTTTAGGGTAGATTATTAAAACATGTTTATATTACAAAATTCATACAATTGGTCATAGTCGACAAGTGTTTGGCTGATTTAAAAAATTTCTGATTAGTCACATGGATACAGTCACCTCCTAGCTCCATGACATCAGGACACTTAATCACAATGGCATTTTGAAGTTTGTAAAGTTGTTCTCCCTTATTATTCTTTTATATACTATTACGTGCATTTGTGCATTGGCCTCAAAACATCTAATATGGGAATGAAATGGGAATATTCTGGAAATATTCCTATATAACTAGTACAAATAGAAAGGACTGGGCCCTCTTTATAATTTTACTAATAGGGAGGTAGACATTTTTGAGACGATTCACAAAGGCATATAATAGTATGTAAAAGAGTACTGTTTATAGGTTTCGCCTGCACAGAGCTTGCGCTGTGCTTGTGAAATTATAATATTTAATATAAATCTTAAAAAGTGCTTACATCCCACCCATGCTTTTACTTGGTTCCTCTGCTTGCCACTTACTTTTCCTCTGTTTCTATTGGCTGTAGCATACTACTTCCTGTTGTTCCGCGTGTGTTTCTCCTATCAGTCTCCCGTGGCCCAAGTACTAATTTTTTCTGCTTTTGTGGAACTTTTTTTTATGTTTTGCCTGAACGGCCCTTGCAGTTTAACCCCAAGGTTCCCAGCAAAGAATGATGCTCTTGTACCTAGATCCAGTATAGAACAACACAATTTCAGTTCACAATGACACGCCTTTCTTTAAAACCTTTCAGAAAATGTTTGGGCATTGCCGAGAGCTTGCAGTAAAGCCACGCCCTCCTCAAAGGACTCTCAAACGTGTGTATGCCCTTGAGCTGCCCACATTATTCGAACTCCAAAGAAACTGCAGATCTGTTCACCAAGCCGGGCAGACTCACTCATGCAAAGCTTGGTGACCGCCCTGTGGAGACTAATACCGCCTACCTGCCCCCGAGTGCCGATCTAGATGCTCTTTGCTACATCAAGCCACCGCACTGCAGAAACCTCCCTCGGTGTGACCCCCCTTCCTTCTGCAATCGCAGCTGGGTCACTGCCGCCGCACCTATCAAAACCCCTCCAACTTTCTTGGACTTTTTACACTATCCCAGCCCTTTTCCTGAATCAGTTGTGGATCTTTTACTCCATGCAAGCGGGACCTTGAAGAGCTGATGTGAAAGCATTGTGACCTCCCACACTTAAACATCAAAGTCTTGATGTCACTAAGGACACACAACACTGCATTAACAAAACCAAAATAAATCGCCAGAGTTTCAACTGATCTTGAGACCCAAGCTTGGGCTCTCAAGTCTGAGGCTGCTTCAGGTTTGTTGTTTGACTTTACCCTAGTTAAAACCGATATCAAGGATGGCTCTGGCAGACATTTGTTGTCTGCTACTGTGTCTTCTAGAGGTGCTTCTGAACCAGGGCTGAAGAGAAGCCATCTAACCTTTAGTGAGGCCGTCCTTATCAACAGGCTTTGAGATCACTGCTTCCTGGGAATAAATGAATCTGACAGGGAATGCCGCTCTTCTGGTGGCCAGCGCTTCAGCGCATGGACCGTGAAATGAAGTTTCTTTCTGGCTTAAAGCCACATGCAGTTTTCCATAGAAAAGCAGCAGTAATGTGTACTCACTTATCTTTAATTGTAAAAGTGGTTTCTGATTTTAATATTAGCCATGAGATTTCGCTGCGTGTCTTCTTCATTGAGGTTTATACCTCAGCCTAGAGCAGAGCTTTCCAAACTGTGTGTCCCGACACAGTACTGTGTCGCCTGCAAATGGTGGGTGTGTCGCGGGATGACACCGGTATTAACGGGCACTTGGCACATAACTGCTGCTAATTAAGAGACATTCCTTTGAAAGCTTTGTTCTCACTATGCCTCATCTATTGCATAACGTCTCCCAGCAAAGGGTCTTTTAAAGACCTGCGAAGTACTCGGGTGCGGCTGTGTGCCCGGGAAGCTGGGGTGAGGTGACAGAGGGTGACAGACAGAGGGAGGAAGACAGAGGGAGATAGAGGGAGGAAGACAGAGGGAGACAGAGGGAGGGAGACAGAGGGAGGGAGACAGAGAGGGAGGGAGACAGAGAGAGAGAGGGAGACAGAGAGAGAGAGGGAGACAGAGAGAGAGGGAGACAGAGAGAGGGAGACAGAGAGAGAGGGAGACAGAGGGAGGGAGGGAGACAGAGGGAGACAGACAGAGGGAGACAGACAGAGGGAGGGAGGGAGACAGAGGGAGGGAGGGAGACAGAGGGAGGGATACAGAGAGAGAGGGAAACCGTGGGAGACACAGAGAGAGGGAGACAGAGGGAGGGAGACAGAGGGAGGGAGTCCGGGGTAGACAGAGGGAGGGAGAGGGAGACAGAGAGAGGGAGACAGAGAGAGGGAGACAGAGAGAGGGAGACAGAGAGAGAGGGAGACAGAGAGAGGGAGACCGAGACAGAGGGAGACAGACAGAGGGAGACAGACGGAGAGAGAGAGGGAGGGAGGGAGAGGGAGGGAGAGAGAGGGAGGGAGACAGAGGGAGGGAGACAGAGGGAGGGAGACGGACGGAGGGAGACGGACAGAGGGAGGGAGACAGAGGGAGGGAGACAGAGAGAGAGGGAAACCGTTGGAGACACAGAGAGAGGGAGACAGAGGGAGGGAGTCCGGGGTAGACAGAGGGAGGGAGAGGGAGGGAGAGGGAGACAGAGAGAGGGAGACAGAGAGAGGGAGACCGAGAGAGGGAGACAGAGAGAGAGGGAGACAGAGAGGGAGACAGAGAGAGAGGGAGAGAGAGGGAGAGAGAGAGGGAGACAGAGAGAGAGAGGGAGACAGAGAGAGAGGGAGACAGAGGGAGGGAGACAGTGGGAGGGAGACAGAGAGGGAGACGGAGGGCGACAGACGGAGGGCGACAGACGGAGGGCGACAGACGGAGGGAGGGAGACAGAGGGCGACAGACAGAGGGAAAGAGACAGAGGGCGACAGACAGAGGGAGACAGACAGAGGGAGACAGACAGAGGGATACAGACAGAGGGAGGGAGACAGATGGAGGGAGACAGATGGAGGGAGACAGATGGAGGGAGACAGACAAGAGGGAGACAGACGGAGACAGACAGAGGGAGGGAGACAGGGAGAGGGAGGGAGGGAGACAGAGGGAGGGAGACAGAGAGAGAGAGGGAGGGAGACAGAGAGAGAGAGGGAGGGAGACAGAGAGACAGAGGGAGGGAGACAGAGGGAGGGAGACAGAGAGAGGGAGAGAGAGAGATAGAGAGAGGGAGGGAGACAGAGAGAGAGGGGGAGGGAGACAGAGAGAGAGACAGAGAGAGGGAAGGAGACAGAGACAAACAGAGACAGAGAGGCAGAGACAGGGGCAGACAGATAGAGGCAGAGACAGCCCGAGACGGAGAGGGAGACAGAGGGAGGGAGACAGGGACATACAGGGACAGACAGACAGAGGCAGAGACAGAGACAGACAGATAGAGGCAGAGTCTGAGACAGACAGAGACAGAGAGGGAGAGGGAGACAGAGGGAGAGAGAGAGAGGGAGACAGAGGGTGACAGAGGGAGGGAGACAGAGAGAGAGAGAGGGAGAGAGAGTGAGAGGGAGAGAGAGAGAGGGAGGGAGACAGAGAGAGAGAGGGGGAGGGAGACAGAGAGAGAGACAGAGGGAGGGAGACAGAGACAGACAGAGATAGAGGCAGATAGAGGCAGAGACAGACAGAGACAGAGAGATGGAGAGGGAGACAGAGGGTGACAGAGGGAGGGAGACAGAGAGAGAGGGAGAGAGAGGGCGAGAGACAGAGAGAGGGAGGGAGGGAGACAGAGAGAGAGGGGGAGGGAGACAGAGAGAGAGACAGAGAGAGGGAGGGAGACAGAGACAGACAGAGATAGAGACAGAGACAGATAGAGGCAGAGACAGGGACAGGGGCAGACAGATAGAGGCAGAGACAGAGAGACGGAGAGGGAGACAGAGGGAGAGAGAGAGAGGGAGACAGAGGGAGACAGAGGGAGGTAGACAGACAGAGGGAGACAGACAGAGGGAGACAGAGGGAGGGAGACAGAGGGAGAGAGAGGGAGGGAGAGAGAGGGAGGAAGACAGAGGGAGAGAGAGGGAGGGAGAGGGAGGGAGAGAGAGGGAGACAGAGGGAGGGAGAGGGAGGGAGACAGAGGGAGACAGAGAGAGGGAGACAGAGGGAGACAGAGACAGAGAGAGAGAGGGAGGGCGACAGACAAGAGGGAGACAGACAAGAGGGAGACAGACAAGAGGGAGACAGACAAGAGGGAGACAGACGGAGACAGACAGACGGAGACAGACAGAGGGAGGGAGACAGAGGGAGGGAGACAGAGAGAGAGGGGGAGGGAGACAGAGGGAGACAGAGAGAGAGAGGGAGGGAGACAGAGGGAGACAGAGAGAGAGAGGGAGGGAGACAGAGAGAGAGGGAGACTGACAGTGAGTGAGACAGAGGGAGACAGAGGGAGACAGGGAGAGAGGGAGGGAGAGAGAGGGAGAGAGATAGAGGGAGAGAGAGAGAGGGAGGGAGGGATATAGAGAGAGGGAGGGAGACAGAGAGAGAGGGAGGGAGACAGAGGGAGACAGAGAGAGAGAGGGAGGGAGACAGAGAGAGAGAGAGAGAGGGAGAGGGAGAGAGAGAGAGAGAGAGAGGGAGGGAGACAGAGAGAGAGAGAGAGAAAGATGTGTGTATGCCGGGTCTGGTGGCTCAGTGGACGAAGGCATCCACTGCAGGGGCCTGTGTTCAACCTCATGGTCTCAAATTTGCTTGAAAATGCACCATTTGCCCACTTTTATTTCAAAATTTTCTTCCGGGGGGAGAACCCCCCCGAACCCCCCTTAAGTGGATCGGGCTCGCTCGCTCGCTACACTGCCTTACTGTGTCCCAAAATAATGCATCTCCAAAAAGTGTGTCACCAACATGAAAAGTTTGGAAAGCTGTGGCCTAGAGGAAAAAAATATATATTCTCTGGATGTTAGACTAGCCCTGAAAAGGGTACATTATTTGAGCAAAGGAGTTTCCTTGACTATGTGGCCTTTTGTGAATTGTGTTGAAGAGCTTGGAAGACCAACAACCGCCGTCATGTTTCACAGTGTATGGAGTCGTGTTCATGAGCATAGCTATCAAGTGCAGCGGCACCGGGGTCCAGGGTTGCGATGGGCCCACTGGACACCAAATAAACCTGTTTTTGCTGTCAGACAAGTGGATAGTGGCGAGGTAATTTTCTTGCTTGCATTTGGATGCGTGGCACCTGCACCTAGACACTGATTGTGCTATGAGTTGAGGGCTTCTGCTACCTGACTGGGTCTGAGCTCCTTACACCAGACTAAACGCAGCTTCCATGCACCGAGGAGCCTCTTTCAGATTATACAATTAAATATACAAGATAATGTACTGACTGCCGCAGACTAGAGTGTGTGGATAGAATACACAATGGACTTATGCCATTGTTCTGACGTTGTGGCGCTTTATTCCCTGCATTCAACAAGTTCCCACATGAAACAATGACAACAATGTGTTAGGCCGCATTTAGTACATGCTACCCAAGCAATCAAATGCATTGCTCTTCTCTGGGGGTCTGTTTCTCTCTGGCGTGGCCTCTCATGGGTCCCCTCTGTAGGCCCCGCCTCCTCTTCTTTCTGGATAGCCCTCCTCCTGCACCTCTGCTCGCCCCTCTGTCTCCCTCCAGCACACCTGTCTTGTCTCCTCCTGTTGGCATTGAGCTGTCAGCCCTTCTGCCAGGGATGGGGCTGGCACTGAAGCATGAAGACAATGGCTGGCCCTGCGCCTCCTGCCTATGCGCACATCACCCCCACCACCCCTCCCAAAACTATTGTATGCAGTGGGGCCAGGTGAAATGATAACTTTAGGGTGGGGTAAAGGTCCTTGAGGAGGCCCGATGGGACACGCAGCGCTAAGTTCCTTCAGCAAGATGAAGAATTTCAGTCTCAAGGATACAGCCATCGGGTGCTAAAATATTCATTCCTCAGCAGAGCCCCTCAGTGGGTCCCTGGAGGACGGACTATACCCCATCCCTGGCTATCTTTAGCCACAAATGAGTCTCTGTAAGACACATGCTTATAAAAAGAAACATCAAGAGACAGGTGGAGTGAGGTGGGGGTGTCACAGCAGTTAGTATATTCAGTCTGTATGGGTTGATTCGAACTCGTGCTGATGATGATTTAGCCGTCAGTCTCAGCCAGTAATTAAATCTGTTTGACACATTGGAGTGATGGTTCAGCGGGTTGATGCACATGTTGCCGAGATCAGTGCTTACAGATGCAGTCGTGATGAGACCTTTTGGTTCCTTGTGTATTTTTGGCAGTGCAGCTGAAGTGTGGAACCATTACTACTTTCTGAGATTATAGTAAATAACATCATTTGTTTTGTTTTCGATCTGCTTTCAAAAGAAAGTACCACCTGTAAAAGGGCTGCTAATTTGGGCTTTCACATCTAGCCTAATTTAGGAACGGTTAAGCATCGGTGATTTCTCAATTGGGGAGAGGATGTGGCCTTACGGCTAGAGCGGTTGACCTCGACCCTGGGAACCAGGTACGAGTCTCAGCTGGTACCCTCAACATCCTGTGATTCTGGGCAAATCACTTAATCTCCCCAGTGCCTAACAAGAATGAATGTGTCCGTCTGTACTGAAACTAGTGCTAATGTAAAGCACTCTGATACCTTCGGGTCCAGTTCCCGCTGTATAAAACTCTGGGAAAAAAAATGCCAAATGCAGGGCTTTAAGTGGGCCGGGTCCTGCCCGTGCTCACTGGCAGTTCTGAAAAGCAGGTGCCGAGACGGGTCTCTTTCAGGCTCTCCATTTTTGCCCTCACCGTCAGGGTGGAAAAAAATCTTAATTCTGCAGCAGTCCCACCCTTCACTGACATTGATGTAACTTCAAAAATACTCGTTGTTTCTTTGACAGTCTCATCATGTCACAACTGAAGCATTTTCAATATTATAAACAACGAAGCCATAGTTGCTTATTTATCTTATGCAACTAACAAGCATTGACAAAGCCAATAGTCCTGGCTTGTTGTATGTGTAATGTTACTTGTTGTATTATATATCTGGATGTAATGACAAAAGCAGCAAAATACCATTCTGGCGGCACACTAAGCTAAGCACAGAATTTTAGCTTGTGTGTTTTTAAGCCACACCCTTAATTACATTGGCCACGCCCCTTAGAGAGACCCCCCAGTTTTTTCAACCCACTTAAAGACCTGTGCACATCCTTCAGAACCCTTTGACACATTATCACCGATTAATGACCTCTGTTAGTACAGTGCTTTGAGGTGTGTACTAATGCGCTCCGAATTCTTCCTCATTACCCTTCCAGGAATAGGCATTTTTAATTTTTTTAAGATTGTTCGTTCGGCTTTCTCTCTTCTTGTATTTTTTTTACGTATTTTACTATTCGTCTTTTGTTTTTGTGAAGCTTAACGCTTTCCCCAATATAACACCTGTTATTCCCTGTGATGTCGCAGTCATATAGTCTGTCGTGTGATTTCCTCAGTGACGTTACCGTTTGAAGCCTGGTCCTTGAGCTTTGCCAGCAGCTTGATTCTTGGTTGACAAAAAGATGTGGCAATCCGATTACTGGTTCTTGGAATGATGTCCCACCAGGATAATCAAAGGTTAGGCTTCCGGTGTGATGCCTTCGTTGGAAGGCTGATTTGCTCGAGTGATGTCAAGGATTTGATTTCTAGAGAGATGTTCCTAGCTGGCATTCTGTTTGTGGAGTCGCCAGTCTTACTCATGTTTTGGATGTGAAGTTACATTCTATTATATTCTTGGTTGCTGCAGAGGTCGAAGTGGGCAGGATCGGAGGGGCACAAAGTGCTAATATTTTTTTAAATTATGAAAAATAGTTCCCCTACTTTTTAGGTAGGCCTCCCTTCCTTCTGCAGTTGCGGCGGGGTCACTTCGTTGCCGCTCCTCGCAAACCCCCTTCAACGCGTCCCCCCTCTCATACGGAATTGTGGTCTACGGCTGCTGGAGGTGTCTCCTGTGAAGCACCAGCCATTAAATAAATATATTAACAAGCGTTTGGAATGCAATAGGTCTCGCATTTGCGAGAGTTAGAGCAATTGACGTTGTAAATGACAATGTCTTTTACCCATGCGTTTTAGTTTGGAGTAGATGTATGTGGTGTGGAGTGGAATTATGTGGGTTGGATTGGAATTGTTAGTTACGGAATTGTGTGGTGCGGAGTGGAATTATGTGGATAGTAATTATGTGGTATTGAGTGTGATGAAATTATGTAGAGTGGAATTGTGTGTCATGGAGTGTAATTATGTTGAGTGTTATTTTATGTTGTGGCATGGTATGTAGTGGATTTTAATTATGTGGTGTGCTGTTGAATTTTGTGGCATGATGTGGAATTCTGTGGTGTGGATTGGATGTATGTGGTGTGTAGTGTAAATGTGTTGTTGAGTTGAATTATCTGGTTCGTTTCAAATTATGTGGTGTGATATGAAAATGTGTAGAGTTAAATTGCGAGTCGCGGAAGTGTGTGGCTTTGAGTGACATTATGCTAGCTGGAATTATGTGGCATGATGTGACGTGTATTTGTGTGGATTGTGTTCCCAAATTTAAAAATGATGAAACATAATTACAAAGAAAGGCGGCCTTTCATTGCATACAAATTCACAAAATTAAAACACGTTGCTTCCACCAAAACATTTCGGAAAAGGACAAACATCTCTTCAATTTCAGACCCAAGCAAGGAGGAGCTGCAAACAAAATATGCACATTCAACATGAGCAGGGAAAAAGAAAATAGTTCCAAGACCAAAACACTTCAACACACCGGTGGAAACTTTCAAGTAGTTAGGCACTGCTCTCTGGGTGTTAACAAACAACAAAAAACATTGGCAAAGCTAATAGGCAGCAGTCTCTCCTGATCCATTCTTTATGGGTATTTTTTCAGATCGTGGCCAGATTAACATTCTCCCTTTTAATGCACCAAAATGCTTTTCGTTTTAATTTCAAGAGGACATATTGTCAGTATGACTGATATTTCACTGTCATAACCTTTAGGCTGGAGTTGGAAACAACATTTCCTAGGTGATGGGTCAGAAGAGCACCGATAGAAATATTGTTATCAGCTACACATTTCATTAAAAACCTGTTACAGTCCAGGTGGAAACTGGTGCTACTAGAGGTGGTTCAGTTATGCTATCCATTGTGATGTATTAAGGCTAGCCTATTTCTGTATTACTTAGCTGATGCTTGAGGAAAGTTTTAAGTGACTTGCCCAAGTCCAAACACCCTTAATGATGAATTTCCAGAAAGCTAGCCAGAGAAACAAACCCACCTACGATAGGAATAGTAACATCTTCTCTCATTTTCCAATGGTGTTCAGCACAAGGTTAGATTTCCTGCAGTGGCGAGACAGAGATGCAGTGCCTGGAAAAGTGAAATGCACCGGAATGACAAGTGGTTCTTCTTCCTTATAGCATGTCAGCCATAGCTCAGCTCACACACCAGGAAAAACTGCAGTAGAACAGAACTAGGCCTGTTTGCAGTCTACTTTCACAGCTAGCAATGCAAAGCTATCCCTTACCAACGCTGCCGACTCTACAGAGCTATGTCATGGACATACAGCATTTTACTAGAGTCAGTGAACTACTGATTCCGCCACAGTGTTTTAACTATCCAACTTTAGCACGTTGGCGCTCTTGGCATCACTTAAACACAGGCCTGTAGTAAGGGTAATCGCTACTCTGCAAGAGATCCCAAGTACCCCAGTATGCGTTCAATTACATAGGTAGTGTAAGCAGTATGCACTGGGACAGGTATAACAGGGGGTGAAGCATGCCTTTGCTATGTCTTCCAGCGACGCAATAACAGAACTTCCCACAACCAAAGAGAACAGTACAAAAGTTTCATGATTAGCTCTTAGGGCCAAGTAAATAAATACAGGCTAGGTGTTTAGCCTGTAGGTCTCATTCACCACTCCTCCCACACTACGAGCAAGATTCAAAAATTTAAATAAATGGCAAGCAATCTTGAGCTCTGATGCTCAGTGGAGGTGGGCCTCAGAGAAAAAAATAATTCATCAAGCCAAGTGCCTACACTCTCGAATGTATGCAACTTAAAAACTCCATCCGGCGCTGTTACCTAGCAATGCCTTGCATGTATGATGTGTACACCTCTTGATCAAAAGCTGAATTAATCCAAACTCAAATTAAACTGTGCTTTGTTTTTAGCAGGGCAAAAACAAGACCTTAAAACCACTAAGGAACAACACTTCCACATCTAGCGCAATCACTTTAACAGACATCCAACATAACTACATTCTCCATCACAAATGAGACAAGTTGGCTGCAGACGATAAAAAGAGAATTCCTTAAATAAAAAGCAAGAAGCAGTAGTGCCATTTCTGCTGCAGCCATTTTGTTAGTTTGTTTGGGAGTCCTAGAACAGGCTACTTAATATGTATAACAATAACATTACACCCCCTGGAACCTCATTCTGTTCTGGTAAATCTGGGAATGCGTAAAAAACCATGGGAGTTACGTGGGAACGCCCATGAAACGCCTCCCTAGTGCAGAGTAAGACAACACAGTGATTTGTGCTGCGTTGCTTTACTCGAGATTTATGAAACTACTCAGGGCCACTAACTGTGGCCCTGAGTAGTTTCAGGGCCCTGGTCTCTTCACAAATCTCATTTTTCAGTTACGTCGCACAAGCATCACGCTGCCTGGTGCAAGCACGAAGCAGTTGAGGTCATGAATATGGCCCTCAGTTCATACCGATAATATTGCACCACCAATTGTTGCTCACAGATAATAACATACTGTGTTATACCATAGGTGATAGAGAACTACAGAACAAATGTGAAAGTCCTCAGTAGTCCGTAGGGCCGCTCCAGTTTTTCTCCATTCCCTTTCCCTTCTTCCCTCTTTCCTCAGAGTCTTATTTGTAGTGCTTGTTATATTAAGTAGTTATAATCAGGTTCACAGGGATATATGTGGTCGGCATCAGCATCCATGCTGTACAGTCCTAACACTTATTCTCTCTGACACCCATGGGTCTAGTAAGTGTTACATAAAACTGTAAAAAAATACTTAATTTGGAGGTAGGAAACAGCCTTTATATCATAATATTCACCAACTTACAAAATGTCCAGGCCTAACTGTAACAATTATATTCTTCTGTTTACTGTATAACCTTTTGAAAACTTTAAAATACTGATGCAAGAACTCTTTTCTGTAACCCTCAACAACATTTCTGCTTCACAAAAGTATTTATATTACGGCCTCCACCAGAATGTATAACATTTATAAATAATGTCAAATAAGCATACTGGACAGAAGTGACTGTTCCATATTTGTCTGTGAGTGAAACCACCACGTCATCCTTACCATGTCCTTTATCTTAAGCTCCATCAGCTATTCTATTATATTCTCTGTGTATGCTATTATTGTATAATTGCAGTTGATTACTGTCTACTTTGTATGATTATTTTTCTTAATAGGCCGAGACCTGCCGAGTTGTTGCCACACCCTCATGGTGTCATCAATTTCTTGGTCATGGGATTGTTATGTTTTTTGTTTTCGTTCTCTGGGATTTGCTGGATGTTATATTATCTGGTGTGGGTGGGGGGCTGGGGTTCTAATTTTTTGTTTTTGTTTTTGTTCAAGTTTAATTGCCAATTTATGTTTGCTCACTACTACACATCACAAGACCTACACACCATCACCTATAATGTATCCCTTCTCATTCCCCTTGTTCCTCATCTATGCCATTCTCTGACATAAACAAGACACTTGACCTCTCCCTTCTCACTTGGAATATAAGTGGAATCAAAAATCTGTGTAAGGGGAAACAGGTATTGTTCTACCGGAATAGGCATGGTGTCAAGATTACCTTCCTCCAGGAGACACACCTTCCCCCTAGCACTGACTTCACGTACGCTAAATCATGGGGAACGCATCAATATTTCTCCTGTTAAAGTATGTATTCCAGTGGCACTTGCAATCTCATACACAAAAGTGTCCCATTTATCCTCCAAACTAACCATTTGGACCTAAATTGTCGATATGTCCTCCTCCAGGGTATACCTGCAGACAAACGCGTCTTATAGCTAAATAGCTACCCCCCCAACATAGACAACCCTGATATTTTTCAGAATCTCTTTGCCCATATGAGACATCTGGATGTAGACCACGTGATATTGGGTGGTGACCTCAATATGCAATTATGCCCTCACACTGACTCCACTAGCTCACAACCCAGTGGTAAGCCTCGGACTCTCGACATATTCCGACGTATTACAGATACTTATGCGCTCCGTGACATTAGGCATGCCTGCCACACATCCACCCCTGGGTTTACTCTATATTCCCCTCCCCATTCCGTCTGGACAAGGCTGGACTACTGGTTCCTCTCGGCTAATGTGCACCTTTGGGTGTCAGAAGTCACTGTACTGCCACGGACATTGTCGGATCACAGTCCAGTCCTCCTCAAGCTGCAAGTCCCATACGGCTGCGGCATGGAGAGCACTTGGCAGTTCCACAGTGGCGCTCTTCATGATCAGTGTTCCGGAGGGAAGTTCTTGCTGCTATAACTGAATATTTCGAAGTGAATACAGGAACTGTTTTGACACAGGCCACCTTATGGGAGGCCTTCAAATCCATTATTCGCAGAGTACGCATTTCCAAACACATGGGAATCCTCCGAGATATCCGTGTCCAGTTACAAAGTATTGAGAGAGACCTGCGGGATTTAGACTCTACCGCCGCTGTTGGCAGTTATTCTTGTTTACACCAACATTCCGTCTTATTGGCAAAGTTTCGGGACCTCGCTGACAGAGAGTTCGAATATCTGGGGAAACATGACTGGGCCCGCCTCTGCAGAGAGTGAGAACATCCGGGTTGCACTCTTACAAGCCTACTGCGTGCCAACCACCTGCATAACTATGTCACTGAGCTGTGGGCAGACACCCCCCATTGGGTGGGGAGAGAGTACTGGCCGAATTTCAACAATATTATAAGCATCTCTACACTTCTCGCGTGCCCGACCTCTCCTCTGAAATCTCTGCGTACCTTGAGGAGGTCGCGATGTTCTGGTTAACGGACGGCCAACGTCAGTTTCTTGCTGAGCCAATCACTGTAGAAAAGATTGTCCAGGCTATGGACTCTCTTGATGGTTCTAAGGCACCTGGACTGGATGGCCTATCTGGGGCCTTCTATAAAGCTTTCAAGCAACAATTAGCTCCCCATCTCCTGGCAGTGTTCGGTGAGTCCCTTGTTACCAGTAATTTACCTCTTTCGCTACGCGAAGCTGTTCTTGTACTATTGCTAAAACCGGGTAAGGATCCCTGCCTATGTTCCTCCTATCGCGCCCTCTCTCTCCTGAACCTTGACAATAAAATCTTGGCCAGGATCCTCGCCACTAGATTGTCTCATTTAATGGAGCAGATTATCTCCCCTGTTCAATACGGATTTGTTCCTCATCAATCTACTTCTCTTACTTTGCGCACTATCTTTGCGGTCCTCAACTAGATATCCCCATCTATACCTGCGATTGTAGCTCTCTTAGATGCTGAGAAAGCATTCAATCCTCTTGAATGACCCTTCTTGAGAGCAGTTCTGGGCAAGCTGGGTATTCCTCCTACCTTTCTATCCCTTATCATGCTTCTATACTCCAACCCGGTGGCTCGTATACAGGTCAATGGCTCGCTAACTGATGTGTTTCCAATCATGAGAGGGACCAGACAGGGCCACCCCCTGTCTCCCCTCCTCGTCATTATTGCAATAGACCCATTGGTCTGCTGTATGCAAATGATTTGCATCGATGCCTTCAACTTACTCATGGCCCACTTTTACTATCTCTGTATGCAGATAATATTCTACTATTCATCTGCCACCCGTCAGACAACCTCTTTCCTCTGATGCAGGAGATTGCCCGATTTGGCAACCTATCTGGACTTCAGATTAACTGGCCCAAACCAGAACTTTTTCCTTCGACAGATGCTGCACAGTCTGCACCTGCAGATTATCCCTTCAAGTGGGCTGCAGATGGCACCAAATATTTAGGCATACGGCTACACAGAGACAAAGACCAAATACTGCAACTTAATTATAGCCCAGTAATGGCGGACCTTGCCATGCAGATTGACCATTGGATTAAACTACCACTCTCTATGGCTGGACATGTGGCTATCATTAAAATGGTCATACTTTCCCATTTTCCATACCTTTTTTAAACATTCCCATTCCACTATCGCAGACCTCCTTCCACTCTCTACGCAGTCTCCTTTTGCGCCTTGTTTGGGCTGGGGGTCGACCACGTGTTTGTTGGGACACACTCACTCTCCCTTATGATCGTGGGGGATTTGGGGTCCCAGACCTCTTCCTTTATTACATTGCTTCCAAGTGTCAGTATACACACCTATGGTACCATCCAGACGCCCGCATCCCCTATTTGAGGCGGGAGTGAGATCAATTAGACCGTCTCTTACACTCCTTGATCCTACTGAGGGCATCCCACTGGATGCCACTGACATTCAAGCCAAATCTATGACCTGTTGGGTGTGGCGCAGGCTTTGCCGTATACTGGGTGGAGGTCTACTTTTCTCCACTTCATGACAATCCTTGGCTTCCACTCACACGTGGGAAACTGGTGCAATGCGCACTTTGCAGTTACAATCTATTCACCATGGGAGATATCTTTCTGGATGGTCATGTTATACAACCATTTGTGGACTCCCGCTTGCATGATGCATCCTTTATGGATCTTTTAATTTTTCGGAGACTTCACAACACTACGATCTCTTCTTCCTGAAAATCCTCCGTCCCCAGAGGATTTTTCTCCACTGACGCTTGTGGTGTCTGATGTGGATGGTGACCGCTTGACCTTGAGATGTACCATCTATGCATTGCCCTGAAACCTGACACTACCATACGAGTGTGAAGGGTGTGGGCGGAGGAACTGGCAATCCCCCTCACAGACACGATTTGGTCATACTGTGGCTCCAGATTCAACTCATTTCGACTGACCACAGGCATAAATTATTACATTTTAAATTTCTCCATTGCACCAATCTCTCCCCCTCTGACATAGCCAAATTTGACCCCACTAGATTGGACTGCTGTAATAAATGCCATGCCCTGGGAGCAGACTTTGCACACTTAACATGGACATGCCTAGTGATATCCACATATTAGACTTCTGTTTTCACTCACATCTCCGCCATGCATGACAGAGATAATGCTCACCCCCACTCCCATTCTGGCCCTTTTAAAATTCACCAGGGACATACCGGGCACTCTGCACCGATTAACTCAATGGCCCTCTTGCTTGCCAAGCATGAGATCACACTTCATTGGAGCAGTAAGAAAACCCCCACTTTCTCAGCTTTGCTAAAAAGCATGACGTACTGTGATAATGTTAGCGAGGATTACGCCCTTCTCCAGCCCCCGCGCCCCACCCTAGAGATATCTGGGTGCCACTGCGCAAATATCTCCGCACCCTAGAGCATGACTTTACAGATGGAAATTAATTCTCCTCCTCCTCAACTGCAGACTAATCCTCAGACCTTCTCTACCTGCTCACTTTTTATCTACATGCATAGTTTACGCTGATCCACGTTTTCCACTCTTATTTATCATAATGTTTGCTTTCCCCTGCTATTGTACGTCCAATATTTGCTCTGGTGATGTGATTCTAAACAGCCTGTAATTGCTGGAACAGTTTGTTTTACTTGAAAATCATTAAAGATATTAAATGTCAAGTAAGGGTAAAAAAGTCCTCCTCCTCAAATTGGGAGATTATGGGTTAGATGTCCATATAACTGGTTGCAAAATAATGGTTGCAATTTGCAACCAGTATTTTTGCAACCAGTGTGGTAATTTGTGAAGCAAGCTATGTACAAATCGGTCATTTTGCAAATTACTGATTTGTAGTGGGTCACAATTCGACCTACCTTATGAATATTAATGAGGTAGGTCGCAATTTATGACCCACTAGAATTCACTGCCATCACAGGGAAGGTAGCCTGCTGGAGTCAGCAAACTACCATGTCTGTGATTTCTTTTAACTAAAGAAATCATTTTTTTTTTAAATGCAGCCCATTTTCCGTAAAGGAAAACCAAATGTGTTTAAAAATAAAAAAATAAATCTTTCATTTTTATTTATTTTGGTCCGTGGGTCCACTGCCTTCTCTTAAAAATTATTTTTTAAACATTTTCAAAGGGGAAGGGGTCCCAAGGGGTACCCTTCTTATTTGCAAATGGGTTATCTCCAACTTTGAGTATTAGAATTATCATTACTGTACCACTAAATGTACCCAGGGGTCTGGAGAATCCTTATTGTTTTATTTTTCTTCATTCTAGTAACATCACATGATTTTATGTATTCCATAGTGTCATGTTTATTTGCACAATTACTTATATTCAATATCATATGGAAACAATATCTATTTAAAATACTTTCTATTTTTGAACTTTATGCTATATTATTTTGTCGTATTAAATTCATTTTAATGTACCAGCTGATTGTTGTACTCATCGTAGCTCAATTGGATTAATCATCATGATCGGAACCTATATACATCACCATCTAACCAAATTTAACAAACTTATTTCCAATATGCAAAATTCTTATCTGAACAAAGCAAAATCAAAACTGGCACATAAAGAAAATAAATTAATAATTTCCTATATTATGCTACAGATATCTACAGATTAATAAATGAAAGGCTGAGACTGAAATACTGATTCAGAGGGAAAACCTTTCTCTAAGAATTATGAATTCAAATTCAAAATAAGCTTTATTCGATTTAAAACATAAATCATAAAAGCACAATATTGCCAAGTGTGGAAATATCACATTGGTATTACATGATTAAAAAGAATATAGAATCATCAATTAAAAACCAGGTTGATATCCAGCAATATGTCTTGTCGTAACACATATCACAAATTCGTTACGATAGTGCTCTTAAACATTTTATAATGTAAGGCTTGTAACATTAAAAATCAAAAGTTAAAAAGCCGTGTTCATATCCCTTAGTGTTTTTCTAAATTTGACCACACATTTCAAATAAATTACTAGGGAGCTAGTAAACATTTCGTAGTTTAAACATTGCAACGTTAAAAAAGCTGGTTGACATTGTCTCAGGCCCAGGGTCTTTAAAATGGGAACGATCCATCTTGTTCTGGGGACTGAATAAAATTTACAGAATAGAAAAGTGTGCAATGTCGACTGATGGGATAGATCATCGCATGGGCACTGTCCTAGGGAATTAGACCAGTCGTTTATGACAGGAAAGCTAGTCAGTCTGTGGAAAGTTCCCAGACGGAAACGAGTTAACAGTATCCTGTCATAGTCCCCGGTTACAAACATGAGATATGGTTGGATTCCAAAACATGCCATTAACAATTGATAAGAATTATGAAATAGGAAACCTTCCTCCGAATGACTAGCTCCTCACAGTTTTCAAGCCATTCTTAAACACATTTTTGTGATCTTTCTGCATATTCTTACAAACAAAGAGCCATTTGCTCACCCCTAATTTTGTAGGCCTCAATGGATTAAATGAAATTTATGGCACAAAGGTATAACCAATTATACCACAAAAACTCCTCGGGTCTTCGCAAACGCGCAATATTCTATGCTGGAAATTGTGAAGGATTAGAAAATAATAATAGTCTCACTATGTCCCCGAACAGGGGAAATCCCTTTCAGTACGAAAACCCTCACCCACCATAGGTGGCATGCTTCATCATATGGGTTTCTCCTCCCAGTGGGAAACCTAGTCCCACTGAGGGCTACAACCCCCTCACTGTGAGGGAGGAGCTCTGGGATGTTTTTTTGAGTGGTAGTTCACTTCTCTGGATGCTAAAATCCCATATGTGAATCTCAAGTGTGGTGAGGGCGCAGCGCAATAGAAATAAATGCGTGAATGTGCAGTGGTGAGATTAAAACTACCTAGTGGGGCAAAAAAACTTTTTATTGGCTTGCTCACACTGATAGGATTAAAAAGCAGTGCAATAAGCAGTATGGATTTAGTACAGCTATATATCAATAAATGGTCGACATGTTTCAGCCTACGTGATCTAAACTAAGTATCAAAGCTTTCTTCAGGACCAGACTAAGGGAATAAAGCTGCTGCTCGTGATATAAGTGACGAAAATTTATATTTAAAAAGAAGAAGAAAAAATTGTAGTTGCCGCAGATGGACAAATGGCCATTTCAGCATGAGCAATATGTGTTGTACCTGTTGTGATGGATTAGAGTTTAAATATATGGTTTTCTGGTTTTGTCTCATTTACACAGATAGCTCCAGTAATACCAAATCAACAATACAAAGGATTACTGGTTGTGTATCTTCTTTTTTTCCTTCTTCTTTTTATTGCACTGCTTTTTAATCCTATCAGTGTGAGCAAGCCAATAAAAAGGTTTTTTGCCCCACTAGGTAGTTTTAATCTCACCACTGCACATTCACGCATTTATTTCTGTTGCGCTGCGCCCTCACCACACTTGAGATTCACATATGGGATTTTAGCATCCAGAGAAGTGAACTACCACTCAAACAAAAACATCCCAGAGCTCCTCCCTCACAGTGAGGGGGTTGTAGCCCTCAGTGGGACTAGGTTTCCCACTGGGAGGAGAAACCCATATGATGAAGCATGCCACCTATGGTGGGTGAGGGTTTTCGTCCTGAAAGGGATTTCCCCTGTTCGGGGACATAGTGAGACTATTATTATTTTCTAATCCTTCACAATTTCCAGCATAGAATATTGCGCGTTTGCGAAGACCCGAGGAGTTTTTGTGGTATAATTGTATTATATAAGGGGATATTCTCCTTGCAGGTCTATAAACTTTCTCCCTTGGACCCTCCCTCCTTGTTGTTGTGTTAGCACAAAGGTATAACCACCTATAAACAGGAATTCAAACTTTGAAATAAACCCCATGTTCCATTTGATATTACACACGTCTAAAGTTTGGATCAACACAGTTTTTCAAACTCTACTCTCGCCCAGTTGTGTTATTGTCTTTACCAGCTGTGGAATTGTGAAATCTAATGAAGACATTTGTTATCCGTCCTTGACCCAAAATAAATATAAATGTATTATCTTCTTAACAGTAACTTGAAAATAACTGTGTTCTTATATTAATCAATATTGAAAGTATGAAAGTCTTAGAGATCGCTGTACTGTGGCCATTTCTTCTGGAAGTTTGTCACGCATCTGCCCAAATCTCAGGACACCAGTGCTAGAGCCAACCATGAACACGATCAGTTAAAAACAAAAGTCAATTACAAAGCGGACAATTGAATGATTGCCATTTAAAAGGTACACTGTTGCCCCCAAACAAGGGGTCTTGGTGTTGAAAAGATCAAAATTAACTGAAACGCTAGTGGTGATCAGCCTGAACAATTAATGGGTAGACATTTCAATGGGTGGTTGGTAAAAAGAGAAAGAGTGACGACCTAGTCCAGCCTTTTTTACACAAGGTACTTTGATCATGTAAGTGGAAGCAGATCAGATTTTCTTACTGGGTACATAGCTGCAAATCTGAGTATAGAGAAAAGTGGGTCCTTTGTGTTGAAGAGCACAATGACACATGCAGATTTCTCTGCATACAGATCTTTTGACCACAGACAGAGAGTTAAATGATTTAAGGTGGCCAGAGACATCTTGGGAGACGTCCTAAGAGAAATTGAGCAGTTACATTTTGCATAAGTTTAATTAATTGTGTGTGATATTTAGGAAGACACAAAGGTGATGGGTGGAATGCTTGCAAAACCTCTCAATCACTGAAAATTTAAAAGGCCACATTCCAGTCCACTGTTTTCACCCATTATGCCACTCCAGACAGAGACCAGCTATATTCAAATCAGCTTTAGTCCTGCTCCGATTCGAGCAGTCCATTTTGAACTGCTAAATCAAGACCCTTTTGAACAGGAACACAAGCAACCTCTGATGAGTTTCTAATATTTTGGAAGACCTAAATAGAGTTCCATACCAAATGCAAGACACAATTAGATATGCAAATGTGCAGAACAGTCCATAACAACATTCTCACTTTGATTCGAATGCATCATACACTATTTTTTTCATGACACATTGAACTTTTTTATTGGAAAGTAGGATCTGCTTTCATGGTCACCCCACTTTTTGCTTGGTGTCAGGATGTTTTTGACTAGTCTGACTGGGATCCTGTTAATCAGGACCCCAGCCACTGTGTTTTCTCCCTAAATTGACCATGGTAATTACTTATGCACCTCCACAACAGGTTACTGGTGTACCCTTGTAAGTCCCTAGTATATGGTAGTAAGGTACCAAGGGCACAGGTGCACCAGGGGTCTCCCATGGGCTGCCCCATGTATTGTGTCACCATGGGAGTCCTCTTAAACTGTGACTACAGGCCTGCCATTCCAGCCTATATGAGTTAGTGCTTGCACCTCTCACAACAGATATATGTTTTCTTATAACTGAGGTCACTGCACTTAAAAACTATAAGTCACCCCTATGGCAGGCTCTTCAGTCCTGAGGACAGCGTGCTTGGTTATAAGTGTAAGGGTGCCCCTGCATGAGCAGGAAACCCTTACAAACCCTGAAGTCAATTCTCAAGGCTTTGTAAGTGTGGAGACCACTGTATTTTGTGCCTACTTACCTAATTGTAATTGAAGTATTGTTGTGTTTTTGTGTTAATGTCTCCGAGTAGGAAATATACCAATGTGTTAGTGAGTGTTGTGTAATAAATAGCCATATCTTTGCATGTACACTGTGTGGTTCTTTTTCGTTAAACCTACACTACGTGATTAAACTGGTAAAAAAGCTGCTTAACACTCCTTCAAGATAAGCCTGAAGGCTGCTTTCCACAAGTACCACTTTGAGAGCTTTCTATGGTTATCAAAGTTCACTAAAATCACCATAAGGGTTGCCTGGATTAGTGCAAGGTGCATTACTTAAATAAGTGTGCACCATATACTAAGCCAGCCTCCTACATTTTTCATCACAGCATTTTGTTTCTCCGCTCTTGTACTAGTTCGCACCCAGCTCCCCCTTCAAATGCACCTGTGTTATTTTGATCTCTCCCAATAGTTCCTTTCTGATGATATCCTGCTTAACCTCTCCACATCAGCATACCATTTCTCTACCGCTACAAGCCAGCTCCTTAATTCCTATCGCCATCTCTTCCTCATCTACTCTGAGTCCATTTCTTGAGCGATTACTCACTTTGTGGTTGATGCCTTACCCATAGTCTTTAGAGGGCTATAGTTGTGAGAACAGTTGATGAATTCAGGGGCGTATTTATGACATTGTCACGCAGTGCAGCGCAGCAACTCACCTTGCTGCACTGAACTGCGTGTCAGGAAATGGTCAGGAATGCTCTGAATTTAAACAAATAAGGAGCATTCCTGCCTTTTCCCTTGCGCTGGTGCAATTTTGGCTGCCCAGCGCCAACACAGGCACCCTTGCACCATAGTGCAAGGGTGCCCATGTTACATGCAGGATTGTTTTTGTGCAGGAAGGGGCACCTTCCTGCACAGAAATAATACTGGAAGGCATATTCTTTTATCTCGGTATGCTGCAGAATGCAGCACACATAGAAAGAGGAAGTAACGAAGAGAAATAAAGATATTTCACCTTGTTATGCCTTATCCCGTGAAAGCGTTTCTTTTGGTGCATTCCCAGGTTTTCCAGTTCTGGTAAATCTGGGAATGCGTAAAACCATGGGAGTTACGTGGGAACGCCCATGAAACGCCTCCCTAGTGCAGAGTAAGACAACACAGTGATTTGTGCTGCGTTGGTTTACTCGAGATTTATGAAACGTGGAGGTTGGAAACAGCCTTTATATCATAATATTCACCAACTTACAAAATGTCCACGCCTAACTAACAATTATATTCTTCTGTTTACTGTATAACCTTTTGAAAACTTTAAAATACTGATGCAAGAACTCTTTTCTGTAACCCTCAACAACATTTCTGCTTCACAAAAGTATTTATATTACGGCCTCCACCAGAATGTATAACCATTATAAATAATGTCAAATAAGCACACTGGACAGAAGTGACTGTTCCATATTTGTCTTTGAGTGAAACCACCACGTCATCCTTACCATGTCCTTTATCTTAAGCTCCATCAGCTATTCGATTATATTCTCTGTGTATGCTATTATTGTATAATTGCAGTTGATTACTGTCTACTTTGTATGATTATTTTTCTTAATAGGCCGAGACCTGCCGAGTTGTTGCCACACCCTCATGGTGTCATTAATTTCTTGGTCATGGGATTGTTATGTTTTTTGTTTTCGTTCTCTGGGATTTGCTGGATGTTATATTATCTGGTGTGGGTGGGGGGCTGGGGTTCTAATTTTTTGTTTTTGTTCAAGTTTAATTGCCAATTTATGTTTGCTCACTACTACACATCACAAGACCTACACACCATGACCTATAATGTATCCCTTCTCATTCCCCTTGTTCCTCAGCTATGCCATTCTCTGACATAAACAAGACACTTGACCTCTCCCTTCTCACTTGGAATATAAGTGGAATCAAAAATCCGTGTAAGGGGAAACAGGTATTGTTCTACCGGAATAGGCATGGTGTCAAGATTACCTTCCTCCAGGAGACACACCTTCCCCCTAGCACTGACTTCCCGTACGCTAAATCATGGGGAACGCATCACTATTTCTCCTGTTAAAGTATGTATTCCAGTGGCACTTGCAATCTCATACACAAAAGTGTCCCATTTATCCTCCAAACTAACCATTCGGACCCAAATCGTCGATATGTCCTCCTCCAGGGTATACTTGCAGACAAACGCATCTTATTGCTAAATAGCTACCCCCCAACATGGACAACCCTGATATTTTTCAGAATCTCTTTGCCCATATGGGACATCTGGATGTAGACCACGTGATATTGGGTGGTGACCTCAATATGCCATTATGCCCTTACACTGACTCCACTAGCTCACAACCCAGTGGTAAGCCTCGGACTCTTGACATATTCCGACATATTACAGATACTTATGCACTCCGTGACATCAGGCATGCCTGCCACCCATCCACCCCTAGGTTTACTTTATATTCCCCTCCCCATTCCGTCTGAATAAGGCTGGACTACTGGTTCCTCTCGGCTAATGTGCACCTTTGGGTGTCAGAAGTCACTGTACTGCCACGGACATTGTCGGATCACAGTCCAGTCCTCCTCAAGCTGCAAGTCCCATACGGCTGCGGCATGGAGAGCACTTGGCGGTTTCACAGTGCCGCTCTTCATGAACCAGTGTTCCGGAGGGAAGTTCTTGCTGCTATAACTGAATATTTCGAAGTGAATACAGGAACTGTTTTGACACAGGCCACCCTATGGGAGGCTTTCAAATACATTATTCTCAGAGTATCCATTTCCAAACACACGGGAATCCTCCGAGATATCTGTGCCCAATTACAAAGTATTGAGAGAGACCTGCTGGATATAGACTCTACCGCCGTGTTGGCAGTGATTCTTGTTTACACCAACGTTCCGTCTTATTGGCGAAGTTTCGGGACCTCGCTGACAGAGAGTTCGCATATCTGGGGAAACATGACTGGGCCCGCCTCTGCAGACAGTGAGAACATCCGGGTTGCACTCTTGTAAGCCTACTGCGTCCCAACCACCTGCAAAACTATGTCACTGAGCTGTGGGCAGACACCCCCATTGGGTGGGGAGAGAGTACTGGCCGAATTTCAAAAATATTATAAGCATCTCTACACTTCTCGCGTGCCCGATCTCTCCTCTGACATCTCTGCGTACCTTGATGAGGTCGCGATGGTCTGGTTAACAGACAGCCAACGTCAGTTTCTTGCTGAGCCAATCACTGTAGAAAAGATTGTCCAGGCTATGGACTCTCTTGATAGTTCTAAGGCACCTGGACTGGATGGCCTATCTGGGGCCTTCTATAAAGCTTTCAAGCAACAATTAGCTCCCCATCTCCTGGCAGTGTTCGTTGAGTCCCTTGTTACCAGTAATTTACCTCTTTCGCTACGCGAAGCTGTTCTTGTACTATTGCTAAAACCGGGTAAGGATCCCTGCCTATGTTCCTCCTATCGCCCCCTCTCTCTCCTGAACCTTGATAATAAAATCTTGGCCAGGGTCCTCGCCACTAGATTGTCTCATTTAATGGAACAGATTATCTCCCCTGTTCAATACGGATTTGTTCCTCATCAATCTACTTCTCTTACTTTACGCACTATCTTTGCGGTCCTCAACCAGATATCCCCATCTATACCTGCGAATGTAGCTCTCTTAGATGCTGAGAAAACATTAAATCCTCATGAATGGCCCTTCTTGAGAGCAGTTCTGGGCAAGCTGGGTATTCCTCCTACCTTTCTATCCCTTATCATGCTTCTATACTCCATCCGGTGGCTCGTATACAGGTCAATGGCTCGCTAACTGATGTGTTTCCAATCATGAGAGGGACCAGACAGGGCCACCCCCTGTCTCCCCTCCTCTTCATTATTGCAATAGACCCATTGGTCTGCTGTATGCAAGCCCATCATTTGCATCGATGCCTTCAACTTACTCATGGCCCACTTTTACTATCTCTGTATGCAGATGATATTCCACTATTCATCTGCCACCCGTCAGACAACCTCTTTCCTCTGATGCAGGAGATTGCCCGATTTCGCAACCTATCTGGACTTCAGATTAACTGGCCCAAACCAGAACTTTTTCCTTCGACAGATGCTGCACAGTTTGCACCTGCAGATTATCCCTTCAAGTGGGCTGCAGATGGCACCAAATATTTAGGCATACGGCTACACAGAGACAAAGGCCAAATACTGCAACTTAACTATAGCCCAGTAATGGCGGACCTTGCCACGCAGATTGACCATTGGATTAAACTACCACTCTCTATGGCTGGACATGTGGCTATCATTAAAATGGTCATACTTTCCCATTTTCTATACCTTTTTAAACATTCCCATTCCACTATCGCAGACCTCCTTCCACTCTCTACGCAGTCTCCTTTTGCGCCTTGTTTGGGCTGGGGGTTGACCACGTGTTTGTTGAGACACACTCACTCTCCCTTATGATCGTGGGGGATTTGGGGTCCCTGACCTCTTTCTTTATTACATTGCTTCCAAGTGTCAGTATACACACATATGGTACCATCCAGACGCCCGCATCCCCTATTTGAGGCCGGAGTGAGATCAACTAGACCGTCTCTTACAGTCCTTGATCCTACTGAGGGCATCCCACTGGATGCCACTGACATTCAAGCCAAATCTATGACCTTTTGGGTGTGGCGCAGGCTTTGCCGGATACTGGGTGGAGGTCTACTTTTCTCCACTTCATGACAATCCTTGGCTTCCACTCACTTATGGGAAACTGGTGCAATGCGCACTTTGCAGTTACAATCTATTCACCATGGCAGATATCTATTTGGACGGTCATGTTATACAACCATTTGTGGACCCCTGCTTGCATGATGCATCCTTCATGGATCTTTTAATTTTTCGGAGACTTCACAACACTACGATCTCTTCTTCCTTAAAATCCTCCGTCCCCAGAGGATTTTTCTCCACTGACGCTTGTGGTGTCTGATGTGGATGGTGACCGCTTGACTTTGAGTTGTACCATCTATGCATTGCCCTGGAAGCTGACACTACCATACGGGTGTGAGGGTTGTGGGCGGAGGAACTGGCAATCCCCCTCACAGACACGATTTGGTCATACTGTGGCTCACAGATTCAACGCATTTCGACTGACCACAGGCATAAATTATTACATTTTAAATTTCTCCAGTGCACCAATCTCTCCCCCTCTGACATAGCCAAATTTGACCCCACTAGATTGGACTGCTGTAATAATGCCATGCCCTGGGAACAGACTTTGCACACTTAACATGGACATGCCTAGTGATATCCACATATTAGGATTCTGTTTTCACTCACGTCTCCGCCATGACAGAGATAATGCTCACCCCCACTCCCCTTCTGGCCCTTTTAGGATTCACCAGGGACATACCGGGCACTCCGCGCCGATTAACTCAATGGCCCTCTTGCTTGCCAAGCGTGAGATCACACTTAATTGGAGCAGTAAGAAAACCCCCACTTTCTCAGCTTTGCTAAAAAGCATGACGGACTGTGATAATGTTAGCGAGGATTACGCCCTTCTCCAGCCCCCGCACCCCACCCTAGAGATATCTGGGTGCCACTGCGCGAAAATCTCCGCACCCTAGAGCATGACTTTACAGATGGAAATGAATTCTCCTCCTCCTCAACTGCAGACTAATCCTCAGACCTTCTCTACCTGCTCACTTTTTATCTACATGCATAGTTTACGCTGATCCACGTTTTCCACTCTTATTTATCATAATGTTTGCTTTCCCCTGCTATTGTACGTCCAATATTTGCTCTGGTGATGTGATTCTAAACAGCCTGTAATTGCTGGAACAGTTTGTTTTACTTGAAAATCATTAAAGATATTAAATGTCAAGTAAGGGTAAAAAAGTCCTCCTCCTCAAATTAGGAGATTATGGGTTAGATGTCCATACAACTGGTTGCAAAATAATGGTTGCAATTTGCAACCAGTATTTTTGCAACCAGTGTGGTAATTTGTGAAGCAAGCTATGTACAAATCGGTCATTTTGCAAATTACTGATTTGTAGTGGGTCACAATTCGACCTACCTTATGAATATTAATGAGGTAGGTCGCAATTTATGACCCACTAGAATTCACTGCCATCACAGGGAAGGTAGCCTGCTGGAGTCAGCAAACCACCATGTCTGTGATTTCTTTTAACTAAAGAAATCATTTTTTTTAAAATGCAGCCCATTTTCCTTAAAGGAAAACCAGGTGTGTTTAAAAATAAAAAATAAAATCTTTCATTTTTATTTATTTTGGTCCGTGGGTCCACTGCCTGCTCTTAAAAATTATTTTTTAAACATTTTCAAAGGGAAGGGGTCCCAAGGGGTACCCTTCTTATTTGCAAATGGGTTACCTCCAACTTTGAGTATTAGAATTATCATTACTGTACCACTAAATGTACCCAGGGGTCTGGAGAATCCTTATTGTTTTATTTTTCTTCATTCTAGTAACATCACATGATTTTATGTATTCCATAGTGTCATGTTTATTTGCACAATTACTTATATTCAATATCATATGGAAACAATATCTATTTAAAATACTTTCTATTTTTGAACTTTATGCTATATTATTTTGTCGTATTAAATTCATTTTAATGTACCAGCTGATTGTTGTACTCATCGTAGCTCAATTGGATTAATCATCATGATCGGAACCTATATACATCACCATCTAACCAAATTTAACAAACTTATTTCCAATATGCAAAATTCTTATCTGAACAAAGCAAAATCAAAACTGGCACATAAAGAAAATAAATTAATAATTTCCTATATTATGCTACAGATATCTACAGATTAATAAATGAAAGGCTGAGACTGAAATACTGATTCAGAGGGAAAACCTTTCTCTAAGAATTATGAATTCAAATTCAAAATAAGCTTTATTTGATTTAAAACATAAATCATAAAAGCACAATATTGCCAAGTGTGGAAATATCACATTGGTATTACATGATTAAAAAGAATATAGAATCATCAATTAAAAACCAGGTTGATATCCAGCAATATGTCTTGTCGTAACACATATCACAAATTCGTTACGATAGTGCTCTTGAACATTTTATAATGTAAGGCTTGTAACATTAAAAATCAAAAGTTAAAAAGCTGTGTTCATATCCCTTAGTGTTTTTCTAAATTTGACCACACATTTCAAATAAATGACTAGGGAGCTAGTAAACATTTCGTAGTTTAAACATTGCAACGTTAAAAAAGCTGGTTGACATTGTCTCAGGCCCAGGGTCTTTAAAATGGGAACGATCCATCTTGTTCTGGGGACTGAATAAAATTTACAGAATAGAAAAGTGTGCAATGTCGACTGATGGGATAGATCATCGCATGGGCACTGTCCTAGGGAATTAGACCAGTCGTTTATGACAGGAAAGCTAGTCAGTCTGTGGAAAGTTCCCAGACGGAAACGAGTTAACAGCATCCTGTCATAGTCCCCGGTTACAAACATGAGATATGGTTGGATTCCAAAACATGCCATTAACAATTGATAAGAATTATGAAATAGGAAACCTTCCTCCGAATGACTAGCTCCTCACAGTTTTCAAGCCATTTTTTAACACATTTTTGTGATCTTTCTGCATATTCTTACAAACAAAGAGCCATTTGCTCACCCCTAATTTTGTAGGCCTCAATGGATTAAATGAAATTTATGGCACAAAGGTATAACCAATTATACCACAAAAACTCCTCGGGTCTTCGCAAACGCGCAATATTCTATGCTGGAAATTGTGAAGGATTAGAAAATAATAATAGTCTCACTATGTCCCCGAACAGGGGAAATCCCTTTCAGTACGAAAACCCTCACCCACCATAGGTGGCATGCTTCATCATATGGGTTTCTCCTCCCAGTGGGAAACCTAGTCCCACTGAGGGCTACAACCCCCTCACTGTGAGGGAGGAGCTCTGGGATGTTTTTTTTGAGTGGTAGTTCACTTCTCTGGATGCTAAAATCCCATATGTGAATCTCAAGTGTGGTGAGGGCGCAGCGCAATAGAAATAAATGCGTGAATGTGCAGTGGTGAGATTAAAACTACCTAGTGGGGCAAAAAAACTTTTTATTGGCTTGCTCACACTGATAGGATTAAAAAGCAGTGCAATAAGCAGTATGGATTTAGTACAGCTATATATCAATAAATGGTCGACATGTTTCAGCCTACGTGATCTAAACTAAGTATCAAAGCTTTCTTCAGGACCAGACTAAGGGAATAAAGCTGCTGCTCGTGATATAAGTGACGAAAATTTATATTTAAAAAGAAGAAGAAAAATTGTAGTTGCCGCAGATGGACAAATGGCCATTTCAGCATGAGCAATATGTGTTGTACCTGTTGTGATGGATTAGAGTTTAAATATATGGTTTTCTGGTTTTGTCTCATTTACACAGATAGCTCCAGTAATACCAAATCAACAATACAAAGGATTACTGGTTGTGTATCTTCTTTTTTTCCTTCTTCTTTTTATTGCACTGCTTTTTAATCCTATCAGTGTGAGCAAGCCAATAAAAAGGTTTTTTGCCCCACTAGGTAGTTTTAATCTCACCACTGCACATTCACGCATTTATTTCTTTTGCGCTGCGCCCTCACCACACTTGAGATTCACATATGGGATTTTAGCATCCAGAGAAGTGAACTACCACTCAAACAAAAACATCCCAGAGCTCCTCCCTCACAGTGAGGGGGTTGTAGCCCTCAGTGGGACTAGGTTTCCCACTGGGAGGAGAAACCCATATGATGAAGCATGCCACCTATGGTGGGTGAGGGTTTTCGTCCTGAAAGGGATTTCCCCCTGTTCGGGGACATAGTGAGACTATTATTATTTTCTAATCCTTCACAATTTCCAGCATAGAATATTGCGCGTTTGCGAAGACCCGAGGAGTTTTTGTGGTATAATTGTATTATATAAGGGGATATTCTCCTTGCAGGACTATAAACTTTCTCCCTTGGACCCTCCCTCCTTGTTGTTGTGTTAGCACAAAGGTATAACCACCTATAAACAGGAATTCAAACTTTGAAATAAACCCCATGTTCCATTTGATATTACACACGTCTAAAGTTTGGATCAACACAGTTTTTCAAACTCTACTCTCGCCCAGTTGTGTTATTGTCTTTACCAGCTGTGGAATTGTGAAATCTAATGAAGACATTTGTTATCCGTCCTTGACCCAAAATAAATATAAATGTATTATCTTCTTAACAGTAACTTGAAAATTACTGTGTTCTTATATTAATCAATATTGAAAGTATGAAAGTCTTAGAGATCGCTGTACTGTGGCCATTTCTTCTGGAAGTTAGTCACGCATCTGCCCAAATCTCAGGACACCAGTGCTAGAGCCAACCATGAACACGATCAGTTAAAAACAAAAGTCAATTACAAAGCGGACAATTGAATGATTGCCATTTAAAAGGTACACTGTTGCCCCCAAACAAGGGGTCTTGGTGTTGAAAAGATCAAAATTAACTGAAACGCTAGTGGTGATCAGCCTGAACAATTAGTGGGTAGACATTTCAATGGGTGGCTGGTAAAAAGAGAAAGAGTGACGACCTAGTCCAGCCTTTTTTACACAAGGTACTTTGATCATGTAAGTGGAAGCAGATCAGATTTTCTTACTGGGTACATAGCTGCAAATCTGAGTATAGAGAAAAGTGGGTCCTTTGTGTTGAAGAGCACAATGACACATGCAGATTTCTCTGCATACAGATCTTTTGACCACAGACAGAGAGTTAAATGATTTAAGGTGGCCAGAGACATCTTGGGAGACGTCCTAAGAGAAATTGAGCAGTTACATTTTGCATAAGTTTAATTAATTGTGTGTGATATTTAGGAAGACACAAAGGTGATGGGTGGAATGCTTGCAAAACCTCTCAATCACTGAAAATTTAAAAGGCCACATTCCAGTCCACTGTTTTCACCCATTATGCCACTCCAGACAGAGACCAGCTATATTCAAATCAGCTTTAGTCCTGCTCCGATTCGAGCAGTCCATTTTGAACTGCTAAATCAAGACCCTTTTGAACAGGAACACAAGCAACCTCTGATGAGTTTCTAATATTTTGGAAGACCTAAATAGAGTTCCATACCAAATGCAAGACACAATTAGATATGCAAATGTGCAGAACAGTCCATAACAACATTCTCACTTTGATTCGAATGCATCATACACTATTTTTTTCATGACACATTGAACTTTTTTATTGGAAAGTAGGATCTGCTTTCATGGTCACCCCACTTTTTGCTTGGTGTCAGGATGTTTTTGACTAGTCTGACTGGGATCCTGTTAATCAGGACCCCAGCCACTGTGTTTTCTCCCTAAATTGACCATGGTAATTACTTATGCACCTCCACAACAGGTTACTGGTGTACCCTTGTAAGTCCCTAGTATATGGTAGTAAGGTACCAAGGGCACAGGTGCACCAGGGGTCTCCCATGGGCTGCCCCATGTATTGTGTCACCATGGGAGTCCTCTTAAACTGTGACTACAGGCCTGCCATTCCAGCCTATATGAGTTAGTGCTTGCACCTCTCACAACAGATATATGTTTTCTTATAACTGAGGTCACTGCACTTAAAAACTATAAGTCACCCCTATGGCAGGCTCTTCAGTCCTGAGGACAGCGTGCTTGGTTATAAGTGTAAGGGTGCCCCTGCATGAGCAGGAAACCCTTACAAACCCTGAAGTCAATTCTCAAGGCTTTGTAAGTGTGGAGACCACTGTATTTTGTGCCTACTTACCTAATTGTAATTGAAGTATTGTTGTGTTTTTGTGTTAATGTCTCCGAGTAGGAAATATACCAATGTGTTAGTGAGTGTTGTGTAATAAATAGCCATATCTTTACATGTACACTGTGTGGTTCTTTTTCGTTAAACCTACACTACGTGATTAAACTGGTAAAAAAGCTGCTTAACACTCCTTCAAGATAAGCCTGAAGGCTGCTTTCCACAAGTACCACTTTGAGAGCTTTCTATGGTTATCAAAGTTCACTAAAATCACCATAAGGGTTGCCTGGATTAGTGCAAGGTGCATTACTTAAATAAGTGTGCACCATATACTAAGCCAGCCTCCTACATTTTTCATCACAGCATTTTGTTTCCCCGCTCTTGTACTAGTTCGCACCCAGCTCCCCCTTCAAATGCACCTGTGTTATTTTGATCTCTCCCAATAGTTCCTTTCTGATGATATCCTGCTTAACCTCTCCACATCAGCATACCATTTCTCTACCGCTACAAGCCAGCTCCTTAATTCCTATGGCCATCTCTTCCTCATCTACTCTGAGTCCATTTCTTGAGCGATTACTCACTTTGTGGTTGATGCCTTACCCATAGTCTTTAGAGGGCTATAGTTGTGAGAACAGTTGATGAATTCAGGGGCGTATTTATGACATTGTCACGCAGTGCAGCGCAGCAACTCACCTTGCTGCACTGAACTGCGTGTCAGAGAATGGTCAGGAATGCTCTGAATTTAAACAAATAAGGAGCATTCCTGCCTTTTCCCTTGCGCTGGTGCAATTTTGGCTGCCCAGCGCCAACACAGGCACCCTTGCACCATAGTGCAAGGGTGCCCATGTTACATGCAGGATTGTTTTTGTGCAGGAAGGGGCACCTTCCTGCACAGAAATAATACTGGAAGGCATATTCTTTTATCTCGGTATGCTGCAGAATGCAGCACACATAGAAAGAGGAAGTAACGAAGAGAAATAAAGATATTTCACCTTGTTATGCCTTATCCCGTGAAAGCGTTTCTTTTGGTGCATTCCCAGGTTTTCCAGTTCTGGTAAATCTGGGAATGCGTAAACCATGGGAGTTACGTGGGAACGCCCATGAAACGCCTCCCTAGTGCAGAGTAAGACAACACAGTGATTTGTGCTGCGTTGGTTTACTCGAGATTTATGAAACGTGGAGGTTGGAAACAGCCTTTATATCATAATATTCACCAACTTACAAAATGTCCACGCCTAACTAACAATTATATTCTTCTGTTTACTGTATAACCTTTTGAAAACTTTAAAATACTGATGCAAGAACTCTTTTCTGTAACCCTCAACAACATTTCTGCTTCACAAAAGTATTTATATTACGGCCTCCACCAGAATGTATAACCATTATAAATAATGTCAAATAAGCATACTGGACAGAAGTGACTGTTCCATATTTGTCTTTGAGTGAAACCACCACGTCATCCTTACCATGTCCTTTATCTTAAGCTCCATCAGCTATTCGATTATATTCTCTGTGTATGCTATTATAGTATAATTGCAGTTGATTACTGTCTACTTTGTATGATTATTTTTCTTAATAGGCCGAGACCTGCCGAGTTGTTGCCACACCCTCATGGTGTCATCAATTTCTTGGTCATGGGATTGTTATGTTTTTTGTTTTCGTTCTCTGGGATTTGCTGGATGTTATATTATCTGGTGTGGGTGGGGGGCTGGGGTTCTAATTTTTTGTTTTTGTTCAAGTTTAATTGCCAATTTATGTTTGCTCACTACTACACATCACAAGACCTACACACCATGACCTATAATGTATCCCTTCTCATTCCCCTTGTTCCTCAGCTATGCCATTCTCTGACATAAACAAGACACTTGACCTCTCCCTTCTCACTTGGAATATAAGTGGAATCAAAAATCCGTGTAAGGGGAAACAGGTATTGTTCTACCGGAATAGGCATGGTGTCAAGATTACCTTCCTCCAGGAGACACACCTTCCCCCTAGCACTGACTTCCCGTACGCTAAATCATGGGGAACGCATCACTATTTCTCCTGTTAAAGTATGTATTCCAGTGGCACTTGCAATCTCATACACAAAAGTGTCCCATTTATCCTCCAAACTAACCATTCGGACCCAAATCGTCGATATGTCCTCCTCCAGGGTATACTTGCAGACAAACGCATCTTATTGCTAAATAGCTACCCCCCAACATGGACAACCCTGATATTTTTCAGAATCTCTTTGCCCATATGGGACATCTGGATGTAGACCACGTGATATTGGGTGGTGACCTCAATATGCCATTATGCCCTTTCACTGACTCCACTAGCTCACAACCCAGTGGTAAGCCTCGGACTCTTGACATATTCCGACATATTACAGATACTTATGCACTCCGTGACATCAGGCATGCCTGCCACCCATCCACCCCTAGGTTTACTTTATATTCCCCTCCCCATTCCGTCTGAATAAGGCTGGACTACTGGTTCCTCTCGGCTAATGTGCACCTTTGGGTGTCAGAAGTCACTGTACTGCCACGGACATTGTCGGATCACAGTCCAGTCCTCCTCAAGCTGCAAGTCCCATACGGCTGCGGCATGGAGAGCACTTGGCGGTTTCACAGTGCCGCTCTTCATGAACCAGTGTTCCGGAGGGAAGTTCTTGCTGCTATAACTGAATATTTCGAAGTGAATACAGGAACTGTTTTGACACAGGCCACCCTATGGGAGGCTTTCAAATACATTATTCTCAGAGTATCCATTTCCAAACACACGGGAATCCTCCGAGATATCTGTGCCCAATTACAAAGTATTGAGAGAGACCTGCTGGATATAGACTCTACCGCCGTGTTGGCAGTGATTCTTGTTTACACCAACGTTCCGTCTTATTGGCGAAGTTTCGGGACCTCGCTGACAGAGAGTTCGCATATCTGGGGAAACATGACTGGGCCCGCCTCTGCAGACAGTGAGAACATCCGGGTTGCACTCTTGTAAGCCTACTGCGTCCCAACCACCTGCAAAACTATGTCACTGAGCTGTGGGCAGACACCCCCATTGGGTGGGGAGAGAGTACTGGCCGAATTTCAAAAATATTATAAGCATCTCTACACTTCTCGCGTGCCCGATCTCTCCTCTGACATCTCTGCGTACCTTGATGAGGTCGCGATGGTCTGGTTAACAGACAGCCAACGTCAGTTTCTTGCTGAGCCAATCACTGTAGAAAAGATTGTCCAGGCTATGGACTCTCTTGATAGTTCTAAGGCACCTGGACTGGATGGCCTATCTGGGGCCTTCTATAAAGCTTTCAAGCAACAATTAGCTCCCCATCTCCTGGCAGTGTTCGTTGAGTCCCTTGTTACCAGTAATTTACCTCTTTCGCTACGCGAAGCTGTTCTTGTACTATTGCTAAAACCGGGTAAGGATCCCTGCCTATGTTCCTCCTATCGCCCCCTCTCTCTCCTGAACCTTGATAATAAAATCTTGGCCAGGGTCCTCGCCACTAGATTGTCTCATTTAATGGAACAGATTATCTCCCCTGTTCAATACGGATTTGTTCCTCATCAATCTACTTCTCTTACTTTACGCACTATCTTTGCGGTCCTCAACCAGATATCCCCATCTATACCTGCGAATGTAGCTCTCTTAGATGCTGAGAAAACATTAAATCCTCATGAATGGCCCTTCTTGAGAGCAGTTCTGGGCAAGCTGGGTATTCCTCCTACCTTTCTATCCCTTATCATGCTTCTATACTCCATCCGGTGGCTCGTATACAGGTCAATGGCTCGCTAACTGATGTGTTTCCAATCATGAGAGGGACCAGACAGGGCCACCCCCTGTCTCCCCTCCTCTTCATTATTGCAATAGACCCATTGGTCTGCTGTATGCAAGCCCATCATTTGCATCGATGCCTTCAACTTACTCATGGCCCACTTTTACTATCTCTGTATGCAGATGATATTCCACTATTCATCTGCCACCCGTCAGACAACCTCTTTCCTCTGATGCAGGAGATTGCCCGATTTCGCAACCTATCTGGACTTCAGATTAACTGGCCCAAACCAGAACTTTTTCCTTCGACAGATGCTGCACAGTTTGCACCTGCAGATTATCCCTTCAAGTGGGCTGCAGATGGCACCAAATATTTAGGCATACGGCTACACAGAGACAAAGGCCAAATACTGCAACTTAACTATAGCCCAGTAATGGCGGACCTTGCCACGCAGATTGACCATTGGATTAAACTACCACTCTCTATGGCTGGACATGTGGCTATCATTAAAATGGTCATACTTTCCCATTTTCTATACCTTTTTAAACATTCCCATTCCACTATCGCAGACCTCCTTCCACTCTCTACGCAGTCTCCTTTTGCGCCTTGTTTGGGCTGGGGGTTGACCACGTGTTTGTTGAGACACACTCACTCTCCCTTATGATCGTGGGGGATTTGGGGTCCCTGACCTCTTTCTTTATTACATTGCTTCCAAGTGTCAGTATACACACATATGGTACCATCCAGACGCCCGCATCCCCTATTTGAGGCCGGAGTGAGATCAACTAGACCGTCTCTTACAGTCCTTGATCCTACTGAGGGCATCCCACTGGATGCCACTGACATTCAAGCCAAATCTATGACCTTTTGGGTGTGGCGCAGGCTTTGCCGGATACTGGGTGGAGGTCTACTTTTCTCCACTTCATGACAATCCTTGGCTTCCACTCACTTATGGGAAACTGGTGCAATGCGCACTTTGCAGTTACAATCTATTCACCATGGCAGATATCTATTTGGACGGTCATGTTATACAACCATTTGTGGACCCCTGCTTGCATGATGCATCCTTCATGGATCTTTTAATTTTTCGGAGACTTCACAACACTACGATCTCTTCTTCCTTAAAATCCTCCGTCCCCAGAGGATTTTTCTCCACTGACGCTTGTGGTGTCTGATGTGGATGGTGACCGCTTGACTTTGAGTTGTACCATCTATGCATTGCCCTGGAAGCTGACACTACCATACGGGTGTGAGGGTTGTGGGCGGAGGAACTGGCAATCCCCCTCACAGACACGATTTGGTCATACTGTGGCTCACAGATTCAACGCATTTCGACTGACCACAGGCATAAATTATTACATTTTAAATTTCTCCAGTGCACCAATCTCTCCCCCTCTGACATAGCCAAATTTGACCCCACTAGATTGGACTGCTGTAATAATGCCATGCCCTGGGAACAGACTTTGCACACTTAACATGGACATGCCTAGTGATATCCACATATTAGGATTCTGTTTTCACTCACGTCTCCGCCATGACAGAGATAATGCTCACCCCCACTCCCCTTCTGGCCCTTTTAGGATTCACCAGGGACATACCGGGCACTCCGCGCCGATTAACTCAATGGCCCTCTTGCTTGCCAAGCGTGAGATCACACTTAATTGGAGCAGTAAGAAAACCCCCACTTTCTCAGCTTTGCTAAAAAGCATGACGGACTGTGATAATGTTAGCGAGGATTACGCCCTTCTCCAGCCCCCGCACCCCACCCTAGAGATATCTGGGTGCCACTGCGCGAAAATCTCCGCACCCTAGAGCATGACTTTACAGATGGAAATGAATTCTCCTCCTCCTCAACTGCAGACTAATCCTCAGACCTTCTCTACCTGCTCACTTTTTATCTACATGCATAGTTTACGCTGATCCACGTTTTCCACTCTTATTTATCATAATGTTTGCTTTCCCCTGCTATTGTACGTCCAATATTTGCTCTGGTGATGTGATTCTAAACAGCCTGTAATTGCTGGAACAGTTTGTTTTACTTGAAAATCATTAAAGATATTAAATGTCAAGTAAGGGTAAAAAAGTCCTCCTCCTCAAATTAGGAGATTATGGGTTAGATGTCCATACAACTGGTTGCAAAATAATGGTTGCAATTTGCAACCAGTATTTTTGCAACCAGTGTGGTAATTTGTGAAGCAAGCTATGTACAAATCGGTCATTTTGCAAATTACTGATTTGTAGTGGGTCACAATTCGACCTACCTTATGAATATTAATGAGGTAGGTCGCAATTTATGACCCACTAGAATTCACTGCCATCACAGGGAAGGTAGCCTGCTGGAGTCAGCAAACCACCATGTCTGTGATTTCTTTTAACTAAAGAAATCATTTTTTTTTAAATGCAGCCCATTTTCCTTAAAGGAAAACCAGATGTGTTTAAAAATAAAAAATAAAATCTTTCATTTTTATTTATTTTGGTCCGTGGGTCCACTGCCTGCTCTTAAAAATTATTTTTTAAACATTTTCAAAGGGGTAGCGGTCCCAAGGGGTACCCTTCTTATTTGCAAATGGGTTATCTCCAACTTTGAGTATTAGAATTATCATTACTGTACCACTAAATGTACCCAGGGGTCTGGAGAATCCTTATTGTTTTATTTTTCTTCATTCTAGTAACATCACATGATTTTATGTATTCCATAGTGTCATGTTTATTTGCACAATTACTTATATTCAATATCATATGGAAACAATATCTATTTAAAATACTTTCTATTTTTGAACTTTATGCTATATTATTTTGTCGTATTAAATTCATTTTAATGTACCAGCTGATTGTTGTACTCATCGTAGCTCAATTGGATTAATCATCATGATCGGAACCTATATACATCACCATCTAACCAAATTTAACAAACTTATTTCCAATATGCAAAATTCTTATCTGAACAAAGCAAAATCAAAACTGGCACATAAAGAAAATAAATTAATAATTTCCTATATTATGCTACAGATATCTACAGATTAATAAATGAAAGGCTGAGACTGAAATACTGATTCAGAGGGAAAACCTTTCTCTAAGAATTATGAATTCAAATTCAAAATAAGCTTTATTTGATTTAAAACATAAATCATAAAAGCACAATATTGCCAAGTGTGGAAATATCACATTGGTATTACATGATTAAAAAGAATATAGAATCATCAATTAAAAACCAGGTTGATATCCAGCAATATGTCTTGTCGTAACACATATCACAAATTCGTTACGATAGTGCTCTTGAACATTTTATAATGTAAGGCTTGTAACATTAAAAATCAAAAGTTAAAAAGCCGTGTTCATATCCCTTAGTGTTTTTCTAAATTTGACCACACATTTCAAATAAATGACTAGGGAGCTAGTAAACATTTCGTAGTTTAAACATTGCAACGTTAAAAAAGCTGGTTGACATTGTCTCAGGCCCAGGGTCTTTAAAATGGGAACGATCCATCTTGTTCTGGGGACTGAATAAAATTTACAGAATAGAAAAGTGTGCAATGTCGACTGATGGGATAGATCATCGCATGGGCACTGTCCTAGGGAATTAGACCAGTCGTTTATGACAGGAAAGCTAGTCAGTCTGTGGAAAGTTCCCAGACGGAAACGAGTTAACAGCATCCTGTCATAGTCCCCGGTTACAAACATGAGATATGGTTGGATTCCAAAACATGCCATTAACAATTGATAAGAATTATAAAATAGGAAACCTTCCTCCGAATGACTAGCTCCTCACAGTTTTCAAGCCATTCTTAAACACATTTTTGTGATCTTTCTGCATATTCTTACAAACAAAGAGCCATTTGCTCACCCCTAATTTTGTAGGCCTCAATGGATTAAATGAAATTTATGGCACAAAGGTATAACCAATTATACCACAAAAACTCCTCGGGTCTTCGCAAACGCGCAATATTCTATGCTGGAAATTGTGAAGGATTAGAAAATAATAATAGTCTCACTATGTCCCCGAACAGGGGAAATCCCTTTCAGTACGAAAACCCTCACCCACCATAGGTGGCATGCTTCATCATATGGGTTTCTCCTCCCAGTGGGAAACCTAGTCCCACTGAGGGCTACAACCCCCTCACTGTGAGGGAGGAGCTCTGGGATGTTTTTTTTGAGTGGTAGTTCACTTCTCTGGATGCTAAAATCCCATATGTGAATCTCAAGTGTGGTGAGGGCGCAGCGCAATAGAAATAAATGCGTGAATGTGCAGTGGTGAGATTAAAACTACCTAGTGGGGCAAAAAAACTTTTTATTGGCTTGCTCACACTGATAGGATTAAAAAGCAGTGCAATAAGCAGTATGGATTTAGTACAGCTATATATCAATAAATGGTCGACATGTTTCAGCCTACGTGATCTAAACTAAGTATCAAAGCTTTCTTCAGGACCAGACTAAGGGAATAAAGCTGCTGCTCGTGATATAAGTGACGAAAATTTATATTTAAAAAGAAGAAGAAAAAATTGTAGTTGCCGCAGATGGACAAATGGCCATTTCAGCATGAGCAATATGTGTTGTACCTGTTGTGATGGATTAGAGTTTAAATATATGGTTTTCTGGTTTTGTCTCATTTACACAGATAGCTCCAGTAATACCAAATCAACAATACAAAGGATTACTGGTTGTGTATCTTCTTTTTTTCCTTCTTCTTTTTATTGCACTGCTTTTTAATCCTATCAGTGTGAGCAAGCCAATAAAAAGGTTTTTTGCCCCACTAGGTAGTTTTAATCTCACCACTGCACATTCACGCATTTATTTCTGTTGCGCTGCGCCCTCACCACACTTGAGATTCACATATGGGATTTTAGCATCCAGAGAAGTGAACTACCACTCAAACAAAAACATCCCAGAGCTCCTCCCTCACAGTGAGGGGGTTGTAGCCCTCAGTGGGACTAGGTTTCCCACTGGGAGGAGAAACCCATATGATGAAGCATGCCACCTATGGTGGGTGAGGGTTTTCGTCCTGAAAGGGATTTCCCCCTGTTCGGGGACATAGTGAGACTATTATTATTTTCTAATCCTTCACAATTTCCAGCATAGAATATTGCGCGTTTGCGAAGACCCGAGGAGTTTTTGTGGTATAATTGTATTATATAAGGGGATATTCTCCTTGCAGGTCTATAAACTTTCTCCCTTGGACCCTCCCTCCTTGTTGTTGTGTTAGCACAAAGGTATAACCACCTATAAACAGGAATTCAAACTTTGAAATAAACCCCATGTTCCATTTGATATTACACACGTCTAAAGTTTGGATCAACACAGTTTTTCAAACTCTACTCTCGCCCAGTTGTGTTATTGTCTTTACCAGCTGTGGAATTGTGAAATCTAATGAAGACATTTGTTATCCGTCCTTGACCCAAAATAAATATAAATGTATTATCTTCTTAACAGTAACTTGAAAATAACTGTGTTCTTATATTAATCAATATTGAAAGTATGAAAGTCTTAGAGATCGCTGTACTGTGGCCATTTCTTCTGGAAGTTTGTCACGCATCTGCCCAAATCTCAGGACACCAGTGCTAGAGCCAACCATGAACACGATCAGTTAAAAACAAAAGTCAATTACAAAGCGGACAATTGAATGATTGCCATTTAAAAGGTACACTGTTGCCCCCAAACAAGGGGTCTTGGTGTTGAAAAGATCAAAATTAACTGAAACGCTAGTGGTGATCAGCCTGAACAATTAATGGGTAGACATTTCAATGGGTGGTTGGTAAAAAAGAGAAAGAGTGACGACCTAGTCCAGCCTTTTTTACACAAGGTACTTTGATCATGTAAGTGGAAGCAGATCAGATTTTCTTACTGGGTACATAGCTGCAAATCTGAGTATAGAGAAAAGTGGGTCCTTTGTGTTGAAGAGCACAATGACACATGCAGATTTCTCTGCATACAGATCTTTTGACCACAGACAGAGAGTTAAATGATTTAAGGTGGCCAGAGACATCTTGGGAGACGTCCTAAGAGAAATTGAGCAGTTACATTTTGCATAAGTTTAATTAATTGTGTGTGATATTTAGGAAGACACAAAGGTGATGGGTGGAATGCTTGCAAAACCTCTCAATCACTGAAAATTTAAAAGGCCACATTCCAGTCCACTGTTTTCACCCATTATGCCACTCCAGACAGAGACCAGCTATATTCAAATCAGCTTTAGTCCTGCTCCGATTCGAGCAGTCCATTTTGAACTGCTAAATCAAGACCCTTTTGAACAGGAACACAAGCAACCTCTGATGAGTTTCTAATATTTTGGAAGACCTAAATAGAGTTCCATACCAAATGCAAGACACAATTAGATATGCAAATGTGCAGAACAGTCCATAACAACATTCTCACTTTGATTCGAATGCATCATACACTATTTTTTTCATGACACATTGAACTTTTTTATTGGAAAGTAGGATCTGCTTTCATGGTCACCCCACTTTTTGCTTGGTGTCAGGATGTTTTTGACTAGTCTGACTGGGATCCTGTTAATCAGGACCCCAGCCACTGTGTTTTCTCCCTAAATTGACCATGGTAATTACTTATGCACCTCCACAACAGGTTACTGGTGTACCCTTGTAAGTCCCTAGTATATGGTAGTAAGGTACCAAGGGCACAGGTGCACCAGGGGTCTCCCATGGGCTGCCCCATGTATTGTGTCACCATGGGAGTCCTCTTAAACTGTGACTACAGGCCTGCCATTCCAGCCTATATGAGTTAGTGCTTGCACCTCTCACAACAGATATATGTTTTCTTATAACTGAGGTCACTGCACTTAAAAACTATAAGTCACCCCTATGGCAGGCTCTTCAGTCCTGAGGACAGCGTGCTTGGTTATAAGTGTAAGGGTGCCCCTGCATGAGCAGGAAACCCTTACAAACCCTGAAGTCAATTCTCAAGGCTTTGTAAGTGTGGAGACCACTGTATTTTGTGCCTACTTACCTAATTGTAATTGAAGTATTGTTGTGTTTTTGTGTTAATGTCTCCGAGTAGGAAATATACCAATGTGTTAGTGAGTGTTGTGTAATAAATAGCCATATCTTTACATGTACACTGTGTGGTTCTTTTTCGTTAAACCTACACTACGTGATTAAACTGGTAAAAAAGCTGCTTAACACTCCTTCAAGATAAGCCTGAAGGCTGCTTTCCACAAGTACCACTTTGAGAGCTTTCTATGGTTATCAAAGTTCACTAAAATCACCATAAGGGTTGCCTGGATTAGTGCAAGGTGCATTACTTAAATAAGTGTGCACCATATACTAAGCCAGCCTCCTACATTTTTCATCACAGCATTTTGTTTCTCCGCTCTTGTACTAGTTCGCACCCAGCTCCCCCTTCAAATGCACCTGTGTTATTTTGATCTCTCCCAATAGTTCCTTTCTGATGATATCCTGCTTAACCTCTCCACATCAGCATACCATTTCTCTACCGCTACAAGCCAGCTCCTTAATTCCTATGGCCATCTCTTCCTCATCTACTCTGAGTCCATTTCTTGAGCGATTACTCACTTTGTGGTTGATGCCTTACCCATAGTCTTTAGAGGGCTATAGTTGTGAGAACAGTTGATGAATTCAGGGGCGTATTTATGACATTGTCACGCAGTGCAGCGCAGCAACTCACCTTGCTGCACTGAACTGCGTGTCAGGAAATGGTCAGGAATGCTCTGAATTTAAACAAATAAGGAGCATTCCTGCCTTTTCCCTTGCGCTGGTGCAATTTTGGCTGCCCAGCGCCAACACAGGCACCCTTGCACCATAGTGCAAGGGTGCCCATGTTACATGCAGGATTGTTTTTGTGCAGGAAGGGGCACCTTCCTGCACAGAAATAATACTGGAAGGCATATTCTTTTATCTCGGTATGCTGCAGAATGCAGCACACATAGAAAGAGGAAGTAACGAAGAGAAATAAAGATATTTCACCTTGTTATGCCTTATCCCGTGAAAGCGTTTCTTTTGGTGCATTCCCAGGTTTTCCAGTTCTGGTAAATCTGGGAATGCGTAAACATCATGGGAGTTACGTGGGAACGCCCATGAAACGCCTCCCTAGTGCAGAGTAAGACAACACAGTGATTTGTGCTGCGTTGGTTTACTCGAGATTTATGAAACGTGGAGGTTGGAAACAGCCTTTATATCATAATATTCACCAACTTACAAAATGTCCACGCCTAACTAACAATTATATTCTTCTGTTTACTGTATAACCTTTTGAAAACTTTAAAATACTGATGCAAGAACTCTTTTCTGTAACCCTCAACAACATTTCTGCTTCACAAAAGTATTTATATTACGGCCTCCACCAGAATGTATAACCATTATAAATAATGTCAAATAAGCATACTGGACAGAAGTGACTGTTCCATATTTGTCTTTGAGTGAAACCACCACGTCATCCTTACCATGTCCTTTATCTTAAGCTCCATCAGCTATTCGATTATATTCTCTGTGTATGCTATTATTGTATAATTGCAGTTGATTACTGTCTACTTTGTATGATTATTTTTCTTAATAGGCCGAGACCTGCCGAGTTGTTGCCACACCCTCATGGTGTCATTAATTTCTTGGTCATGGGATTGTTATGTTTTTTGTTTTCGTTCTCTGGGATTTGCTGGATGTTATATTATCTGGTGTGGGTGGGGGGCTGGGGTTCTAATTTTTTGTTTTTGTTCAAGTTTAATTGCCAATTTATGTTTGCTCACTACTACACATCACAAGACCTACACACCATGACCTATAATGTATCCCTTCTCATTCCCCTTGTTCCTCAGCTATGCCATTCTCTGACATAAACAAGACACTTGACCTCTCCCTTCTCACTTGGAATATAAGTGGAATCAAAAATCCGTGTAAGGGGAAACAGGTATTGTTCTACCGGAATAGGCATGGTGTCAAGATTACCTTCCTCCAGGAGACACACCTTCCCCCTAGCACTGACTTCCCGTACGCTAAATCATGGGGAACGCATCACTATTTCTCCTGTTAAAGTATGTATTCCAGTGGCACTTGCAATCTCATACACAAAAGTGTCCCATTTATCCTCCAAACTAACCATTCGGACCCAAATCGTCGATATGTCCTCCTCCAGGGTATACTTGCAGACAAACGCATCTTATTGCTAAATAGCTACCCCCCAACATGGACAACCCTGATATTTTTCAGAATCTCTTTGCCCATATGGGACATCTGGATGTAGACCACGTGATATTGGGTGGTGACCTCAATATGCCATTATGCCCTTACACTGACTCCACTAGCTCACAACCCAGTGGTAAGCCTCGGACTCTTGACATATTCCGACATATTACAGATACTTATGCACTCCGTGACATCAGGCATGCCTGCCACCCATCCACCCCTAGGTTTACTTTATATTCCCCTCCCCATTCCGTCTGAATAAGGCTGGACTACTGGTTCCTCTCGGCTAATGTGCACCTTTGGGTGTCAGAAGTCACTGTACTGCCACGGACATTGTCGGATCACAGTCCAGTCCTCCTCAAGCTGCAAGTCCCATACGGCTGCGGCATGGAGAGCACTTGGCGGTTTCACAGTGCCGCTCTTCATGAACCAGTGTTCCGGAGGGAAGTTCTTGCTGCTATAACTGAATATTTCGAAGTGAATACAGGAACTGTTTTGACACAGGCCACCCTATGGGAGGCTTTCAAATACATTATTCTCAGAGTATCCATTTCCAAACACACGGGAATCCTCCGAGATATCTGTGCCCAATTACAAAGTATTGAGAGAGACCTGCTGGATATAGACTCTACCGCCGTGTTGGCAGTGATTCTTGTTTACACCAACGTTCCGTCTTATTGGCGAAGTTTCGGGACCTCGCTGACAGAGAGTTCGCATATCTGGGGAAACATGACTGGGCCCGCCTCTGCAGACAGTGAGAACATCCGGGTTGCACTCTTGTAAGCCTACTGCGTCCCAACCACCTGCAAAACTATGTCACTGAGCTGTGGGCAGACACCCCCATTGGGTGGGGAGAGAGTACTGGCCGAATTTCAAAAATATTATAAGCATCTCTACACTTCTCGCGTGCCCGATCTCTCCTCTGACATCTCTGCGTACCTTGATGAGGTCGCGATGGTCTGGTTAACAGACAGCCAACGTCAGTTTCTTGCTGAGCCAATCACTGTAGAAAAGATTGTCCAGGCTATGGACTCTCTTGATAGTTCTAAGGCACCTGGACTGGATGGCCTATCTGGGGCCTTCTATAAAGCTTTCAAGCAACAATTAGCTCCCCATCTCCTGGCAGTGTTCGTTGAGTCCCTTGTTACCAGTAATTTACCTCTTTCGCTACGCGAAGCTGTTCTTGTACTATTGCTAAAACCGGGTAAGGATCCCTGCCTATGTTCCTCCTATCGCCCCCTCTCTCTCCTGAACCTTGATAATAAAATCTTGGCCAGGGTCCTCGCCACTAGATTGTCTCATTTAATGGAACAGATTATCTCCCCTGTTCAATACGGATTTGTTCCTCATCAATCTACTTCTCTTACTTTACGCACTATCTTTGCGGTCCTCAACCAGATATCCCCATCTATACCTGCGAATGTAGCTCTCTTAGATGCTGAGAAAACATTAAATCCTCATGAATGGCCCTTCTTGAGAGCAGTTCTGGGCAAGCTGGGTATTCCTCCTACCTTTCTATCCCTTATCATGCTTCTATACTCCATCCGGTGGCTCGTATACAGGTCAATGGCTCGCTAACTGATGTGTTTCCAATCATGAGAGGGACCAGACAGGGCCACCCCCTGTCTCCCCTCCTCTTCATTATTGCAATAGACCCATTGGTCTGCTGTATGCAAGCCCATCATTTGCATCGATGCCTTCAACTTACTCATGGCCCACTTTTACTATCTCTGTATGCAGATGATATTCCACTATTCATCTGCCACCCGTCAGACAACCTCTTTCCTCTGATGCAGGAGATTGCCCGATTTCGCAACCTATCTGGACTTCAGATTAACTGGCCCAAACCAGAACTTTTTCCTTCGACAGATGCTGCACAGTTTGCACCTGCAGATTATCCCTTCAAGTGGGCTGCAGATGGCACCAAATATTTAGGCATACGGCTACACAGAGACAAAGGCCAAATACTGCAACTTAACTATAGCCCAGTAATGGCGGACCTTGCCACGCAGATTGACCATTGGATTAAACTACCACTCTCTATGGCTGGACATGTGGCTATCATTAAAATGGTCATACTTTCCCATTTTCTATACCTTTTTAAACATTCCCATTCCACTATCGCAGACCTCCTTCCACTCTCTACGCAGTCTCCTTTTGCGCCTTGTTTGGGCTGGGGGTTGACCACGTGTTTGTTGAGACACACTCACTCTCCCTTATGATCGTGGGGGATTTGGGGTCCCTGACCTCTTTCTTTATTACATTGCTTCCAAGTGTCAGTATACACACATATGGTACCATCCAGACGCCCGCATCCCCTATTTGAGGCCGGAGTGAGATCAACTAGACCGTCTCTTACAGTCCTTGATCCTACTGAGGGCATCCCACTGGATGCCACTGACATTCAAGCCAAATCTATGACCTTTTGGGTGTGGCGCAGGCTTTGCCGGATACTGGGTGGAGGTCTACTTTTCTCCACTTCATGACAATCCTTGGCTTCCACTCACTTATGGGAAACTGGTGCAATGCGCACTTTGCAGTTACAATCTATTCACCATGGCAGATATCTATTTGGACGGTCATGTTATACAACCATTTGTGGACCCCTGCTTGCATGATGCATCCTTCATGGATCTTTTAATTTTTCGGAGACTTCACAACACTACGATCTCTTCTTCCTTAAAATCCTCCGTCCCCAGAGGATTTTTCTCCACTGACGCTTGTGGTGTCTGATGTGGATGGTGACCGCTTGACTTTGAGTTGTACCATCTATGCATTGCCCTGGAAGCTGACACTACCATACGGGTGTGAGGGTTGTGGGCGGAGGAACTGGCAATCCCCCTCACAGACACGATTTGGTCATACTGTGGCTCACAGATTCAACGCATTTCGACTGACCACAGGCATAAATTATTACATTTTAAATTTCTCCAGTGCACCAATCTCTCCCCCTCTGACATAGCCAAATTTGACCCCACTAGATTGGACTGCTGTAATAATGCCATGCCCTGGGAACAGACTTTGCACACTTAACATGGACATGCCTAGTGATATCCACATATTAGGATTCTGTTTTCACTCACGTCTCCGCCATGACAGAGATAATGCTCACCCCCACTCCCCTTCTGGCCCTTTTAGGATTCACCAGGGACATACCGGGCACTCCGCGCCGATTAACTCAATGGCCCTCTTGCTTGCCAAGCGTGAGATCACACTTAATTGGAGCAGTAAGAAAACCCCCACTTTCTCAGCTTTGCTAAAAAGCATGACGGACTGTGATAATGTTAGCGAGGATTACGCCCTTCTCCAGCCCCCGCACCCCACCCTAGAGATATCTGGGTGCCACTGCGCGAAAATCTCCGCACCCTAGAGCATGACTTTACAGATGGAAATGAATTCTCCTCCTCCTCAACTGCAGACTAATCCTCAGACCTTCTCTACCTGCTCACTTTTTATCTACATGCATAGTTTACGCTGATCCACGTTTTCCACTCTTATTTATCATAATGTTTGCTTTCCCCTGCTATTGTACGTCCAATATTTGCTCTGGTGATGTGATTCTAAACAGCCTGTAATTGCTGGAACAGTTTGTTTTACTTGAAAATCATTAAAGATATTAAATGTCAAGTAAGGGTAAAAAAGTCCTCCTCCTCAAATTAGGAGATTATGGGTTAGATGTCCATACAACTGGTTGCAAAATAATGGTTGCAATTTGCAACCAGTATTTTTGCAACCAGTGTGGTAATTTGTGAAGCAAGCTATGTACAAATCGGTCATTTTGCAAATTACTGATTTGTAGTGGGTCACAATTCGACCTACCTTATGAATATTAATGAGGTAGGTCGCAATTTATGACCCACTAGAATTCACTGCCATCACAGGGAAGGTAGCCTGCTGGAGTCAGCAAACCACCATGTCTGTGATTTCTTTTAACTAAAGAAATCATTTTTTTTAAAATGCAGCCCATTTTCCTTAAAGGAAAACCAGATGTGTTTAAAAATAAAAAATAAAATCTTTCATTTTTATTTATTTTGGTCCGTGGGTCCACTGCCTGCTCTTAAAAATTATTTTTTAAACATTTTCAAAGGGGAAGGGGTCCCAAGGGGTACCCTTCTTATTTGCAAATGGGTTACCTCCAACTTTGAGTATTAGAATTATCATTACTGTACCACTAAATGTACCCAGGGGTCTGGAGAATCCTTATTGTTTTATTTTTCTTCATTCTAGTAACATCACATGATTTTATGTATTCCATAGTGTCATGTTTATTTGCACAATTACTTATATTCAATATCATATGGAAACAATATCTATTTAAAATACTTTCTATTTTTGAACTTTATGCTATATTATTTTGTCGTATTAAATTCATTTTAATGTACCAGCTGATTGTTGTACTCATCGTAGCTCAATTGGATTAATCATCATGATCGGAACCTATATACATCACCATCTAACCAAATTTAACAAACTTATTTCCAATATGCAAAATTCTTATCTGAACAAAGCAAAATCAAAACTGGCACATAAAGAAAATAAATTAATAATTTCCTATATTATGCTACAGATATCTACAGATTAATAAATGAAAGGCTGAGACTGAAATACTGATTCAGAGGGAAAACCTTTCTCTAAGAATTATGAATTCAAATTCAAAATAAGCTTTATTCGATTTAAAACATAAATCATAAAAGCACAATATTGCCAAGTGTGGAAATATCACATTGGTATTACATGATTAAAAAGAATATAGAATCATCAATTAAAAACCAGGTTGATATCCAGCAATATGTCTTGTCGTAACACATATCACAAATTCGTTACGATAGTGCTCTTGAACATTTTATAATGTAAGGCTTGTAACATTAAAAATCAAAAGTTAAAAAGCCGTGTTCATATCCCTTAGTGTTTTTCTAAATTTGACCACACATTTCAAATAAATTACTAGGGAGCTAGTAAACATTTCGTAGTTTAAACATTGCAACGTTAAAAAAGCTGGTTGACATTGTCTCAGGCCCAGGGTCTTTAAAATGGGAACGATCCATCTTGTTCTGGGGACTGAATAAAATTTACAGAATAGAAAAGTGTGCAATGTCGACTGATGGGATAGATCATCGCATGGGCACTGTCCTAGGGAATTAGACCAGTCGTTTATGACAGGAAAGCTAGTCAGTCTGTGGAAAGTTCCCAGACGGAAACGAGTTAACAGCATCCTGTCATAGTCCCCGGTTACAAACATGAGATATGGTTGGATTCCAAAACATGCCATTAACAATTGATAAGAATTATGAAATAGGAAACCTTCCTCCGAATGACTAGCTCCTCACAGTTTTCAAGCCATTTTTTAACACATTTTTGTGATCTTTCTGCATATTCTTACAAACAAAGAGCCATTTGCTCACCCCTAATTTTGTAGGCCTCAATGGATTAAATGAAATTTATGGCACAAAGGTATAACCAATTATACCACAAAAACTCCTCGGGTCTTCGCAAACGCGCAATATTCTATGCTGGAAATTGTGAAGGATTAGAAAATAATAATAGTCTCACTATGTCCCCGAACAGGGGAAATCCCTTTCAGTACGAAAACCCTCACCCACCATAGGTGGCATGCTTCATCATATGGGTTTCTCCTCCCAGTGGGAAACCTAGTCCCACTGAGGGCTACAACCCCCTCACTGTGAGGGAGGAGCTCTGGGATGTTTTTTTTGAGTGGTAGTTCACTTCTCTGGATGCTAAAATCCCATATGTGAATCTCAAGTGTGGTGAGGGCGCAGCACAATAGAAATAAATGCGTGAATGTGCAGTGGTGAGATTAAAACTACCTAGTGGGGCAAAAAAACTTTTTATTGGCTTGCTCACACTGATAGGATTAAAAAGCAGTGCAATAAGCAGTATGGATTTAGTACAGCTATATATCAATAAATGGTCGACATGTTTCAGCCTACGTGATCTAAACTAAGTATCAAAGCTTTCTTCAGGACCAGACTAAGGGATTAAAGCTGCTGCTCGTGATATAAGTGACGAAAATTTATATTTAAAAAGAAGAAGAAAAAATTGTAGTTGCCGCAGATGGACAAATGGCCATTTCAGCATGAGCAATATGTGTTGTACCTGTTGTGATGGATTAGAGTTTAAATATATGGTTTTCTGGTTTTGTCTCATTTACACAGATAGCTCCAGTAATACCAAATCAACAATACAAAGGATTACTGGTTGTGTATCTTCTTTTTTTCCTTCTTCTTTTTATTGCACTGCTTTTTAATCCTATCAGTGTGAGCAAGCCAATAAAAAGGTTTTTTGCCCCACTAGGTAGTTTTAATCTCACCACTGCACATTCACGCATTTATTTCTTTTGCGCTGCGCCCTCACCACACTTGAGATTCACATATGGGATTTTAGCATCCAGAGAAGTGAACTACCACTCAAACAAAAACATCCCAGAGCTCCTCCCTCACAGTGAGGGGGTTGTAGCCCTCAGTGGGACTAGGTTTCCCACTGGGAGGAGAAACCCATATGATGAAGCATGCCACCTATGGTGGGTGAGGGTTTTCGTCCTGAAAGGGATTTCCCCCTGTTCGGGGACATAGTGAGACTATTATTATTTTCTAATCCTTCACAATTTCCAGCATAGAATATTGCGCGTTTGCGAAGACCCGAGGAGTTTTTGTGGTATAATTGTATTATATAAGGGGATATTCTCCTTGCAGGTCTATAAACTTTCTCCCTTGGACCCTCCCTCCTTGTTGTTGTGTTAGCACAAAGGTATAACCACCTATAAACAGGAATTCAAACTTTGAAATAAACCCCATGTTCCATTTGATATTACACACGTCTAAAGTTTGGATCAACACAGTTTTTCAAACTCTACTCTCGCCCAGTTGTGTTATTGTCTTTACCAGCTGTGGAATTGTGAAATCTAATGAAGACATTTGTTATCCGTCCTTGACCCAAAATAAATATAAATGTATTATCTTCTTAACAGTAACTTGAAAATAACTGTGTTCTTATATTAATCAATATTGAAAGTATGAAAGTCTTAGAGATCGCTGTACTGTGGCCATTTCTTCTGGAAGTTAGTCACGCATCTGCCCAAATCTCAGGACACCAGTGCTAGAGCCAACCATGAACACGATCAGTTAAAAACAAAAGTCAATTACAAAGCGGACAATTGAATGATTGCCATTTAAAAGGTACACTGTTGCCCCCAAACAAGGGGTCTTGGTGTTGAAAAGATCAAAATTAACTGAAACGCTAGTGGTGATCAGCCTGAACAATTAGTGGGTAGACATTTCAATGGGTGGCTGGTAAAAAAGAGAAAGAGTGACGACCTAGTCCAGCCTTTTTTACACAAGGTACTTTGATCATGTAAGTGGAAGCAGATCAGATTTTCTTACTGGGTACATAGCTGCAAATCTGAGTATAGAGAAAAGTGGGTCCTTTGTGTTGAAGAGCACAATGACACATGCAGATTTCTCTGCATACAGATCTTTTGACCACAGACAGAGAGTTAAATGATTTAAGGTGGCCAGAGACATCTTGGGAGACGTCCTAAGAGAAATTGAGCAGTTACATTTTGCATAAGTTTAATTAATTGTGTGTGATATTTAGGAAGACACAAAGGTGATGGGTGGAATGCTTGCAAAACCTCTCAATCACTGAAAATTTAAAAGGCCACATTCCAGTCCACTGTTTTCACCCATTATGCCACTCCAGACAGAGACCAGCTATATTCAAATCAGCTTTAGTCCTGCTCCGATTCGAGCAGTCCATTTTGAACTGCTAAATCAAGACCCTTTTGAACAGGAACACAAGCAACCTCTGATGAGTTTCTAATATTTTGGAAGACCTAAATAGAGTTCCATACCAAATGCAAGACACAATTAGATATGCAAATGTGCAGAACAGTCCATAACAACATTCTCACTTTGATTCGAATGCATCATACACTATTTTTTTCATGACACATTGAACTTTTTTATTGGAAAGTAGGATCTGCTTTCATGGTCACCCCACTTTTTGCTTGGTGTCAGGATGTTTTTGACTAGTCTGACTGGGATCCTGTTAATCAGGACCCCAGCCACTGTGTTTTCTCCCTAAATTGACCATGGTAATTACTTATGCACCTCCACAACAGGTTACTGGTGTACCCTTGTAAGTCCCTAGTATATGGTAGTAAGGTACCAAGGGCACAGGTGCACCAGGGGTCTCCCATGGGCTGCCCCATGTATTGTGTCACCATGGGAGTCCTCTTAAACTGTGACTACAGGCCTGCCATTCCAGCCTATATGAGTTAGTGCTTGCACCTCTCACAACAGATATATGTTTTCTTATAACTGAGGTCACTGCACTTAAAAACTATAAGTCACCCCTATGGCAGGCTCTTCAGTCCTGAGGACAGCGTGCTTGGTTATAAGTGTAAGGGTGCCCCTGCATGAGCAGGAAACCCTTACAAACCCTGAAGTCAATTCTCAAGGCTTTGTAAGTGTGGAGACCACTGTATTTTGTGCCTACTTACCTAATTGTAATTGAAGTATTGTTGTGTTTTTGTGTTAATGTCTCCGAGTAGGAAATATACCAATGTGTTAGTGAGTGTTGTGTAATAAATAGCCATATCTTTACATGTACACTGTGTGGTTCTTTTTCGTTAAACCTACACTACGTGATTAAACTGGTAAAAAAGCTGCTTAACACTCCTTCAAGATAAGCCTGAAGGCTGCTTTCCACAAGTACCACTTTGAGAGCTTTCTATGGTTATCAAAGTTCACTAAAATCACCATAAGGGTTGCCTGGATTAGTGCAAGGTGCATTACTTAAATAAGTGTGCACCATATACTAAGCCAGCCTCCTACATTTTTCATCACAGCATTTTGTTTCCCCGCTCTTGTACTAGTTCGCACCCAGCTCCCCCTTCAAATGCACCTGTGTTATTTTGATCTCTCCCAATAGTTCCTTTCTGATGATATCCTGCTTAACCTCTCCACATCAGCATACCATTTCTCTACCGCTACAAGCCAGCTCCTTAATTCCTATGGCCATCTCTTCCTCATCTACTCTGAGTCCATTTCTTGAGCGATTACTCACTTTGTGGTTGATGCCTTACCCATAGTCTTTAGAGGGCTATAGTTGTGAGAACAGTTGATGAATTCAGGGGCGTATTTATGACATTGTCACGCAGTGCAGCGCAGCAACTCACCTTGCTGCACTGAACTGCGTGTCAGGAAATGGTCAGGAATGCTCTGAATTTAAACAAATAAGGAGCATTCCTGCCTTTTCCCTTGCGCTGGTGCAATTTTGGCTGCCCAGCGCCAACACAGGCACCCTTGCACCATAGTGCAAGGGTGCCCATGTTACATGCAGGATTGTTTTTGTGCAGGAAGGGGCACCTTCCTGCACAGAAATAATACTGGAAGGCATATTCTTTTATCTCGGTATGCTGCAGAATGCAGCACACATAGAAAGAGGAAGTAACGAAGAGAAATAAAGATATTTCACCTTGTTATGCCTTATCCCGTGAAAGCGTTTCTTTTGGTGCATTCCCAGGTTTTCCAGTTCTGGTAAATCTGGGAATGCGTAAACTCATGGGAGTTACGTGGGAACGCCCATGAAACGCCTCCCTAGTGCAGAGTAAGACAACACAGTGATTTGTGCTGCGTTGGTTTACTCGAGATTTATGAAACGTGGAGGTTGGAAACAGCCTTTATATCATAATATTCACCAACTTACAAAATGTCCACGCCTAACTAACAATTATATTCTTCTGTTTACTGTATAACCTTTTGAAAACTTTAAAATACTGATGCAAGAACTCTTTTCTGTAACCCTCAACAACATTTCTGCTTCACAAAAGTATTTATATTACGGCCTCCACCAGAATGTATAACCATTATAAATAATGTCAAATAAGCATACTGGACAGAAGTGACTGTTCCATATTTGTCTTTGAGTGAAACCACCACGTCATCCTTACCATGTCCTTTATCTTAAGCTCCATCAGCTATTCGATTATATTCTCTGTGTATGCTATTATAGTATAATTGCAGTTGATTACTGTCTACTTTGTATGATTATTTTTCTTAATAGGCCGAGACCTGCCGAGTTGTTGCCACACCCTCATGGTGTCATCAATTTCTTGGTCATGGGATTGTTATGTTTTTTGTTTTCGTTCTCTGGGATTTGCTGGATGTTATATTATCTGGTGTGGGTGGGGGGCTGGGGTTCTAATTTTTTGTTTTTGTTCAAGTTTAATTGCCAATTTATGTTTGCTCACTACTACACATCACAAGACCTACACACCATGACCTATAATGTATCCCTTCTCATTCCCCTTGTTCCTCAGCTATGCCATTCTCTGACATAAACAAGACACTTGACCTCTCCCTTCTCACTTGGAATATAAGTGGAATCAAAAATCCGTGTAAGGGGAAACAGGTATTGTTCTACCGGAATAGGCATGGTGTCAAGATTACCTTCCTCCAGGAGACACACCTTCCCCCTAGCACTGACTTCCCGTACGCTAAATCATGGGGAACGCATCACTATTTCTCCTGTTAAAGTATGTATTCCAGTGGCACTTGCAATCTCATACACAAAAGTGTCCCATTTATCCTCCAAACTAACCATTCGGACCCAAATCGTCGATATGTCCTCCTCCAGGGTATACTTGCAGACAAACGCATCTTATTGCTAAATAGCTACCCCCCAACATGGACAACCCTGATATTTTTCAGAATCTCTTTGCCCATATGGGACATCTGGATGTAGACCACGTGATATTGGGTGGTGACCTCAATATGCCATTATGCCCTTTCACTGACTCCACTAGCTCACAACCCAGTGGTAAGCCTCGGACTCTTGACATATTCCGACATATTACAGATACTTATGCACTCCGTGACATCAGGCATGCCTGCCACCCATCCACCCCTAGGTTTACTTTATATTCCCCTCCCCATTCCGTCTGAATAAGGCTGGACTACTGGTTCCTCTCGGCTAATGTGCACCTTTGGGTGTCAGAAGTCACTGTACTGCCACGGACATTGTCGGATCACAGTCCAGTCCTCCTCAAGCTGCAAGTCCCATACGGCTGCGGCATGGAGAGCACTTGGCGGTTTCACAGTGCCGCTCTTCATGAACCAGTGTTCCGGAGGGAAGTTCTTGCTGCTATAACTGAATATTTCGAAGTGAATACAGGAACTGTTTTGACACAGGCCACCCTATGGGAGGCTTTCAAATACATTATTCTCAGAGTATCCATTTCCAAACACACGGGAATCCTCCGAGATATCTGTGCCCAATTACAAAGTATTGAGAGAGACCTGCTGGATATAGACTCTACCGCCGTGTTGGCAGTGATTCTTGTTTACACCAACGTTCCGTCTTATTGGCGAAGTTTCGGGACCTCGCTGACAGAGAGTTCGCATATCTGGGGAAACATGACTGGGCCCGCCTCTGCAGACAGTGAGAACATCCGGGTTGCACTCTTGTAAGCCTACTGCGTCCCAACCACCTGCAAAACTATGTCACTGAGCTGTGGGCAGACACCCCCATTGGGTGGGGAGAGAGTACTGGCCGAATTTCAAAAATATTATAAGCATCTCTACACTTCTCGCGTGCCCGATCTCTCCTCTGACATCTCTGCGTACCTTGATGAGGTCGCGATGGTCTGGTTAACAGACAGCCAACGTCAGTTTCTTGCTGAGCCAATCACTGTAGAAAAGATTGTCCAGGCTATGGACTCTCTTGATAGTTCTAAGGCACCTGGACTGGATGGCCTATCTGGGGCCTTCTATAAAGCTTTCAAGCAACAATTAGCTCCCCATCTCCTGGCAGTGTTCGTTGAGTCCCTTGTTACCAGTAATTTACCTCTTTCGCTACGCGAAGCTGTTCTTGTACTATTGCTAAAACCGGGTAAGGATCCCTGCCTATGTTCCTCCTATCGCCCCCTCTCTCTCCTGAACCTTGATAATAAAATCTTGGCCAGGGTCCTCGCCACTAGATTGTCTCATTTAATGGAACAGATTATCTCCCCTGTTCAATACGGATTTGTTCCTCATCAATCTACTTCTCTTACTTTACGCACTATCTTTGCGGTCCTCAACCAGATATCCCCATCTATACCTGCGAATGTAGCTCTCTTAGATGCTGAGAAAACATTAAATCCTCATGAATGGCCCTTCTTGAGAGCAGTTCTGGGCAAGCTGGGTATTCCTCCTACCTTTCTATCCCTTATCATGCTTCTATACTCCATCCGGTGGCTCGTATACAGGTCAATGGCTCGCTAACTGATGTGTTTCCAATCATGAGAGGGACCAGACAGGGCCACCCCTGTCTCCCCTCCTCTTCATTATTGCAATAGACCCATTGGTCTGCTGTATGCAAGCCCATCATTTGCATCGATGCCTTCAACTTACTCATGGCCCACTTTTACTATCTCTGTATGCAGATGATATTCCACTATTCATCTGCCACCCGTCAGACAACCTCTTTCCTCTGATGCAGGAGATTGCCCGATTTCGCAACCTATCTGGACTTCAGATTAACTGGCCCAAACCAGAACTTTTTCCTTCGACAGATGCTGCACAGTTTGCACCTGCAGATTATCCCTTCAAGTGGGCTGCAGATGGCACCAAATATTTAGGCATACGGCTACACAGAGACAAAGGCCAAATACTGCAACTTAACTATAGCCCAGTAATGGCGGACCTTGCCACGCAGATTGACCATTGGATTAAACTACCACTCTCTATGGCTGGACATGTGGCTATCATTAAAATGGTCATACTTTCCCATTTTCTATACCTTTTTAAACATTCCCATTCCACTATCGCAGACCTCCTTCCACTCTCTACGCAGTCTCCTTTTGCGCCTTGTTTGGGCTGGGGGTTGACCACGTGTTTGTTGAGACACACTCACTCTCCCTTATGATCGTGGGGGATTTGGGGTCCCTGACCTCTTTCTTTATTACATTGCTTCCAAGTGTCAGTATACACACATATGGTACCATCCAGACGCCCGCATCCCCTATTTGAGGCCGGAGTGAGATCAACTAGACCGTCTCTTACAGTCCTTGATCCTACTGAGGGCATCCCACTGGATGCCACTGACATTCAAGCCAAATCTATGACCTTTTGGGTGTGGCGCAGGCTTTGCCGGATACTGGGTGGAGGTCTACTTTTCTCCACTTCATGACAATCCTTGGCTTCCACTCACTTATGGGAAACTGGTGCAATGCGCACTTTGCAGTTACAATCTATTCACCATGGCAGATATCTATTTGGACGGTCATGTTATACAACCATTTGTGGACCCCTGCTTGCATGATGCATCCTTCATGGATCTTTTAATTTTTCGGAGACTTCACAACACTACGATCTCTTCTTCCTTAAAATCCTCCGTCCCCAGAGGATTTTTCTCCACTGACGCTTGTGGTGTCTGATGTGGATGGTGACCGCTTGACTTTGAGTTGTACCATCTATGCATTGCCCTGGAAGCTGACACTACCATACGGGTGTGAGGGTTGTGGGCGGAGGAACTGGCAATCCCCCTCACAGACACGATTTGGTCATACTGTGGCTCACAGATTCAACGCATTTCGACTGACCACAGGCATAAATTATTACATTTTAAATTTCTCCAGTGCACCAATCTCTCCCCCTCTGACATAGCCAAATTTGACCCCACTAGATTGGACTGCTGTAATAATGCCATGCCCTGGGAACAGACTTTGCACACTTAACATGGACATGCCTAGTGATATCCACATATTAGGATTCTGTTTTCACTCACGTCTCCGCCATGACAGAGATAATGCTCACCCCCACTCCCCTTCTGGCCCTTTTAGGATTCACCAGGGACATACCGGGCACTCCGCGCCGATTAACTCAATGGCCCTCTTGCTTGCCAAGCGTGAGATCACACTTAATTGGAGCAGTAAGAAAACCCCCACTTTCTCAGCTTTGCTAAAAAGCATGACGGACTGTGATAATGTTAGCGAGGATTACGCCCTTCTCCAGCCCCCGCACCCCACCCTAGAGATATCTGGGTGCCACTGCGCGAAAATCTCCGCACCCTAGAGCATGACTTTACAGATGGAAATGAATTCTCCTCCTCCTCAACTGCAGACTAATCCTCAGACCTTCTCTACCTGCTCACTTTTTATCTACATGCATAGTTTACGCTGATCCACGTTTTCCACTCTTATTTATCATAATGTTTGCTTTCCCCTGCTATTGTACGTCCAATATTTGCTCTGGTGATGTGATTCTAAACAGCCTGTAATTGCTGGAACAGTTTGTTTTACTTGAAAATCATTAAAGATATTAAATGTCAAGTAAGGGTAAAAAGTCCTCCTCCTCAAATTAGGAGATTATGGGTTAGATGTCCATACAACTGGTTGCAAAATAATGGTTGCAATTTGCAACCAGTATTTTTGCAACCAGTGTGGTAATTTGTGAAGCAAGCTATGTACAAATCGGTCATTTTGCAAATTACTGATTTGTAGTGGGTCACAATTCGACCTACCTTATGAATATTAATGAGGTAGGTCGCAATTTATGACCCACTAGAATTCACTGCCATCACAGGGAAGGTAGCCTGCTGGAGTCAGCAAACCACCATGTCTGTGATTTCTTTTAACTAAAGAAATCATTTTTTTTAAAATGCAGCCCATTTTCCTTAAAGGAAAACCAGATGTGTTTAAAAATAAAAAATAAAATCTTTCATTTTTATTTATTTTGGTCCGTGGGTCCACTGCCTGCTCTTAAAAATTATTTTTTAAACATTTTCAAAGGGAAGGGGTCCCAAGGGGTACCCTTCTTATTTGCAAATGGGTTACCTCCAACTTTGAGTATTAGAATTATCATTACTGTACCACTAAATGTACCCAGGGGTCTGGAGAATCCTTATTGTTTTATTTTTCTTCATTCTAGTAACATCACATGATTTTATGTATTCCATAGTGTCATGTTTATTTGCACAATTACTTATATTCAATATCATATGGAAACAATATCTATTTAAAATACTTTCTATTTTTGAACTTTATGCTATATTATTTTGTCGTATTAAATTCATTTTAATGTACCAGCTGATTGTTGTACTCATCGTAGCTCAATTGGATTAATCATCATGATCGGAACCTATATACATCACCATCTAACCAAATTTAACAAACTTATTTCCAATATGCAAAATTCTTATCTGAACAAAGCAAAATCAAAACTGGCACATAAAGAAAATAAATTAATAATTTCCTATATTATGCTACAGATATCTACAGATTAATAAATGAAAGGCTGAGACTGAAATACTGATTCAGAGGGAAAACCTTTCTCTAAGAATTATGAATTCAAATTCAAAATAAGCTTTATTCGATTTAAAACATAAATCATAAAAGCACAATATTGCCAAGTGTGGAAATATCACATTGGTATTACATGATTAAAAAGAATATAGAATCATCAATTAAAAACCAGGTTGATATCCAGCAATATGTCTTGTCGTAACACATATCACAAATTCGTTACGATAGTGCTCTTGAACATTTTATAATGTAAGGCTTGTAACATTAAAAATCAAAAGTTAAAAAGCCGTGTTCATATCCCTTAGTGTTTTTCTAAATTTGACCACACATTTCAAATAAATTACTAGGGAGCTAGTAAACATTTCGTAGTTTAAACATTGCAACGTTAAAAAAGCTGGTTGACATTGTCTCAGGCCCATGGTCTTTAAAATGGGAACGATCCATCTTGTTCTGGGGACTGAATAAAATTTACAGAATAGAAAAGTGTGCAATGTCGACTGATGGGATAGATCATCGCATGGGCACTGTCCTAGGGAATTAGACCAGTCGTTTATGACAGGAAAGCTAGTCAGTCTGTGGAAAGTTCCCAGACGGAAACGAGTTAACAGCATCCTGTCATAGTCCCCGGTTACAAACATGAGATATGGTTGGATTCCAAAACATGCCATTAACAATTGATAAGAATTATGAAATAGGAAACCTTCCTCCGAATGACTAGCTCCTCACAGTTTTCAAGCCATTTTTTAACACATTTTTGTGATCTTTCTGCATATTCTTACAAACAAAGAGCCATTTGCTCACCCCTAATTTTGTAGGCCTCAATGGATTAAATGAAATTTATGGCACAAAGGTATAACCAATTATACCACAAAAACTCCTCGGGTCTTCGCAAACGCGCAATATTCTATGCTGGAAATTGTGAAGGATTAGAAAATAATAATAGTCTCACTATGTCCCCGAACAGGGGAAATCCCTTTCAGTACGAAAACCCTCACCCACCATAGGTGGCATGCTTCATCATATGGGTTTCTCCTCCCAGTGGGAAACCTAGTCCCACTGAGGGCTACAACCCCCTCACTGTGAGGGAGGAGCTCTGGGATGTTTTTTTTGAGTGGTAGTTCACTTCTCTGGATGCTAAAATCCCATATGTGAATCTCAAGTGTGGTGAGGGCGCAGCACAATAGAAATAAATGCGTGAATGTGCAGTGGTGAGATTAAAACTACCTAGTGGGGCAAAAAAACTTTTTATTGGCTTGCTCACACTGATAGGATTAAAAAGCAGTGCAATAAGCAGTATGGATTTAGTACAGCTATATATCAATAAATGGTCGACATGTTTCAGCCTACGTGATCTAAACTAAGTATCAAAGCTTTCTTCAGGACCAGACTAAGGGATTAAAGCTGCTGCTCGTGATATAAGTGACGAAAATTTTTATTTAAAAAGAAGAAGAAAAAATTGTAGTTGCCGCAGATGGACAAATGGCCATTTCAGCATGAGCAATATGTGTTGTACCTGTTGTGATGGATTAGAGTTTAAATATATGGTTTTCTGGTTTTGTCTCATTTACACAGATAGCTCCAGTAATACCAAATCAACAATACAAAGGATTACTGGTTGTGTATCTTCTTTTTTTTCCTTCTTCTTTTTATTGCACTGCTTTTTAATCCTATCAGTGTGAGCAAGCCAATAAAAAGGTTTTTTTGCCCCACTAGGTAGTTTTAATCTCACCACTGCACATTCACGCATTTATTTCTTTTGCGCTGCGCCCTCACCACACTTGAGATTCACATATGGGATTTTAGCATCCAGAGAAGTGAACTACCACTCAAACAAAAACATCCCAGAGCTCCTCCCTCACAGTGAGGGGGTTGTAGCCCTCAGTGGGACTAGGTTTCCCACTGGGAGGAGAAACCCATATGATGAAGCATGCCACCTATGGTGGGTGAGGGTTTTCGTCCTGAAAGGGATTTCCCCCTGTTCGGGGACATAGTGAGACTATTATTATTTTCTAATCCTTCACAATTTCCAGCATAGAATATTGCGCGTTTGCGAAGACCCGAGGAGTTTTTGTGGTATAATTGTATTATATAAGGGGATATTCTCCTTGCAGGTCTATAAACTTTCTCCCTTGGACCCTCCCTCCTTGTTGTTGTGTTAGCACAAAGGTATAACCACCTATAAACAGGAATTCAAACTTTGAAATAAACCCCATGTTCCATTTGATATTACACACGTCTAAAGTTTGGATCAACACAGTTTTTCAAACTCTACTCTCGCCCAGTTGTGTTATTGTCTTTACCAGCTGTGGAATTGTGAAATCTAATGAAGACATTTGTTATCCGTCCTTGACCCAAAATAAATATAAATGTATTATCTTCTTAACAGTAACTTGAAAATAACTGTGTTCTTATATTAATCAATATTGAAAGTATGAAAGTCTTAGAGATCGCTGTACTGTGGCCATTTCTTCTGGAAGTTAGTCACGCATCTGCCCAAATCTCAGGACACCAGTGCTAGAGCCAACCATGAACACGATCAGTTAAAAACAAAAGTCAATTACAAAGCGGACAATTGAATGATTGCCATTTAAAAGGTACACTGTTGCCCCCAAACAAGGGGTCTTGGTGTTGAAAAGATCAAAATTAACTGAAACGCTAGTGGTGATCAGCCTGAACAATTAGTGGGTAGACATTTCAATGGGTGGCTGGTAAAAAAGAGAAAGAGTGACGACCTAGTCCAGCCTTTTTTACACAAGGTACTTTGATCATGTAAGTGGAAGCAGATCATATTTTCTTACTGGGTACATAGCTGCAAATCTGAGTATAGAGAAAAGTGGGTCCTTTGTGTTGAAGAGCACAATGACACATGCAGATTTCTCTGCATACAGATCTTTTGACCACAGACAGAGAGTTAAATGATTTAAGGTGGCCAGAGACATCTTGGGAGACGTCCTAAGAGAAATTGAGCAGTTACATTTTGCATAAGTTTAATTAATTGTGTGTGATATTTAGGAAGACACAAAGGTGATGGGTGGAATGCTTGCAAAACCTCTCAATCACTGAAAATTTAAAAGGCCACATTCCAGTCCACTGTTTTCACCCATTATGCCACTCCAGACAGAGACCAGCTATATTCAAATCAGCTTTAGTCCTGCTCCGATTCGAGCAGTCCATTTTGAACTGCTAAATCAAGACCCTTTTGAACAGGAACACAAGCAACCTCTGATGAGTTTCTAATATTTTGGAAGACCTAAATAGAGTTCCATACCAAATGCAAGACACAATTAGATATGCAAATGTGCAGAACAGTCCATAACAACATTCTCACTTTGATTCGAATGCATCATACACTATTTTTTTCATGACACATTGAACTTTTTTATTGGAAAGTAGGATCTGCTTTCATGGTCACCCCACTTTTTGCTTGGTGTCAGGATGTTTTTGACTAGTCTGACTGGGATCCTGTTAATCAGGACCCCAGCCACTGTGTTTTCTCCCTAAATTGACCATGGTAATTACTTATGCACCTCCACAACAGGTTACTGGTGTACCCTTGTAAGTCCCTAGTATATGGTAGTAAGGTACCAAGGGCACAGGTGCACCAGGGGTCTCCCATGGGCTGCCCCATGTATTGTGTCACCATGGGAGTCCTCTTAAACTGTGACTACAGGCCTGCCATTCCAGCCTATATGAGTTAGTGCTTGCACCTCTCACAACAGATATATGTTTTCTTATAACTGAGGTCACTGCACTTAAAAACTATAAGTCACCCCTATGGCAGGCTCTTCAGTCCTGAGGACAGCGTGCTTGGTTATAAGTGTAAGGGTGCCCCTGCATGAGCAGGAAACCCTTACAAACCCTGAAGTCAATTCTCAAGGCTTTGTAAGTGTGGAGACCACTGTATTTTGTGCCTACTTACCTAATTGTAATTGAAGTATTGTTGTGTTTTTGTGTTAATGTCTCCGAGTAGGAAATATACCAATGTGTTAGTGAGTGTTGTGTAATAAATAGCCATATCTTTACATGTACACTGTGTGGTTCTTTTTCGTTAAACCTACACTACGTGATTAAACTGGTAAAAAAGCTGCTTAACACTCCTTCAAGATAAGCCTGAAGGCTGCTTTCCACAAGTACCACTTTGAGAGCTTTCTATGGTTATCAAAGTTCACTAAAATCACCATAAGGGTTGCCTGGATTAGTGCAAGGTGCATTACTTAAATAAGTGTGCACCATATACTAAGCCAGCCTCCTACATTTTTCATCACAGCATTTTGTTTCCCGCTCTTGTACTAGTTCGCACCCAGCTCCCCCTTCAAATGCACCTGTGTTATTTTGATCTCTCCCAATAGTTCCTTTCTGATGATATCCTGCTTAACCTCTCCACATCAGCATACCATTTCTCTACCGCTACAAGCCAGCTCCTTAATTCCTATGGCCATCTCTTCCTCATCTACTCTGAGTCCATTTCTTGAGCGATTACTCACTTTGTGGTTGATGCCTTACCCATAGTCTTTAGAGGGCTATAGTTGTGAGAACAGTTGATGAATTCAGGGGCGTATTTATGACATTGTCACGCAGTGCAGCGCAGCAACTCACCTTGCTGCACTGAACTGCGTGTCAGAGAATGGTCAGGAATGCTCTGAATTTAAACAAATAAGGAGCATTCCTGCCTTTTCCCTTGCGCTGGTGCAATTTTGGCTGCCCAGCGCCAACACAGGCACCCTTGCACCATAGTGCAAGGGTGCCCATGTTACATGCAGGATTGTTTTTGTGCAGGAAGGGGCACCTTCCTGCACAGAAATAATACTGGAAGGCATATTCTTTTATCTCGGTATGCTGCAGAATGCAGCACACATAGAAAGAGGAAGTAACGAAGAGAAATAAAGATATTTCACCTTGTTATGCCTTATCCCGTGAAAGCGTTTCTTTTGGTGCATTCCCAGGTTTTCCAGTTCTGGTAAATCTGGGAATGCGTAAAACCATGGGAGTTACGTGGGAACGCCCATGAAACGCCTCCCTAGTGCAGAGTAAGACAACACAGTGATTTGTGCTGCGTTGGTTTACTCGAGATTTATGAAACGTGGAGGTTGGAAACAGCCTTTATATCATAATATTCACCAACTTACAAAATGTCCACGCCTAACTAACAATTATATTCTTCTGTTTACTGTATAACCTTTTGAAAACTTTAAAATACTGATGCAAGAACTCTTTTCTGTAACCCTCAACAACATTTCTGCTTCACAAAAGTATTTATATTACGGCCTCCACCAGAATGTATAACCATTATAAATAATGTCAAATAAGCATACTGGACAGAAGTGACTGTTCCATATTTGTCTTTGAGTGAAACCACCACGTCATCCTTACCATGTCCTTTATCTTAAGCTCCATCAGCTATTCGATTATATTCTCTGTGTATGCTATTATAGTATAATTGCAGTTGATTACTGTCTACTTTGTATGATTATTTTTCTTAATAGGCCGAGACCTGCCGAGTTGTTGCCACACCCTCATGGTGTCATCAATTTCTTGGTCATGGGATTGTTATGTTTTTTGTTTTCGTTCTCTGGGATTTGCTGGATGTTATATTATCTGGTGTGGGTGGGGGGCTGGGGTTCTAATTTTTTGTTTTTGTTCAAGTTTAATTGCCAATTTATGTTTGCTCACTACTACACATCACAAGACCTACACACCATGACCTATAATGTATCCCTTCTCATTCCCCTTGTTCCTCAGCTATGCCATTCTCTGACATAAACAAGACACTTGACCTCTCCCTTCTCACTTGGAATATAAGTGGAATCAAAAATCCGTGTAAGGGGAAACAGGTATTGTTCTACCGGAATAGGCATGGTGTCAAGATTACCTTCCTCCAGGAGACACACCTTCCCCCTAGCACTGACTTCCCGTACGCTAAATCATGGGGAACGCATCACTATTTCTCCTGTTAAAGTATGTATTCCAGTGGCACTTGCAATCTCATACACAAAAGTGTCCCATTTATCCTCCAAACTAACCATTCGGACCCAAATCGTCGATATGTCCTCCTCCAGGGTATACTTGCAGACAAACGCATCTTATTGCTAAATAGCTACCCCCCAACATGGACAACCCTGATATTTTTCAGAATCTCTTTGCCCATATGGGACATCTGGATGTAGACCACGTGATATTGGGTGGTGACCTCAATATGCCATTATGCCCTTTCACTGACTCCACTAGCTCACAACCCAGTGGTAAGCCTCGGACTCTTGACATATTCCGACATATTACAGATACTTATGCACTCCGTGACATCAGGCATGCCTGCCACCCATCCACCCCTAGGTTTACTTTATATTCCCCTCCCCATTCGGTCTGAATAAGGCTGGACTACTGGTTCCTCTCGGCTAATGTGCACCTTTGGGTGTCAGAAGTCACTGTACTGCCACGGACATTGTCGGATCACAGTCCAGTCCTCCTCAAGCTGCAAGTCCCATACGGCTGCGGCATGGAGAGCACTTGGCGGTTTCACAGTGCCGCTCTTCATGAACCAGTGTTCCGGAGGGAAGTTCTTGCTGCTATAACTGAATATTTCGAAGTGAATACAGGAACTGTTTTGACACAGGCCACCCTATGGGAGGCTTTCAAATACATTATTCTCAGAGTATCCATTTCCAAACACACGGGAATCCTCCGAGATATCTGTGCCCAATTACAAAGTATTGAGAGAGACCTGCTGGATATAGACTCTACCGCCGTGTTGGCAGTGATTCTTGTTTACACCAACGTTCCGTCTTATTGGCGAAGTTTCGGGACCTCGCTGACAGAGAGTTCGCATATCTGGGGAAACATGACTGGGCCCGCCTCTGCAGACAGTGAGAACATCCGGGTTGCACTCTTGTAAGCCTACTGCGTCCCAACCACCTGCAAAACTATGTCACTGAGCTGTGGGCAGACACCCCCATTGGGTGGGGAGAGAGTACTGGCCGAATTTCAAAAATATTATAAGCATCTCTACACTTCTCGCGTGCCCGATCTCTCCTCTGACATCTCTGCGTACCTTGATGAGGTCGCGATGGTCTGGTTAACAGACAGCCAACGTCAGTTTCTTGCTGAGCCAATCACTGTAGAAAAGATTGTCCAGGCTATGGACTCTCTTGATAGTTCTAAGGCACCTGGACTGGATGGCCTATCTGGGGCCTTCTATAAAGCTTTCAAGCAACAATTAGCTCCCCATCTCCTGGCAGTGTTCGTTGAGTCCCTTGTTACCAGTAATTTACCTCTTTCGCTACGCGAAGCTGTTCTTGTACTATTGCTAAAACCGGGTAAGGATCACTGCCTATGTTCCTCCTATCGCCCCCTCTCTCTCCTGAACCTTGATAATAAAATCTTGGCCAGGGTCCTCGCCACTAGATTGTCTCATTTAATGGAACAGATTATCTCCCCTGTTCAATACGGATTTGTTCCTCATCAATCTACTTCTCTTACTTTACGCACTATCTTTGCGGTCCTCAACCAGATATCCCCATCTATACCTGCGAATGTAGCTCTCTTAGATGCTGAGAAAACATTAAATCCTCATGAATGGCCCTTCTTGAGAGCAGTTCTGGGCAAGCTGGGTATTCCTCCTACCTTTCTATCCCTTATCATGCTTCTATACTCCATCCGGTGGCTCGTATACAGGTCAATGGCTCGCTAACTGATGTGTTTCCAATCATGAGAGGGACCAGACAGGGCCACCCCTGTCTCCCCTCCTCTTCATTATTGCAATAGACCCATTGGTCTGCTGTATGCAAGCCCATCATTTGCATCGATGCCTTCAACTTACTCATGGCCCACTTTTACTATCTCTGTATGCAGATGATATTCCACTATTCATCTGCCACCCGTCAGACAACCTCTTTCCTCTGATGCAGGAGATTGCCCGATTTCGCAACCTATCTGGACTTCAGATTAACTGGCCCAAACCAGAACTTTTTCCTTCGACAGATGCTGCACAGTTTGCACCTGCAGATTATCCCTTCAAGTGGGCTGCAGATGGCACCAAATATTTAGGCATACGGCTACACAGAGACAAAGGCCAAATACTGCAACTTAACTATAGCCCAGTAATGGCGGACCTTGCCACGCAGATTGACCATTGGATTAAACTACCACTCTCTATGGCTGGACATGTGGCTATCATTAAAATGGTCATACTTTCCCATTTTCTATACCTTTTTAAACATTCCCATTCCACTATCGCAGACCTCCTTCCACTCTCTACGCAGTCTCCTTTTGCGCCTTGTTTGGGCTGGGGGTTGACCACGTGTTTGTTGAGACACACTCACTCTCCCTTATGATCGTGGGGGATTTGGGGTCCCTGACCTCTTTCTTTATTACATTGCTTCCAAGTGTCAGTATACACACATATGGTACCATCCAGACGCCCGCATCCCCTATTTGAGGCCGGAGTGAGATCAACTAGACCGTCTCTTACAGTCCTTGATCCTACTGAGGGCATCCCACTGGATGCCACTGACATTCAAGCCAAATCTATGACCTTTTGGGTGTGGCGCAGGCTTTGCCGGATACTGGGTGGAGGTCTACTTTTCTCCACTTCATGACAATCCTTGGCTTCCACTCACTTATGGGAAACTGGTGCAATGCGCACTTTGCAGTTACAATCTATTCACCATGGCAGATATCTATTTGGACGGTCATGTTATACAACCATTTGTGGACCCCTGCTTGCATGATGCATCCTTCATGGATCTTTTAATTTTTCGGAGACTTCACAACACTACGATCTCTTCTTCCTTAAAATCCTCCGTCCCCAGAGGATTTTTCTCCACTGACGCTTGTGGTGTCTGATGTGGATGGTGACCGCTTGACTTTGAGTTGTACCATCTATGCATTGCCCTGGAAGCTGACACTACCATACGGGTGTTAGGGTTGTGGGCGGAGGAACTGGCAATCCCCCTCACAGACACGATTTGGTCATACTGTGGCTCACAGATTCAACGCATTTCGACTGACCACAGGCATAAATTATTACATTTTAAATTTCTCCAGTGCACCAATCTCTCCCCCTCTGACATAGCCAAATTTGACCCCACTATATTGGACTGCTGTAATAATGCCATGCCCTGGGAACAGACTTTGCACACTTAACATGGACATGCCTAGTGATATCCACATATTAGGATTCTGTTTTCACTCACGTCTCCGCCATGACAGAGATAATGCTCACCCCCACTCCCCTTCTGGCCCTTTTAGGATTCACCAGGGACATACCGGGCACTCCGCGCCGATTAACTCAATGGCCCTCTTGCTTGCCAAGCGTGAGATCACACTTAATTGGAGCAGTAAGAAAACCCCCACTTTCTCAGCTTTGCTAAAAAGCATGACGGACTGTGATAATGTTAGCGAGGATTACGCCCTTCTCCAGCCCCCGCACCCCTCCCTAGAGATATCTGGGTGCCACTGCGCGAAAATCTCCGCACCCTAGAGCATGACTTTACAGATGGAAATGAATTCTCCTCCTCCTCAACTGCAGACTAATCCTCAGACCTTCTCTACCTGCTCACTTTTTATCTACATGCATAGTTTACGCTGATCCACGTTTTCCACTCTTATTTATCATAATGTTTGCTTTCCCCTGCTATTGTACGTCCAATATTTGCTCTGGTGATGTGATTCTAAACAGCCTGTAATTGCTGGAACAGTTTGTTTTACTTGAAAATCATTAAAGATATTAAATGTCAAGTAAGGGTAAAAAGTCCTCCTCCTCAAATTAGGAGATTATGGGTTAGATGTCCATACAACTGGTTGCAAAATAATGGTTGCAATTTGCAACCAGTATTTTTGCAACCAGTGTGGTAATTTGTGAAGCAAGCTATGTACAAATCGGTCATTTTGCAAATTACTGATTTGTAGTGGGTCACAATTCGACCTACCTTATGAATATTAATGAGGTAGGTCGCAATTTATGACCCACTAGAATTCACTGCCATCACAGGGAAGGTAGCCTGCTGGAGTCAGCAAACCACCATGTCTGTGATTTCTTTTAACTAAAGAAATCATTTTTTTTTAAATGCAGCCCATTTTCCTTAAAGGAAAACCAGATGTGTTTAAAAATAAAAAATAAAATCTTTCATTTTTATTTATTTTGGTCCGTGGGTCCACTGCCTGCTCTTAAAAATTATTTTTTAAACATTTTCAAAGGGGAAGGGGTCCCAATGGGTACCCTTCTTATTTGCAAATGGGTTACCTCCAACTTTGAGTATTAGAATTATCATTACTGTACCACTAAATGTACCCAGGGGTCTGGAGAATCCTTATTGTTTTATTTTTCTTCATTCTAGTAACATCACATGATTTTATGTATTCCATAGTGTCATGTTTATTTGCACAATTACTTATATTCAATATCATATGGAAACAATATCTATTTAAAATACTTTCTATTTTTGAACTTTATGCTATATTATTTTGTCGTATTAAATTCATTTTAATGTACCAGCTGATTGTTGTACTCCTCGTAGCTCAATTGGATTAATCATCATGATCGGAACCTATATACATCACCATCTAACCAAATTTAACAAACTTATTTCCAATATGCAAAATTCTTATCTGAACAAAGCAAAATCAAAACTGGCACATAAAGAAAATAAATTAATAATTTCCTATATTATGCTACAGATATCTACAGATTAATAAATGAAAGGCTGAGACTGAAATACTGATTCAGAGGGAAAACCTTTCTCTAAGAATTATGAATTCAAATTCAAAATAAGCTTTATTCGATTTAAAACATAAATCATAAAAGCACAATATTGCCAAGTGTGGAAATATCACATTGGTATTACATGATTAAAAAGAATATAGAATCATCAATTAAAAACCAGGTTGATATCCAGCAATATGTCTTGTCGTAACACATATCACAAATTCGTTACGATAGTGCTCTTGAACATTTTATAATGTAAGGCTTGTAACATTAAAAATCAAAAGTTAAAAAGCAAGCCAATAAAAAGGTTTTTTTGCCCCACTAGGTAGTTTTAATCTCACCACTGCACATTCACGCATTTATTTCTTTTGCGCTGCGCCCTCACCACACTTGAGATTCACATATGGGATTTTAGCATCCAGAGAAGTGAACTACCACTCAAACAAAAACATCCCAGAGCTCCTCCCTCACAGTGAGGGGGTTGTAGCCCTCAGTGGGACTAGGTTTCCCACTGGGAGGAGAAACCCATATGATGAAGCATGCCACCTATGGTGGGTGAGGGTTTTCGTCCTGAAAGGGATTTCCCCCTGTTGGGGGACATAGTGAGACTATTATTATTTTCTAATCCTTCACAATTTCCAGCATAGAATATTGCGCGTTTGCGAAGACCCGAGGAGTTTTTGTGGTATAATTGTATTATATAAGGGGATATTCTCCTTGCAGGTCTATAAACTTTCTCCCTTGGACCCTCCCTCCTTGTTGTTGTGTTAGCACAAAGGTATAACCACCTATAAACAGGAATTCAAACTTTGAAATAAACCCCATGTTCCATTTGATATTACACACGTCTAAAGTTTGGATCAACACAGTTTTTCAAACTCTTCTCTCGCCCAGTTGTGTTATTGTCTTTACCAGCTGTGGAATTGCGAAATCTAATGAAGACATTTGTTATCCGTCCTTGACCCAAAATAAATATGTGTATTATCTTCTTAACAGTAACTTGAAAATAACTGTGTTCTTATATTAATCAATATTGAAAGTATGAAAGTCTTAAAGATCGCTGTACTGTGGCCATTTCTTCTGGAAGTTAGTCACGCATCTGCCCAAATCTCAGGACACCAGTGCTAGAGCCAGCCATGAACACGATCAGTTAAAAACAAAAGTCAATTACAAAGCGGACAATTGAATGATTGCCATTTAAAAGGTACACTGTTGCCCCCAAACAAGGGGTCTTGGTGTTGAAAAGATCAAAATTAACTGAAACGCTAGTGGTGATCAGCCTGAACAATTAGTGGGTAGACATTTCAATGGGTGGCTGGTAAAAAAGAGAAAGAGTGCCGACCTAGTCCAGCCTTTTTTACACAAGGTACTTTGATCATGTAAGTGGAAGCAGATCAGATTTTCTTACTGGGTACATAGCTGCAAATCTGAGTATAGAGAAAAGTGGGTCCTTTGTGTTGAAGAGCACAATGACACATGCAGATTTCTCTGCATACAGATCTTTTGACCACAGACAGAGAGTTAAATGATTTAAGGTGGCCAGAGACATCTTGGGAGACGTCCTAAGAGAAATTGCGCAGTTACATTTTGCATAAGTTTAATTAATTGTGTGTGATATTTAGGAAGACACAAAGGTGATGGGTGGAATGCTTGCAAAACCTCTCAATCACTGAAAATTTAAAAGGCCACATTCCAGTCCACTGTTTTCACCCATTATGCCACTCCAGACAGAGACCAGCTATATTCAAATCAGCTTTAGTCCTGCTCCGATTCGAGCAGTCCATTTTGAACTGCTAAATCAAGACCCTTTTGAACAGGAACACAAGCAACCTCTGATGAGTTTCTAATATTTTGGAAGACCTAAATAGAGTTCCATACCAAATGCAAGACACAATTAGATATGCAAATGTGCAGAACAGTCCATAACAACATTCTCACTTTGATTCGAATGCATCATACACTATTTGTTTTCATGACACATTGAACTTTTTTATTGGAAAGTAGGATCTGCTTTCATGGTTACCCCACTTTTTGCTTGGTGTCAGGATGTTTTTGACTAGTCTGACTGGGATCCTGTTAATCAGGACCCCAGCCACTGTATTTTCTCCCTAAATTGACCATGGCAATTACTTATGCACCTCCACAACAGGTTACTGGTGTACCCTTGTAAGTCCCGAGTATATGGTAGTAAGGTACCAAGGGCACAGGTGCACCAGGGGTCTCCCATGGGCTGCCCCATGTATTGTGTCACCATGGGAGTCCACTTAAACTGTGACTACAGGCCTGCCATTCCAGCCTGTATGAGTTGGTGCTTGCACCTCTTACGACAGATATATGTTTTCTTATAACTGAGGTCACTGCACTTAAAACCTATAAGTCACCCCTATGGCAGGCTCTTCAGTCCTGAGGACAGCGTGCTTGGTTATAAGTGTGAGGGTGCCCCTGCATGAGCAGGACACCCTTACAAACCCCAGAGTCAATTCTCAAGGCTTTGTAAGTGTGGAAACAACTGTATTTTGTGCTTACTTACCTGATTGTAATTGAAGTATTGTTGTGTTTTTGTGTTAATATCTCGGAGTAGGAGATATACCAATGTGTTAGTGAGTGTTGTGTAATAAATAGCCATATCTTTACATGTACACTGTGTGGTTCTTTTTCGTTAAACCTACACTACATGATTAAACTGGTAAAAAAGCTGCTTAACACTCCTTCAAGAAAAGCCTGAAGGCTGCTCTCCACAGGTACCACTTTGAGAGCTTTCTATGGTTATCAAAGATCACTAAAATCAACATAAGGGTTGCCTGGATTAGTGCAAGGTGCATTACTTAAATAAGTGTGCACCTTATTCTAAGCCAACCTCCTACATTTTTCATCACAGCTTTCACGGTTGAACTGCTTGAAGGAATCCATAAATAAGAACTTATCAGTATCCATTTCACAGCGAGTAATTGCATTTTTATAAATGTACACTGTTTAGATCCAAGAATTGCACTTGTCTTCCTTCATATATGATCTACTTTACCTTGCATTCATTTTAGATAGGTCATTTAGAATTAAATGCTGGAATCTACAAGTCATACTAGCGCATACCATTGTATAGTCAATCTATAATTTTCTAACAGTCCGTTTATGTGTGTCATATAGAATACTTGGGTGCAAATATAATGCATTACTATAAAAAAGATCATATTTCAAATGGATCAGATGAGTTAATGGCTAGTACTATTCTAGTCATAGATAAATTACTGAGTTTTAACCAATCTTCTCATTAAGTCCATCTGCTTCAGGGCACAAATCATAAATACTTGTTCGTTCACCCAGGGAGTTGGTGAGCTATTACCATCACTAATGTTCAATACAAAATGGCCAATGTTTGATCAAATGAAGTCACTCTCTGTATAACTCCTTATCATGAACTTTTTCAGTATGGGTGCATGAATTTGATGTCTCCAGATTGCCAAACAATGCACCCTCTATCAGCCTCCACATCTCAAAGGTACTGCATTTCACAGGTCACACACCTCAGTAACAATAGACAGGGAAGGAGCTAGTAGTGTTTCAAGTGGGAACTAGTTATTAAGCATAGGGATAAAACAATGTTCCAAGAGTAATCATCTATTCATATTAATTAGTTATTTACCAATAATCTTCAAGACAAAGTGCAATCGTGGCAAATAATGTAAATGATAACACAAGATGTGAATAACCACACATGACCAGTTCATGGGGTGGTAACATTTATGTTAATCAAAAGACATTCAATAAAACGTCTGACAATTACAATATTCCATTTACAGATATATATTGTACTTTTATTAGTATGGTGTTATAATCTGGCGGAAAATAGAATACCAACATTTCGACCCCTACTGTTTGCTTCATGACTGGTCTTCAACAGGATGAGATGCACAAGGTACTTCTAATGGTCGCCATTCTATAAGGGGAGAAGAGCAGAAAAACACAAGCCATTTCCTACAATGGAAAATTTCAATTATAGAGTACCCAGTGGATGACATGCGTACCAATCAACATGGATGTGGCAAACAAACAGTTTTAAACAAATGCAGGAGGTATACAATACCCAGAAAGTATGATTCTTGAAAGCATTGTTGAAAATAATGGTTCATGCCATTCCTTTTGTCCTTACAGGTAACACACTAGCTTTTTAAATACTTGTTTTAATCTTCACAGACCATGCCATCCAACAGGCAAACTTGCAAATTCCTGTTCAATATGAAAAATCACTCATTAAAGTGATACTATGAATTGTTTGGGGACAAAGAGGTGACTGCACAGAGGAATATCAGTTTCCAATTGATAAATCAGGGGACTGCAAACATAATTTCCAAAATTGGAATACTCAAGTTCTTAGAGTTCCCCAAATATGCAAAGGATCTACGTGACCCCTATTCCAACACCTCTATGTGAATGCCCTTCCTGTAATCTAAGCTCAAGTAACACCAGTATGTAGTGCCGGAATCAGTTATGCACAAAAGTTTGTTTGTGATTCACACTTTACGCATGCATCTATTACATCTTTTTAACACTGAAAATCACTCTTAAGCGGGGTTAAAGCTGTGTGTTTCACCCTATGTTTTTTGTTTTCTGACTGTTCGTCAAGGCTTCCTATGCCATCTAGCAGTGCCACCTTAGAATAGATTTCTTTTTATTATTATTAGTAGTTGTAGTAGTAGTAGTAGCAGCACTAGCAGCAGCAGTAATACTAGTAGTAGTAATATTTGGGGATTTGTAAACAACGCGCACACACCTAAAAATAAACATTTACACTCTCTAAGTTATCTCACGGTGCAAAAAGCGACTCTACAAACTCTTACTATATTTTTTTAAGTGGAATTTTTGACATTATCTTCTTAAATTCTGCTTTGTCGTTCTTTTGCTCAAATGCAAATAATTTATTATCAGAGCCGTGCAAAACTCTCCGCATTGTCGTTGTGACTCTTTCTTCCACTGTGAAAGGTGTGTTGAAAACTTAGATTCTGTGATGATACAGTTTGCAGGAATGCAATAAGGTGTCTGGATGTGTGAATGTTCTTGGTACCCTATTAGGTGTTGGCAGTTAGAGGTCAGCTGATGTGGTGAAAGGTGACTAGTACCTGATGAGTTAATTATACACTAACTTATAATGTTACAAAGATCTAAGAGTAAAGAAACGTATTTTGTACAGCTGTCTGGAAATCACTTTCTTACATGTTCAAGGAGAGTGGGATACAACCCAGGTGTGCAAAGTATAGTGGGTTAACTATGAGGAGGAACCTGCTGGGTGCAATAGGCACCCTGTTGGAGATGACAACCTGCTTGCTCGTGGTGGGATGAGCTGGCTGGTGACAGGGTGTAAGAACAAGTCTGCCATCAGGAACAAGGAGCTGGCCTGGGTCTGCATGGGTACTAATAAGGGACAGAAAGGCTGCCTAGCGGTGGCAAAGAGCTTGCTGGATTAATTATTTATATCCGTTAAAGAGGATGGTTGTGACCCTTCAAAAAGAATAGGTTTATGCTGATGTAGGTGAGGAAAAAGCTGTATGTTACGTTTGTGTTCTGAGACACTCCTTTTACTTCATATTTCAGCTGTATCTAAGTTTGGGAGATGTGCCCTGCACTGAAAGACTTCCTAAAAACACAGTGGCGACCTGTGTACCCAAGGTACATTCGGACATGAAGAATTTAGTTACTGACTATTCTTGTGTTTGAGAGGGTGATGTTTCAATGACTTAGCTGCCGTTCTCTCTCATGAGATGGGGTCGTGTTGGAGGCTGAGCAATGCTTGAGGCTTGCAACCTGAGACTGCTTAACGTATTTGAGTTGCTGTGTAACTACTCACTGGATTTCCAGAATGCAGATGTTTAGTTTGCACTGCCATGTGAGTGGAGAACCTCCAGCGTTCTTGGAATTCACAAACATGATGGAGATGACAAGTTCTACAGACCTGGTCTTCTGAAGGTTCTGCAAGGGTTGTCAGTGTGAGTGCCACATTCAGGCTGACATGGACCGTGAGATGGTGCATTTGTTTTCAATTGTTACTATTGTTACTTATATGTGCTTGGGAATTTCTTAATGAAGTTGTTAAATTAACCCTTTCTAAGTCAAATTAGCAAGGTGGTATTGACAGCGCTTGCAGATGGTTAGTTCTATTCGAAGTGTGCTTGGCTCTGCTACTTTGCAATTCTTGGGAAAAAAAGGAGCATTAGATCCCTTCCTTGTGAAATACATGCAGACTGTTTTGGGAAGCCCAGCTCACCGAAGGCACAGCATTGCCGAAGCAGGCACAGAATATTATCCCCAAGCATGTTTGGGCATTGTTTAATCTGCCGTCTGGCCAGAGTGATCCATTGGGAGATAGTAAGCTCCAAAAGCAGCCAGAACAAGGCCTGACCTGCAGCCCCATAAGGCTGGACAGAGGCATAACGGTTTTATCCACCTCTATTTAGTGCTCAGACTGGCAATAAATGTCTACGGTCCGTCTGGGCACTCCCCACACCATATTTAACTAAGTATTCTGCTTTAATCGAGTTTTTAAAGCAAACATCTGCATACGGCACTGGGGTCCATGCTGTGACTCAAAATGCTTAACTAGTTATTGATATTTCTGCCAAAAAATGTTTTATATAGTTTGTTGAGCAATTTGGTGCGTGCTCACCATAGGAGGGTTGGATCAGGGGACCAAAGGAGGGTTGGATCAGTGTCTAACTGCTCCCCTCAACTTGTACATTTCATGTCTTTGTAGGGTTTTTGTTGTAGCTGGTATTGACCATCATGAACTTTACCTAAACCTTAGTTAAGGTTTTAGCTACTGAATTTTATAGTTTTTATCGTGTTTCAAAACACAGTTCCATAATGACTGAGCAGCTAGGCCTTAATCAGGATTGAAGTTCCCCATTAAGAATGAGGCTAAATGTTCCTTGCATTAATATGGATTGTTGGCTGTTAGAAATGGGGGTCTCTAGTTGGCAGAGGTAGGTACCTTTGTCCAAATAGGGGCCCTTGCTTCTAGTCAGGGTAAGGGGGATACACTTCTAAAATAACCCCTGCTCACCCCCTTGGTAGCTTGGCACGAGCAGACAGGCTTATCTCAGAGGCAGTGTGTAAAGCATTTGTGAACACATACAGTAACACAGTGAAAGCACTACAAATGGACACCACACCAGTTTAGAAAAATAAGTAATCTTTATCTAAACCAACACAAGACCAAACGACAAAAATCCACAATACAGTATGAAAACTAAGGCTCTTAAATGGTAGAAATAGTTCAGTTCAATGCGAGTTGTAAATGCGACACTTTTCTCACAAAGTACCTTTGATGCGTCACGCAAAACAAACAAAAGGGTCGCAGGGAAGGTGATGTGTCAGTTCCTTGCTTCGGGGGAGGCGATGCGTCTGTTCCTTACTGCAGCGCAGGCGAGGTGATGTGTCTGTTCCTTACCAGAGAGGAGGGGATGCGTCTGTTTCTTACTGCGTTCTGGTTACGATGCGACAAGATGGCGCCTCGACGCGTGGCGACGATCCGGTGCGATGCGACAAAATGGCGGCTCGATGCAATGCGATGGTCCGGTGCGATGTGTGATCTTTTGCAGCCGCACGGCAGGTGCTGCGACGGTCTTCTCGGCGATGTGTCGGGACCCGGTGTGGATGCGGCGCGCTTCTCCCTGGTTGCTCGGCGAGGCGTCGGAACCAAGTGCGGATGCGGCACGTTTCTTCCCCGTGGCTCGGCGATGCGACGGGAATCGGTGCGGATGTGACACGCTTCTTCCTCGTTGCATAGATCTTCTAGCTCCCAGCGACAAACAGTCTCTAGAGGTCCTAAACAGCAGCAGGCACCTCTTTGCAGGTTAGAATTCCCAGCAAGGAAATTCAGGGGAGCTGGTGGTGAAGTCTTTGTGTCCCTGAGACTTCAGAACAGGAGGCAAGCTCAGTTTCAAGCCCTTGGAGATCTTTTCTTCAAGCAGGTGACAAAGCAAACAGCAAAGTCCTTTTCTCCTTTCCTTGGCAGCAAGCAGCCACTGCAGGCCAACCCCAGACAGCAAACAGCACAGGGGCAGTATTCCTCCTCAGCTTATCCAGCTCTTCTCCTTGGCAAAGGTTTCCTCTTGATTTCCCAGAAGTGATCTAAAGTTCTGGGGTCTGGGTCCCCCTTTTCATACACACAAATTCTTTGTTCTCTGAAGGCAGAGAGTGTCTGTACTCAGCCAAAACCAGTTCTGTCCTCACTGGTGCAGCTTCCTGGCAAGAGGTGGAGACAGCATTGTTGAAAGCAGACCTGGCCCAGGCAGGTGAAAGGAAATCTCCTCCCCCTACTGTAAATTCAACCCAGGTCCCATTCAGCCCAACCCTGACTCATCAGACTGCCGGACCCACTGCCCTCTCCCAGCTCCTGTCACTCACAAGCCAGACATGCAATACACAAACCTAGCAGAGGCACACTGGATGGTTAGGCAAGAAAATACCCACTTTCTAAAAGTGGTATTTTCAAACACAGAATGTAAAAATCACCCACACTAAAAGATGCACTTTAACATTCTGAGTTCCAGCATACTAAACTTTATTTTCCCATCTTGTTCCTAGGGCCAGTTATGTTTATAAGATGTCATAAACTAACTGCCCATTCTGGCCTATGGGAACAGATAGCCTTGCACTAGTGAAAAACGAAATTGGCAGGGTTTCACTATCAGGACATGCCACACACATCAGGGCATGTCCTACCTTTTACATACAATGCACCCTGCCCACAGGAGTACCTTGGGCCTACCTTAGGGGTGACTAACATGTAGAAAGGGGAAGGTTTAGGGACTGGCAAGTGTGTGCACTTGCCAAGTCGACATGGCAGTCCCAGACTGCACACAGGCTCTGCAGTGGCAGGCCTGAGCCACATTTTACAAGCTGCTTCTGTGGGTGGCACAATCAGTGCTGCAAGCCCACCAGCAGCATTTGATTTACAGGCCCTGGGCACACATGGTGCACTGTACTAGGTTCTGACAAGTAAATCAAATCAGCCAATCATGGAATCACTAATCCATTACATCAATTTACAAAGGGAGCACTTGCACTTTGGCACTGAACAGCAGTGGCAAAGTGCCAAAAGCATCTAGACCAGCAAAAACAGAAGAGGCAACAGCAAAAAAATGGAAGGGAGACCCACGCCAATGGTGCCAAGACTAACATTGGCCATTAATGCCCCCCCACTCCAAATGCCAATGTGCCCATAAACTAAGGGCATAATTTAGATCTAAGCGGACGGGTTACTCCGTCTAACCCCGGGCGGAGACCTTCGCTGCGCCCGCAGAGTGTGCGGAGATTTGCGTACTCCGTTTCCGCAGAGAAGGCAAATCTCCGCACACTCCACAGCAGAGCAAGAAATGCGCATGCGCGGGCATGCGCGCATGACTAGTTTTCTCAAGGATTACCGAGACGGGGAGGAAGAGGAGGAGGGCAGCCCGGGGACGCCACAGTACAGAGGTAAGTGGTTTTAAATTTATTTTTAATTAATGTTGAATTACTTGTTAATAGGGGGGTGGAGGCGGGTGGCATAGCGGAGTTCCACGGAGTTTGTTCACATCTCCGTGGACCTCCGCGTAGCTCCGCTATGCCCACTATGCCCAGGGTTAACTCCGTCACAACGGTAACGGATATCCCTTCCGCTGAAATATAAATCCCATAGGACATAATGGGATTTATATTTCGGCGGACGGTATAACCGTCACAGTTGGGACGGAGTAATCCTTCCGCCAAGATCTAAATCAGGCCCTAAGGAATATAGATGGCCACCGTCATTAATACGCATTAAGGGTTCCAGGCTATAAGGACCTTCAGTTGCTCCCAGCATGAATGAGAATTAATATCTCAAGATCATAATGAACATGAACCTTCCCAGTAATAAACACCAATGTCCCTAGGCAATGTAAGCAAGGACTAATGAGAAGTTATGCAGCCTATCAGTAAGAAGCATCCAGGCAGTAATAAAGCTAAATAACTAATCCAATGAGCATTAGTGTAGGCAGTAATAAGCATGATTAGAACAATACAATAGCTACCATGTTGGACACAACTATTGTGGTGGCTCCATCTTTATTGAACATCAATTGCCCCAACAAGTATTCAGGTTCAAAGTACCTGGGCATTTGGGAGCATCAATGGGACCAGGTGTTAACCCCTTCGGTGCTCATGATGAGCTGGACTCATCATGGGCTCATGACGAGTCCAGCTCGTCATGGCACCCACCCACGGGGAAAGCGCTGGCGCTCCCCCCGTGGGACGCCGATCTGGGTATTTTTACCGGGGAAGGCAGGGGAAGCCCTTCCCCTGCCTCCCCCCGTACACGTCATCAATGACGTCAGTGAGCGAGGCGCGCTGACGTCATTGGAGGTTTCCCTTTCTTCCCCGACGCGCTGGAAGCCATTTGCTTTCAGCGCGTCGGGGAAGAAAGAGGTGAGTTTTGGCTCTGGGGAGGGGGGGATTCAAACAAAAGAGGCATCGGGGGAAAGGGTTTTCCTTTCCCCCGATGCCTCTTTTGTGCATTCCTGCTGCACGATCGTGCGATCGTGCAGCAGGAATGCCCACTAGCGCCAGGGATTTTTTTTTTTTTTTATGTAAAAGGCAATACTGCGTGCGGGGAGCGGCCCCTTAGGCAAGGGTCGCTCCCCTTATTGGGGGCATAATAAAATAACTTTGTCTGCCCCCCCCTGGGGGGGCAGATTTTTGCATTATTTAAAAAAAAATTGGCCCATTGGACCAAGTGTCCGTTTTGTGTGGGGAGTGGCCCCTTGGGCAAGGGTCACTCCCTTTGGGGGCAATATTTGTTTGTGGCTGTCTGCCCCCATGGGGGGGCAGATCTCCCAATTATTTTTGATATAGTGCCCACTAGACCACCAGGGATGTATTTGTGGAGAGTGACCCCTTGGGCAAGGGTCGCTCTCCTTTGGGAGCAATATTTGTGGCTGTGTCTGCCCCCCAGGGTGCCAGATCGCCATGTTTTTTTTTAAATTAGGCCCACTAGACCACCAGGGATTTATTTGTGGAGAGTGACCCCTTGGGCAAGGGTCGCTCTCCTTTGGGGGCAATGTTTGTGGCTGTGTCTGGTGGGCAGATCTCGCCATGTTTTTTTAAAATTGGGCCCACTAGACCACCAGGGATTTGTTTGTGGGGTGTGGCCCCTTGGGCAAGGGTTGCTCCCCTTTGGGAGCATTAATTTGGCCGTTTCTGCCACCCTGAGGGGCAGATCGGCTGATTTGTTTTTTTGTAGGGCCACTAGGCCACCAGGGTTTTTTTTTTTTATGTTGGGGAGCAGCCCCTTGGACAAGGGTAGCTCCCCTTTATGGGAGAATGATTGTGGCCATTTCTGCCCTCTTTGGGTGGCAGAATAGCAGTATGTTTTTAGGCCCATCTGCCCCCAAGGGGGGCAGAAGCCACTAGACACCAGGTTTTTTTTAATTTTTGTGTTGGGGAGTGGCCTCAAGGGCAAGGCTTCCTCCCCTTTTACGGGGGTGAATATTTTATTTATACTCTTAGGCCCACCTACCCCTTAGCTTGGCTGGTGGATTGTGTGTGGACTGGTGCATTATTTGCATATGTGATTGTAATGTTTTTTTCTCCTTTTTATTCTAGTGTAAAGCTTTTTGATTCCTGTTTGCGGTTTCGACAGTGGTTGTTCTGCAGTTTTGCGTAGTTGCATTTTTTTGGTAAGAAAAACATTTTTGTTGTATTTACTCCAAATGAGTATTATTGTCATGTATGAATGAATTTTTTTGTAAGTGGTGTCATAATGGCAGCATATTTAGTTAGTGTTTTGAGCATGAAATTCTTTGCGATGTGTTTTGAATTGTCTTATGTGTAATTTTCTTTTCTCTTTCTTTTTAGTGGGATATTGTTGATCCATACTGTGTCTGTGCAGAGTAGGTGGTGGTGAGTTTAGCTGCTTCTGGCAAGTGAGTGGTATCGTTTTGGAGTATATAGGTATTTCTGATAAAGGTGCATTTTGTTTATTACTTATTTTACAAAGTGTTTGTTGTTGTTGACTTGTTTGACAAGTTACCTTTATTAGTAAGCATTATGGCTAGCCGTAGAATGACTGCTCAGCAGGTGGTTGGTATGCTTCTTGAATCTTCCTCTGAGCAGGATTATGAGACTGACAGTGCTTCTGAGGGAGAGGAAGGAGGAGAAGATTCAGGCAGTGAGTTTTCTCTCCACATGGAATCATCGGATGATGATGGTACTCTCAGTGCAGATGAAGCTACTCTTGGTGTGGATGAAGCTACTCTCAGTGCGGATGAAGTGCCTGTTTTAGAGGAGGATACTGCTGTGCCGATGGTGCAGGAGGCATCTGGATTGCAGCCTGAGGCTGCTAGGCTTCCTACTGGAAGTGCTGGACTCTGGGTTGATCCAAACATGGTTCAGCCGGTGTTGCCTGCCTTTAGTGGTGATGCAGGGTGTAGAGTGGATTGTGAACCTTTTTTGCCTATACAGTTTTTCCAGTTGTTTATGGATGATGTATTTTTGGGTGAGATTGTTGAGCAGACTAATTTGTATGCTGAACAGTTTTTGAGGGACAACAGTGACAAACTTAGGCCCCACTCTAGAGCTACTCGGTGGACTCCCACAAATCTGGAAGAGATGAAGAAGTTTTTGGGTTTGACTTTATTGATGGGTTTGATAAGGAAGCCGTCCATGGCTTCATATTGGTCTACCAGTCCCTTGATGGCAACGGCCATATTTCCTGCAGTTATGACTCTCGATCGGTATTTACTTTTGCTACGGATGCTGCATTTTGTTGATAATTCTTTGGCGTTGCCACGAGATCACCCTGAGTGTGACCGTCTTTTTAAGATTCGGCCTGTTCTTGATCACTTTGTAGATCGATTTTCAGAGATCTATACTCCAGGGAAAGAAATAGCCGTTGATGAGTCTTTGGTCCTGTTCAAGGGCCGTTTGGTTTTTAGGCAGTACATCCCTAGCAAGAGGGCACGCTATGGAATTAAGCTGTATATGTTGTCTGAGAGTAGGACAGGATATGTTTTTAATTTCCGTGTGTACACTGGTAGGGATTCCACTATTGACCCCCCTGGTTGTCCGTCCACTTTTGGAGTTTCAGAGAAAATTGTGTGGGATCTTGCTAGAGGACTGTTTAACAGAGGCCACCATTTGTACCTTGATAACTTCTACACTGCTGTGCAATTGTTTAAGGAATTGTTCAAAGTGGACACTTTTGCTTGTGGCACAATCCGCTCTAACCGTAAAGGTTATCCAAAAGAGATTGTTTGCAAAAAACTTCAGAGGGGACAGTGCAGTTCCTTGCGTAGTGATGAACTACTAGCTGTGAAATTTGTGGACAGGAGGGATGTGTACATGCTGACTACCATCCATGATGAGAGTACTTCACCTGTGGCTGTTTGGGGTCAGATTGCTGAAGTGCGCAAACCTGTGTGCATTTTTGACTACAATAAGCACATGGGTGGTGTTGACAGAGTAGATCAGAGGTTGGAACCTTACACTGCTATTCGTAAGGCTTACGTTTGGTATAAGAAGTTGGCCATCCATCTCTTCAATTTAGCAACTTTCAATGCTTTTGTTGTGTTCAAGGAGTGTTCTCCTGCGTCAAAGTTGACTTTTGTTCAGTTTCAGCAGTCTGTGATAGGCAGCCTTGTTGTTGTGGAACAGGCAAGTGTTCCTAGAGTTGGAGTGGTGGAGGATGTGGCTCGATTGAAAGATTGCCACTTTCCTGATTACATTTCTCCCACACCCTCGAAAGACTTTCCCACTAGGAGATGTAGAGTCTGTTGGCGAAGAGGTACGCGGAAGGAGACTCGTATGTACTGCCCCGAGTGTCCTTCTAACCCTGGGCTGTGTGTGCCTGCTTGTTTTAGAGCATAACACACGCAAAAGAATTTTAGGGAGCATCCATGAGTGGTAAAGTGAACTGCCTGGTCTGTATTGTTTAAAAATGTTTATTCTGTTTCAAGGTTGGCATTAGTGCAATGTATTTAGTTTCAGATTTTGTGTTAGTAGATTTGTATCTATTTGCAATTTGTTTGTGTTTTCTTTTTTGTATAAAAAAATCCTAAATGTGATGGCGGTGTGTGTAGGCTGGCGCTTGGCTGGTGGTGTGCATGGACTGGCGCTTGGCTGGCGGTGTGCGTGAACTGGCACTTGGCTGGCGGTGTGCGTGGACTGGCGCTTGGCTGGCGGTGTGCGTGGACTGGCACTTGGCTGGCGGTGTGCGTGGACTGGCGCTTGGCTGGCGGTGTGCGTAGATTGGCGCTTGGCTGGCGGTGTGCGTGGACTGGCGCTTGGCTGGCGGTGTGCATGGACTGGCGCTTGGCTGGCGGTGTGCGTGGACTGGCGCTTGGCTGGCGGTGTGCGTGGACTGGTGCTTGGCTGGCGGTGTGCGTGGACTGGTGCTCGGCTGGTGGTGTGTGAGTAGTGACTTGCTGCTGGTCACTACACACACTGCTAGCTGAGCGCCACTCCACGCAATCCATCAGCTTGTGTGGTTGCTGTGTCAGGAATATGGGCGTGTAAAAGTGATGGGCCCTTGAATGGCGCTGTCTGCTGGTGTGAGTGTTGTAATGTGATGGGCCCGCGGCTGGCGGTGTGAATGGTTTTGTATGTGTCACACGTATGAAAGGTGTATGAATGGCCTGTAAAGAGGTTGGTGCCTTGTCGTGGCTTTAATCAATCAATCAATCACGGCATTTATAGAGCGCGCTACTCACCCGGGAGGGTCTCAAGGCGCTGGGGGAGGGGGTAAGTTACTGCTCGAACAGCCAGGTCTTGAGCTGCTTCCTGAAGGAGAGATGGTCCTGGGTTCGCCGAAGGTGAGTGGGGAGGGAGTTCCAGGTCTTGGCTGCCAGGTAGGAGAAGGATCTTCCTCCGGCGGTGGCTCTGCGGATGCGTGGTACGGTGGCGAGGGCGTGGCTGGTTGATCGTAGCTGGCGGGTGGGCGTGTAGAAGGTCATGCGGTCGTTGAGGTACTTGGGGCCCAGGTCGTGGAGGGCCTTGTGTGCGTGGGTGAGGAGTCTGAACGTGATTCTCTTGCTGACGGGGAGCCAGTGCAGGTCTTTCAGGTGTCCGGTGATGTGGCTGTGTCGGGGGATGTCCAGGATGAGTCGTGCGGAGGCGTTCTGGATGCGCTGGAGTCTTTTTGAAGTTTGGCTGTGGTTCCGGCGTAGAGGGTGTTCCCATAGTCCAGTCGGCTGGTGACGAGTGCCTGGGTGACGGTCTTCCTGGTTTCAGTGGGGATCCATCTGAAGATCTTGCGGAGCATGCGCAGGGTGTTGAAGCACGAAGATGAGACGGCGTTGACTTGTCTGGTCATCGACAGGGAGGAGTCCAGGATGAAGCCCAGGTTGCGTGCGTGGTCCGTTGGCTTGGGCGCGGTGCCCAGGGCCGGGGGCCACCAAGAGTCGTCCCAGGCGGAGGGTGATGAGCCCAGGATGAGGACTTCCGTCTTGTCAGAGTTCAGTTTAAGGTGGCTGTTCCTCATCCAGTCGGCGACGTCTCTCATCCCGTCGTGTAGGTTGGCTCTGGCGGTGGTGGGGTCGTTGGTGAGGGAGAGGATCAGCTGGGTGTCGTCGGCGTAGGAGATGATGTTGAGGTTGTGTTGGCGTGCGATGGCTGCGAGGGGGCTCATGTAGACGTTGAAGAGGGTTGGACTGAGTGAAGATCCTTGTGGAACGCCGCAGATGACTTCGGTGGCCTCGGATCTGAACGGGGGAGGCGGACTCTCTGGGTTCTTCCGGCGAGGAACGAGATGATCCATTCCAGTGCTTTCTCTCGGATTCCGATGTTGCTGAGGCGCTTCACTAGGGTGCGGTGGCAGACGGTGTCGAACGCCGCGGAGAGGTCCAAGAGGATGAGGGCTGCTGTTTCCCCGTTGTCGGTTAGGGTTCTGATGTCGTCGGTGGCTGCGATAAGGGCGGTCTCGGTGCTGTGGTTGGCCCGAAACCCGGACTGCGAGGGGTCGAGGATCCATTCGTCTCGAGGAAGGCGGCAAGCTGTCTGTTGACGGTCTTCTCGATGACTTTGGCCGGAAACGGAAGGAGCGAGATGGGACGGTAGTTCTTGAGGTCGGTGGGGTCCGCCGTTGGTTTCTTCAGGAGGGCGGTAAGCTCGGCGTGCTTCCAGCTCTCCGGGAAGGTGGCGGTGTGGAAGGAGGAGTTGATGATGTCCCGGAGATGGGGTGCGATGGTGGCGTCGGCTTTGTTGAAGACGTGGTGTGGGCAGGGGTCGGTTGGTGATCCGGAGTGGATGGAGTTCATCGTGCGGGTGGTGTCTTCGGTGCTGATCGGGGTCCAGTTGCAGAGGGTGGTGGTGGCGGGCGTTGGTTCGGCGGTAGGGTGCGTGGTCTGTGCGTCGAAGCTGTTATGTATGTCGGTGATCTTGCGGTGGAAGAACGCGGCGAGTGAGTTGCAGAGGTCTTGCGAGGGGGTGATGTCGTTGTTTCCGGCGCTGGGGTTGGAGAACTCTTTGACGATGCTGAAAAGTTCCTTGCTGTCGTGGGCGTTGTTGTCCAGTCGTTCTTTGAGTGCCGACTTCTTGGTGGCACGGATCAGCTGGTGGTGTTTGCGGGTGGCGTGCTTGAGGGCGGTCCTGTTGTCTGTGGTCTGGTCGAGTCGCCAGGCTTTCTCGAGAGTGCGGCAGTTCTTCTTGGATTCCTTGAGTTCGTTGGTGAACCAAGGGGTTTTCTTGCTTCCGGGTCTGCTGGGAGGGTTTTTTAGTGGTGCGAGGTCGTCGGCGCAGGCGGTCAGCCACTTGGCGAGGTTGCTGGCTGCTTCGTTTGGGTCCGTTGTGTTGGTGGGTGTGTTCTGGCTGAGGAGGCGGTGAGCTGCTCGGCGGTGATCTTGCTCCAGCTCCGGCGGGGAGCCTGTTGCGGGTGGTGGTGGGTCGCAGTCTTTCTGAAGCTGAAGTGGACGCAGCTGTGGTCGGTCCAGTGGAGTCCGGTGGCGTGGCTGAAGGAGATGTGCTTGCTGGAAGAGAAGACGGGGTCAAGCGTGTGGCCGGCGTAGTGGGTGGGCGTGTTCACCAGTTGCTTGAGTCCGAGGTTGGCGAGGTTGTCCAGCAGGGCGGTGGTGTTTCTGTCGTTGTTGTTCTCCAGGTGGAAGTTGAGGTCCCCTAGGAGGATGTAGTCGGCGGAGGGCATGGCGTGCGGGCTGATGAAGTCTGCGATGTCTTCGCTGAATAGTGTGCGTGGTCCCGGGGGTCTGTAGATGAGGGTGCCTCGGAGGGTGGTCTTGGGGTCAGTGTGTATCTGGAAGTGTAGGTGTTCGGCGGCGGTGAAGGTCTCATCGGAGTTAGTCGAGATGCGGATGGTGTTCTTGTGTACGATGGCGATGCCTCCTCCCGTCTGGTTGACGCGGTCCTTCCGGGTGATCTTGTATCCGTCCGGGATGGCTATGGCGATGTCGGGCGCTGAGGAGGCGTTCATCCAGGTTTCGGTGAGGAAGGCGACGTCCGGTGCTGTTGCGTCGAGCAGGTCCCAGAGTTCCACGGCGTGCCTGTGGACGGAGCGGGTGTTCAACAGGATGCATTTCAGGTGGTTGCTGCTGGTGCTCGACTTGGCGGAGGTGGTGCACGTCCGGGGGCAGGTGAATCGGCAGGCTTGGCAGGTGAAGGGTCCGTGGGTGCGTCTCGGTGAGGCTCGGTAGCAGGCAGGGTTCCGGCCGGCATTGAGTGCGGTGAGGGTGGCGGCGTCGTAGGTCCGTCGAGTAGTGTTGCATCGGTGGGATCCAGGGGTCCTGGCGCTGGGCGCGGGCCAGGCGCGGACGGGCGCAGACGGGCTTACCTTTGGCGCACCTTCGGCGCTCCGTCGGTGCTCCCACTGCGCGCGGCCGCTGCGCGGTCGCTCAGGGGGCGTCATAAGTAAGGAGCCTGGAGGGAGGAGCAGCTGGGTGGCGGGAGCGGGGTGGCGAATGGAATCACGGGGGCGGGGCCGCAGGGAGGCAGTGGCGGGAAGTCCCAGGAGCAGCGGGCAGCGGGAAAGTCCCAGGAGCAGCGGGAAAGTCCCAGGAGCAGCGGGAAAGTCCCAGGAGCAGCGGGAAAAGTCCCAGGAGCAGCGGGCAGCGGGAAAGTCCCAGGAGCAGCGGGCAGCGAGCGAAGGAATCTCCAGGTAGGAGGCGGCAAGGCAGGCAGGAGCGGCAGCAGTGAGTGGGGCGACCAAGCCCTGTGGAGGGCTGTGAGTCAATGGTTCAGTTTCTCGTCTTTTCAATTATTAACAGTGAATTTCATGTTTGTGAAATGACTTGCTAATACAATTGTATATACTGAACCATCACTCACTCTCATGCCAAATCCAACCAGTATGTGTGTGTGCTTGAGGATTAGATGGCTGTGCAGTAATATTTGTCTTTTTTGTCTTTCTGAAGCAGGGTGTACCTTGTCCCTTTTTGTGAATGTTGTAATGTGTTGGTTTCGTGCCTGGTGGTGTGAATGGTCTTGTGTGTATCACGTATGAAAGGTGTGTGAATGGCCTGTAAAGCGGTTGGTGCCTTGCCGTGTCTTTACAGCTCACGAGCTGCGAGTCACTGGTTCAGTTTTTTGTCCATTTAATTATTGACAGTGCATTTCATTTTTGTGAAATCTCTTGTTAATAAAATTTTATATACTGAACCATCACTCGCCCTCGTGCCAAATCCAACCAGTATGTGTGTGTGTTTGAGGAATAGATGGCTGTGCAGGAATCTTTGTCTTTTTAGTCTCTCTGCCAAGGTGTACATTCCATCTAAGAATAACCTACCAACTGTAGATATTGTCGTAAACCCATGGGAGTACATGGTGATGTCTCTCTTGTGAATCCCAACAAGTTATTTTATCCACAATGTCCTGCAAACCTCAAAATGTCTGTCACATTTTCCTTGCAATATTGTGCCAAAATTTTCACGCTGCAGAAATAAACAACTAATTATCTCAAAACGACCTGGTTTTGCAAGGGAGTCACCTGGGTTTTGGCCCGTGCTCGGCGGCCATCTAGGGAAACCTACCAAACCCAACATTTCTGAAAACTAGACACCCGGGGGCTTCCAGGGAGGTATGGCTTGCGTGGATCCCCCAACGTTTCACTTCCAGAATCCCCTGCAAACCTCAATTTTAGCTGAAAAATCACTTTTTTCACACATTTTTGTGTGGGAAAGTTGTGGCATCACCGGGCTCACACAAATTTCCTACCACCCAGCGTTCCCCCAGCTCTCCCGATAAAAATGGTGCCTCACTTGTGTGGGAGGCCCAAGTACTGCGACAGGCAAGGGCCCAAAACGTAGTGAGGCGACATCAGAATTGCCTATCTCAAAACCACCTGGTTTTGCAAGGGAGTCACCTGGGTTTTGGCCTCATGCTCGGCGGCCATCTAGGAAACCTACCAAACCCACACATTTCTGAAAACTAGAAACTCGAGGGCTTCCAGGGAGGTATGGCTTGCATGGATCCCCAACGCTTCTTACCGAGAATCCCTGCAAACCTCAATTTTAGCTGAAAAATCACTTTTTCACACATTTTTGTGTGGAAAGTTGTGGCATCACCGGGCTCACACAAACTTCCTACCACCCAGCGTTCCCCGGGTCTCCCGATAAAAATGGTGCCTCACTTGTGTGGGAGGCCCAAGTACCCGCGACAGACAAGGGCCCAAAACGTAGTGAGGCAACATCAAAATTGCCTATCAAAAAATGTTTTGGGCCCTTCCCTGTCGCGGGTACTTGGGCCTCCCACACGAGTGAGGCACCATTTTTATCGGGAGAGCTGGGGGAACGCTGGGTGGAATTTGTGTGAGCCCGGTGATGCCACAACTTTCCCACACAAAAATGTGTGAAAAAAGTGATTTTTTCAGTTAAAATTGAGGTTTGCAGGGGATTCTGGGTAAGGAAGCATTGGGGGATCCACGCAAGCCGTACCTCCCTGGAAGCCCCCGGGTGTCTAGTTTTCAGAAATGTGTGTGTTTGATAGGTTTCCTAGATGGCCGCCGAGCACGGGGCCAAAACCCAGGTGACTCCCTTGCAAAACCAGGTGGTTTTGAGATAGGCAATTTTGATGTCGCCTCACTACGTTTTGGGCCCTTGCCTGTCGCTGGTACTTGGGCCTCCCACACAAGAGAGGCACAATTTTTATTGGGAGACCTGGGGGAACGCTGGGTGGTAGGAAATTTGTGTGAGTCCGGTGATGCCACAACTTTCCCACACAAAAATGTGTGAAAAAAGTGATTTTTTCAGCTAAAATTGAGGTTTGCAGGGGATTCTGGGTAAGGAAACGTTGGGGGATCCGCGCAAGCCATACCTCCCTGGAAGCCCCGGGTGTCTAGTTTTCAGAAATGTGTGGGTTTGGTAGGTTTCCCTAGATGGCCGCCGAGCACGAGGCCAAAACCCAGGTGACTCCCTTGCAAAACCAGGTGGTTTTGAGATAGGCAATTTTGATGTCGCCTCACTACGTTTTGGGCCCTTGCCTGTCGCGGGTACCTGGGCCTCCCACACAAGTGAGGCACCATTTTTATCGGGAGACCCGGGGGAACGCTGGGTGGTAGGAAATTTGTGTCAGCCCGGTGATGCCACAACTTTCCCACACAAAAATGTGGGAAAAAGTGATTTTTTTAGCTAAAATTGAGGTTAGCAGGGGATTCTGGGTAAGGAAACGTTGGGGGATCCACGCAAGCCATACCTCCCTGGAAGCCCCCGGGGTGTCTAGTTTTCAGAAATGTGTGGGTTTGGTAGGTTTCCCTAGGTTTCCCTAGATGGCCGCCGAGCACGGGGCCAAAAACCCAGGTGACCCCCCTTGCAAAACCAGGTTGTTTTGTGATAGGCAATTTTGATGTCGCCTAACTACGTTTTGGGCCCTTGCCTGTCGCGGGTACTTGGGCCTCCCACACAAGTGAGGCACCATTTTTATCGGGAGACCCGGGGGAACGCTGGGTGGTAGGAAATTTGTGTGAGCCCGGTGATGCCACAACTTTCCCACACAAAAATGTGTGAAAAAAGTGATTTTTCAGCTAAAATTGAGGTTAGCAGGGGATTCTGGGTAAGGAAACGTTGGGGGATCCACGCAAGCCATACCTCCCTGGAAGCCCCCGGGTGACTAGTTTTCAGAAATGTGTGGGTTTGGTAGGTTTCCCTAGGTGGCCGCCGAGCACCGGGCCAAAAACCCAGGGTACCCCCCTTGCAAAACCAGGTCGTTTTGAGATAGGCAATTTTGATGTCGCCTCACTACGTTTTGGGCCCTTGCCTGTCGCGGGTACTTGGGCCTCCCACACGAGTGAGGCACCGTTTTCATCAGGAGACCCGGGGGAACGCTGGGTGGTAGGGAATTTGTGTCAGCCTGGTGATGCCACAACTTTCCCACACAAAAATGTGTGAAAAAAGTGATTTTTTCAGCTAAATTTGAGGTTTGCAGGGGATTCTGGGTAAGGAAACTTTGGGGGATCCACGCAAGCCATATCTCCCTGGAATCCCCTGGGTGTCTAGTTTTCAGAAATGTGTGGGTTTGGTAGGTTTCCCTAGGTGCCGGCAGAGCTAGGGTTCAAAAACTACAGCTAGGCACTTTTCCAAAAAAGGGTCATTTTTCACTGCGAAATTGAGGTGTGTCCACGTTGCATTTTGCGCCGTTTCCTGTCGCGGGCACTAGGCCGACCCACACAAGTGAGGTACCATTTTTCTCGGAAGACTTTGGGGAACGCGGGGTGGGTGTAAATTTGTGGATCCACGCAGATTCCAGAACTTTCCACCACAGAAATGTGGGGAAAATGTGTTTTTTTTGCCAATTTTTTAGGTTTGCAAGGGATTCTGGGTAACAGAACCTGGTGGGAGGCAGTCAAGTCACCCCATCCTGGATTTCCCTGGGTGTCTAGTTTTCAAAAATGTATAGGTTTGCTAGGTTTCCCTAGGTGCCGGCAGAGCTATGGTTCAAAAACTACAGCTAGGCACTTTTCCAAAAAAGGGTCATTTTTCACTGCGAAATTGAGGTGTGTCCACGTTGCGTTTTGCGCCGTTTCCTGTCATGGGCACTAGGCCGACCCACACAAGTGAGGTACCATGTTTCTCGGAAGACTTTGGGGGAACGCGGCGTGGGTGGAAATTTGTGGATCCACGCAGATTCCCGAACTTTCCACCACAGAAATGTGGGGAAAATGTGGTTTTTTTGCCAATTTTTAGGTTTGCAAGGGATTCTGGGTAACAGAACCTGGTGGGAGGCAGTCAAGTCACCCCATCCTGGATTCCCCTGGGTGTCTAGTTTTCAAAAATGTATAGGTTTGCTAGGTTTCCCTAGGTTCCGGCAGAGCTAGGGTTCAAAAACTACAGCTAGACACTTTGCCAAAAAAGGGTCATTTTTCACTGCGAAATTGAGGTGTGTCCACGTTGCGTTTTGTGCCATTTCCTGTCGCGGGCACTAGGCCGACCCACACAAGTGAAGGACCATTTTTCTCAGAAGACTTTGGGGAACGCGGGGTGGGTGCAAATTTGTGGATCCACGCGGATTCCAGAACTTTCCACCACAGAAATGTGGGGGAAATGTGTTTTTTTGGACAATTTTTTAGGTTTGCAAGGGATTCTGGGTAACAGAACCTGGTGGGAGGCAGTCAAGTCACCCCATCCTGGATTCCCCTCAGTGTCTAGTTTTCAAAAATGTATAGGTTTGCTAGGTTTCCCTAGGTGCCGGCAGAGCTATGGTTTAAAAACTACAGCTAGGCACTTTGCCAAAAAAGGGTCATTTTTCACTGCGAAATTGAGGTGTGTCCATGTTGCGTTTTGCGCCGTTTCCTGTCGCGGGCACTAGGCCGACCCACACAAGTGAGGTACCATTTTTCTCGGAAGACTTTGGGGCACGCGGGGTGGGTGGAAATTTGTGGATCCACGCAGATTCCAGAACTTTCCACCACAGAAATGTGGGGACAATGTGATTTTTTTGCCAATTTTTAGGTTTGCAAGGGATTCTGGGTAACAGAACCTGTGTGGGAGGCAGTCAAGTCACCCCATGCTGGATTCCCCTGGGTGTCTAGTTTTCAAAAATGTATAGGTTTGCTAGGTTTCCCTAGGTGCCGGCAGAGCTATGGTTCAAAAACTACAGCTAGGCACTTTGCCAAAAAAGGGTCATTTTTCACTGCGAAATTAAGGTGTGTCCACGTTGCGTTTTGCGCCGTTTCCTGTCGCGGGCACTAGGCCGACCCACAAAAGTGAGGTACCATTTTTCTCGGAAGACTTTGGGGAACGCAGGGTCGGTGGAAATTTGTGGATCCACGCAAAGTCCAGAACTTTACACCACAGAAATATGAGGAAAATGTGTTTTTTGGGACAAAATTATAGGTTTGCAAGGGATTCTGGGTAACATAACCTAGTGAGAGGCAGTCAAGTCACCCCATCCTGGATTCCCCTGGGTGTCTAGTTTTCAAAAATGTATAGGTTTGCTAGGTTTCCCTAGGTGCCGGCAGAGCTAGGGTTCAAAAACTACAGCTAGGCACTTTGCAAAAAAAGGGTAATTTTTCATTGTGAAAATGTGGTGTGTTCACGTTGGGTTTTGAGCCATTTCCTGTCGTGGACACTATGCCTACCCACACAAGTGAGGTACCATTTTTTATCGGGAGACTTAGGGTAATTCAGATTTGTAAAGCAACTGTTATTACCTATTGACTTTCGATGCATTTCTGCCTTCCAAATGAAAGACATTGTGTAAAAAAGAAGTCATTTTAAAAAATGACCGATAAATCTCATGCTAGTATGAGTATTCCCAATTTCGGAAATGTGCAAATATCTACTGTTTCTAAACTCTATATTGTGTTCAAATTTCAGAAATACATAGGTGTTTTTCATACCGATTTTTCCATGTATACATTTTCCCACAATAATTGCTATATACCCGGTACATAATAAAAAGCCATTGCAAAGTGCTGTTCAGTTTTTGACTCTGGGTTCGTCGGGTTCTTGGTGAACCTACAAGTCTCATATAGCCCCACAACCAGTAAGGTCCAGCGGATGTAACGGTATATTGCTTTCAAAGAGCTGTCATAATTAGAAGAAGTTACAGGTGAAAACGTTGACACAAAAGGCTGTTTTTTTCAACTAATTTTCAATTTTTCCTATATTTAACTGTTAGTTTCTATAAAGAAACCTTGATGGATCTACACAAATGACCCCTTGCTGAATTCAGAATTTTGTCTACTTTTCTAAAATGTATAGCTTTCCAGGATCCATTCTTGCTTTCACACCCATTTCTACCATTAACTGGAAGGAGGTTGAAAGCACAAAAAATAGCAAAAATAGGCTATGTCCCAGAAAAATGCCAAAACTGTGTAAAAAATGTTGGTTTTCTGACAAAAGTCTGTCATTCCCTAAAATCTGGGAAAATGGTGATTTCAGCCCGACAAACCCTTTTTTGATACCATTTGCAGGGAAAAACCCAGACGCTTTCATTTGCAGCCCTTTTTTCCCATTTTTCCCAAAAGACCCAAAATGTTGCTGTATTTTGGCTAATTTCTGGGACCCCCCCAGGGGAATCCACAAACCCTGGGTACCTTTACAATCCCCATGATGTTGGAAGAAAAGGACGCAAATTTGGCGTGGATACCTTATGTGGTCAAAAAGTTACAGGGGCCTTAGCGCGCACTACCCCAAATAGCCAAAAAAAGGCTTAGCACGGGGGGAGGGAAAGGCCTAGCAGCGAAGGGGTTAATGTGCATGACTGCCCCAGTCTGGAGTATATAACACAGACAAATGGCCACATGAAGCTATTACTTGTGGGCCTTCCCTCCCCTCAGAGCATTATTAGTTATAAATAAATTGAAAAATAATGGTGTACTTTTTTAATCCCTTCTGGTGATAATGAATATTGAGAGAGATTAAAGGAACAAAACCGCAAGAATTGAAAAGCCGACAACTGTTCCGGCCTGGCTTCAAATTCAAAACATAGATAGAGGAGCAGAACCAGGGAGGTGACAGGCAATTGTGAACAGAGGGCCTGGCACCTCTCAGCTGCCTTGCTCCTCTGTTGATTTTGCAATTGCTCCTCTCGGAGGCACTTAATAGCCCCCCAGTGTCTTTCACATAGCTGCTTTTTATTTTCACAAAGAAACGTTCATATGGGAATTCCCATGGTAAATTTAAAAAATACTTTCTTGGCACCCACCTTGTAACTTTGATTCATAAATGCCTATGGCGAATAAGGCACCATCAGAATGTTTGCTGCATATTGATCAAGGTGAATGGCAAAGTTATTAATGATACAAACATGGATTTTTCCTTGTAGTGTTGTGCCAGTCTTTACTACAGAGGTGCAAACTCTGTCTCTGCCAAACCCCACGCACCAGAATCCATTGTGAATAGCCTTAAGCCGCGTATGTTAGAAGAGCATGGACATATGCCATGGTACACACTTAGCCTCGAGACCTTGAACCCCTTCAGCCCACTGCACACACCCATCAGCAAATGCAGAATGCTCTAGGCACAGGGTATCACCTTTGGCTGTATTCTGCATCCAGTAAGAGCACTCCTAGAACTGACTTGATTTGGCCTTCAAGGAAGTGGTACATTTCTCCAATTACATACTGTAACCGTCCGCAATCACTTCCAGGTTCGGGGGTGCAAGGATGAACCCTTAAGTCAACAATTGGATCAAACTAAAAACTGAATATTCATTCTAAGATAGGTGTAAATCTGCCCAGTATTATTTGCTATATTAGAGAACAAAACTTTCTGTGGAAATTAAAATGCGAAACGCTACTTCTGGGTCACCCCATATAACTTTGCTCCTTTGACCTAATGTTTCTATCCCACCAAAAGAAAACCCGTAACCTGAGCAGGCCTCCACATCCAGCCTATCAAAAGTCATTACTATTGTTGCAGGACCTGCCCACCCAATCCTACTACCACGCAGCAGCTCCTTTGGCCTGTCCTGGCGTTGTTTGAGCCTGTTCATGCCCTATCCCCCAAAGCAATCCAAGAACCATCCCACATGACCAGTCACCGCATGAATGCAATCACTAGGAAATGAATATGGAACATGTCTTCTACCATCATCCTGCATGCAGTTCAAGAGACATAACAATAACAATGTGTTCTCTGAAGTGTTGCGGCTTGACGCCCCCTTCAGGTCGATTTGCTGAACAACTTTAGGTCAGGGTCAACTAGAGGATAAATGATCAGTGGACCAGGCATTCACAGCACCTTGAGGTATTCATCATGTACATTAGCACAAGTCTGGCATGTTTGCAATAGTAAAAGAATGAAGTATCCTGTTTAATCAGGTATGGCCTAGTTAAGTATTACACCACCACCAAGTATCCAGTGATCTTATTATGAGGTTCACTGGTAGGGTACTAGAATATCGAAGTCTAAATATCCTCAGACAAAAATATAATGCTTAGTGCTGGTCCTTTGTAGGGTTCCACTGTCTCAGCTTGTCTTTCACAAAAATATAATACCTAACTTTACAAAAAATATTATCCCATTGGAGTTAATAATAGAAAATCTACACCCAATTGAGCCATATTTTTGTAAACAATTATTAAGTCACAATATTTATGTCAGACCATATTTTTGTTATTGATATTCTGACATACAACCTGTTCATTCAGTGCTTGCACTGTCATCTACAAGCCTTGTCACACCAGACAACCTACTGTTCTACATTCATGGCAAATTATCTGTGGCCCATTCCTATGTGATGCAGAGCGATGAGTGAGGCTGGCAATTAGTAGGAGAAGAGCTCTGTGTGAGTCTAGCAGGGATTAGTAGGAACAGAGCTCAGTAACTTGTAGTATTATTAAGAAAAACTTGAGTGCTGCTGGTTATTACCAGGTACAAAATTCTTAAAATGGGGTTATCAACAACAAATCTTTGAGTGAACTTGGGAATGAACAAGAGCATCTCAGCGCTAAAATCCACAATTCAAGGGGGGGCGTGGCCTTGCGAACCAGCATGGTGGACGCGAGTTGGGCGAGCTCCGCTCAGCCCATATTAACAATCCTGCATATATCCTGTTTCGTCTGACACATACCTCCCCAAAGTCTCCCGTAGCTGTCGGGAATCGAGTGGGGAGCTTTCTGAACCGGACACGAGCCGGGACCGAGGAGATTACAGCGGCTGCCGTGGCGTACGGCCCCGGAGGCCTAGCGAGTGGAATTGAGGCGGAGCTCTTTGGGCGCCAGTGGAAGCAGTAGATGACGGGCGCGGCGGCGCTGGAATACTCCAGGGACTACAAGGCCTGGCGGAGTGGAGAATTGGCCCCTGGAGACTGGCCTGGGGAGCGAGTCGTAGCCGTGGTAGCGCCCGTGCAGCAGAGAGGTCCCCTGTAGAGACCCGGTGAGTGTCCCTGCACATTCCCCCTCCCCCCACCTCTTACATTGAGTTTGGCGGTTGAATCGGGCCGCATAGAGGGGGTGTGCTGCGGGCTCGCCAGGGGTGGGAATTGAGTGTGGTGCCTGCTGGAGTCCAGACAGCTGGCGGCAGGACCTTCGGAACTGCCCAGAGGGCAAAGTTGAGGTCCGAGGGCTGGCTCACGCGGCCCTGTTCCCCCGCTGCTGCGGTGCTGGGGCCTGCGGCGTGGGGGCTGCCACGACTGCTGCTGGGCCTCACGTGCCCTGGATGGCCATTGCGTGGAGGAGCACTGCGGCCCTACTGATGCACAATAGCGCTACAGCCTGAGCCCGGTGCTTGGTTGCTCCCGGCTGCGGGGGAGGTGTGCCATTGGAGTTGCTAGGGAGTGGAGCCTAACATGGTCCCTTGGATGTCGCAGGGCCCCGGAGGAATATAGAGCCCTGTGTAGCAGTGAGCAATCCTACACGGCCACTTGTGGTTCTGTTGCTGGTGGCAAACAGTGATCTTACGGGGTGGGGCCTGGCTCGAGATTGTTGGACCTCATTGATCTCACCGTCTTTCATCCTGTGAGGAGTCGGGCCTTGGCACCCTATGCAACGTGGGACCCGGTGCAGTGGGTGAGGTGTGCTGCCCTAGTAGCCTGGAGGGTGCGTCTGAGAGGGCTGGGGGACACCCAATAGGGGGGTGGAGGCACAACTGTCCGCGGATGCGGCCGGGTTAGCACTCGGTGCGGCTTGTGGGCAGGAGGGCCTTACCCAAGTCCCGCTTTTCCAAAGGCTTAAGGCAGAGGAAGATATTGACAGCCGAGACCACAGGGGTGAAGAGCAGCACGCCGCAGGCCGAGTAAACGTGGTTTGTGCCAGAGGCCCGCCTAGGGGGCTACTGATCCGTCATTTTGAGAGATAGGCGACCGAACTACACAATGACAAAGGATAAAACGGCCGGAGGATCTGCCAAGCAGAGCACGTTGGATTGCTACACCGGAGCAGGGGCCCCGACTGCCGACCAGGGAGGTGCGCAGGGAGGCATTCCGGACAATGCCGCACTCATGGCGGCCATCACACAGTCCAGGGCCGCCTTGGAAGCGAAGATTGGAGAAGTGGGGTCCGATGTCATGCTCCTACGACAGGATCTTCGGAATGCAGTGGAGCGCATTACCGAGGCCGAGACCAGGGTCTCGGGAGTAGAGGACTCGGTTACAACCTTACAAAAAAAAGTTGCGTGATTGGAGACAATCACCAGGGGTCTGCCTTTACGGGTGGAAGATGCAGAGGGCAGGACCAGGAGAAACAACCTACGCTTTGTTGGATTCCCCAAAGGGTGTGAAGGGGGGGACATGGAAAGGTTCCTAACTGGGTGGCTTGTGAGCTGGCTCCCCCCGGAGTCGCTGTCCTGTTGCTTTGTTGTGGAAAGGGCGCACAGGGCCCTGACACAGAAGCCGCCCCCAGGAGCCAGACCGAGGCCCGTCATTGCAAAAATATAAAATTACCATGACAGGGATGCAATCTTAAAGCAAGCCAGAATCAAGGAACCCTGATGTTTGAGAACACTCGCATCCTCATATTTCTGGACTATACGAGACTAGTCCAGCAGAAGCGACAGTCATTCATGGCAGCCAAGTCCTGCCTTCGTGAGTTGAAACTTCCCTATGCATTGCTGTATCCCGCTAGGCTGAGAGTGGTGTACCAATCCCGTACTCTATTCTTTGAATCGCCAGAAGACGTCTTTAACTGGATAGATGAAACAGTGAAGATTCGACCCCGCACACCGCCCAGGCTGGAATCAGACTCCTCATCCAGTGAGGCCGTCCGCAGGCCACCCAAGCTCAAAATCAAAGGAACTAGGGTGTCGAGACCCCGACGCCGCTCCAAATCCTGCAGTGATCCTAACAGATCTACCTCGGTGCCCCGGCAGGGGTCTTCGGCGTCAAAGCCACATCAGGACTCTCCCGGGTGGGGGGTCTGTTGGCCGCATTGGTTCAAACCCACAAAACATGAGCAGGGGCTAGTACCTCTGTTTGACTCTTAATAGTTCAGGGGCACGCCTCTTGACTATGGGCAGGTTGTTGGGGAACCCTTGGGGAGGGCGGGCGGGGGGCTCCTGTTGGGGCCCGCAGGCCACCTCCGCCGCGACAGATACTCCAGCTGTTTTGAGGTATAGGGGGGGGATTGGGGAAGTTGGGGTACATATGTTATATGTTTGCACTGCGTCACTGCCACACACGGATATGATTCGCACACTGGCTCATAGCTGTCCCACACATCGAAGTCCAGAGACCCTTGGATGGCAGTCCCCATAGATAGGGCGCGACCCCAGGCCGGGGACCTTCGGATAGTAATTTGGAACGTCAGAGGAGCCTTAGATAAAATTAAACGAGGGGCTCTACTTCAACAGGCCAAACGATACCGAGCAGACATCCTCATGCTTCAGGAGACGCATTTAATGGGTACTAAAGCATTGTGTCTCCTCCGCTATGGTTGTATTCAAGTGTTCCTCTCTGGCTTCACCAGGGGATCCAGAGGGGTTGCGATTTTACTTCATCGTAGGGTCCCGTACAAACATATCAAGACATGTACGGATATTCAGGGGAGGTATGTATTTATTAGGGGCACCATATATGAGGAACAGGTGTTTTTTGGGTGTGTGTATGCCCCCCCGCCGCTGCAATGGCCATTGGTAGAGCGCCTCACGTCCTTGTGGGCCGATATAATGGAGGGGCTGGCAATAGTAGGGGTAGATTGGAATGATGTAATGGACAATTCCTGTGGGCAGGGAGGGCGTCCAGGGTGGCGCTGCGGACTTGCTTCCAGTCAACGTATTGCGGGGGGCTGGCCACGTCGGATGTCCAATTGTATTATATGGCATCACATCTCCTGGTGCTGAATGAATGGTGGTATGGGGACAGGAAGGACCCCGCATACGCAGTGGAGCGAAGGTGCATGGGGGACTCCACCCTACATACCATTTTGTATTCAGCGTCATTACGCAATTCTCTTCCGTCGGCTACACGGGTGGTATTACAGGTATGGAAACAATCCCTCCGCAGGATGGGGTGGTGGAATAAGTTGACTAGGGAAACCCCACTGTGGCACAATGGTCGTTTGCCGCAGCTGGCTGCGTTATCCGGATTTCGAGGATGGGATAATATAGGAGTATCAACATTAGGGGATGTAATGCGAGGCTCGGTACTGAAATCATTCCAAGACCTTCAACAAGAGTACCGGATGCCAAGAACTCAGTTTTATAAATACCTTCAATTTCGGCATGCCACCTACCCTAGTATCTCGGGGTTAGAGGCTCTCCCTGAATTCAGTCCGATTGAAGCCAAGGTCTTCATGGGTGACTTGCAGGACCATAAAATATCAAAGATATATCAGTCCCTGGTGACCCATAGCTCCAATACTTTGGATAAACTCAGAGAAGCATGGGCTGGCGACATTGGCCAAATAGACGGAGACGAATGGACAGACGCACTGGCTTCTCTTAGGCAAGCAGCGATAGCAACGCGATTGCGTCTTATTCAATTTAAATACCTCCACCGGGTTTATTATACCCGGCTTAGGCTGTGGAGGGCAGGCCTTGTCACATCCCCGATATGCCTGCGCTGTGGTCGGGAGGAGGGGTCCCTAATACGTAGAATTTGGCATTGTACAGCACTCACGAAATTTTGGAGAGGGGTAATGGCCTGTCTAGCGGATGTGTTGGGGTGGGAGCTCCCTTTCGCACCCAGATTGGTAATCCTACATATTATGGAGGGTATAGGAGGCAACATTTACAAGAGGCACTTGTTATTGCTGGGGCTGACATTGGCTAAAAGGGATATAGCAAGGCTGTGGAAAGCGACGGCCCCACCTTCTCTCTCGGCATGGAAAAATGGGCTGGACTTCTGCATGGGGTTAGAAATCCCAATATTCAAGGCTGCCCGCAAAAGCATCCTAAAATCTGGAAGAGGTGGGCAGATTATCGAGGCCTTGACTTGGACCCGGTGCCCCCGGTGGATTCATCGGTATCTATGTTGGTATTGGGGACCTGAAGGGTGGTGAAGAAATTGATTTGTGGGGATGGATAATGTTGTGGCAAACGAAACGCAGTAGTGAGTTAGAGCAACGGGGGGGGTTCAATGCGTTTATGTTATATTGTCTTTAATAACTATTATAAGAACAATGTATAACCTAATTGTCAATGACAATAATTTGCAATGTATTATGTGGCAGATGTTTCCTGGGTTAAGGAGCTTTGCAATGTACATGACTTTTGACACAATAAAATTTGTTTCCAAAAAAACAAAATCCACAATTCAAATACGGTAAAACATCCTTAAGAAGGGGTCCACTTATGCTTGAGAGAAAAGCCAGGTCTTAAGATGGTTTCAGAAGATGGTTTCATTTTCAGCTTATTTCAAGGAGAGAGGAAGCTGTTTCCAGGCCTTAGCAGCAAGCACTGAGAAGGATCTGTCCCCCCTTAATATGGAACTGGCATCTGAGAACTTGTGGTTATCGCGATATATTAGAAACATTTTAAAGTCTACAACAAACCTACTGAAGGAGAGGATAACTTTAGGAAAATGGTGGACCTGCCAAACTCCTTCTTTTGTTAAGTTTTGCAAGCACACAAGTTCATATATACTTCCACAGTAAGCAACACCAGGTGCATGTGGCTTTCATGAAAGAGTGCTCATCTCCTCCCCACATCTGTCCCCACCGCTGTCTGAGATGGAGAGCATTTCTCATAAATCCATTAAATACCCATAGCAAATAAGACTACAATTTGTGGGGAAGGAATGTACTTGAGGAGAACATGTTACAGTATTATTTCTCCAGAGAGATTTTCATAAACATGTTTTTTTTGTGATAATATCCAGTGTTGGTACTTCTAGGTATTGCCAAACCTCTTTTCAATTAAAGAGAAAAATATAATTAAATTGGGACATAGATAATGCGATTGAACAAGATTAGAAGGCAATCTGTGATACTGATGTGACTATTGAAATGCTGTTTGCTCCCACAGAGAAAAGATGCCAATGAAATATTAAACATGTTTCATTTATTTTAGTTGTTTCTTTAGTTTATATTTTTTGAACATGGCTTGATACCAAGCAATAACATTTACCTGAATTGACTCCGAATTGTCTTGTGCAATCGCCAGAGGGTTTAGAACGGCTAATTTTTTTTCCACAGTTGTATTTTCCTTCTGATCTATTCCGAAATTGAGACCAACTGGTTTGATAGATGCTGTTTCCTTCCCCTTGACCACGTGCCATAGAATTTCTAAAAATAACATACAATATTATAGCAGAACCTAGTAAAGAATGAAAGGAGGGGGACAAATCTCACATATCTGAAAGGAGAAAGAAAAACAACAAAAGCTAAACTGATCACGAGTTGGACAAGGTTGCTACTATTAAACGAAAGGTATCATATTTTGTGCTACCATGGCAATGAATTTCCTCCCTATCTGCAGCCTGGCCATGTTATCCATCTGAGCGGTGAACACAGCGGTCGATGGCGCTAATTAAATGAAGTGACGACACAAAGCGTTACTGAGCCGATATTCCGAAATAAAAACCAGATCAGAGTCACTTTATCGGCTAGTAGGTTGTAGATTGGCTGTTCATGTATTCTGTTGGCAGCGCGTGCTATTGACAGGGTAAATAGCGCCATTAAGCGCTACAAATCACTCCTGCTGAAAGTGAATGACAGGGAAAACCTGGGGGGAAATGGTTCCAGTCTTTAAAGATAACAACAGAGCATCTCTTGAAATCATTGTTAAATGTAATCCTAGTAAAATATTTAAACTGACACTAATTATTCAATCAGTATAACTGAGCAAAACAGAGGGATAATGAATAAAAAACGGCGCTTTTTGGAGTGGTGAGGAAATGCACAAAATGGATGCCTTCCATATTAGCATTTACAGGTCGTTACAAAATAAAGGTTTGACAATTAGGATTCGGTGTATTCCCTTCGTATGACCGCTTGCCAAAATGGCGAGACAGCTTAACGTCAGGCATCTGCCGCCTGTGTCAACAGCTAGAGGAAAGCATGGTTCACTTACTGTGCACCTGCATTTTCTTGCTAAATGGCCGCGGGCTCCTGCGTTAGAACATTTTTAATTGTTTATGGAATTAGAACTTGCTGCCAAACGATCATTTTTTGCATGAGAGGAGAATTTGCTCATGTCACAAATTATGGAAATAGCAGAGAGACTGCTGATTGCTAAATTCGCCAATGGTGAATCCTCTACCCACACAAAAGAGGGGATGGAGCAAAGCAGCTGTAATATGTGCCCGTCAGGAGGAGATGAACAGTAACCTTTTACATCACCTGTAACACAGGAAAATGCACTTGATAGAAGTAATACTATCTTTTAAGTTTCAAAAAGAAGTTTATTGATGGAGAAACAACAAAGGGAAAAAGAGCATACAATCATACATGAAGTCATGTTTAACATATTCATTAAAAAAAGTTAAAGAAAGGTGGGCAGGAGGGATAAAGAGATGTACATTGCTATGAACAAAGTCTGGTCATTTATCTAAATTATCAACAGTATAAATATATTTGAACATACAAAAACCATCATGAAAACCAAGTTTGGAATGTCAAGGAGGCTTCAAGACTTCTTGTTCTGAAATATTGCTTGCATGTTGAATTCTAGCATGAAGATCAATAAAGTTTGAAATTGGGGACCACAACTGTAATCGCTTTACAGCGAGGGACACAGGGTATACATAAGCAGTATCTAGTCTGTGGTTGTGGCAAACTGCATACCTCCAAGCCTGTGGAGAGGTGTGGTGCAGCGGCCAGGGCAGCTGACTTTGGAGCACAGGGTTCACGGTTCGATCCCCGGCTCCGGCGGCAGCTCAGCTCAGCACCATGTGATTCTGGGCAATAGCTCACTTAATTTCCACTACGGCCCCCAGCGCCTTGAGACCTGTAAGGGTGAGTAGCTGCGCTATATAAAAACGGACTCACATTTAAATTTTTTACTTACAAAGGAAAGATTAGATAAGTCCTTCCAATGTTTAGTGATTTGTTGGAAAGCTACACCCAAAAGCAGATCCAAAATTCGTATATTCGAAGAACAATTAGACCAATCCTCAGATAAGGAGCCTAAAAAGATATTGGTAAAGGAAAAGGGTATTGTAGAACCAAAGATAAGGGTAATCTGATCCCAAACACGTTTCCAGAATTCATGCACATAATGACAAGTAAAAAGTAGATGTTTTAAATCTGCATGTGGTAAAGAGCAGGACCAGCAGGTATCAGACACATCAACATTCATCTTATGAAGAAATGTGGGGGAAATAAACAATCTGTTATATACAAAGAAAAGTGTCTGCGTGGTGTTTGCTGCTCTGGAGGATTTTCTTAACTTAAGCCAAATTTTGTTCCATAAGTGAATGGACCAATCTGCATCCGAATCCCATTCCCAGTCCAATTCCACTTTGGTTTTATCCCTGGTAACTTTTGATTTTCGTAGGTAAGCATATATGGTGGATGCTTTGGGGCATGTGCTAAGGAAAGAATGGTTAAGAGTAGTAGTAATGGGAGGTGAAATTGGAGCGAGGCAAGCCTGATCCATGGCAAGGCTCAAAGCGTTTTGCAATATCTGGTATTTGTTTTGAAATGAGAGAGGAAGATTAAATAAGGATCTAGCCTGAGAAAAAGACATGATCGTACCATTCTGAACTAGCTGATTAACCCATATTAGACCTTTCTGCCTCCATGCTTTCCAATAAATGGGCTTACTCTTGATCGTTAGGAAATTGTTGTGCCAAAGGGTGGAATTTAGGAATGTTATCATGTCTATGGGCTTACTTAGTGAAAGTGTGTTTAATAATTTATTTGTATGCTTTACAACGGGAGTGGATATTTTTGGGGGTTTCCGAGTAAATGCCAGATACTCCTGAAAGGAAAAAGGATTAAGGAATGAATGTTCAAGCATAATCCAAAGTAGAGAATCTGATAAAGGACCCAACAACCACCTAGAGGATTGACGCAATAAAAAGGCTTTGTGGTAATTAGGAAAATCAGGAAAATTAACGCCCCCTTCCAGTTTAAGACGTATGAGTTTTGATAAGGACATACGAGCCCTCTTGTTATTCCAAAGGAAGGAGGTCAAAAGGGAGTTAATTTTAAAAAAAAAAGGATTGAGGAATGGCAACTGGTATGTTAGAAATAATATAAAGAACTGTCGGAGATAACATCATCTTTATAGTGTCTAATCTCCCCCACCAAGGGAGGTAGAGAGGGTGCCATTTGTCTACTAGGGCAGATCGTTTCAAGGAGCATTTTTCCAAATTAATGGAAATCGTGGATTTAATAGAAGCTGAGAAAAACATACCTAGATATTTTATATGCTTGGGGCTCCAATTAAAATTAGTTATTTTGAAATCCTCCTTAAAAGTAAATTTAGTTAAGGGTAGTATTTCACATTTGTCACTGTTTAACTTATACCCTGAAACAAAAGAGTATGCAGTCATCTCCTGTAAAAATGTAGGAAGGGAAGAATGTGGCTTCGAGAGAAATAACAAAATATCGCCTGCATTAGCAGCCAATTTAATATGTGATTTATCAGAAACAAAACCAAAAAAATTCGGGTTCTGACAAATTTTAGATAAAAAAGGTTCGAACGCTAAATTAAAAAGAAAAGGAGAAAGGGGGCAACCTTGTCTAACGCCTCTTCTCAAGTGGAAATATGGGGAAGTAAGGCCATTAGCAAAAATTGCTGCTCTTGGATTAGAGTATAGGAGGGAGATTAACTGAACAATTTTTGGGCCAAAACCAAACCATTTAAGTGTTAAGAAAATAAAAGGCCAATATACTCTATCAAACGCCTTTTCTGCGTCTAATGCGATAGCAGCCATGGATTCAGAAGAATTTGAAGATTTAGACAGTATATCAAAAAATAGACGCGTGTTGTCAGCCAGGAAGCGTCCTTTGACAAAACCAGACTGCTCCATGCCCAAGAGCTCAGGGAGGAAAGACTCTAATCGTAGGGCTAAAGATTTTGAAAAAATTTTGTAGTCAATATTCACTAAAGAAATTGGTCTATAATTTTTACAAAAACGGGGATCTTTGTCCTCCTTTGGTATGAGACAAATCAGAGCTTCCAAAAAGGTCCCAGAAGAAACCCCTGTCTGTGAAAAAGAGGTTAACAGTTTATGTAACTTGGGGAGAAGTAAATGAGAAAAATGAATGAAAAACTCTACGGCAAAGCCATCAGGTCCTGGGGCCTTATCTTTTTTGAGTGTAAGTAATGCAGTATGCAATTCCTTCGATGAAACATCGAGTTCCAGTGAGTCAAAGTTCAGATGAGCATCAAAGGATTTTTCAATGGGAGAAAGAAAGTCTAAAATAGCATCCTCAGTGGGAGAGGACTCCGGTGTGTACAATGTTTCATAAAAACGATGAAATTCTTGTAAAATCTCAGAATCCTTATATATGGGTAATTGTTGATAATCAATTAACGATTCAATGTTGCATTTTTGTTTTTTGATCTTAAGATAGTTTGCTAATAATTTGCCAGACTTGTTTTGTAAAAGCACAAACAGAATTCCCTCTTCCTTTTGTTCAAAAAAAGGAACATCTAGATCCTATTCATTTCATTAGTCAAGGCCATACACAGAAATTACATAAACCAGAGCAATTTTTTCCAGGTTGCTAAATATTACAGTCATGTGCAAAAAAACATCTATAATAAAAATTCAAACATAAAAATGAATATTCGAAGGAATGTATTTTCAATTATCTTTTATTCAAATAGTTGTATAGTTTATATTATCAAATGTTTATGCAAAATAAATAAAACCATTTATATTTAAAAACATACATTCATCATTTAAAAATTACAATATGTACAATGAAAAGAACAACTGTCGACGCAGCGTTTCGGTGTAAAGGTGGATCATCACCTTCTTCAGGACAATAATTCAATGTTTAAAATCTGTCAGGTTAGATGTCAACTCCTATTTATCTTCAAGGAGGTGTTGAGTACATTTTTCATTAGGTTCTCGCTCAGGTAATGAGGCGAAATTATACACTATATGCGTGTTGTGAACAGGGCTTTGTCATTACTCAGTCTCTCGCCTGTTTCTGTCCATATACACAGGGATTCATCAATCACCCTTCCATAGGACTATTCACCAATGATTTTTATATCATAAAATCCCTCTTGGTTTCGGGTATTTACCTTTAAGGCAAAACCTTGTAGATTGAATCCAACACCTCTTTTTCTTTAGGGTTATTGGTTCCAGTTAATACAATTCTGGTCCCGATTCGACTCGAATTGGCAGACCAGCAAGACGGATGCTTGCTCTCCAGCTATAAATCCGAAATACTTTGGAACCAGAATTGTATATGGACAGAAACAGGCGAGAGACTGAGTAATGACAAAGCCCTGTTCACAACACGCATATAGTGTATAATTTCGCCTCATTACCTGAGCGAGAACCTGATGAAAAGTTTACTCAACACCTCCTTGAAGATAAATAGGAGTTGACATCTAACCTGACAGATTTTAAACATTGAATTATTGTCCTGAAGAAGGTGATGATCCACCTTTACACCGAAACGCCGCGTCGACAGTTGTTCTTTTCATTGTACATATTGTAATTTTTTTAAATGATGAATGTATGTTTTTAAATATAAATGGTTTTATTTATTTTGCATAAACATTTGATAATATAAACTATACAACTATTTGAATAAAAGATAATTGAAAATACATTCCTTCGAATATTCATTTTTATGTTTGAATTTTTATTATAGATGTTTTTTTGCACATGACTGTAATATTTAGCAACCTGGAAAAACTTGCTCTGGTTTATGTAATTTCTGTGTATGGCCTTGACTAATGAAATGAATAGGATCTAGATGTTCCTTTTTTTGAACAAAAGGAAGAGGGAATTCTGTTTGTGCTTTTACATATATACCCATCCCTTTTCTAAGCACTAGGGTATCTCCCAAAAACCTTTGTGATTCCAGACTTGTTTTGACCACCATAAAATTTTGCACTGGATTTCAGCAAATAAAAAGAAGCATTATCGGTAGATTCCTTATTAAATTTAAGTTTGGTGGCTATGAGTTCCGACAGACAATCTTTTGATTTGGTAGTGTGGTAAGAGTGTTCCAATCTCTTTATCTTTGCGAACAGGTCAGTGGCACTCTTACTGGCATTGTGTCTTTTCTTGGATACGTAATTTATAATACAATCACCTGCTGATGCTTTAAAAGCATCCCATACTGTGTGAAAAGGGAGGTCATCAGATTCATTCAACAAAAAATATTCCTCAAAAAAAGAGGTAAAAGAGGAAGTGAAAACTGGATCAAGTAGCAGCGAGCTGTTGAAACGCCATCGTCTGGAGACCTTTCATTTGGTAAGTATATCTAATGAAATAGAAACGGGGCATGATCAGAAATTAGTATAGAGCCAATTTCTGCAGATTATATGGATTGAGAAATGTTGTGAGAAATAAAAATGTAATCAATACGCGACTGCGTCTGATGTGTCGAGGAAAAATAAGTGTATTCTCTCAAAGTTGGATTACATAATCTCCAAGCATCAATTAATTTTCTATGTTGGAAAGAATGTAAAAATGATTTATGAGCCTTAGTTGATATGAAAGAAGCCAAGGAATTGCGATCAATAAAGGGATCTATGATTTGGTTGCAGTCACCTGCCAGAATAAGGTTGTCATGGGGACAATGCAACAGTTTCTTTGCAAGGTGGGACCAAAAAAGGGAATCACCTGTAGTTGGTGCGTAATTATTGAATAAAGAGAGAGGAACCTTCCCAATCAACAAATCAGTAAATAACCAGCGACCCACATCATCAGACTCTTGAGATACAAGTTTTACACAAAGAGATTTGTGACATAACATGATGACACCATTCCGTTTACCATCCCCAGGAGAGAAGAAGACTGCGCCTACCCAATCTCTTTTCAATTTTAATCAGACTGTGTCAGGTGTGACTCTTGAATCAATGCTATGTCTGTCTTCAATTAAGCTAAATGCGTTAATACACGCTGTCACTTAATCGGTGAATTCAAACCTTGTACATTCCAAGAAATAATATTCAATGACATAAACTAGATATAGAAAAAAGAACAATTATAGATAAACCAGACAGAATATAAACTTGAAATAATTTAAACCACAACATCATGCATAAAAGGAAAAATACAGCAATGAACCTCATATATGAAAGAGAAAAGAATGTCAAAGAAAGGGAGATGGAGGAGAGACAGCTAAGAAAGGAAGAGCATGAGGAAAGAAAATAGGGAGACATCAAAAAGTAAGAAACAAAAGGCAAAAGCAAAAGAAAAACATAAGGGAAAAAACACATACCTAAATAATTCCAAAAAAGTCGGGGGGTGAAACCACATGGAAGACTGGTGCGTCTAGAGCACTCGGAAGGGGCACAAGTACGAGAGGATTTGACAAGATGCGAGACAATGGCAAGTACACAAAATGGGATACCTATAGGAAAGAAAAAATTGAAAGCAGGTTAATGACTAATAAGTTAACAGCCAAACATGAAATGAACATCAAAGAGGGAGATAATTGAAATACATAGGTATATGTGCAGCAAAAACAGAGAAACAAGCACAAAAAGTAAGGAGAAATATGAACAACAACGCATTATTAGGATTTTTCAACCAGATTGATAGGTCAAAGCGCCAGAAGGGTCCATAGTCTCAGAACTGCAAGAGTTGAGAAAGCATTTAAGTTTAACTGGATCTTCGTAGGTAGTCGTTTTGTTCCTATAGGTGACCTTAAAAAGACAAGGGTGAAAAAGCCCATATCTTGCACCAAGAGCACAGAGGTCCGGGCGCAAGCTCAAAAATTCTCGACGTCTGTCCGCCGTATTCTTAGCATAATCTTGAGAAAAAAATATAGTGTGACCTAACCAAGAGATGGGGGATGTTGTTTTCGTGGCCGAGAGAACCTTAAGAAGAGCTGTATACTCCAGGAAGTATAAGATAACACCTCTTGGGCGATTTGAACCAGGAGTGCTGACATGTTGATGACCCAACCTATGTGCTCGTTGAATGTTCAAATTGGTACCATCCGGTAAGCTCAGCACTTTAGGAAGAAAATTTTTGAAGAAGGTGAGAGGGTCACTACCTTCTGTGCCCTCTGGCAAACCATAAATACTCAAGTTGTTTCTTCTGTTTCTATTTTCTAAGTCCTCAACTTGCTTCTGAAGGAGAGATACCTGTGACTGAAGGGTGCATACTTTGGATTCAGTAACACCATATGAGGAAACGTTCCGTTCCACTGCAAGAAGTCGCTCGTCTAGTTGAGACCACCTCTCCGTAAGGAATTGTAGTTTAGTATTTGTTTCCTCCATGAAAGGCCTTAAGGCATGGATTTCATCAAGTAGCAGATCTAGTGAAGCAGGAGGCGGTGACTTCGCAGGAGAAGGAGGGTCTTTTTTAAGACGTTTCGTGTTAGCTTTACCAGAACTCGCTGAGATAGTTGTTGCTGGTACTGTAGTTGACGAAGCACCAGTTTTTGACTGAGAGGCCAAGGAAGATTCCTCTGCGGCAAATTTTGAAAAAACTGTGGAGTTTTTGATGAACCTGCATGCCGGAGAGCAAGAGACAGAGCTTAGTTTTTGAATTCTTCCCATAAAATATGTGGAATAGTCAATTAAAAATATGGAAACACCTTCGTTAAAAAGAGGAAGAATGGCAAAGCTTGCAATGAGAGGAAAAATCCAACTGGACACGGTAAATGAATGAGCAAAAATAAAGTATAAGAACAGAGGGCTGGATAATCCCTAAGAATACATTACTTTTGTTAGCGGTGGCAGAACGTAGATATGCAAGCTGGATTTTTAAACAACAGCACACACCTTCATTGAACAGTAAGTCATTCCCCTCATAACTGGTTGCTGTTTCTCGACGTCATCCTCAGAAAAAGAGCAGCGGGATGATTAAGGCATTACCAAAGCACTGAACGAAGCGACCGCAATCCAAAATGGCGTCTGTTACTGAGGTAAACGAGTAATGCAAGAAAAACACCGTTTTCTTGCATGTAGCAAGCATCAAAACATACCAAGTTGATGGGGAGTGTTTCCCATAGATATACCTCCGCGTTGATGCCGTAGTATGTTGCGGACACCACGGAAACCAATTGCCGACCTGCGCCGCCGCACCGGAGCTCACGGAGCAGCCGCCATCTTCCGTGGGCGTCAAACAACGACCCCGAAGTAATACTATCTTATCAGGAACGAATTGTGAGCATCACGTCTCCATGAAGGGCATAGAAAGTAGTTCCAACAGCTGTGCAACGTCACAAGAACTGTTTACCCTGCTTCCCTTCTATACGCTAGCTTATCCATTAGGCTAACCTTCCTTAAGGTCGGCTATTTAATATAATGCAACTATTTTTAAATGGCACGGGTCTTTATAAAGGTTCTATACTATGAGTTGCTTTATTGCATGTAAAATGATTATGGTTTTAATTAACTGAAATAAATGTGTACAGCACTATATTAGCACACAATTTATGGTGTCGTGAATTTAGAATGATGGGTTATATGGCACTGGATTCATGCTTATGAAAAGCCCTAAGAAGTAATATGGTGCTCATAGGCACATGGAAATCCTGCTCGAAATGTGCGATTTATTTGTGCAAATAGCACAGATTTTCAACAAGCTAAGACTCCACCCTATGCACACGCGATTAATCACGAAGGATGAAAATAAGACATACATTTACCAGCTCATGAACGCTTGTGCATTTACTGCAGTATGTTCAGGTGGAACCTCGTTACAGCATTGTGAAAGGGATTGAAAATAGCATGAATGCAAACAATATTTCCTTGACATGAAGGTATCCAAACCCGATAGTGCTGCAAGGCCATAGTAATGGCAATACCGCGCTTTACAAATGTCTCACATACCATAACACAATTCAACACAACTCAACAGGACCTAACAGCCCTACAAGGCATACATGATACAGCCCGGGTAAAAATAGGCCAACACATCTCACCCCCGTTCTCAGTGAGTAGGGGACCCATCAGGGATGTCCCCTGTCACCACTCCTGTTTGCCCTAGTGATGATGGAGCTGCTGGCACACCGGCTCCACCAACAGGGCCGGGAGTGGGGCACACCTTTGAATGAGGAGATGCATGCAGTCTCCCTATATGAGGATAATGTACTCTTTTACGTCTGTGACTTCCGGGTTGGCATATCCGAGATCACAGAGACACTATCGGAGATTCAATTGGCCTCGAGTCTGGGAGTCAACGGAACCAAATTGTTTGTATTCCTGATTAATGTGAACTGCCCTCCACAACACCTGGCAGTAGGCACCCACTCACTGCGCTGGGAACCTCACATGTTCCGTTACTTAGGCCTTTGGATATATCATGATACACAAGACTTCATAGATGGTAACCTCACAAGAGCCATATCCTCCCTTCCTTGGCAGCCAAACGCTTTGTGACAAACCTTTTTGTGCCATAGAAGAAGAATGCCCCCATCCGATGTGTGGGGATGAAAAGGTGCACATTGTAAAACCTCTTAGGTGCCCCGGTCTTCCATACTAGAGGAGGTTAGCACAAGTGTAGGCAAAGCTTGGTGTGAGGCTTTTCGACTGCAATGCTTGCACTATGCAAAATGCACAAGTGGAGTCAAAACAGACTACATGAGATCATAAATCATTACACTATCATCTGGAGTTATCAAAAGACTTATTGGATAAAGAGAAGTATTCTGGGGCAACAATATAGAGCTAATGATTACAAACTCAAATTTGCACTTATTCTTTCATAAGAGGAGCTAGAGGATTTGTTAGACCTGGCATTCTTGCCATGGTTTTACCCCCAACTCTTTGCCTTCAGGCCTCCTGTTTGCAGACTCTGGTTTCTCCGGTTTTGGGACTCTGCGCACCTTACCACTGTTAACCAGTGCTAAAGTGCTTTTGCTCTCTCCTTAAAACATGGTAGAATTGGCTCACAACCAATTGGCATATTTAATTTAATTGTAAGTTCCCAGTATAGTCGCACTGCGTGTGCTCATGGCCTTTAAATTAAATGCTACTATTGGGCCTGCAGCAATGATTATGCCACCCACTTAAGTAGCATTTTAAACATCTCTCAGACCTGCCATTGCAGCCTGTGTCTGTGCAGTTTTAAATTGCCATTTCAACCGGGCAAAATAAACCTTCTGCCAGGCCCAAACCTTCCTTTTTAATACATATATGTCACCCCTAAGGTAGGCCCTGGACAGCCAGGAGGGCAGGGTGCAATGAATTTAAAAAGTGGAACATGTACTTTTTAATTTTACATGCCCTGGTAGTGAAGAACTCTCAAATTTGTTTTTCACTCCTGCAAGGCCTACCACTCTCATAGGATATTATTAGAGTTACATTATCACATTTAATAAGTAATTTCCAAATGGGAACAGGTAAACAGTTCATGTTTGGTGTCTTTGGAATTGTAATGAAAAACTCTAACTTATGGTGAAGTCGAATTTTATATCAAAATTTGGAAAATGCCATTTTTAGAAAGTTGTCATTTTCCTGCCTTAGCAATTTGATGCCTGCAGTCTGTCTCTGGGCTACATGACTGGGTGTGGGTGGCAGTTGGGCTTTGTGTATTCCTCCTACACAGCTACTCACAATAGGGAGCTTGGGAATGCCTGGATGGACTATCACTGGCAAAATGGGAGAAATGAGCTGGACCCAGCCCCACTTATTCTTGAATAGGCTGTGTCCTGCCGCCACACAAAGGGCTGCATACCCCCTGTTCTTAGTCTAGAGTCAGGGTTGGAAAGGCAGGGCACCCATGCCCTTCAAAGTCCTGCCACTAGAAGCTTAATTCCTCTTCAAAGGCACAACTGGATATAAATACTGGACCTACGACACCAACTCTTCAGTACACTTCAGGACCTGTGGATATTCTGCCAGGTAGAAGGACTGCTGTGCTGCTGAAAGGACTGTCACTCTGCAAGACTGTTGCCCTGAAGGACTGCTGCCCTCCTGTCCTAACCTGCTCCCTGCTTCCTCTTGCCTAGGTGAGAAGGACTGGACCTGCATCTATTGAACCCAGAAACCCGTGTGACTTCAAGGGCTAGTTGGCTATCGACCTCCTTGGTGGCAGGTGGGGGTCTGCACCGGTGTAGCGCCGCATTCTGAGCCATCTGCCCGACACTCCAGTCTTTGGGTCCGACAGCTGCGGAACATGGCTAGAGGCCTCTAGTCTACGTGGAAGTAAGGGGGCAAGTGACTGAGGACCCGCCCATTGCCCGGGTGGAGCCCGCAAGGTATCACCTGAGCCCACTGGTGGGGACCACCTCGGAGCTGGCCTGGTAATCCGGCAGGAGCTGTGGAGCACACGGGGGCCCATGGCGGTGGTCTGCCCGATCCGCCTGAGACACCGTAACTGAATGCAGGGCTGCCCGGACAGAGCTCCAGAGGCGGTCATGGTCTGGTGGGTCGCCCTCACTGGGGACTCGCCCTCTTGTGCAGCTGAAGATCTGGAGGGACCAGTAGAGCCAGAGATGGTCCGGAGTTATTCAGATTGGAGTTGCCTGAGGGAGGAACAGCTGAGGGAGGTTGGAGCAGCCCTCTCCCCTCCTTCACATCCGGACAGGCGTAGCTGAGTGCCGGCTCCAGAATGCCTGATTGAGGAGCAGATTCGTCGTGGCCGGGCGGGCCAGAAGTCAAGGTACAGTTGGGGAGCCCGACTAAGATGACTAGGGGGTTTGCCTTGGGCCCAAGCGTGGGGGCAGGCCCCCGACCCTGCGACACTGCTGACTGGGTGGGGGTAACCTAAAGGCCCCTGAGACCTGGGCCTACCTTCGCCCTTGACTCCTGGCCATCAGAGGGGGTGCAACTCGGAGCAAGGACTGAGTGGGGGCTCACCTGTTTGCTTGGCAGCCTGGGGGGACAGGGAGCCCTTGAGCCCTGGGCTCATCCCCACTATACACTGGTGGTGGTGTGCGTGCTCCTGCAGTGGGCCGGCCCTCACACCCTGATCTGGGCCTGCTGATCACCGCTTGAGGGAAGCCTTTTCCTTACGGAGACCTGTATTGAGGTCCAATCGGGAGAGGCAGACACAGAGTGACTTGGCCTGCATTGGGGGAGCGGGGCCCAGGAGGGGTCTCCACCCTCTCGTTCTCCCTTACAGCGTCCACTGGGGGCCGGGAGCTGGAGACTCCCTGAGACACCTCCCTGCAGGGACCTTTGTGAACAACACACTGGGTCCCTTTGATGGCTGCTACAGGGACAAGAGGGCGGGACCCCTGTGGACCCCTGGAGGCTGGTCGGCCGGACACTGGTGGAGGTGTGCGTGATCCTGCAGCGGGCTGGCCTCCACACCCTGATCTGGACCTGCTGGTCACCGCTTGGGGGAAGCCATTGCCTTACGGAGACCTAGATTTTGGCCCAACCGGGAGAGGTAGAAATAGAGTGAATTGGTCTGCAGTGGAGTAGCAGGGTCCAGGTGGGGTCTACCCCCCCTACTCCCTCATTCTCTCCGATGGCATCCACTGGGGGACGGGATCTAGTGACTCCCTGAGATACCTCCCTGCAGGGACTTTCGTGAACAGTACACTGCGCCCCTTGGATGGCTGCTACTGGGCCCAGTCAGGTCGGGACTCCTGTAGACCCCTGGAGGCTGGTTGGCTGGATCCACACCATGCTCTCCACCGGCTCCTGAGGGTCTGCCTCTAACCCTGTGCATCGGTTAGATCCGGGATCCCACCAGGAGAACGACTATCGGAGTCTTGGAGAAAACTTGGGTAGTCATGACCTCCTTTGCCCAGACTGCCCCCGTGGAGCTGAGATGGGAAAGGACAGACCAGCCTGTTCGGGCACCGCTCAGAGTCAGACTGAGATGGACCAGTATACTGCCGGCACTGCTGCGAACCCCTCAGTACGCTCTGGTGGTGAGGACCCGGGCCCCTCTCACCCAGATCTTACCAAGATACTACAGGCCATTCACAGTCAGCAGTGGAGTCCAAGATAGGAGAGGTACAGATGTATGTGGCTCTGTTACACCAGGATCTCAGTAATGCCACAACTAGGTTGACCGAGGCGGAAACCTGGATTTCGTCCGCAGAGGATGACATTTCCACCCTCCAAAAACAGGTTTCCTCCCTGCTCACGAGAATGGCCGACCTCCACAAGTGAGCAGAAGATGCCGAGAACCACTCCCGGCGGAACAGCATCCGCCTTATAGGCATCCCGGAACGGGCGGAAGGCGATGACCCCAGGCAGATGGTGGACAGAGTGGAGAGCTGCGTGAAATCGTGGATACCAGCCAACTGCCTGTCCTCGTGGTTTGCCGTTGAACGGGCACACTGGGCTCCGCCTCATCCCATCATTGCCCGCATCTTGAACTTCCGAGACAGGGATGCCGTCCTCCAGGAGGCAAGAAGACAGGCGGATCTCCACTTCGATGGTACCAAAGTCCTTCTCTTCCCAGATTACACTCGTGAGGTCCTACACAGAGGTCAAGCAGAAGCTGAGTGCGATGGAGATTCAATACCGCCTTCTTTTCCCGGCACGCCTCTGGGTTCTTCACCTGGGCAAATCCCTTTTCTTTGATATGCCCGAGTCAGCCTGGCAGTGGCTTACGGAAGAGCAACCGCTGCGGGGAACCGTTGTCTCTTCCTCCCAGCAGCAGGGAGCATCAGGGCCACAAGACCCACAGACTCTACCCAAGCCATGCAGACTGTGCAACAGATCAAGGAGGGGACGGAGGAGGGGTCGCTCACTATCCCCTCCGGAGTCCCCCTCTGGAGATGCCTCTGTCAACATCCAAGCAACTACCCAGTCACACCGTGGAGGGTTGACCCTTGCAGCAGAGGAACGGAGTCTTCACACAGTTGGCTTAACCCTCCCACACTCGGACTCAGACTTGTCTCGTAGCCCCAACATTGAGTGAATATCAGCTGACCTCCCCCTTCTCCATGCAATACAAGGGGTCTAAGGTTTGGAAGTCGAATGGGGTTCCTGCTCTGGGTGCTGGATTGAGAAGCTGGTCACATGACTGGGTGTAGTTGGTAGTTGAGCTTTGTGTATTCCTCCTAGACAGCCACAAACAATGGGAGCTTAGGTGTGACTGCATGGGCCATCACTGGCAGGGAGGAGCTGGGCCCAACCTCACTTACACATAAATAGGCTGTGTCCTGTCTCCACATAAGGGACTGCATACCCACTGTAGTTAGTCTGGAACCAGGGCAGGGAAGGCAGGGCTTCTGTGCACTTCAAAGGTATGCCTCTAAAACCTTCTTCCCAATTCAAAGGCACAACTGGGTATAAATACTTGACCTCAGACACCAGCTCTTTAGTACACTTCTGAACCTTTGCATACTCTGCCAGAAAGAAGGAATGCTGTGCTGCTGATATACTGCCACTCGCTGGGCTGCACTCTGCTGGATTCCTGCTCTGCTGTGCTGACCTGCTGCCCTCTTGCTAGGTGAGAAGGACTGGACCTGCATCTCTTGACCCACAGCCCAGAGTGACTCCAAGGGCTCGTTGGCTGGCCTCCTGATCTGAAGCTTCAGGGACATAACAGGCTTCCAACAACTTTGCATCTGCACCTGGAATCTGTCATCTGTGTGTTTACCCTGCCAAGTGGTGCCCCCCAGTCCTGGGCCCTTAGAAGTATGCTTTTCCAGCCTCTATGGACTCAGAGGACCCCACTCATCTCCTCTGCTGCACAGAGCAACCCCAAGCAGAAACGACCCATCTCCACTTCTGTGTGGATTGAACCAGTCGCAAAGACTCACATTGCTGCCACAGCCCGCATCGCTTCAGAACTGTCACTGTGCAATGCATCCTCGGCACAAGCACTCGCATCTCTCATTCGACGGCAGCTTCAACAATGATGACGGACTCCCCATCACAGTCTTGCTCAGATGCCAGAGTTTGCATCGCAAGCCCCATCGATGGGATCCTTGATGTCAATACAACAGGACCTCGCAACACAGCCATACAGCATCACGGAACCGACACGTCGCTTCAGCTGCGCTACGCATCTTTAACGCGAATCGGTGCAATGCTCTGGAACGCAGTATTTAAGGTACTCTGTTCAGCGGGCCAAACTGGGTCCCTTTAGCCAGCCTGCACTCCATCACAGTCAGCCTGAACTTGTGACTTGGTCCCGGTCCGGCACGACCAGATATCCACAGTTGACGCTTTACGCATTTTTGTTGTTATTTTCTCTAAAAAGTTAACATTCAATATCTCTGGTTCTACTAATTGGATTTTTGTTATTTTGATCTTGCTTTATTATTAAAATCTACTCAATTTTTTTAATTCTGTTGTGGACACCTTTTGTGGTGTGTTTTCATTGTGCTACTGTTTGAAGTGCTATACAAATACTTTTCACATTGCCTCTAAGTTAAGCCTGACTGCTCTGTGCCAAGCTACGAGGGGGTTGAGCACTGGTTAATTTGGGGTTTGCTTGTGCCTTACCCTGACAAGGATTGTGGTTGCTTCTTGACCAGGGGTCACACCCTAGTCAAACACTATCCCAATTTCTTATGCTGGTTGGAGTAAGACCTCCGACCCTCGGTCTAGGTCCACTCTCTCCCCGCAGCTCTGCTAAGCCATCTCTTGCCTCCAGACCCCGACCTCCTCCTTGGGAGGTTCGAGGCTGCTGCCCGCTCCTGTGCCTGCTGCCCGCTCCAACTGGGACCAGACTGTCTGCAACCACTGTAACCTTTCTCAGCCGTTTTTTTCTTAATTTTTCCCTGTTGTGCCACAGTTATTGTGCCCATCTGTGTCTTGCTCTAATTCCACCACTGTTTTTATTTTCTCGTGCCTGCCTGTTCCTTTCGCCTTTCGCCGCTGCTGCCCCTGCGGCCCCTCCCCCCCAGAATTCCCCCCTGGAATTCCTCTCTGGAATTCCCCCGCTCCCGCCTCCCAGCCTCTCCTCCCTCACACCTCCCCTACTTAATGGGGGCCGCTGCGGGGGAGCGCGAGTAAGACCTCCGACCCTCGGTCTAGGTCCACTCTCTCCCCGCAGCTCCGCTGTGCCGTCTCTTGCCTCCAGACCCCGACCTCCTCCTTGGGAGGTTTGAGGCTGCTGCCCGCTCCTGTGCCTGCTGCCCGCTCCAACTGGGACCAGACTGCCTGCAACCACCGTAACCTTTCTCAGCCGTTTTTTTCTTAATTTTTCCCTGTTGCGCCACTGTTATTGTGCCCATCTGTGTCTTGCTCTAATTCCACTACTGTTTTTATTTTCTCGTGCCTGCCTGTTCCTTTTGCCGCTGCTGCCCCTGCGGCCCCTCCTCCCCAGAATTCCCCCACTCCCGCCTCCCAGCCTCTCCTCCCTCCCACCTCCGCTACTTAATGGCAGCCGCTGCGCGGTCGCGCCTTTGGCGCACCAAAGGCAAGCCCGTCTGTGACCCAATCGCGGCCAGCGCCAGGAACCCTGGACCTCCCACTACCCATCGCTACGACACCACCACCTTCCTCGCACTCAACCCTGGAAGACTTAGAGAATGCCAACAGGCCTCGTCAACACACTGACCCACAGAGCAGGACACACCCTCGACCCCATTGTCGCGGCAGGAAACAGCATCCAATTCAGCCACACAACGCAGCCGCCATGGACTGACCACCACTGTGTACACTTCGCCATCAACAAACCCAAGGCACCCAAACCTGCCCCACGCCCACCTCGAAGGAACTGGAGCAAGGTTAACGACGAGCAACTTAACTCCACCCTCACCCGAGACAACCACACCTGGGCACCCGACGCAAACGATGCAAACAACGCAGCCAGAGAACTCCACACCTGGATCTTCAACTGCGCAGATGAGCTTGCCCCGCTACGCAACCCCGACAGACAACGCCCCAGGAAAGCCGCCTGGTTCACCATTGCTCTCCAAGAAGCCAGATGCATCTGCAGACGCCTGGAGACGAACTGGAGAAACACCAAGACAACCGAAAACCACACCACCTACAAGGACGCCATGACGGACTACCATAACCAGATCAGAGCCACCAAGAGGAACTTCATCCACAACAAAATCCTGGCCAACTCCACCAACTCCAAGGAACTTTTCAGTGTCATTCAGGAATTCACCAACCCACGCAGCGAAGCCACAGACATCACACCATCCCAAGACCTCTGCGACAAGCTTGGAACCTATTTCCACCTCAAGATCAAAAACCTCTATGACAACTTCATCAACCATGCACCAGGCGCCACAGACGGCCCCCCGCCCCCCAGAAACACCAGCCAGCCCAACAACTCCAACTGGAAACCGATCACGGCCAAAGACACCGCCTCGACCATGAAAAGCATCCACTCGGGGGCCCCCACCGACCCCTGCCCCCCTCACATCTACCACAGAGCCACGGCCGCCATCGCACTCGAACTACAACGCACCATCAACACCACCTTCAAAACAGGCACCTTCCCAGACGACTGGAAGCACGCAGAAGTCAGACCCCTGCTCAAGAAGCCCACAGCTGACCCCACCGACCTCAAGAACTATCGGCCCATCTCGCTCCTCCCCTTCGCAGCCAAAGTTGCAGAGAAAACAGTCAACAGGAAACTGACACGATTCATTGAAGAGAACGCCGTCCTCGACCCGTCCCAATCCGGATTCCGAAGCAACCACAGCACAGAGACCGCCCTACTCGCCGCCATAGACAACATCCGCACCCTCCTGGACCAAGGCCACTCCACAGCCCTCATCCTACTCGACCTATCAGCGGCCTTCGACACCGTCTCCCACCGCACACTAGTCGCCAGACTGCATGACGCAGGCATACAAGGAACAACCCTGGACTGGATCCGATCATTCCTCACCGGAAGAAGCCAAAGGATCAGACTCCCACCCTTCCTCTCCGACCCCACGAAAATCACCTGCGGAGTCCCACTGGGTTTATCACTGAGCCCCACCCTCTTCAACATCTACATGGCCCCCCTCGCAGCCATCGTCCGACAACACGGCCTCAACATCGTATCCTATGCCAACGACACCCAGCTCATCCTCTCCCTCACCAAAGACCCCACCACTGCCAAACTCAACTTCCAGAAAGGAATACAAGACGTCGCAGTCTGGATGACCAACAGCTGCCTGAAGCTCAATGCCGAGAAGACAGAAGTCCTCGTCCTCGGTACCACCCCTTCTGTATGGGACAGCACCTGGTGGCTGACCGCCCTTGGAAGCCCGCCCACCCACCCCCTCAGACCACGCCAAGAACCTCAGCATCGTACTCGACTCATCACTCACCATGAACCGACAGGTCAACGCCGTCACCTCTAGCTGCTTCAACACCCCCCGCATCCTCCGCAAGACCTTCAAGTGGATCCCCCCTGAGTCAAGGAAGACAGTCACCCACGCACTCATCACCAGCAGACTGGACTATGGAAACGCACCCTATGCCGGCATCAACAAGTCCCTACTCCGCAAACTCCAAACAATACAGAACACCGCCGCCAGACTCGTCCTCGGCATCCCCCGACATGAACACATCAGCCAACACCTACGAAGTCTCCACTGGCTCCCCTTGGAGAAAAGAGTCACTTTCAAAATCCTCACTCACGCCTACAAATGCCTACACAACAACGGACCCAAATATCTCAACGACAGAATCAACTTCCACGTACCCAAAAGAAACCTCCGATCTTCCAACCTCGCACTGGCCGAAACCCCACGCATCCACAGAGCCAGAGCAGGTGGAAGATCCTTCTCTCACATTGCAGTCAAGACCTGGAACGAGCTACCGGCAGACATCAGACGCGCCCCCTCCCTGAACACCTTCAGGAAGACCCTCAAGACCTGGCTCTTCGGCTAAACAGATCTGCGGACCCCCCCCCTCAGTGCCTTGAGACCCTCACGGGTGAGTAGCACGCTTACAATTCCCTGATTGATTGATTGATTGATTGATTGAGTGGTGGGACTGGACTTGTGTTTGAGCAGTGCCATACAGTGATTTAGTGTACACTACCATCCCATATCTAAGACCAATTCAAGTTTAAATTCCTCCTTGTTTTTCCTTTTTGCTTTTTTCTAATTCTTTCTTATCCTACCTGGTTGTCCGTGATCATACCTGCAGGAATGGAATTTAAGTTCACTAAACTGGAGAGCTACATGGTGGCTGAACTCCTGGAGTTCTGTAAAGAATGTGGACTTCCAACCATAAAGGGCATCAAACAAGTTGGAGCTTTAGAGAGCTCCAAGGGCCTTGGGGGAGGTTGGCAGCAACAGAGGACCAGGATGAGGAAGCTGATGTGGAGGATCAAAGGGAGGACCTAGAAGCAGGTCCTGAGATACAGCACACAGGGGGAGGGATGTCTTTCCTCTGGAATTGGGGAACCCTCCCCTAGCAGAAAGCAGTGTGACCTCACATGGTCTGTTCCCAGAGGAGCTGGAGGACAGAGAAGGATACAGGGGGCTTAGGCTGCAGATGGCCAAGCTTGAGATGGAGGAGAGAAAAATGATGTTGGCTGATGAACTAAGTCTTAAAGAGCTGGACTTGAAGGCCAAACAGCTGTTAGAGTCCAACAGGGATGATGGCAGTGAAAGTACAGTGACCAGTGCTGGGGGGAAGGGTTCACATACCCAGAGACTTGGTGCCTTAGTTTGAGGTGGGGAGTGACATTGGCAGGTGGTTTGAGGCATATGAAGTCACACTAGAGATGTACAGGATTCCTAAGGAGAATTGGGGAGCCGGCCTTTGGAGGCATGCACCTAGTAATGGGAGGGACGCCCTACTTGCGCTAGAGAAGGGGGACAGGATGAGGTATTCCACCATGAAGGAGACCCTTGTCAAGAAATATGGATTGACCCCAGAAGAGTACAGATTCAGGGACAGTCCCGGGGGCTGGTGGGGGGGAGGACTTGTGGGTTTCTTGTATAAGGCACTGGATGGTTGGGTAAAGGAAGGGTAATGAGGTAAACACTGTTGAAGGGCTGTTCAATTTAGTTGCAAGAGATCACATTTTCAATCATTGTTTTTCAGAGCTATGCCAACACCTGGTTGATTGCAAGCTCACTGACCCCAGGGAGCTTGCAAAGGAGGCAGACCTCTGGGTGAGTACCAGTGTGTCTGGGAAGGCATTGGGGAGTAATCCTGAGAAGGGTGGCTCAGGTTCCCCCCCCTGAGAGTGAGGGGAGGTACATAGTGACTCAGACAGGTCCCAGTATAGTGTGTGGGGAGGGTTCCCATGTCCCATCTACGTGAAGGAGAAGAGGTTTTGGTGGGTGGAGTCCCAGGGTGCCCTATTTCCAGCCCCAGTGCTGGGTTGCTCCCAGAGGGGGCACAAGCAGGGGGACCTGGTCTGTACCTAGAGACCATCCACTGGAGGGAGCTCCACATAATCAGCGGAGCTGGGTGGGGCACCTGCCCAAGGCACCCTACTGGTTCTGTTTTCTGAGGGTACCACTCCATATCAGAGGGTATGGGCGCTCAGATGGAGTACCAGGGTGAAGGATTATTCACCCTTGTTCAGCCACAGGGTACAGTCCCTGGGCTGAGGGACCAGTCTCAGGATACCACCCCTGAACTGGAGAGAGGAAGATTGGAAGTAGGGTGCCTAACACCTGGGGCTGTTGCCCCCACTATGAGAAACCTCAGAGGTCATAGAACCCTCAGGAGCTCATAGGGAACTCCTTGCCAGTCCCAAGGCTGGAAAAGAAGCCTACCCAAAGTCTCTGCTTAGAACCTTCACCTGGCAGTGTGGCAGGCACACAGTGGCTTTAGTCAAGAAACATGCTCATCAGTTGATTAGACATCAAATTAAACGGTGCCCCCGTTGGTGGTTTTGGAAGCCTCATAGACTGAAGATCCTAAAATTCTGGATAATACTAGTGGATGAACTGAACAAGCGTAAATCCAAGATAGTGGCCGCTTCCCTAGAACAATACCAGTTAGCAGTTTAGTCTGTTGAAGGGCAAGCTTTCAGATTTTCCTTTGTGCGTGCTCTAACTCTGAACCGCTCACTTCAACTGAACTCTGATGGCAGTGAGCAGTGTCTCTTTATCACGCTTCCTCAGACATGCTTTTTTCAGGAGTTATTCTGCTTTTGGCCAACCCCTTGAGTGCACACTCCAGGGGTATTCCCCTTTTTTGTGCTAAGTTCGCTTTTTGAAGAGAAGCTAAATTTCCAATGAAAGACTGTGGAGAGATAAAGAAAACTTTCTTCGACAGCCGGTGAGACAAGCATCTGGTTTGATGTTTTGGGTGAACCCACAGTGGAATTGATATTTGAGACTTTGAGAAATCGCAGACTTAAATCAGTTCACTTATGGAGGCTTGGATAAACATTGTTATTCGGGTAAGGATAGCATTCATACTCCTAGAGGAACTAAGAGCCAAATTCGCAGAAATAATTGTTATTACTAACTCAGGAGCGAAGCTAGCCCGTTTTAGAATTTTTTTATAACAATACAGTTGTATGTAGACATAGAAATTGTAAAAGTTCCCAATGTCAGTAATGTGATAGCTATTGTTTTTCTATGAGAATATAATAATTGTTAAATGTTTTCTGATATGCTCCAGTTTTAGATGCAGATCAAGATACCACAGGATATTCCATTGGGTGTCCTAGCAAAGAAGGTTTTGGACTTTTAGGAGAATTTCTGAAAAGTTCTGCATCTCGTCCTCTTGAGGCTGTCTCTCCTTTCCTCCCATTCCCCTTTCTCCCCTGTAAATGTATAGTACAGATAGTGATAATATGCATTCTGTACATGCATGAGTGGGCGAGAATTGGGACCAGGCATTCATCTGCTCCTGTGGAAGTTCTTGGCACAGGTTAGTCTTGACACAATGGATGGCCTGGGGCCTGCCTCATGACGCTGACAGATGTCAGTGGCCTAAGTTGGTTACTGTTCTCATGGGCAAGACTGGGCGGAGTTCACGGAGTTTCACTCCGCGTAATTTCATGGAGTTCCCCAAAAACTCTGTGAGATTCCGCGGAGTTCCGCAACCTGACAGAGTAACGTGAACCGTGTCACATATAGCAGACATCAGTGATGTCATTTCCGATAACCAGTGTGAGTTGTGGAACAGAGCTTTGTAGATTATGGTTACTTTATCTAAACAGAGAACAATTAAAAAATCACTAACTTTGGTGAGTCATGCACATTGCACACATAATTCCTAAATCCTTCGCCATGACGGGGCACATGATGTTACTCACAAATAAACAATTGATGACATTGATAGTAGACACTCACGCATTTGAGAAACCCCGGGCCCTGAATCCGGATAGGAGTGCACCTAGAAGCAGCTGCTTGTGTGCATATAGTGCGTGCCACTCAGAACCAGTGCAAACCGTCACCTACCCGAGTTAATGCATTACATTCCCTCCCAATCCCAGCAGGACGGTCACTTACCTTCACGTGGGGTTATCTATGCCAGTGCAGCCTGCCAGACTCTAGCCTTCTCTGCCTTCTTGGCTGCTGCACGCTGACACTGAGAGGAAGCCTCCAGAGACAGCTGTCCTCGCCTCTCCCACTCTGATTCATTCAGGATCAGGAAGTCAGCTACCAGCAAGTACACGGACGGCAAGAACTGTGAGAACAACTATTGCGCATGTCAAACTGCGCACAGGAAGAGCCTGTCCCAAGGAGCTCCTATATTAAGGTCAGGCAAAATGCATTTTGGGGACGGCGGCACCGGTAAACTCCGCTCCGCTCCAGGTGCCCAAGTTTTTTCAAAACTTCGCGCTCCAAGCTGAGTGCAGAGTGCTAAAAACTCTGCAATCTCCACTGGCGGAGCAGAGTTAACCGCCCACTCTTACTCATGGGCAGAGTTTTCAATAGGTTGGGGACAGATGTCTGATCCAAGTGGTGGAATAGACCACATCACTTTCTTGGCCATGGTGGTACTGTCTGCGTACTGGGATGCATCTGTGAGCAAGTTAAGGATTTGTGCTGCACAGATGGGGTCACAGCTGAAGAGAAGGGTTCCTTCTCGGTCAGTTCAGTCAGTTAGGAGAGTGTAGACAGAGGAAGCCACCTGAATTCAGAAGGGCGTAGAACTGAAAAGTGTCCCTGCAGTAGAGGGGCATTGTCCACATTCTAATGTCTAAACAGGGAGGTCCATCAAGGTATTAATTAGTCTTCCTTGGCTTTAGGCTCGAGGGGGGTCGTGTTGAACTTGGCAATCCCTGCAGGGTTATCCTCAAACCTTTTGCCCTCCTCTACGTAATATTTGCTGAATTCGTTTTTGTTGGCCTTAGGACTCAGTGCACTTTATCACTGCTAACCAGTGCTAAAGTTCTTGTGCTCTACCCACTAAACATGGTAATATTGGCTTATCCCCAATTGGCATATTTAATTTACTTATAAGTCCCTAGCAAAGTGGTACTATAGGTACCCAGGGCCTGTAAATTAAATGTTACTAGTGGACCTGCAGCGCTGATTGTGCAACCCACTTAAGTAGCCCTTTAAGCATGTCTCAGGCCTGCCATTGCAGAGCCTGTGTGTGCAGATTAAACTGCCATTTCGACCTGGCAAAATAATCTGTTGTGAGGCCCAAACCTTTCTTTTTAACATATACATATGTCACCCCTAAGGTAGGCCCTGGACCGCCCAGATGGCAGGGTGCAGTGTATTTAAAAAGTTGGACATGCTCTTTTACCTTTACATGTCCTGGTAGTGAAAAACTCTTAAATTAGTTTTTCACTACATCACTGACTACCTCTCCCATAGGATAACATTGGAGTTACCTTATTACATCTTATAAGTGTACCTTGCAAATGGGAACAGGTGACCAGTTCATGTTAGGTGCCTTTGGAATTGTAATGAAAAATCTCCTAACTTATAGTGAAGTCAGATTTTAAATTGCAATTCTCAAATTGCCACTTTTAGAAAGTTGGCATTTTCATGCCTTAGCCATTAGGTGCCTGCAGCCTGTCTCTAGTCACATGCCTGGGTGTAGTTGGCAGCTGGACTTTTTGTATTCATCCTAGGCAGCCATAAATAATGGGAGCTTAGGTGTGACTGCATGGGCTATTACTGGCAGGGAGGAGCTGGGCCCAGCCTCACTTACACATGAATATGGTGTGTCCTGTCTCCACACATAGGCTGCATCCCCCATTTAGTTAGTCTTGAGCCAGGGCAAGGAAGGCAGGGCATCTGTGCACTTCATAGGATTGCCCCTAGAAGCTTCTCCCCACTTCAAAGGCACAACTGGGCATAAATACTGGACCTCAGACACCAACCTTTCAGTATACTTCTGGACCTGTGGATACTCTGCCAGGAAGAAGGACAGCTGTGGTGCTGAAGGACTGCCACTCTGCTGGACTGCACTCTGTTGGATTCTTTCTCTGCTGTGTTGACCTACTGCCCTTTTGCCTGGGTGAGCAGGACTCTTGACCCTACATTCCAGAGTGACTCACAGGACTAGTTGGCTGGCCTCCTGATCGCAAGCCTCAGGGACATAACAGGCTTCCATCAACTTTGCCTCTGCACCTGGAATCTGTGAGTCTACCCAGTCAAGTGGTGACACCCCAGTCCTGGGCCCTTGCAAGTGGGTTTAAAGAACGTTGCCAGCTTCTGTGGACCCAGCAGAACCGATGCATCTCCTCAGCTGCGTGGCGCAAGCCCCAGCAGAACTAAGCTGCTATGTGGATTAGACCCGTCACAAAGACTCACATCGCCGCTGCAGCCTGCATCACCTTCGGAACCGCAACTGTGTGATGCATCCTCAGCACAGGCCTCACATCTCTCGTTGACGGCAACCTCGACGATGATGATGGACTCTGCATAGCAAGCCCCATCGGCGGGATCCTTGATGTCGATGCAACAGGACCTCGGACCACAGCCTTGCAAAATTTTGGAACCAATGTATCGCTTTGACTGTGTGACGCATCTTCGATGTGGATCCACACAACGCTTCGTAATCCAGGATTTAAGTTCCTCTGTTCAGAGGGCCTTACTGGGTCCCTGTAGCCGGAGCGCGCTCCATCATGGTTGGCCTGAACTTGTGACTTTGCCCCGGTCCCGCGTGACCAGATATCCACAGTTGGCGCTTTATATCTTTTTGGTGCTATTTTCTCTAAAAACGTTAAAATTCTATATCTCCGGTTCTACTAATTAGGTTTTGTCTTTTGGGTCTTGTTTTATTTATTAAAGGTAATCTGTTTTTCTGTTGTGGGTTTCTTTTGTGTTGTGTTTTAACTGTGTTACTGTTTGAAGTGCTGCACAAATACTTTACACATTGCCTCTAAGTTAAGGCTGACTGCTCTCTGCCAAGCTACCAGGGGGTTGAGTACAGGTTAATTTGGGGTTTGTTTGTACCTTACCCTGACAAGGATTGGGGTTGCTGCTTGGCCTGGGCTCACACCCCAATCAACCAACAACTGAATTTTTTACAGTAATCATCAGGTTTCTGTAATGCAGGAAACAAACTCAAGAATAGAGACTGAAGATCAAATTCCAACTGATGAGGGATGAAACTGGGAAAGGTAAAACTTTAATCTACCTCTAGCATAGTATGATGGAATTTATTTCTCACTGTTATACTGGGAGAGGTTCCAGTGCTTGCCAGCCGGAATTACATCCAGGTCTGGCTTTGGGTATCACTACGACAAGCTGGTCTTTAGTGCAAAGGGCTATGGAGGGAGTAGGAATTTAAATCTGTTCTTCAAAGACATAGGAGCTGGCCCATACTCTCCTTTATGAAATCTAGGCAAAACCTTGAAAAAGACTCTTACAAGAAAGGCAATCAGGACAATGCCTGTCTCCCGAGCAGTCGCGGCTGCTCCCTGGAAGCAGTGGTGGGGCAGGGAGGGGGAGAAGGGGGTGTTCAAAAATAAATTTAAAAAGGTCACCTACCTGCCGGCCAGCCAGCTGGCCGGCCACCGCCTCTCTTCCGTCCTCTCCATCCTCTTCCTGGGTTCTGTTCGAACAGGAAGCACCCAAGCTCCCCTAAGCCTGTGTTCTGTTCGAACAGGAAGCACCCAAGCTCCCCTAAGCCAATCACAACGTTGATTGGTCTGAGCTCTGTGGTTCAGTACTCATATGGGGAATGGGGGCCTGGGCATGTTCTCCACCCAGGCTGTAATGCAGCCTGGGTGGAGAACATGCAAAGTCCACATGAATGTTTGGCCGGCCCGAGAGGGCCGGCCAAACATTCATGCGCACTTAGGAAGGTGCCACCACTCCTCCCCCCTGCGCTGGCCAGCCCAGCCCACCCCACAAAACTGCCTCAGCACAAAAAAATAAAATGATAATAACATTGCGTTATTATCATTTTATTTTTCCTTTTTTGCCGTGCTGAAAGGCAGTGGGGTCTCGCTCCTCCGCCTTAGCGGAGGAGCTCCCCTGGTCCAAGATAGATTAAACCACTCTCATAGGTGATCTTTTTAGGTTGTTTCATTACATTGTTAGGTAAAAATCTAAGTTAATTAGTTAACCTTCGGACCAATACTGGCCATCAAATTAGTTCATGATTTAGCACCACTCTTGCAGCTAATCTGTTGTCAGTGATATGTGAAAGATAAATACGAAGCTTTGTCTCCAAGAACACAGACACACTTGTGCCACTTAATACCGTAGATACAGATTCAATGGATGCCATTTAGGGGTAGCAAGTAGTAACATCGGCTTTCCCAAATTTACACTTCCTTTGGAACTGTCCTTAATGCCCTTGGTAACCTCTTGTAGTTTCCATTCTTTGTACTTTGCTTCACCCAGCTTTAGCAAATAGGATATTGTTGAGGAGCTATGTGTGGAAGGGTCAGTCAACCTTCTGATGTCATCAGGGATTTAAAAGACGACTGATGTAACTATGCAGGCTTCTTCTATTTTTTGTAACAGAAACACATATGACTGCTTTTACAAGAAGCAGACAGACTTGCAGGGCACCTTCTGCAACAATGTAATAAATGTAGCTACCCCTCTGTTAAAGTAGCGTGAAGGTTTCTTCAAAGTATCTGCTAAGAATAACACTGTAATGCAATTAGGCTTCCTGCTGGACGTTTGTTGGAAAAATACAAAGATTACTATCTCATTTGGGAAAAATGTAATCTTTTCAACTTTGCAGGTGCCAGTCTGGCACAGATGCACAGATTGGTGCACACAAACCTACCCACACAGTCCACAAATGAATGATTAATGCTGACCGGCTTAAGGTAGTTGATATCTACAAACAGAACATTGGGCCCTTCAGCAGCTTAAATGTCGATTTTATGTGTAATTTGGTACCTTGATAAAGCTCGTATGGATATATTTATAACCTCTAAGACCTGCATTGGTTGGAGGTTTTCCCACTGGAGTGGTAACTCCGAGGGGGATACCGACACTGGACATTGCAAGTAGCCCAGTATCTCCAGATCTGGCAACTCGAGGCACTGAGACAGGTTCAGACTCACCAAACGTGAATGCACACCTGGTAAACCGCTGCAGGGACAGGCAGTGCGTGCAGACAGGAGCACAGCCAGACGTCTGTCCTACCCATGCAACATCAAGGAGGGAAGCATACGTGCTACTCGCCAAAAAAGTGCTTCAACACCACATCAGGGGTAGCAAACACTATAAAAATGCACACTTTTTTCCCTCTTCTCTCCATCTGCTACCCTTCTCTTTCCAAATAACTGAATAACATATCCACCACTCAAATTACTTTCATATTTTCACTATACTAATTTTCAACACTAATCCTTTATGGGTTTCGGAATAGCGTGCTACTAGCCAAAAAAGCGCTTCAACACCCCATCATGGGTGACAAGCGCTATATAAAGGCTAACCTTTTTTCCTCTTCTATCCCTCCCCTACCCTTCTCAATCCAAATAACTGACTAACATATCCACCACTCAAATTACTTTCATATTTCACTATACTAATTCAACATTAATCTTTTATGGGTTCCGGAGTAGCGTGCTACTCGCCAAGAAAGCGCTTCAGCACCCCATCAGGGGTAGCAAGCGCTATATAAATGCAAACCTCTTTCCCTCTTCTATCCCTCCGCTACCCTTCTCTATCCAAATAACTGAATAACATATCCACCACTCAAATTACTTTCATATTTCACTATACTAATTTTCAACACTAATCCTTTATGGGTTCCAGAGTAGCGTGCTACTCGCCAAAAAAGCGCTTCAAAACCCCATCAGGGGTAACAAGCGCTATATAAATGCAAACCTTTTTTCTTCTTCTATCCCTCCCCTACCCTTCTCTATCCAAATAACTGACTAACATATCCACCACTCAAATGACTTTCATATTTCGCTATACAAATTAAACACTAATCCTTTATGGGTTCAGGAGTAGCGTGCTATTCGCCAAAAGCGCTTCAACACCCCATCAGGTTAACAAGCGCTATATAAATGCAAACCTTTTTCCCTCTTCTATCCCTCCGCTATCCTTCTCAATCCAAATAACTGACTAATATCCACCACACAAATTACTTTAATATTTCACTATACTAATTCAACACTAATCCTTTATGGGTTCCGGAGTAGCGTGCTACTTGCCGAAAAAGTGCTTTGACGCCTCGTATGGGGTAGTAAGCGCTATATAAATGCAATTACAATACAATACAATGTTCCTCCAGGCGTAACTTCACTCTGCTCTGCAATGCCTTGACCATCTGACTTCCTGATTCCCACACCCGAAACCCCACCGGTCCTGCCGCTGACATTTTATGCCTGCTCTGAGAAAACAGAAAATGGGTGGTGGATTTCTGGTCAGAAGTGGGGAAAACTACCGGAAAAGGATATGGTGTTCACGGGTCAGGCTATTACCATTCCTTTCACCAGTCCCAGGTTTGTCCTCTTGGGGCAGATAAGGTCCGAAAATGGCTGGGCCTAGCTATCGAGTGGGTTATGGCTGTATAGTTTTCAACCATTTTGCTACAATATATCAAATAGTCTAGCCAGGTTTTATGCCATGATGGAAGCACGCTCTTCCACTGCATCACAACCTTACCCTTGGCTAGTAGGAAGGCCATATAGTGTATTTACATATGCCTCATGTTACCTTTTCGAACACCCAAGCACAGCCACTGGAGGTGAGGTATATGGTAGTTAATCATCAATAGCTCAGTAGCAAAAACCTCAGGTCAGTACAGTCACACAGGAGGTCAGAGCCAGACCTAATGCAAAAAACCCACATTTTCTTCAGTACTTTTCTTGCATTTAAAAGGTCCATCATTAGCAAATTTAGCAATATGTTTTGGGATAATAGAAATATCTTGGACTTGGGCACAGCAGTACTTCCAGCATTTATACGAGATTCTTTGTCCAATATCCACTTCCCTCCCTTCTATATAATATCTAATGGATTCAGCACAAACAAGCATTGGCAAAGTGAAAAGGTCTCACCATTGGGGTGCTATTGGCTTTGTCAATGTTTTTTAGACATGTTGTACAGCAGTGTGACTGCTGTTCAGCATGGCTAAAAGTTACTGGCATGGCGTAGAGTGGTGTAGAGGAGAGCGACCATAGAGGAGAGTGGAGTGGCGAAGAGTAGAGTGGAGTAGAGTAGAGTGGCATATAGTGCAGTGGAGTAGAGTGGACTGGAGTAGATTGGCATAGAGTATAGTGGCGCAGAGTGCAGAGCAGAGCAGAGTAGTGTACCGTAGAGTGGTGTAGAATAGAGTGGAGTAGAGTTGAGAAGAGTTCAGTAGAGTGGCGTAGAGTTGAGTGGAGTGGTGTAGAGTGGAGAGGCATAGAGTGGAATGGAGCGGCACAGAGTCAAGTGGTGAAAAGCAGAGCGGAGTAGCATAAAGTACAGTGGCATAGAGTAGAGTGGAGTAGCGTAGAGTGGCAAAGAGTGGAGTGGCATAGATTGGAGTGGGGTACAATAGAGTGGAGTACAATGGAGTGGAGTGGGGTAGAGTGGGGTAGAGTGGAATGGAGTGGAGTGATGTAGAATAAAGTGGTGTAGAGTAGAGTGGGTGAAGTGGAATGGCACAGTGGAGTGGCGTAGAGTAGATTGACGTAGAGTAGAGTGGCATAGAGTGATGTGGAGTGGCATAGAACGGAGTGAAGTCAAGTAGAGGGGCATAAAGTGGTGTGGAATGGAGTGGGATGGTGTGGAGTGGTGTAGAGTAGTAGAATGGAGTGGCATAGAGTAGAGTAGAATAGAGTGGGGTGGAATGGTGTAGGAAGGAATGGCATAGAGTGAAGTGGTGAAGAGTGGAATAGCATAGAATTGAATGGATCGGGGTGGCTTAAAGTAGAGTGGCATAGAGAGGAGTGCCATGGAGTGTATTAGAGTGGAGTGGAATGGCATAGAGTTGTGTAGAGTGCCATAGAGGGGCATAGAATTGTATAGAGTGTTGTGGAGCGGCGCAGTGTACAGTGGCATGGAGTGGTGTAGAGTGATGTAGAGTGGCGTATGGTGGTGTGCAATTGCATAGAGTGGTGTGGAGTGGCATAAAGTGGTATACAGTGGTGTGGAGTGACATAGAGTGGCTTAGAGGCACACTGTGTGGAGTAGAGTGTTGTAGAGTGGGATTGTGTGGAGTGGAGTGGGGTAGGGTAGAGAAGCATGGAGTGGAGTGGCGTAGAGTTGAGTGCTGTAGAGTGGAGTGGCGTACAGTGCAGTGGAGTGGCATAGAGTGGCATGGATTAGAGTGGATTGGCATTGGGTAGAGTGGTGTAGAGTAGAGTGGCATAGAGTAGAGTGTTGTAGAGCAGAGTAGAGTGGCATAGATTAGAGTTGCGTACAGTGGCAAGGAGTGGCATAGAGTGTCCCAGACTGGCGTGGCGTGGCACAGAGTTGTGTGTCATAGAGTGGAGTGGAATGGAGTACTGTATAGGGACGTAGAGTAGGACAGTTGTGGGTGTAAAAAGTTTAGACAAGGAACCAAACTTAAAATCAACACAAAGGTATGAGGCATAAAGGGGATAAATGGCTGAAAGGCAACAAAAATAGACGTGCGACGGCAAATGCCGTGAAGATGTAAATGTATTGTAGTGTGCTATTTATACATAATAGTGGCTTAATCCAAGTAAACCAAAAGATGCCGGAAAGATAAACAATATCCAAGAATGTGTTTGAAAACAGATTAAATGGAGAAAGCAGCACAAGAACAGGAAACAGAGGAAGTGGCCTGAAAAGCGTACCTCAGTCACAGGGTGATCAGGGGATGGACACTAATGAAGTAGAATCAATCTGCGCTTGGTCCATGCTTCACAGAAAGAAGAGGAAGCTAAGTCTGGCATGCATTTGCTAATGAAAAGGCAGAAAAGAAGAGTGACAATGAAGCCAATGAATGGTAAGCAATGAGCGGGCTCCAAGCCCTTTATTGTAAACAATACCCTTCACAAGCGAGAGCACATGCAGCGCATGTGCTGTAGCAAGTGAGACGTAAAAATTAGATATTATTCTCCATTTCTGAGTTAATACAATTTAGTAAAACAAGACATCTCCTCAGAAAGTAGTGGAAATGTTGACCAGTGTGTTTTTGGTGGCAAACCGCAACCTATAATATAAAAAGAGACCAAGCGGGTTGTCTCTGCCACTCAGGGCAAGAGAGGAGACCTCTTGGAAATAGGTCTCCAATGACATCGAGATTTAACAGCTCACAGCATCTCAGTATTTCCCTTTTCAATCAAAGGGCAAAGGCTGGAAAAACCACTAAAGGCATCAAAGAGGAGTAGGGTACTCCAACCAATCTCTCTGGTTTGGACCCCACCATGCAGAACAGGTGGATTCTACAGTGTCTACAAAATCTCTAGTCTTCATGTTTTTTTGTACTGAGTATAGTTAGCAGTGACATGGGTTCCGCCATCTTGAGCGCTATCCCTGTATGCTTACTGTTAGAAATGAGGGTCTCTAGTTGGCAGAGGTAGGCACCTTTGTCCAAATAGGGACCCTTGCTTCTAGTCAGGGTAAGGGGGATACACACTTTAGATAACCCCCGCTCACCCCCTGGGTAGCTTGGCACGAGCCGACAGGCTTATCCCAAAGGCAATGTGTAAAGTATTTGTACTCAAAACACACAGTAGTACAGTGAACACCACAAATGGACACCACACCAGTTTATGAAAAATAAAGTATCTTTATCTAAACTTCAATAAGACCAAAATGACAAAAATTCAACATACATGTAATAAGAATATGACTTTAAAAAGGTTTCAAACAACTTGGTCCATAGAAAACAATGGCTGCGTGATTTCTCACAAAGTACCTGAAGATGCATCAAGATTCTCAAGGCCAAACAGCAGCAGATAAAGAAAGCATTGGAAAACACAGCGATGCGTCAGTTCCTGAGTCGTTAGGGAGGCGAGGTGACAGTTCTGCTGCACACAGGAGAAGTGATGCGTCGAATCCGGACTGTAGGGTGAAGTGAGGCATCAAAATCCAAGACGATTCTGGTCTGCGGGTGATGTGTGGAAAAACTTGGTGCACAGGTACAATGCGTGACACACCGGAGGTGATGCGTCGCTTTGCGAGGCTTCGCGTCGTCCAGCGTCGGTTCCGAGAGACTTTGCACGGCTTTGCGATGCTTCGTGCCGGTTCTTGCAGAGATTAGCTGCAAAACCCACCTCTGAGGCCCTGTAACTGGAAGGAGACACCTCAGGCAAGGGTATGACTCACAGATGGCAGAGTCCAGCAGCACCAGCAGATTTGCAGGAAGTCTTTTGTGTCCCTGAGACTTAACAGGAGGCAAGCTCTACTCAAGCCCTTGGAGATCTTCTTCAAGCAGGGGACGCAGCACACAGCAAAGTCCTTCTCCTTTCCTTGGCAGAAACAGCTACTGCAGGCCAACCCCAGACACACAGCAAAGGGGCAGTACTTCTCCTCAGTTTCTCCAGCTCTTCTCCTTGGCAAAAGTTCCTCTTGATTCCAGGAGTAGTCTAAAGTTCTGGGGTTTCAGGTCTAATACTTATACCCCAAAATGTCTTTGTTCTCTTTGTGCAAGGGTCTCTGAGCCCAGTCCAAACCAGTTCTATCCTCACTGGTGCAGTATGACCACAGGGGGTAGAGACAGCATTGTCCAAGGGAGACAGGCTCTAGTCAGGTGCAAGGAAATCTCCTCCCACTACTCTAAATGCAACCAAGCCCCATTCAGCTCAGCTCTGAGTCATCCAGGAAGGGCCAGGCACACCTCAACCCCCCCCCCTCCGGTGGCTGTCTACAGTGAATGCACATCCCCACCCACTGTCACTCCAAAACCAAACAGTCAATATACAAACAGGCAGAGGCACACAGAATGGTTAAACAAGAAAATGCTTACTTTCTAAAAGTGCAATTTTCAAACACACAATTTAAAAACCATCTTTACTAAAAGATATGCCATTAAATTCTGAGTTCAGAGAGCCTAAACTTTATTTCTCTATCTTGTCCCAATGGGAAGTTATACTTGTAAGATGTTACAGAGCATTTCCCATTCTATCCTATGAGGCAAGATAGCCTTTCAATAGTGAAAAACGAAATTGTCAGTATTTCACTATCAGGACATGTTACACACACCAGTACATGTCCTACCTTTCACATACACTGCACCCTGCCCAGGGAGGTACCTTGGGCCTACCATAGGGGTGTCTTACTTGTAAGAAAAGCGAAGGTTAGGGCCTGGTAAGCGGGTGCACTTGCCAAGTCGACATGGCAGTTAACAAACTGCGCGCAGACACTGCAATGGCAGGTCTGAGATACCATTTCAGGGCTACTCATGTGGGTTGCACAATCAGTGCTGCAGGCCCACTAGTAGTATTTGATTTACAGGCCCTGGCACACTCAGTGCACTTTACTAGGAACTTACCAGTAAATCAAATATACCAATCAGGCAGAACCAATTCTAATAACAATTTACACAGAGAGTATATGCACTTTAGCACTGATTAGCAGTGGTAAAGTGCCCAGAGTCCTATAACCAACAACAACAGGTCAGAAAAGACAGGAGGAAGAAGAAAAAGGTTTCGGAGAACCTTGCAAAAAGGGCCAAGTCCAACACTTACAATATGTTGAAGACAACACGATGATGGACGGAGTGCTGAAACTTTTCAATCACTCACCCCCAGTCACAGACCTGGGTTTAATCCATTGTTCTTTTGCTCACTATGCCACCCCAGTTTGGACCCAGCCATGTGCAAGTCAGTCTTAACCCTGTTCCTCATGGGAACAGTCCAGCCGGAACTGCCAGGCCAGATCCTCCATGGACCAGAAAGAATCATCCTGGGAGCGGTTTCAGGCCTCATCAGCCAGGCTAGCTTAAATCTAGTGGCACAGTGAGCAAGGGACCCACGTCTGGGCATACCCTTGGCCAGTGACATAGCAAGGGAGGGGCGTGGTCCGCCCAGACGGCACAAGTTTTGGGGGCAGCCTCCCCCACACCTCCTGCTCTTACCTGCTGCCGTCACGGAAAAATCACCAGCACCACCCTGCTCTTAAATTTGGCCACCGCAGGTGGCAAATGCAGGGGCCACCACGGGCGGCAAAAGGCCTAGCTGCACCACTGCTCTTGGCCACTTAGGGCAAACAGACTGAGGTGGCATGGTGAGCAAAAGACTGATGGATTTAACCCAGATCTCTTCAACGGGGGTGAATGTTTGATTAGCTCTGCATTCTGTCCATCATCTGTGTCTTTTACAATATGTTGAAGGTTGTAGTCAAAATTTAGCAAATTGCACCCGTGGCCCTAGATGATTTGTGTAGACTTCAGGAGCTGTTAGTATCCCATCGTCCTGGGGAGCTCTAAGAACCTCACACTTAATGCAAACCTGCCCACCTTTTGGACCAGTTTTGGTAGTAATTGCTTAAGTTGATGGAAGAACTCTTTCGGAAGAGCCACCAGCAAATTACTGACCAGGTAGAGAAACTTAAGAAGTATGGTAGCGATGGTAATGTGGCCCATCACGGAGATCCGCAAAACTATCCACTTCTCAGTCAGTGTCCCCATTTTATCTAGTGCAGCTCCATAGTTTACTCGGACCATCTCCCAAACATTTCACTGTTTCTGGCTGCCATTCCAGTGGATACCTCTAACAGAGTTCTGTCATGGCATCTGTGAGTGCAGCACCTCCAATTTGCACCGTTATTTTGCAACCCAGTCAAAATGCCCAATATAACAATCTCTTGAATAATGGGTGTTAGACCTGACTTGCCTTAGTATTACCTCAAACATTTTGCCTTGACTCCCCTGCTTTGCTGAACTCACATTTTGATGGCATTTGAGACTCTGTGCGCATTACCCTTCCTAAACAGTGCAAAAGTGCTCTTCCTCTTAAACATGGCAAAATTGGCCTATTTAATTTACTTATAAGTCCCTAGTAAATGATACTGCATGCACCCAGGGCCTGTAAATTAAATGGTCCTTGTGGGCTGCAGCACTCATTGTGCCACCAAGTTAAGTTGCACTGCAAAACATGTCCAGGCCTGCCACTGCAGCCTGTAGTGCAGTTTTAAGCTGCCATTTCAACCTGGCTAAATAAATATTTTTCCAGGCCTAAACATTCTTTAAAACAAAATATTAGTCACCCTTAAGGTAGGCCCTAAAGTGTCATAGAGCTGGGTGCATAGTATTTAAAAAGTAGGATATGTGTGTTTAAGTTTTACATGTCCTGGCAGGGAAAGACTCCTAAAGTCGTTTTTACTGCTGTTTACACTCAAATGAATTGCAATTTAAAATCATCTTTTATTGTAAAGTCCTATTTTAAGCTACTCTTCTGAAAATGCCACTTTTAAAAAATTGGCATTTTTCTGTCAAAACCAAATGTGCCTTTCTGCCAGTGTCCAGGGCCACATGACTGTGATGACACTCCTGTGGTGTATTGTGTATTCATTCCAGACATAGGCACAAAAGGGGCTTCAGGTGTGGGATAGGGTGTTGCTGTCCTGAGCAGGATGCCCTGGGAGCTTGTACTCAGTCTTCCTGAGCTTTAAAGGGTAGCCTCAGGGCTTGCCCACACCCTACCTGACTTCTAAGTGCTCCCTGCTTTTCCACTGACAAATGCAGCTCACACTTAGGTCTGCCTGCCCTTTGTTACCCTACACTGTTTGGAGCTAAGCCCAGTAAAGGGGGAAAGTTAGACAAAAGCAGCATCCCCCTACCCACATTCTAGCACTGAGGATACAAGTGGCACCTTCAGAACCTCTCATTTAGGGAGATGTTAGCTGCAGACAACTGTATGTGGTAGTGAGATAACATGTTTGGGATTTCTAGGGATGAGATGTGATATAGCCATCATTGGTGACTATACTTAAACCTGAATAGCAACTGCATGTCCTGAAATGACCCATGTAAGCGCTGTACCCAGTCTAGCCACTTCTCTGAATTTTCTGGCCCATCCATATTTCACCAGGTACAAATTGAATGCTCTACAGTTTCTCTCAATTCCCTAAACTTCTCAGGGATTTTAACTTGCAAGATTTGATTTTTCTAACGGTCATATTCATGTTTCAGTTATGTTGAATAGTTTTCTAGCTGATTCAGCCATGTCCACTATGCATGCAACACATATGCCATGGATTTAGGCCTTAAAAGCCTCCCACAGTGTATCTGTCCCATTGATTGAACCTGTCTTTATTTTGAAGTAATCATTAATCGAAGCCCTCTTTTTAGGTTTACACACTGGATTTAGCATCTCTGTTCCCTTCAGTCTCCATTTTTGGAAGTTAGGATTGGATGAGGGATATTAAAGACAAGAATAACAGGGAAGTGGCCCAAAACAGCCCTAGCTGAGAGGTTACACATATATAGGCATGATCTGCTACAAAGCGAAGGATGCTCTTGGTTGTGGTCTGGGAATTTGGGCTTATCTATCTAAAAGTGGGCCCAAAGTAATTTTAAATGTTGCTACTTCCCTACACAATATTTTTGGAAGTCAAAGGTCTGCAGTTGTTCATAACGATTTCAAAGAAATCCTTGGAGTCTGTGTTAGGGCCATTTATATTAACACACGTAAGGCTTTTCCATATAGAACAATTCTGCTCCAATCACACACCTGCACTGTGAATCACAAAACCAGCCATGCAGCTTGGAATCAAGCATTTTATCAATTGCCCAGACTACCCCACTGGCATTCAACGAATAGGAAGAGAAATATCTATGCTTACCCCGGGATACACAAAGGTATGGTAGGCCCTTGGTTGGGGATGTGTCTCCTTTAACAGGGCCACATCCACACCATAGGTAGGCAGCTACTTAGTGTGCTTTACTGGGGTTATTCAGGACCTCTATATTGAATCTTTTTACTAGCTGTGCAGTGACAGCCATGGTGTCTCAATGACCGATAAGATAGGTGTAAAGATGACACGTACCATTATCAGTAGTTAAATCCGTTTATTCTAAATACAAATTGCAGCTAAATGATGTAGCAATTCGACATCTGCCTCATTCCTGTTCCTATCTCCAACTGCCACCGCTTGCAGATCGGAATCCTACAGAGCGAGTATATCCAATCTGCACGCGGTGGCTTACATCACAGGAACATCACAACTCCACACATCTTTCCCCTTAACATTGGATAAAATGACACACAAAAAAATGAACCAAAAATACAAAACACTTGCTAAGTAAAACTTATCTCTACAAATATTTGCTAAACATCGCAGTAAGTAATAAATAATAAGATGCATTGGTATACAGCAACAATAAATGTAAAGCAGGTGCAACTTGTATAATTATCCTGTGGAACAAGGCACAGTACAAACACAGGAAGGAAAGTACTAAGGAAGTGCGAGCCAGGGTGATAACAGACTAAAGCATGAAAATGATTTAATCTTACCCACTAAGAAACCTTCCAATCTTCCCGGCCTGTGTATTTTCCTGCCAGACTTAGTGGCGCCAGACTTGGTGGCATCCCCTCCTTTTCTCTTATTGCTGGGACTGTAACATGATATATTGGAGGTGTCATCTTCTAACCACGGTGCATGCAAATATTCGCCCCACCTAAGATCACCTGAACTATTCAAGTCACCTGCATTCTCAAGGCCATGAGAATCATAGTGTTTCCAGCACTCAAAACTTCACCTCATTATTAATCATTCCATTGGGAACATCTAACAACCAACTATTTTTTTTCTCCGGATGTGAGTTGACATGCAATCCCTCCTGTTTTGAGTTGAAATCTGTCCCCTCGCCATACCTGGCTTATTTACTAAATTGCCACAAATTCCCATCAGACAATTTAGCTGAATTCATGAACAATTCAACAACTTGAAATGGACCTGTGAAACTCCTGCTGCCCTTGATCATCTTGCACGGCTTCTTAACCATAACCCTATCACCAGAGTTTAACGTAACTTCCTTCACTCCGTGCTTGAAATCATGGTGAGCTTTGTAGGAATCCAGGCCTGATTATCCTTAATGCAAGGATCTCTCCCTCTCAACAGTTTGCAGGGTGTATACGCTGTTAACGTGGGTGTAGTACCATAGGCCCCAGTGTCAGTGGTTAAATCTGTTTATTCAGAAAACAAACCCCAGCCCAAAAGACATAGCAATTCGACGTCTGCCTCATTCCTGTCCTTATCTCCAACTGACACCGCTTGCAAATTGGAGCCCTACAAAGAGAGTGTTCCAATATGCACCCGGTGGCTTACCTCACAGTAACATCACAACTCCACAATGGGACAGATTTGGTCAAACTCATGAATGTATTCATTAGTAATACAAATATTGAAACAACTAAAGCCCATTAAGGATCTACTCTACACTCACTCCCTCCAACAACAATCCCAATTGACAATAAATTTCCCAACATTAGTGGGCATGCAAAGACTATTTTGTCCCTGGGGATTTTATAAAAACAGTAAATCCATGGACTAGCTATAGCCATGACACTTATTAGAGTAGTGAATTTGCTAGTACCAGTAGCCACTCAGTAGATTGGGCTGGGACACAGCAGTAGGAATCTTACATATCGAATGATAGAATCCTAGGGTCCGGCAGTAGCTGCTTCAAACTGGTAAGCAGTTCCTGTCATTAGCACTGTAAGATTTGGACTGACACCACTCTCTGCTTCTGGTTTTATGTCCACAACCTTAAATCGTCTTACAATCCTCCTTGCTGTGCATATACATACCGCACAAGCTGCTCAGTGATCATGTTGTGGCAGTGTTCCAAAATAATAACCTAGCTTCTGGAAAACCTTCAGGCAAGAAGCAATCCCACCAAAAAAAGGCCACCTTAGCACTGAGCAATTATACCATCATGGATTCTATACATGTATGATGGCTAAATTACAAAGGATAATGACAGCAACATCATGGCAGAACTGAGTCTACCTAACATAATCCTCACATTGAAAATGAAGCCCACACCGCCCTGTCAGACTCGCTGTTAGAGCCAATGGTCAACACTTGTACCAAAATATTGTCCCTTTGTGTGTAGATTCTTTTTGTTATTAACTACAATATGATGATATTTTAATAAACTATATTTAGGGCACAATATTCTGGTACCATAACCTGTGAAGACACGAGAGAGGAGGAAGAAGGTGGGTGAGAATGGTGTTTCGCTCAGACCTCTAAAGTGAGGTGGCAAAACACAGGGGGCCTGCACATTCCCCTAGAGAAGACATTGTGGTAAGATGCTGCATAGAATGTTACAGTAGGAGAGAATAGTATAGTAGGAATGTAGAGTAGGAATGTAAGAATGTAGAATGTGAAGGGAAGATAGGAATGTTCCTAAGGTTCTGACAGTGACCAGTATGTCAGTTACTGCCGGGATGTTTAGAGAAGAGTACATATATTGCTGTGCTGTGTTGTAGGCGCTAAAGGTTACAATAAACCTTTAATTCTACAATTCTTATGGAGTTTGACTCCTTACTTCACATTGACGATGATTAGGAGTTGTAGTCACTGCTCCCACCATCCTTGAGAGCATTCTGCAGCTGTTTTGGAGATCAGCTGTTGAGCGAGCCGATCGAAGATTTTACTGAGCGGAGTTTGCCAATTGTGGAAAATTCACTGAGCGGAGTTTGGCATATGGGTTTAAGCCGGTTGTAAGTACATTATGATTGAAAGCGGGTCCCTGTGGGGCCATTTTTAATTTGGTGCATGCATCAGAGCCTCAAGCTGGGACTGGCGCACGCCATTGCCTCGCTGCGTATACTCGCGCTGGTATACATGTGTCCTGGTTACCTCCGTTACATCACAGACATCCCTGCCGGCAAGCCGAATTGTTACGTTACGTCCCTTGGCCATCTTGGTTTGGGCACAGTAGTAGGTCCAAATTTGTGAGTGTGTAAGCGGCTGCTGATTTTGCGGCGAATTCTCTGCTTTGCTGGTGTCTAGTTTTATCGACCTGTACTTCTGGTGACAAGCACACCTAAATTATTATAAATTTCTTCAAAACATTATTGTTTTTCAGGGTGACATCCAACACGGTGACAGGGACACCATAGTGCCTACAGCAAGTATGACTTCTTGCAACAGCCTGGTAAACCACCTCTTAAATGGAAGCAGTGGCTTAAGTTATTTCAGAACTATTTAGTTGCTGTGGATGCAAGTAGATACCCTTCAGCAAGGACACTAGCATTATTATATGGTAGTGTAGAGCATGCGGCGCAAGAAGTGTTTGATAATTTTCCAGTAACAACACCTGCACGAGCCCAGGCAGGGAATGCGATGGTGAAAGTGATCAATATGAAGAAGCGGTAGAACAACTAAAAAGCATTATTCTGAAGAACCCAGTATATTTCTTGAGAGACACAAACTTTTTGAACGAAATCAGAACATGGATGAGAATGTGGAAGAGTATGTTTCTGCTTTCAGAATATTTGCGGTGACATGAATTTGGGTCAAATATTGATACATGTATTCATGACCAATTTGTATTCAATTGTTATTCACGTAAGGTTCAGGAGAGATTATTGGTGTGTAGAAACACAACTCTTATTGTGGTTATAGATTTAGCTAAGGGAATTGAATGCTCTATGGGTTCCTCAAAGGCTTTAAATGCTGATGTTCCTGTGAATCCATTAAATACTAAAGATGATGATGTTGACGGATGCACAGAAGCTTTGTGTGCGGTTACTGTATGTGGAAAAGGAGAAAGAAAATTTGTAAGAAAATCAATGTTTAAATCTTCCAGATGTGGCTCAAAAAGTCATATTGGTAACAATTCTGGTTGTTCTGCACTTGGGAAACGTTGTATGTCCTGTAGAAAAAAATGGCAATTTCCAAGCGGTGTTTAGAGGTAACCAGACACCTGTTACAGTGAACAGTATATAATTTGTTGAAGATACAGCTGTAGGGAAAACAAGTAACGACTTTGAAAGGTAGAATGGAACTCCATAACAGATTCTGAAGTAGTGAAAAGGCCTTTGGTAGAAACCAAGATTGCTGGGATTTCTCTGCAAGCCATAGCGGACTCGGGCTCTCCCATAATACTTTTGAGCAATTCTACATGTTTTGACATCTGAGGTGATGAGGTAAAGCTCATTCCGACCAATATTAATCCAAAAGCCCTAGGTGAGAAGGATATTGATATGATTGGCTACTTTTATACCAAAGTGGAATGCTTAAGTAGATTTACATTCACCAAGGTTTATGTTGCTGTTAAAGAGAAGAACATCATTAGGTGGCACGATTAGCCAGGATGGGTCTGTATTTGGTCCCAGGGTCTGATGATCCTGCTTGAGTGGGTGAATGGACTGGGGGATCTGTTAATGAACTTAACAATCAACAGCTTCAAGTAGTTAGTGTTAAGACAGGATCTCAGGACATTGAATCTATTTTTTTTAAAATTGCAAATGTGTTTTTAGGAGAAGGTTGGTTTTGTCACAGGGTTTGAGCACCACACTAAGCTCAAGCCAGATGCTCATCCTGTTGTCCATAAAGTACACAGTGTGCCACTGAGTGTAAGAGAGGATTTAAAGATTGAATTGACTGAATCCTCTCAGTGGGCTTCTCCCATAGTCATTGCTAAGAAGAAATCAGGGGAGTTGAGATTATGTCCTGATTTACGCACATTTAAACACAAATATAATGATTGCTTGTCATCCTATACTTAAGGTCCAGGATTTATTAGCAAATTTAGACGAGGGTGAAGTTTTTCTTCAATAGACTTATGCTCTGCATATCACCAAATTGCTCTGACGCCAGACTCACAACAACTTACAACATTTATCACACCATTTGGAGCCTTTGAGTATTGTAGACTTCCATTTGGGTTGGCGTCAGCAGCAAGCGTATTTCAAAAGCTTATGGATAAGTTATTTGGTGATATGCAGGGGATACAGGCCTATCAGGTTGATATCCTAATATTTGCAAAAGATACACAACCTCATAATGGCGTTTTAGACAAAGTATTATCGGAAACTAGTATGACAATCAGAGGTAACAAGTGCCAATTTGGCGTGCGGAAATTAGAATACTTGGGTCATATCATATCGTCATCAGGAATAACACCAAAGCTTTCTCTTATGAAAATCATCAAAGAAGCTAAGGCACCAAAGGACAGGGATAGCCTTAGATTGTTCCGACAGTCTTGCTGAATATTATACCGGATTTGTACAAGTTTACTCTCATATGGTACAACTTTTAAGAATGTTATTGAGAAAAGGAGTGAAGTTTGTATGGACTAAGGAATTGGAGGAAGTGTTTGGTAAGGTGCAAAAATTCATTGCTGAGGCTCCTGCATTGAAGTCCTATGAAGCGGACTGCAAATGTGTTATCCCTGTTGATGCCATTTTGACTGAACTTGAGGCAGTTCTTAGCCAGTGGTTTAATGGTAAGGAGCAGACAATTGTGTTTGCATCGAGAACTCTCAAACAATCTGAGAAGCACTATAGTGCCATTGAAAGAGAGGCATTGGCTTGCATATGGTCAGTACAAAAGTTTAAGGCGTACATTTAGGGACGTAAATTTGATTTGTTTACGGACCATAAACCACTTGTGCATATACTCAGTGAAGGGGTCAAATAACACTTCTGCACGGTTGATAAGATTAGTGTGCAAACTTCAGGAATACAATTTCGAGACATAACATCTCAAGGGGAGCATGAATTTCCAGGACAATTGCTTGTCACGAGTGTCATTGGATGATGATGAGGATGAAATACTTGAGGTAGTGGAATGTGTAGTTGCAATTGTGGGTGCAATTGGCGAGTGTGGTGGCAAAATATCAGAGGAGAACTGGGTGGAGGTGAGTCAGTCGGACGCAAACTTGTCTAAAGTCATGCAGTATATTGTGTAAGGTAGGTCCAAAATTAGATGTTTACCCACTGATCTTCAGGCATATTCTAAAATCTGAGATGAGTTCTCAGTGGTTAATGGAATAGTTATGAGTGGAGAAGTATTTGTTCCACCTGAGAATTTGAGACATGAATTAATTGCTTTAGCTCATCAAGGACACCCAGGAATTTCCAAGACATGTAAGAGAATTATACAATTTTATTGGTGGCAGTCTTTGGAGAGTAATGTGAAATGTATGATTGATACAAAAAAATGTCCTGATTGTTTGATCTCAGACAAGCATTGGAAGACGAAGGAAACTTCTTTGTAACCAGTTCCATTTCTTTCTGCTGCATGGGACAAAGTGGGCTTGGATTTTTCGGGTCCATTTTCCTTACTTCCTTCAAACATGAGACACCTCATTGTTTTAATAGACTATCATTAAAAAAAGATTTATTATTCATTTATTGAATCACCAAATGCTAATGCTGTCTGTTAGAAATGGGGGTCTCTAGTTGGCAATGGTTTGCGCCTTTGTCCAAATAGGGACCCTTGCTTCTAGTCAGGGTAAGGGGGATACCCCTGCTCACCCCCTTCGTAGCTTGGCACAAGCAGACAGGCTTATCTCAGAGGCAGTGTGTAAAGCATTTGTGAACACATACAGTAACACAGTGAAAACACTATAGATGGACACCACACCAGTTTAGAAAAATAAGTATTCTTTATCTAAACAAGACCAAACAACAAAAATCCACAATACAATATTAAAAATTAGACTTTCAAATGGTAGAAATAGTTCAGTTCAATGCAAGTTGTAAATGCGACACTTTTCCAACAAAGTACCTCAGATGCGTCACGCAAAACAAATAAAAGGGTCGTAGGGGAGGTGATGCGCCGTTCCTTACACTCAGGGGAGTGGATGCGTTGATTCCTTACTGCAGCACAGGGGAGGTGAAGCGTCGCTTCCTTACTGTGTGGGGAGTTGATGCATCAGTTTCTTACTGTGTTCTGGTTACGATGCGACAAGATGGCGCCGCGATGCGACGATCCGGTGCGATGCGACAAAATGGTGGCTTGATGCGATGCAACGATCCAGTCCGATGCAGGAACTTTTGCAGCTGCACGGCAGGCGCTGCGACGAGGTTCTCGGGGATGCGTCGGGACTCGGTGTAGATGCGGCATGCTTCTTCCCCGTGGCTCGGCGATGCGTCGGGTCTCGGTGCGGATGCGACACGCTTCTTCGTCGTTGCATCGCGCTTCCAGGACCCAGCGACAAACAGTCTCTAGAGGTCCTAAACAGCAGCAGGCACCTCTCTGTAGGTTAGAATTCCCAGCAAGGACATTCAGGGGAGCTGGTGGTGAAGTCTTTGTGTCCCTGAGACTTCAGACAGGAGGCAAGCTCAATTTCAAGCCCATGGAGATCTTCCTCAAGATGACAAAGCAACAGCAAAGTCCTTTCCTCCTATCCTTGGCAACAAGTAACCACTGCAGGCCAACCCCAAACAGCAAACAGCACAGGGGCAGTAAACCTCCTTCAGCTTCTCCGGTTTCTTCTCCTTGGCAAAGGTTCCTCTTGATTTCCCAGAAGTGATCTAAAGTTCTGGGGTCTGGGTCCCCCTTTTTATACACACAAATCCTTTGTCTCTGAAGGCAGAGAGTGTCTGTACCCAGCCAAAACCAGTTCTGTCATCCCTGGTGCAGCTTCCTGGCAGTAGGTGGAGACAGCATTGTTGAAAGCAGACCTGGCCCAGGTAGCTGAAAATAAATCTCCTCCCCCTACTCTCTATTTAACCCAGGTCCTATTCAGCCCAGCCCTGACTCATCAGACTGCTGGAGCCAAAGCCCCCTCCAGCCCCCTGTCACTCACAAACCAGACATGGAATACACAAACTTAGCAGAGGCATACTGGATGGTTAGGCAAGAAAATACCTACTTTCTAAAAGTGGTATTTTCAAACATAGAATGTAAAAATCACCCACACTAAAAGATGTATTTTAACATTCTGAGTTCAGGCATACTAAACTTTATTTTTCTATCTTGTTCCTAGGGTCAGTTATGTTTATAAGATGTTATAAACTAACTCCCCATTCTGGCCTATGGGAACAGATAGCCTTGCAATAGTGAAAAACGAAATTGGCTGTAATTCACTATCAGGACATGCCACACACACCAGGGCATGTCATACCTTTCACATACAATGCACCCTGCCCACAGGGGTACCTTGGGCCTACCTTAGGGGTGGCTAACATGCAGAAAAGGGAAGGTTTGGGGACTGGCAAGTGTGTGCACTTGCCAAGTCGACATGGCAGTCCCAGACTGCACACAGGCTCTGCAATGGCAGGCCTGAGCCATATTTTACAAGCTGCTTCTGGGGTGGCACAATTAGTGCTGCAAGCCCACCAGCAGCATTTGATTTACAGGCCCTGGGCACACATGGTGCACTGTACTAGGGACTGACAAGTAAATCAAATAACCAATCATGGAATCACTAATCCATACAACCATTTACAATAGGGAGCACTTGCACTTTGGCACTGAACAGCAGTGACAAAGTGCCCAAAGCATCTAGACCAGCAAAACATAGCAAAAACATAGGAGGCAACAACGAAAAAATGGAAGGGAGACCCACGCCAATGGTGCAGGTCTAACACTGTCATTACATTTTTGGAAACAGATTTAAGTTAGAAGGGCCACCAAAAGAAATTCTTACTGATAATGGTACTCACCTTGGATCTGAGAAGGTAAAATCATTTTTTAAACATCATGATATGAAACATCACAAAGTTGATTTACATTCTCCTAGTTCAAATCGCTTGGTAGAAAGAGCCAACAGAATTATGAAAGAGGGATTACAAATGGCAGTAACCTCAGGAAGAGATGTGAGCAAATCTGTGAATGACAAGGTATGGAATTATAATATTATTCCCCACAGCACCACAGATGAAGCCCCATTCCCTTTATTGAGGGGACGCAAAGTTCGAACAAGTTTATTTCCAAGTTGGTTAGAAGACAAAACAGGCAATGAAAAAAGCTACAGTCTGGTGAGAGCATTTCACGTTCAGTTACATGGAAACAAGTCGAGATGAAAAAGTATTTTGATCAGAAACATTGCTCCTATGACAAGGATTTTAGTATAGGAGATTGGGTCTTGGTTAAAAACCCAAGAAAGGTGATTCAAAGTTTTCTGTACCAGTTCACATTGCAAACGTCCCCAAGGGTTCAATTTTATTAGAAGGGGAAGGTTGGTGGAATAGAAGGCAACCAATCAAAATTTCTCCCACACAAGCCAATATTACTAAATGCAGAAGACATGTAGAAAATGAATCTGACTGGCAAACTTGATTGCAACCAGAAAAGGTAATGAATAATCGAGATATTGATGCCCAGCTATCTGTAACAGCAGCCAATGAGGTCTCTAGCAGTGTGACTTCATCTTGCTCACGAGTGACAAAGATACCAAGCAAATTCAAAGATTGCGTGTTGTACTAAAAGAATTATTTATTTTGCTATATGGGGGAAGGTATGGTAAGATGCCGTATAGAATGTTACAGTAGGTTGGAATATTATAGTGGGAATGTAGAATAGGAATGTGAAGGGAAGATAGGAATGTCCCTAAGGTTCTGGCAGGATTTTAGGAGAAGAGGACGTATATTGCTGTGCTGTGTCTTGGGCGCTTATGTTTACAACAAACCTTTCTACAATTCTTATGGAGTTTGACTACTTACTTCAGACATAAATAACAGTTGGAAATGATTCCTGTTTCCCAGTGTTGTTACAACATATCAGTGAGTAACTGGTAACTGGATTTTGATCGAGTTGCTAAAGCTAATGGCTCTCTATGACAAACAATATAGCAAAACTGTTTCTTTCTCTACTGTATACAAGACAGATGTGTGTTTCTGTATGATGTCATATAAACTGTGTTGCTGTCACAATAGAGCAGTGCGGCAGCTGGGGACACCAGGAAAGGCGATCCTGACCTTTGACAGCAGAAAGGCGATCCTGACCTGTAACAGGCATCTTATTACCTCCTTGTATTCTGATTCAACATAGAAGAACCTGTTTATAAGTCATTATCAGATGACTGCTTCATCTACAGGGGCTAAGACTTTTGATATTACACTCAGGGACAGAGCAGAGAGGTGGCAGGAGAGGTTGGTGGAAGTGGGATAGAAGTAGAGGCAGGGAGAGAGGTGGAGAAGAATCTAGTCATGAAGATGTCTCAGGTCATGTAGGAGAAGCTCAGTTTTCCTTTCGATTCTGGGACTTGTCGTTTTTCATTTTCAATTACAAATATAGAAATAGAAATATTGGACTCAAAGAATAAAAACAGAATTAGGTAAACCACTTCCATCAGAGACAGAGCATAATTAAATCTCAGAAGGTTTGATGTGTGAAATATAAACCTATCAGAGATGTATTGCCTGAGCATCTGCATTGCAATGCAAGGAGTAATGGTGCAATAGCAGCATACACTAGGCACTAATCTGATTTATTTAACATGCTCCTTTAGGATTTGTTGACCCTGAGAGGTAGTTCTGGTGTGTGAAACTGGAGCAGATAAGCTCAGCATATTCTGAAGGCTGGTTCTCATGTCTGAGGTGCGAGCTTGCAACAGTTGGACAAGCGATGTTGAATGAGATGTGAAAGCAGCATAAGTCTAGTCTTCAAGTTCACTTTAAACTGAGGGATGCATCTGCTGTGACAGGTTTAACGTTTAAGAAGATAATCACCCAAACTATATGTCTTTTTTTTAGTTCATATGTGCTTTTACAGATCAATATTAGGCAAATCAATTGTGGTACTGCACCAAAAAAGCCCAAACATCTAGGCTATGTCCAGTATAAACAGGAAAACAAGCAACCCCAGACTTGTTTCAGCCTTCTTGTGCCACATCAGGGAGGTACAGCTTCAATCCTATGGACAGAGAGAGCAGAGTATAAAATAGTCTATATTTCTTAAAGAAACACATTCTAGCTATAGAAATCAGAAATTTTTAAGCTGCTGCCAGCAAGGGAGAGCTAACAGTGGCAATAAGCAGTGGTTATGCTCAGACATCACTGATGCTACTCCTGCAATGAGCCCTCATTACATTTAGAATGTTCAGTTTTTGATAAGCTTCTACAAATAGACTTTTAATTAAAGGATGAGCAATAGTTAAGTTCAGAGATGTTTGAAGCTTCTCTGCAATGTTCAGCTAACAAAGGGGCATGACTCCCTTGGTTTGCATGTACCCGTTTTGCTTTAGCTTGCATGAATAAGTTACTGATTAATGGCTAGTAGTGAATCTCGGTAATGGCTGCCATTATAATGTAATTTCTGTGAAATACGGAAATGAAATATATGAGTCACTATGAAATACAGGTTTTATAGCACTTCATTTAATGCAATAAAAGTACACCTTTGCAAGCTGAATCAGACGCCAGTCTCTGAAGAATACCTCAGAACCATTTGGAAAGTCCCCGTTGAGGAAGCACTGAGATGTTATACCAATGGCAGATTGAGTGCCTTCCAGATGCTAGGAACATAAATGAACATTAGACCTCAAAAAGGAAGGGTAGATTTGTTTCCCAACCTACTACAAAGAATTTCTGTTCTGAGCGCTGTCCTATTACAGTCCTGTCTTGAATGCAACAGCTAGAGAGGTTATTCGGTACAGCGAGCAGTGAGATGAAGCGGCTCATTAATGGACTCTGGCAGGGAGATTCACAAGTGCGCTTTGTGAAATAGAATATGACAGTATGGTCTGGTGCATGTATATTTCTGTTTGTGTTGCAGGAACGAATCAGTGGTGGGAAGAGGATCTGAGGTACTAGTTATACAGAAGACAAGAAACACCAAGTTCATCAAAGTCATATAGCTCTCAGATCAGTGCACTTTGATTTTTATGAGGCACATAAGATTAAAAAAGTAGCAAGGAGAAGTCTTAACAAGCATTTGCAATGCAAAAGGCCTCGCCTTTGGGACCTTATATGTATTTAGCTATGCAGCACATTAGCCTGGGTGCTGAAACATGGAGGGAAAGTAAGCACCAAACTGCGTGACACGCCAGGTATGGGAACACATGGAGCGAAATATTGCCTTTCAGCGGGAAATGGTATAGTCTAAAGCTCTGTTTTTAAGATAAAATCAGGGCCTTCGGTGGTTATATCACTGAAAATACAAGATTTGAAAAAAATATTATTGTCTACGGGTGCTCGTGGAAGACAATTTCTATGGACTGGAATCTAGAGAATGCTAAAGTGATTCTCGTATTTTACTGACCTCTGCTGGTCGTTTTCTATCAAGAAAGTTAAATAGAGGCAGTTGCCAGAAAAATAAAGTCTTAAATGAGTCTTAAATAAATGCCCTTGTCAACTCAATATTGGGTGAGAACAAATGATGCTTCCGAGTGCTTTTAAATTAGAGAAAATTAAAATGAAGAGTTACCTTAATGGCTAAGTTAACTCTTCATTTTAATTTTCTCCCATTTCAAAGTGTCCCATTTAGAAACAGCAGACCTCTTGCTCCAAATGGCCAGTAGACCCTGCGTGATAACTGACAACTAGTCTTTAAAAAAAAAATGAGAAAAATGTAAGGTGAAGAAAATATTTCTATAGACATTCAGTCATTGTTTTTCTCAACTGTTAATTAAGCCAATTAAGTCTCAACATTTTTGGAAGCATGTTTCTTCACTTTAAAATTCCTCCCATTTAAACAAATGGCTGTGTTTTTCTGTTATAAATATGGCACATTATCTACAGGCCACTGGGTGCAAGATGCCTTCTATTTGTAGATGCAACACTTTTAAATGGGAGAAAATGTAAATTATGAGTTTTATGGAATCCATACAAACAAAGTTAACTTTTAAGTTTAATTTTCTCCCATTTCAAAGTGTTGCATTTACACATAGCAAGAATCTTGCTCCCAGTGGCTGGGATACACAGTGTCATATATATATAACTGAAAAATACAGCCATTTTTATAAGTGGGACAAATTTAAGGTGCAGAAAAATGTTCTATATTATGAACATTTTTGCAGAACATTTTTCTATACTTTGAATTTCTCTCATTTAAAAAAATTGTTGTATTTTCAAGTTCACATGATCACAGACAGGATGATTAACTCTCATTGATTGAAGGGTGGTTTTACTGTACTCCATGCCCTTCAACAAAGCTCCCCCCCCGAAAGTAAGCATCCGAGAACCCTGTCCAGAGGCCAGTGAGGTGCATCAGACAGGTCTCATGGAGTACACCTCATGCCTTCCTACTCCCAAAAAACACACCAGGCATTAGGTAATCATAATGCTGGTTCCACCATGGATGTCTCGTACACACCACGTTCAGAATGGCTTGGTAATCTTATGAAGTATTACACAGCTAGTTGAGTAAACAACAAACCTCATTTCCATCTGGCATGCTTTCAGTTATATCAGGCCAGAAGAAGGCAACAGAACGTACTGGTGTTCAGCACCAGCAGATAACGAAATAAAAGGCATGAACAAAATCACTATTGAAACGTATTTTGAGGATCAGCCCATCTGTAATTTAATTTCCACGTGTAGGCCTAAAAATCGAATGTTTTTAGACAATTCAACCTTATCAGTAGCAAAATATGTCATGTAAGGGTTGCATATAAAAATTATAAGTACAGACAGCTAGGCAGGGTTTACTACCAAAATAGTTTCTGTAAGCAAATGTAGATCTTAATGTTTGGAGTTCATCATGTATAAGTGTTGCTTTTAAAAGCTTGTTTATTCTAAACCAAGACTCAATGAAGGAAACTACTTTCAATGAAGGAACACAAAGAATACAAAACCCATTGTATTTGGTTAACAGGCACATCATGAAAAGTCAGCACCGACTCTCAATCTAGGTCAGCAACCATTGTAGTGTTCTGACACTACAATATAGTAAGAAATGTTTATCAGAAAGGAATACCTATTGATGATAGACACACAGGATCAGTTTTTAAAATTCTTTCAATGAGGCAATTAAATATAGAAAACTAAAACAGGATACATGTGCGCACAGATTAAATAGTTACCTATTCAATGAGACATACATGTATTTAATTTAAAAAAAAAAAAGAGAGTGAAGATGTTCAACTGGCATACCCAAAAGCTATAAATAAAATAAAAAAATCAAGCATCTTCTCAACTGAAAGCAACCGAGTCCGTGAAAAAAAAACTGATGCAGAGGCACAGGAGATTTTAATGTAGGCAGTGCTTATGGGTCTGCCACAACTTGCATTTAGGCGTATAGGCGAAAAATACATGACAAAAACGGAATATGTCTGGGAAGGCTAAGCGCACGTTGCACACATAAGTGGTGCCCTGTAAGTCAACAATCTTGAGTCCACGAGGGGGCTTCTAAAGTCAATAAACCGAAAACCATTAGCAAAACAATATTAAAAGTTACTTTACAGCGCTTAAAAAGGCAAAACGTGAGTTCTTATAATGGGGCTTAAAACAGTAGCAGCTGGAATTGCTATGGTAATATAATAGCGTAAGGTATTTGGCACAAAGGTATGGTGCACGAAGCGGGTAAAAGTATGGTGACTGGGAGCCAGGTTCATGTCAGAGGTGTAGTGCTGGGAAGTAAATGGCACAGGTATGGTAAGACGGTCATGGCAGAGGAATGAAGAAGAGGATGGAAGGAAGGGCTGGATACACCTTAGAACTATGCTACATAGAGCAGCAGTCATAGGTATCCTGCGGGGAATAAGGAAAGGGTATCCGGTGATAGGCGTGATCCTAAAAGAGGCTTGGACCTCTGGTGTGCAGTATAAATATATATATATTGCGTCCGGGGTAGCTACTTTACTGCAAAGAAACAATATGGACGGACCCTGAAATAGTGGAGATCTATCAATCACTATGTGTGGTAAGTCCAAGGACCATTAGGTATATTTAAAAGACCCCTCACACACCAACCTAGTTGGTGTCATGCTTCATCATTGGGGTCCCAACCGGGAGGCCTAATGCCGCCCGGTTGTGCTACGACGCCTGATTACAGCGGAGCAGGTGTAGTGTGAAGATGTGATGTAAAAGTTAAAAATACCTCTGAGAATCCTTACCAAGTAAATTTATTAGTGGCGGCTCAGGGTATGGTTAAAAACTATGTGAAATCAACTAGCAAGAAATAATAATCTGTAGTTGTTTTAGGTGATGTGGTCTACATGTTTCAGCCCGTCAAAAAATTCAAATGGGCTTTCTTCAGGACCTAGAATTAAAGTGAGTGGCAAAGTGAAGGCCACGTGAGAAAGTAAAGTACCAACACACGCACTAAGGTGTGTGGACCCGGTGTCGGTATACTTACAGACACCACTGAAAAACCTGTTAGGGAGAAAGAAATAGACAAAACAGGACATATAACGTTGAGCAACATAAAATGCAATCTTTTAAAGCAACTCAAAATTGCAATCTCCAACATGCCGTAAAGATCGACCTAACCACCATCGTGACAGTGATAGAGTAATGATGATACAGCATGCACGTATCTAAGGCATGCTAGGAAATTAGATGAGACTGAATGAACACATAGGGACATCATGTACTAAGACGTGTATTATATAAAACATGTGTCCATGCTAAGGCGTGAATTGAATGATCACATAAAGGCATGATGAAAGCCATATGCTTGTATGTTTCCGAGCAGCGGGTGAAAAATACGCGCTGCATGCCAAGTGATGGTAAAATAATGCGGCGTGGCACGACAGTGGCGAGTTGCATGTGCGGCCGATCGAGCGCCTGTAAATGCATATATTACAAATTATGCAAAATAGCAAGTGTTAAAATGGTAGAGACACATGTGGCAGCGTAAATGAAAGGGGTCATAATTACAATTAAAAGAAAAAGTAAGCAGCTAATCGGGACATGGGAGGGGTTTCATCCGATCAACCGATCTGTGAAAAAACATGGAGAAAAACAGGAGAGCGGCTTTTAGTGGAAAGCGGCTTTTAGTAAAAAGCCATGAGTCGTGGGGCAGTGTGCCCGTCGTCCACAACTACAAAACCTTACTTGGTTCCGTGAAGATAACCGACTGCGGTCTCCCGAAGTCCCGGCTGGTGAGGGACGCGGTGGGAGAACGAAGTTAAATCCAAACTTCAGGCGTCGGACAAGGAAATGACGACACTACGTAAGGAGATGACGTTTACAGGGAACAACTAGTCTGTGTATAGCAAACAAAGCAAAAGGGCGGCGGCCATGTTGGAAAACTCGCGATGTAAGCGAGATGGAGAATGGCGGCCATCCTTAAGTACTAGAAGATCACGATGTAGATGCAAAAGAGCCATAGTGTGTGCTCTATATCAGCTGAAAAGGGAAAAAAAGATAACAAGAGGATAGATGATGCCCACGAAAAGTGTGTTTGGAGAGTAGTGCACCAGGCATAAATAAATAAACAGACAGACAGATAGTGCTGAGCATAGAATGCGCTCAGTATTTCAACCAGAATAGTATGAGGAAAAATATAGCACAGTATGCACAATTGGGTGTGATTTCTAAGACAGATAGCAGATAGATATAGATTCTGTTAGATAAATAGCTATTAATTTCTAAGACAGATAGCAGTAGATCTAGATTCTGTTAGAAAAAAAGCTATTAAATGAATCTCCTATGCTGATAAAGGTATAGAGAAAGGACTACTGTCTCCTGAGACTTTGCCAGGGAATATTATCGTTAAGTCCTATCAGATGACTAGATAGGCGATAAACCCATCTTTGTTCTTTCTCCAATAGACGATTTTGTATGTTAGGTAGGTTAGGATCTAGGGCCTCAATGACTACCCAGCTGATGTCGTTAGTGGTATGTCCAGCTTCAAGGAAATGGCTTGTCAGTCTTGTAGTTGACTTTTTACATCTGATTGTGCTACGATGCTCGCAGATCCTAGTCTTCACTTTCCGATTAGTCATCCCAATGTACGAGAGGTTACAAGGACAGGCGATACGATATACGACGTGAGCTGTGTTACAGTTCGTGTGTGTCCTTAAATGCCAGGTCTTGCCTGGTTCCAGTTTCAGACTTTTGATGGTCACTGTTATATGGCATACACTACAATCTCCACACGGGTAGTGGCCCACAATGTTAGGGAGCCCCCATGCATTGAGAATAGTGTTAGTGGGTTTCCTTTGGGGAGCAGGTCGTGTGGAAACCAAGGCGTCTTTGATAGATCTAGCTTTTCTGTGAGACATCAGTGGAGGTTCCCAGTTCAGGTTGCCTGTCTTAAGAATCTGCCAATGTCGGGAGACCGCAGTAGGTTATCTTCACGGAACCAAGTAAGGTTTTGTAGTTGTGGACGACGGGCACACTGCCCCACGACTCATGGCTTTTTACTAAAAGCCGCTTTCCACTAAAAGCCGCTCTCCTGTTTTTCTCCATGTTTTTTCACAGATCGGTTGATCGGATGAAACCCCTCCCATGTCCCGATTAGCTGCTTACTTTTTCTTTTAATCGTAATTATGACCCCTTTCATTTACACTGCCACATGTGTCTCTACCATTTTAACACTTGCTATTTTGCATAATTTGTAATATATGCATTTACAGGCGCTCGATCGGCCGCACATGCAACTCGCCACTGTCGTGCCACGCCGCATTATTTTACCATCACTTGGCATGCAGCGCGTATTTTTCACCCGCTGCTCGGAAACATACAAGCATATGGCTTTCATCATGCCTTTATGTGATCATTCAATTCACGCCTTAGCATGGACACATGTTTTATATAATACACGTCTTAGTACATGATGTCCCTATGTGTTCATTCAGTCTCATCTAATTTCCTAGCATGCCTTAGATACGTGCATGCTGTATCATCATTACTCTATCACTGTCACGATGGTGGTTAGGTCGATCTTTACGGCATGTTGGAGATTGCAATTTTGAGTTGCTTTAAAAGATTGCATTTTATGTTGCTCAACGTTATATGTCCTGTTTTGTCTATTTCTTTCTCCCTAACAGGTTTTTTGAGTGGTATCTGTAAGTATACCGACACCGGGTCCACACACCTTAGTGCGTGTGTTGGTACTTTACTTTCTCACGTGGCCTTCACTTTGCCACTCACTTTAATTCTAGGTTCTGAAGAAAGCCCATTTGAATTTTTTGACGGGCTGAAACATGTAGACCACATCACCTAAAACAACTACAGATTATTATTTCTTGCTAGTTGATTTCACATAGTTTTTAACCATACCCTGAGCCGCCACTAATAAATTTACTTGGTAAGGATTCTCAGAGGTATTTTTAACTTTACATCACATCTTCACACTACACCTGCTCCGCTGTAATCAGGCGTCGTAGCACAACCGGGCGGCATTAGGCCTCCCGGTTGGGACCCCAATGATGAAGCATGACACCAACTAGGTTGGTGTGTGAGGGGTCTTTTAAATATACCTAATGGTCCTTGGACTTACCACACATAGTGATTGATAGATCTCCACTATTTCAGGGTCCGTCCATATTGTTTCTTTGTAACTTTACCCAGGGGATTAGGACGTACCCCAAAATCCTCGCTCTCTTTTTGTTTTTCGGATAGCTACTTTACTGGCCACTCACTTGAGCTCAGGGAACCAAGCTATCTCTGCCCCACGCAACCAACACACTGGCCTCTCTCTCTGGCTCCTAAGCACTGACCCATAACAGGATCAGCAGGCAGCCCAGTAAAACCCTCCGGAGGCGCAGTACTCTGGGAGGCGCAGTACTCCCTCCATTGCTACTGCCTCCACTCCTCAATGTGCTGCGCGGGGCCGACAGGCTGTCTGGGTTAGCTCCTCAAAACTCCAGACCTGGTACGTTTCTGCCATCACTGCAGACCAATGTGTGCTGTCTGCCGCTTCCGGCAGAAGGTCTAGCATGTGACGTCACCTAAACCCCGCCTAACCTCCCGCCCTATCCATCTTTCCAATGACCGTTTGGGCGTCAAAATGAAAGAAGGACTACGTGAACGACCTCTTGCGTCCAATTTCTTATCTTCAACAAACATTTGCAATACAGTCCGTCTAGCATTTGCGAAAGTTGAAGGTACTGGGGTTGTATTAACATTTTTCTTCGGAGCTGCGCACAGATAGCAGCAGCACAGCCCCGTCACATCCAAGTGTCACTGTTAATGAAAGCTGTTTGTGAGGTGATTGTGATACGAACATCAGAGAGATGCTTTGATGAGCACGAACGAAGGTGCTCGAGAATGGCATATGTCAGTCAATAGCACGGGAAGTTAGGATGGCGGTGAGTGCAGTGGGTAATGTCGGTACTCATCAGCGTTCGCGTTCGCGGTCCTCGGCGCGGGGGAAGAGAGCCCGCAGCAGCAGCTTCCCACCCCTCAGGCGCCGCAGCATGAGGCCCGGCAGGGCCACGCTGAGCGCCGCCTCGATGTGCGAGGACTCGTAGAGCTCCTGCGGCCGGCAGTCCATGAGCAGCAGCCGCTCGCTGCCCTGCTCCATCTGCTCCTTCAGCCAGGCCAAGGTTTTGCCGAGGCAGCTCGTGATGCCAGGGATGTCACTTCCGGTGCACTACGGCTTCGTGGGGCATGCGTGTAAATGACTGCGCACTACTTTAAAACAAGCATTTGCAATGCAACACAACTCGCATTTACGCGAGACTTATTGCATTACAAATGGGAGTGCGGCTTTTAAGAAGGCACGAACGGGAGGGGGGTAGGGAAAAGTCACGAACTGCGGGAGGGGGCAGGGGGCGAGACACAGGGCAGAAAATAGTGTTGGAGTAAAGGGGCCAATAGCCAGGGAAGGATACAAATGACAACATGGCCGTCAGGAGGAGGGACTAACAAACCTAAAACCAATCAGAAGGCAGCATTTAGGATGTAAGCCAATCAAAAAGATGGGCGGAGAGTGCGCGGAGCTTCCAGAAAGCTTTCACGCTATAGTATATACTGCATGTCTCAACGAGACAGCGCAAGCGCTGCCTAGGCGAGACCTAAAAAGGCAGCCCCTTCATTAAAAGTCATAAGACAGTCCACATATACCTGTAAGGTTTTGTACAGGTGTACGTCTGTTTGTGCTGTAGAAGTTTAGAATATTTCAGACCAGCAGTATCGGTGGGTACCTGACACTCATCATATATTCACAGGAATGTTGCCTGATTGGTCGACCGCTTTGATACGGTTGGAAACCATTAAGAAGTTAAAATTGTGGTGATGTGTGAGCAATGCTAGATGTTCTTCCATCGTGACAGCAAGTTGTTTACCATTACAGAAAATGAGAAGGGCTTTAACCCTTGGGTATAGATGGAATGCTAGTGATTTCAAAAGCTGTATACATGTATTTATGATCAACTAACCCTTGGAGTCACTCTGGGTAGCCCCCTCCCAAACTAGTTTTGTCCAGTTCCCCTACCCTGCCTGGGTTTGGCTCCTCTAGGTCTACTGTGACAAAAGACAGGGCAGGGCTGCTAAGGTCCTTTTGTGTGTGCTGTAGGCAATGCCCTTTGAAGTGTATGTGGGACTGGGTACAGCCCCTTCCCAGCCATTTTGTCAAGATGTCCCATCCTATACACACCTAACCCCCCTTTGTCCTCATGTCTGAAAGGAATCAGCAACCAATCACAGGAGAGGCAGCCACACTCATGTGAGCCAGAAAGGCACAGTTGGCATGGGCACAAAAATGCCAACATTCTAAAAGTCGTATTTTCAGAATTGTATCTTAAAATTCGATTTTACCGTTAAAGATGATTTTAAATTGCAATTCATTTAAATGTAAACATTACTTCTCTATTTGCTCCCAATCTGATGGTATTACTTATTAAAATGTAATAAGTTAGCCCAGTGTTAGTCAATAGGAGAGATAGGCTTTACAACAGTGAAAACGACATTAGGAGTTTTTCACTGCTAGGACATGTAAAACTTAAACCCACATGTCCTGCTTTTCAATTACCATGCACCCTGGCCTACGGGCCATCAGGGCCTACCTTATGTGTGACTAATAAGTATTAAAATGGAAGGTTTAGGCTTACCAGGTTGAAATGGTAGTTTAAAACTGCCCTACAGGCTGCAGTGGCAGGCCTTAAACATGTTTTAAAGTGCTACTTTAGCGGGTGCCACAATGAGTAGCCTTTAATTTACAGGCCCTTAATGTTGCAGGGATTCTGCTCTAGAACAGAACTATGCTTGGAACCATAGAACATCAGTGTGTAGGGACTGTCACCATACCACCTCAGTGTCTACGAGCCCCAGTCCGACTAGCTATAGTGCGTCACTTACCCTCCTATCCTTTCCATAGAGACAAGTGATTTGACACCCCAGAACACAACACTCTTGACCCTCTCAGGAATCACGGTAACAGGACACATCCTTTCGCTATCGCACTTGTCCACAATAAGTTAAAAAAATAGACATGAAGGAAGTTTACAATGTTTATTTAAACTATTGTGCTCTGAAATGCAGTATACGTGCCACATTTAGAAAACAAATACATAATAAAAACACTGCTAGCATGGTTAATAATCCACAAACCATGAAAAGCCCTGTTATTTTATAGGACAGAGTGACCTAAACACCCTCCCCTGCTACTAAAGCTAAATAATTATATATGAAAGATCTCTGGGATTACCGGCAGACCCCGTACCTTAGCATACACAGATGGAAGCTCTACATCTCAGCAGACGCAGTGCTCTTGTCTCAGAACTCTCATTCCATGTGTGTGTTTTTGGCTCATGCGCTCAGCAATATGATAGGACATGTGTGCAAATAAACAACAGCTGCATTATTGTGTTATGTCTAGGTGCTAGTGCCTGGCCAGAAAGAATAACAAGAGACATTGTTGTTTGACCTTGTCTTTGGCGTGCAGACTAAATCCCAGGAAAAGAACAGAACGCAGAAACATATGCAGGTTCCATGTGAAAGTACAATGTGGCACAAAAGCAAGCATGTTTATATAGTAACGTTTGCAAAGGAAAATAAGGCCTACAACGTATACAGTCAGGCTAACCTAGGGAAAACTACAATGGGGAATGCAGGAAACACACATTAGTACATGTAGTACCATCTAGTAGGGACTTACAAGTAAATTAAATGTACCAATTCGGTGTAGGCCATTTTTACCATGTTTTAGGGAGCCATCACAAGCACTTTATCACTGTTTAACAGTGGTAATGCGCAGAAAGTCCTAAAGCCTACAAAAACTAGTGCAACAAGCAGGAGGGGGTGAAGACAAAAAGTTTGGGGGACTAACAACCAGCCTGTACGTGCCACCAGATTGCAATCCGGGAGAGATAAGCGAAATTGGTGCTGCGGACAGTACGACTGGTGGTTTGTTGTGGGATCTTAGCTGTCAACTGGGGGCCTGACAGTAAACTCACTTGCACACACAAGAGGTAGGATTTTGAAGCAATTGTCATCTACACCAGAAGCCAATGAAGAGAACGATAGGCCAAGGAGGTATCATCAGTCATTTTCAGGATCTACATGGTCTGGACTCTCTGGAGTTTGTATAGCTTTTAAGGCTACCCATGACACAGGCCCAGCCTTTTTTAAGCAGCACCTCCGTCGATATATTCCTATACGCCATTTACGCTCAGGTGAGTCCTTTAATTTGGTGATCCCTAGGTTCAGGAAAAGCTCCTGGGGCGGGAGAAGCTTTCTGGTCGGTACGGCCAGACTTTGGAACTCTCTCCCCAGAGGTTAAAAAATGAAACTCACCTACTGGCGTTTAGGAAAGCGCTAAAAACATAGCTGTTCAATCTCTGACGGTATAATTAAATCCTTCGGCACTTTTTACTAGATAAGCTAGCGCCTTGACAACTTCGGGTAAATGTATTGCGCTTTATAAATCTCTTTTTCATTTCATTTCATTATAAATATTTGAGTTCTACCTAAATGTGGTTGTAGTAGTCAAACCTAGCATTAATTGAGACTCTAGTCTAATGTTTTATTTTTCATGGTTAATTAAGGCAGGAATCTGTAAAAGTTACTAAATAGTTTTTACTGTGAATTTGGGGTTTCAAGCAAGTGTTTGCATAGACTGGTGTAGTGGCACCAGGACCCAGAGTCCTAAGGGGCCCACTGAACCCTGATTATTGCTGTATTTTATCATTCAAACAGCAGTGGGGTGCATTTCCTTCCTTGCATTAGGACCCATGACACCGTGGCTCTCGGTTCTCCTCGAGGATGTCAACATTGAGCTGAAGTTGACGCCGTTGGAGAAAGAACACGAACATATTTTAGCCTGAGCATGCGCCCATCCATGGATGAAGTGAAGGAAAAGAAATGGAGGAAAAAGAAATAAACCAAAAAGACAAAGCAACCCCCGTTTCTTTTTCTCCACCCATTACTCCCAAAACGTCGGCGCCGACGGAGGCTGGCAGGTTCCCGCCGCGCGGGTTGCTTTCCTCCCCGGCTGGCTTTATTGTGCCCGCTCTGCCGGGCCCAGCTGGAGCGGAGCGCCCTCTAATTGCGCGCCGAGCCACATCCGCTGACTTTGAAAAGAAGTAAAGGGTGTTTGAACTGTAAGCGCTTGCAAGCGTGGAGATGAGGGAGGAAGGGAGGGGTGAGAGGGAGAGAGCGAGAGGGAGACAGAGTTTGTCGCGGCGGGGAGGACAGGGTGACAGGAATGAAGAGGAGATGATTTCTCATTTCCAAGGTGGAGAAACACGTCGGAGCCAGGTTGTCTCTCACTTTCCATCACAGCGAGGATGATTCATTCTGACTCCGCTCTGCCTTTGGCTCTCCGCTTTCTAGAAAATGTTGTCCGCGCTCAGACGTCGACCCAGCTGCCACCTTTTGCTGCATCTCATTAGGTTACAAATAATTGCGGCTGGGAGAGATTTGGCGGGAGATCAGAATGCGCCGGTGAGGGGTAGGGGAGACGGTGCAGTGGGTGGGTAAGGACAGAGAACAGGAAAAACCTGCCAAGCGTGGCAGTCTTGTTTATTCCAGGCTCGGACATCTGGACTTCCATACCCTCCATAAGTAAAGCTGTATAGTCAGGGCTTTAAGTGGAATGAAAAAACAAGCATTGGCATAGCCAATAGGTCTCGCTTTTGGGACCTTATAAGTATTTAGTTATGCAGCACAATATCCTTGGTGCAACAACATCAACCGTTACATGGCTAAACACTTATAAGGTCCCCAAGGCGAGACCTTTGGCTATGCCAATGCTTGTTAATTAGGTCTTTAAAGGCCCTTAAAAAATAAGACCTAGAGCAGTGTGTTTATTTGATGCTCTGCCCTGTCTTAATCATGTTTTTAAAGACCTATTTTTATAAAAATAAGACCAGTCAGAAAGCTTACATTTTCCAGTAACCGGAAGCAAAAACTTCAAAATATTTATAAGTGTTGTAACCACAGGAGCTCTAACTATAGGTTTCAAACTGGCAAATTGTAGTAGTTCCCCCTTAAAGGGCCCTCGAATGTATATGGTACTTGGAATCGCTGCAATACAGCCAAATGAATGTTTGTTTAGGATGGTTATTTTCTGGCCTGTCTTATTTGTCTTTTTATGTAAAATACTGAGATTCTTTTATGTTTTAAACTGTAACTTTATGATCCTGGTGAATGACAAAGTTAGTATGATGGTCTTGTTGATCCAAATTGGGAGAGATCTGGCACGGTTCAAATTTTACTTTCGACTGCAGACTTACAGGCTTTTTAGGCTGCTGTACGATGCTCAAAAGCAGAGAATGTTGTGGTTTGCTAGAATTACTATTGTTCCATTTTTGTAGGTGTTTATATTGAAAATGGTGCAATGAGTGTCCCAGTGAACTTACTATCAACTTGAAGCCACAAGATCTATTTCGGTGAGAGGGTATTTTCCTAGTGTTAATGTTAGGAGTGTAAATAAGTCTATGTTGAGTGTACGTTCATGTGGACAACAGTAGCTATCAATGATGTGCAGTGAGGGTGTTGAATTTGATTTTGGTCCAAACATACGCCGATGAGAGAGGGTGTAATTGGACTGGAAAAATTGCAGTGGATGGGAGAAGAACATCTAATATCTTTACCTGAATGCATGCACGAGGGAGCAACATCTATTCGGAACTAGCTCTCTATTCACAACTTTAGGAAGTAGAAATGTTGAGGTCAAACTTAATAACAATGGTATTTCTGCATACCAGGGTTTGTTTTTATTCGCTCATAGAATTACATAATTGATCATTGAACAAGAAAAGTACCAGAAGGTCTCTGGAAGCATTATAGTATTCTGAAATGGATGTCACACATAATGCGAGCATTATTGATGCCACTGCATTATACAGAAATACTTGTTGATTAGTGGGCTGTTTTATGTGAAAATTCAAGTGTAGTATTGTTTGGCGACATACACGCCTGAATGATCAGAAAATATGTAATAAAATCCAACTTGTTCCGAACGTGGCGCCATAAAATGAGTCTTGCATGGGCCCCCAAAATCCTTCAATGACACAAGGGCAGGCTAATTACTACTCGGAGAAATGAGACGGGGATACCCGTCACTGCCCGGAGTATCAGCGCAGAAAGCCTGGTACCAGTTCAGTCTTAAGACATGGGCACGCCGGGCAGTTGCCCTGGGGCCCCACGAGCATAGGGGCCCCATGCAGACCAGAATTTAACACGCATTTTCCGTTGAACAAATGTACGCAGGGCCCAGTGCACAGTTTGCCCGGAGGGCTACAATGCTGTTAAAACGTCCCTGCCGGCTCTCATAAGTGGTGTTAGATACTCAGTCCTTGGCAGGGAGGCCTGCCGGGGTTACCAAGTGACTCTCCCTGGGTTCTCTGTAGAGGCGCCCCCTAGTAAGCCAGTGCTTCTGATAATCCCCCTTTCCTCAGTAGCTCTGTGTATTGCACAACGAGTAAAAAACGCTGTGACTGGCACTGACTCAACCTCCCGCGTGAGGGGCAGCAGGGCGCGGCCATGCCCATGCCGAAGCTCTGTGCCCTCCCCTGTCTAATGACTGTGCTGGGCGGCTCCTCTCTGTAGGTAGCCTAGGCAGGGATCAGACCCCATCCCTAGTCCGGGGCACCAGACACCTGCTCCTTAACCTGAAGCCCGTTCGTTGCCTTTGAATGCCCGGTAAAATGACATACATTGTGCGGTGTGTATCGTTTCCTGACCAGCGGTGAATCAGTCGAGGCAGCTCGTCCCCTCTGTCACATGACTGCACTCCTCCCCGCCCACTCCATCAGGCCATGCCGTGTCACATGACACTTCTGCCGTTCTCCACTTCCTCAGCCTCTGCCTCTCCTGTGCTGAAGATGTCTGTCCTGGCAGTAAGCCTGTGCCTCCTCGCCTTATGGCCTCTCTCGATAGCGGAGCCCCTGACATTTTTTGACTGCGCTAAGTTGTTTCCGAGTTTCTCTTGCCTGCCCCCGCCTGTGTACGCACTCTGTCCGGCGCGGTGCTTGTTCATGGTGCCCACCTGCCCTCCCCCAGAGTGCTTGTGCACCGCGAGCTCCCTGTGTCAGCCCCGAGTTACTCCAGAGTGCTGCGGCCGCCCTGCAGTGAGCCTCATACAGTCCTCAGAGCCCGCCTGTGAGTTTGTCTGACTCTTGGTTACTGGTTACGTATGGCGTTGGTGTACGTGATTGCAAAGCAATCTGAACTCTGCTCTCTGCTTGCCCTGTGTTATGTGAAGTCAACCCTGCCTCACACGTCTCCTTATAGATAGGGTGCTCAGATTTTAAATAAGTATTTGAAGGCACGTGCGGGGAGGAGGGGGGGCTACGCGAGTGGTGCGCGCGCGCGCCACAGCGAGCGGTCTGTTTCCAATTATCGCGCCCGCGTCTGGGCACGATAATGGGAAACACATGTCTGCCGCGCGTACCCATCCCAAAAAGGCCAGCCACGACGCACGAGCGTTTGGACTGCTTCTGAAACTCACTTACTTAAAGTCTTCGCCTAGCAGCACTTGCGCGCTACTCGAGGCTCGACCTAATGAGAGGGGAGGGGTGTAATCAAGGGCGTGGCTTAAAAACACATTTTTTTCTGCTTAGCATAGTGCGCCGCCCGACTGGATATTTTGCAGCCTCTGTATAATACAGGAGGTAAATTGCACCTACAACAAGCCAGGACTATTGGCTTTATCAATGGTTGTTAGTTGCATAAGACAAATAAGCAACAACTACGCCATCGTTGTATATTACAATGAAAATGCTTCGGTGATGAAATGATGAGACTGTGAAAGAACTACAACGAGTCTCTTTGAAGTTACATCAAAGGCAGTGAAGAGTGGTACTGCTGCAGAGTGAAGTTTTTTTTTTTTCAACAAGGCTGAGGGCGAAAAATGGAGAGCCCGATAGGGATCCGTCTAAGCGCCTGCTTTTTAAAACTGCATGTGCTGAGCACCCGCAGGACCCGGCCCACTTAAAGCCCTGTGTATATTGTCTTTAACTGTTAATTTCTACAGTTGATCCAAAAGATGCTGTAGGATTGAGTCTAGGATTGAGTCTAGGATGGCTTTCTAGCTTTCTTTTTGTTCCAGGACACCGAGTTACCGGGCTTACGGACCTACGATTTCATTTTGACAGGCCTTGTGTAGTCTAAATGGACCACTGGAAGTGGAAGGGACTACAACTCCCAGAATGCACATTCATTGGGAAAATAGAAGCCCATGTCTGAACCCGTGAACCAACAGCATGCAGTTACCTCCTAATCCGATGACTAGATTTTCAAAATGTAAAAATATGGACAGGGCACATGCATAGGAGTAGGACTACATTTTGTCATCAATCATAGCTCGAGTGGATGTAACTAATGATTCACTTGGCGAAAGTTACAATTATAATAAAACAGAGCTTTCAAGTTTCCCTATTCTATTGGTAAGTAAGTCATCCAACCAGGATTTTTCTTTGAATTCTAGGACTTGTAGTCTGGTTTTCATAATGGCAGCATGCACCAAAAACCTGGCCCTGGATGAACTACTCACACGGAACTGGGTTACTTGAGAGCTCTGATTAAAGCTGAGGACTATTCTCTGCAACATTCATTACTACTTACACCATCCACAGAAAAAAGAACTACAATACCCATCAAACCATGGAGTAAACACATTGTTTAAAAAAACCTGTCATGAACGTAACAGTCCACAATTGGATCTTCCCATCATCCTCTTTTTTTGCATTGAAGCAGACAATCAACAGTTTTCTTCTGACAAAAAACTTCATCAATCTAGTAAAATAAATTGCAGGACCACAGGATCCGATCATATCGAAAAATCATTTAAAAAGATTGCAATCAGTCATAACTAAAAATGTAATCTCCTAGAAAAAAATACACACCAATGGTTTTAAGTGCCAAGTTATAGGTTATAGGCACCTTAAATCCTGGTTTACGGAACAGAGTATCTTAAATCCTGGTTTAAATCCGGAGTGTTGCTTGGATCCGCATCGAAGATGCATCGTGCAGCCAAAGCGATGTGTTTCTTCCGAGATGCTGCGGTGCGAGGTCCTGTTGCATCAACTTCAAGTATCCCATTGGCGGGGCTTGCAATGCAAAGTCGGGCGTCGAGGATGTGTAGTCCTTTGTCGTTGTTGAGGCTGCCGTCGACAATAGATGCGCAGGCCTGCGCCAAGGATGTGTCACGCCGTGGCGGTTCCGAAGGAGATGTGGTCTGCAGCGGCAATGTGAGTCTTTGCGACTGGTCCAATCCACACAACAGTGGAGATACATTGGTTCTGCTCGGGGTTGTGCCGCGCAGCAGAGGAGATGTGTTGGTTCCGCTGGATCCACAAAGGCTAGCAGAGCACCTTAAGTCCACTTCCGAGAGACCAGGACTGGGGTGGCAGCACTTAGCAGGGTAGATGTGCAGATGGCAGAGTCCAGGTGCAGATTCAAGGTTGTTGGAAGCCTGTTATGTCCCTGAGGCTTCAGTTCAGGAGGCCAGTCAAATAGCCCTTGGAGTCACTCTGGGTTCTGGGTTCAAGCAATGCAGGTCCAATCCTTCTCACCCAGGAACGAGGGCAGCAGGCATCAGGTCAGCACATCAAAGCAAGAGTCCAGCAGAGTGGCAGTCCTACTTGACCTCAGACAACACCACTTCACTACACTTCTGGATCTGTGTATACATTGCACGCTACTCTCTTGGCTGTCTGGGGCCTGCCCTAGAGGTGACTTATATGTATTAAAAAGGTTTTGGCCTGGCGAAAGATTTATTTTGCGAAGCCGAAATGGAAGTTTAAAACTGCACACACATGCTCTGTAAGGGCAGGCCTAAGACAAGTTTAAATGCAAAAAGAACAATTGATGGACAGAATGCAGAACATTGTCATACATTCACCCCAATACAGAGATCTGGGCCTAAATCCATTGTTTTTTTTGTTCACTATGCCATTCCAGTTTGAACCCAGCCATATGCAAATCAGTCGTGACCCTGAGCCCAATGGGAACAGTCCAGCCCAAACTGCCAGGCCAGGTCCTCCCTGGACTGGAAACAAGCATCCTGGGATCGGTTTCGGGGTTTCATCCCTCATCAGCCAGGATAGCTTGAGTCCAGTGGCATGGAGAGCACGGAACCCACGTCTGGGCATACCCGTACCACTCGGGGTGACAAATGCAAAAAGAACATGATGAGGGGTGAAACCCCGAAACCGGTCCTAGGATGCTTGCTTTCGGTCCAGGGAGGACCTGGCTTGACAGTTCGGGCTGGACTGTTCCCATGAGGCACAGGGTCAAGACTGATTTGCATATGACCAGGTCTAAACTGGGGTGGCATGGTGAGCAAAAGAAAGATAGATTTAACCCAGATCTCTTGACTGGGGGTGAATGTTTTGATTTGTTCTGCATTCCGTCCATCAATTGTGTGTCTTTTGCTTTCTCGCCCTAAGTGTGCCGAATATGCCCAGACGTGGGTCCCGGATTCACTGAGCCATTGGATTCAAGCTATCCTGGCTGATGAGGGGTGAAACCCCGAAACCGGTCCTAGGATGCTTGCTTCCAGTCCAGGGAGGACCTGGCTTGACAGTTCAGGCTAGACTGTTCCCATGAGGCATAGGGTCAAGACTGATTTGCATATGGCCAGGTCTAAACTGGGGTGGCATGGTGAGCAAAAGAATGATGGATTCAACCCAGATCTCTTGACTGGCGGTGAATGTTTTGATTTGTTCTGCATTCCGTCCTTCAATTGTGTGTCTTTTGGTTTCTTGCCCTAAGTGTGCAGAGTATGCCCAGACGAGGGTCCGGGGCTCACCGTGCCACTGGATTCAAGCTATCCTGGCTGATGAGGGGTGAAACCCCGAAACCGGTCCTAGGATGCTTGCTTCCGGTCCAGGGAAGACCTGGCTTGGCAGTTCGGGCTGGACTTTCCCATGAGGCACAGGGTCAAGACTGATTTGCATATGGCCAGGTCTAAACTCGGGTTGCGTGCTGAGCAAAAGAATGATGGATTTAACCCAGATCTCTTGACTGGGGGTGAATGTTTTGATTTGTTCTGCATTCCGTCCATCAATTGTGTGTCTTTTGCTTTCTCGCCCTAAGTGTGCCGAATATGCCCAGACGTGGGTCCCGGATTCACTGAGCCATTGGATTCAAGCTATCCTGGCTGATGAGGGGTGAAACCCCGAAACCGGTCCTAGGATGCTTGCTTCCAGTCCAGGGAGGACCTGGCTTGACAGTTCAGGCTAGACTGTTCCCATGAGGCATAGGGTCAAGACTGATTTGCATATGGCCAGGTCTAAACTGGGGTGGCATGGTGAGCAAAAGAATGATGGATTCAACCCAGATCTCTTGACTGGCGGTGAATGTTTTGATTTGTTCTGCATTCCGTCCATCAATTGTGTGTCTTTTGGTTTCTTGCCCTAAGTGTGCAGAGTATGCCCAGACGAGGGTCCGGGGCTCACCGTGCCACTGGATTCAAGCTATCCTGGCTGATGAGGGGTGAAACCCCGAAACCGGTCCTAGGATGCTTGCTTCCGGTCCAGGGAAGACCTGGCTTGGCAGTTTGGGCTGGACTTTCCCATGAGGCACAGGGTCAAGACTGATTTGCATATGGCCAGGTCTAAACTCGGGTTGCGTGGTGAGCAAAAGAATGATGGATTTAACCCAGATCTCTTGACTGGGGGTGAATGTTTTGATTTGTTCTGCATTCCGTCCATCAATTGTGTGTCTTTTGCTTTCTCGCCCTAAGACAAGTTTGAAGGGCTACATAAATGGGTGGTACAACTGGTGCTGCAGGCCCACTATTAGCATTTAATTTACAGGCCCGGGGTACTTGTAGTACAACTTTACTATGGACTTATAAGTAAATTAAATATGCCAGTTGGAGATAAGCAAACATTACCAGGTTTAGAGAAGAGAGCACAATCGCTTTAGCACTGGTTAGCAGTGGTAAAGTGCACAGAGTTCTAATGCCGCCAAAACGAGATTAGGAAAAATGGAGGAGGAAGGCAAAAAGTTGGGGGGAAAGACCATCCTAAGGCTGACAGGTCTAACACCCACATGCCCAACTCATCTGCTCACCTGTAAGCACTGCATTTTCTTTTACTTTAGCCCTGTCAATATTTTGACAGCTATGTACCTCTGTTGGAAAACGAGGCACTATCTGTGAGGCCTGCACAAATAACATGACTACATTTATCCTTCACTGGGAACCAAACACCCAATTGTAGCGCCTGACTCTCAGAGGGTAGCGTTGCAGAGCAGTCTAAGGCTTACTCAAGGGAGGTGGTGTAGGCTAGTAATCGCCATTACAAGTATGCAGAAATAACACTCAATATTTGATTGTCCAGTCTGTACTTTGCTTTATAAAAGGAAGAGTACATTTATCAAACACACACACTACTCAATACTATGCACCAATTTACAAATATACATAAGCTGTTGGAATTACTTTGTGACATTGCATAACGTCTCCACCCCTCCCACAGGGGTGGGTGGGGTCTAGTACCACCACTCCCATGTATGCACATCATCTTGCCCCATAATGCAGTGGGTTGACACAACCTGGAGCGAGGGCCTTGCCAACTGGCACCATCCCAGTGGCGACCCACCCCATCATCTCAACAAGCATTAAAAATAGGTACACCTGCCCTGGGGACACATAACCCTGACTGAGCATTGTATACTGACCATACAGTATGCACCTCTACATCTTAGTAGCTAACAGTCTGTGTTGTTCCTTCCCTAACCCAGTAGCAAGAATACATGTTTGGGTATCACTTTAAATGAGATACTTATCATAGCTGATAACAGTTGTAATGCATTGCAATCACAGCCTCTAAAAGGCATCACAGGTAAAATCACAGGATTAAGCATTTACAGCCAGACACCCTAGCAGGAATGTCTGGCAACATAACCCCACTTTGCTTATGACATCACCTTACACAGGTACTTCACATAACACATGTGACTTCCAGTCCCTCTAAAAGAAAGAAATAACATTAGTAAATGCATTTCTGGTGCAATTACACCTCTTCACCTCCAGGGGATGTCCTCTTCCAGACATCCCCCAACTCAGCCCTTCACATTTCACTCCTTGGCGCAATCCTTAACGCACCCCCAGCTGAAGAACAAAAGTTCCAGCCACAGGGTGCTGTTGACGCCTATGCTGAGCCCTTGAGGGGTTGTTTCTTTTGAGTCCCCATGAGACTTAGGGAGGGACTTTCCTCTTCGTGCTGGGGGAGGCTGCGTTGCTACTGCAGCTCCCCCTGCACCTTTTCCAACAAAGGGGGCGACCCCCTCCTCTGGGCGCCACCTGGCGCCCATCCAGGATGCAGTCCCCATGCCTTGCAAGGCATTATGGGGCGCTCCCGGAGCCCAGCGTGCATATTAGAACATCGGCTCTCCCGCTGTGTCGGGGAGAGCCGCACAGCCTGTTCCTGCGGCCTGATGCCGCATCCACCCTTCGTTGGGGGCCCGGTCCCACCCGGACCCCTGCTGGCACACGGTGAATGTTTCGGTTCGGGGAGCCCACCCCCGGCCGCTCCTCTCTTCACGGAGGCCCGGTCTCACCCGGGCCTCCCGCAGTGCAGCCACGTTGGAGGGCAGCCCGTGGAGCCCACCCCCGGCTGCCCCCGCTGGCTCCCTGCCCGGCCAGCACCCTCGTGTGCTGCCGCGGGAGCCGGCACCTCCATTCTGGTCTGCCCGCCAGTGCGGGCAGACGCGAGGCAGCCTCCGGCTTGGCGGGTCTCCGGGGGAGTGCGACGGCAATCCCCCCGCCTTCCCGCTGCCGCGGGGAGTGCGGCGGCACTCCCCCGTCCTCCTCTTCCATTCGGGGCCCGGAGATGGGGCCCCGGGCCCCCAGCCATTTCTTCACGGGGAGCGTGACGGCGTTCCCCGGCTTGGCTTCACGCATACGGGGCCCGGAGTTGGGATCCCGGGCCCCTCATGCTGTTCCCAGGGGGAAGCGATGGCGCTGCCTCCATTTTTGGCAGGGGCCAGGGTGGGCTCCTGGCACCCCCAGGGCACTTTCACAGGGAGCGCAATGGCGCTCCCCGACTTATCTTCTTCTGGGGGCAGCCCCGGGACCTGACCCACCCCGGGGGCATTTTCTGGACCGGCGGCGGAGCCCCACGCGCTTCGTCGTCGGTCCTGGCAGAGGTCAAAGGTCGCCTACCTTCTGGGGGGCGTATCTCGGCCCCCAGGCGCCCGATCGGCTTCATTCTGGCCTCTTCTTGCTCCTGGCGGTGCACCCCAGCCACTGGGAGCACTTTCCTTCGCCCTCCTGGTCTCACGGAGGGGGGATTTGGCTGGGAGCTGTCTTCAGTGGCTCCCTGTGCCAGCCTTTCGCCTGGCTCTCTTCCTGGGCCTCTCTTCTCCTTGCGCAAAGGCCCAGGCTTCTGGTCACTTGTCCTGGTCTCCCCTTGTGGCATAAGTCAGGGTCCTGGGCCAGTCTGGAGGTTCTTCCTTCCAGCTGCCCATGTTGCCAGGCTCCAGCACCAGTCGTCCTCTGCAGACCACACCCCAGAGAGAGCTCCTCTTCCTGTGCAAACTCTTTTAAAAGAATTGGGGAGGGGGCTGGCAGGAAGTCTCTGTTTGCCCTATCACACAGCGACACATCACTTCTCTGCCCCTGCTCCCTCCTTCCTGCCCAGGCCTCTGGGTTTGTTCAAAATGGTGTCGTCCAGGGGTCTCAGGCCACATGGTCTCTGAGAGCCCCTTCCCCCCTCGCTGCCTTCTCTCCAGAGCAGCTCGGTGCCTGGCACTAGGTGACAGCTGCTGATGGATTAACCTGTAGCTCCCCCCATCCTCTCTTCGTGGAGAGGAGGCCTTCACCCTTGGAATGGAAGGTCATTAATTCAGCCTGGCAGTGTCAGCCCCCAGCCAGGCCCTGGTTATGAGCTGACTCAGGGAAATATGACATTTTTGGATGACCCAAAAGCAGTACAAATATGAAGTTGGACTCTGCAGAATACGTCCTCTCACATAAGTTACAGTGGACTTTAGTGCGTGTCTGGAATTTGTAGGCCCTAGGAAAGTGAAACTAGCCTATGTGCTCCCCATCCTCATAGGAGAGTAATGGAATAAAAACAGTAAAGCACACTGACTTTCCCTCAAATGTTTCTTCCTATTGTAGAAAGCCTATTCCATGTCACCACCCAATTCTGCATAAGCCCTGCCACACCATTCACTTTGTAGCTGCTCCTGGGCTGCGCACGCTAGGAATCTCCCCAGCGCAGCCCTTACCCTTGTGCACATGCATGTACACACGTGTCTGCATGTAACCAGCCCAGTGCCCCTTACTCTGGCTGCAGCGCAGTGGCCTACTCGCGCCAGGGGAACACCGGTAAAACACACATGCAGTCCCTTTCATCATGAGTTCACTGTGGGTGAGTCCCAACTTATGAGGCTCTCCCACAGTAAAATCTCAACAAATAGGTGTTCAAAAAACAAAAAATCCGGGCAGCTCAGATAGTCAGAACCACCTTCTAACAACCTCCTTTACACATTTTCGTATAGAATCACAATAACAGTTGCCACATACAACTGTTGCACTGTGTGCTCTGCAGAGAGGCCAAGAATTGGATGAACCTGTGTTCTGAACACGTTTATGACTCACTGACAGGTACTGTGAGAAACTTGAACTGCCTTCAGCCTCCCCCCCAGAGATCTCAATAGTGGCACATTATAAAAACCCACCCACAACCTGAACTCACACAGACACCTAGAGGAAACAATATTCTGTATGAAAAAAAATACAGAAACACAACATCCTGTAAAATGGAAACTCTCTTAGGGAAAGTAAGATTTAGTAAAACATGCAAAATGTTCACAGGAACTGCATTGCTGACATGGATTACCTTAATGTTTTACAGTCATTCAGACATCGATCAGTGTTTTTTCCTGCAAAACTAGGGACATGAATATAGGGACATGTTTCAAGGTCAGGTTTTATTACTGCCAGGTTTAAGATCTGGAGGGACCAGTCCCACTTAAACACCTGAATGCAGTACACAATAACACTTTTAATGCAAGTAGGATAATCCTCACCTCTGTGTACTTAATAGAATTGTAAATTTCCTTCATGTTAGATCAGAAATTTTACATTCTGTGGCAGGAGTGAAAGCTTAAATTATGCTCCTTTAAAGTTTATTCCCAATCAATATTACACGGCCTGAAACTGGTTTAAATGTCTTACAAGTAGGCCCTGATGGCCAACCTGTGGCCTTCAAAATGTCTCCCATTTTATCGCCCAAGGCAAAAACCTTAGATGTTATAGCCCCCTTGTGGAATGCACAGCAAAGTGAAAAAGATCTGAATAGTCTTCTAAATGACTCCTCTAACCCATCTGTCCAGTGTAGGTGAAGAGACTATAGCAAACGATTTTAAAAGTGAAATCAACAATTTTCACATCTCTATACTTTACATCACCCAAAATTTCCTTACATTTCTTTCAACAGCTGACCACACACAACTTCAGACTGTCTGGGAAGGCCGGGTAAGAGCTTACCAGTGAGCTAAACTTGATCCTTCTGGACACTGTGCACATTACTCACCCCGAGTCACACTGGGATAAAGGAACTTCCATGCAAATCAAGTGTGTGCATCTCGGACGCTTTTCTGCATGAAATAAGACGCAAAAGCATGGTCCATCGTTATTTTGCCAAGAGCAAAAATGATTCAATCAATCAAACAAACAATCAATCAACTCAGATTTGTAAAGCACGGATAATCACCCACGAGGGTCTCCAGGCGATAGGTTCAAGCTGGCCTCAGTCCCTTTCTGAAATCTGGGAGAGAGGATGATGTTCGGAGGTGAAGGGGAGGTTTGTTTCAGGACTTGGCGAGGTAGGATAAGGATTGTCCTACATAGTAGAGGTGGAGCACAGGTGGCTGGAGGGTTGGTGGAAGTTCAGACGGTGGTTGATGTGTGCTGGTCCTTGGCTGTGGAGGGCTTTGTAGGCATGTGTCAGCATCTTGAATTGGCATCTTTTCTGGATGGGGAGACAGTGGAGGTTCCTGAGGTGGCGGCGTGATGTTGGTCCATTTGGGAAGGTCGAGGATGAGTCTGGAAGCTAAGTTCTGTATCAAAAGGAGTCTCTTCAGGAGTAGGGTGATGATTCCTGCGTAGAGCGAGTTGCCGTAATCCAACCGGCTGGTGACTAGGGCTTGAGTGACCGTCTGTTTGGTGCTGACAGGGGGAGCCATCTGAAGATCATTCAGAGCATGCAGGAGTGTGAAAGCAGGTCAAGAAGACTGCGTTGACCTTCTGTTTCACAGAGAGTTTGCTGTCCAGGATGATGCCAAAGTTGCGGATGTGGTCTCTCGGTGTGTGTCTGAGTTCAGAGGGCAACCAGGTATTGTCCACAGGGTGGTATTGTTCCCAAAAATCAGCACTTCCGTCTTGTCCATGTTGAGCTTCAAGCAGTTGGTCTTCATCCAGTTGGTGACACTCTTCATGCAGTTGTGGAAGTTGGTCCTAGTGGTGAAGGGGGTCTTCTGAGAGTGAAAGGATGAGCTGGGTGTCGCCTGCATAGGATATAATATTGAGGCCATGGCTTCTGACGATGTTGGCCAGGGGCATCATGTAAGTGTTCAACAGGATGGGGTTGAGGGATGAACCTTGAGGGACACCGCAGATGGTACTCTTGGGTTCCGAAGTGAAGGGTGGTAGGCAGATTCTCTGGGTTTGTCCTGTGAGGAAGGATGCAATCCATTTGAGGGCATCTCCCTGGATTCCGATATGGTGGAGTTTCTTGATGAGTTTGTGGATTGGATACAGTGTCGAACACTGCTGAGAGGTTGAGGAGGATCAGGGCTGCTGTTTCCCCTCAGTCAAAGAGGCTTCTGATGTCGTCGGTAGCAGCGATCAGTACTGTCTCGGTGCTGTGGTTGGCACAGAAACTGGATTGGGAGGTGTCAAGCAGGTTGTTTCTCTCCAGGTGTTCGGTGAGTTGCTGGTTGATGGCCTTCCTGAGGACTGTGGCGGGGAAGGGGAGCAGAAAGATGCTGTGGCAGTTCTTGAGTTTGCTGTGGTCGGCGGAGGGCTTCTTGAGTAGGGGTCTGACCTCCGCGTGTCTCCATCCATCAGGAAAGGTGGCCGTGGTGATGGATATGTTGAGACTGGAGGTGAGTTTGCCACTGATTTCCTTGCTCTCGAGGTTAAATAACTGGTGGGGGCAGGTGTCTGGGGGTGCTTCATAGTGGCTGGAGTTCATGATGGCTGTGTTGCTTTGTGTGATAATCTGTTCCTATGAGGTGAGCAGGTGTTTGCTGGTGGCGTCAGTTGGTGTGAGGAGGTTGTACAGGTCAGTGGGTTGGGGTTTGAAGTGCATCATCTTCTTTCTAGCCGTTTGCAGTTGCGTTTCACTGTCTTGAGTTCTGGTGAATACCAGCTTGCCTGTTTAGTGGATCTGCTGATATTGGCTGGCTTGATGGGGGCGGCTCTCTCGGCATAGTTGGTGATCCAGGCGGAGAAGACCTGGACGGCCTGTTCAAGGTTGGTTGCAGAGTCGGGCTGGGTGGTGTTGAGGGCGCCCGTTCATTGGGTCTCTGTCATTTTGTTCCAGTTGCGGTGGGAGGAGTTGGGGGTCCTGGTGGTGGTGGATGGGGATTCTGAGATGGTGAACTGGGTGATGGCGTGGTCGGTCCAAGTGAGTTCGATGACATGACTGTATTTGACTCTGTCGCTGGTGTGAGGAGGTTGTAGAGGTCAGTGGGTTGGGGTTTGAAGTTACTGTAGAGGGAGGATATATTGTTGTGGAAATAGTCCACCAGGGTACAAACGAGAGGAGGGTGTTAATTTTCACAGGATATCTAAAAGGCGCTTGCCAAATGGCGTGAAGTTTACACAGAAGAAAACAGTTAAATGCGGTGCCACAGGTGAGGGAAAAACCCCTAAACCCTCAGTTTTGGACCCTAGGGTCTGACTATATACAACAACAGGTCCTATGCACATGCATGTGAGTAAAGAGACAGTACAACACAATTTCTGTTGATCAAGAATGAAGACACTGGTATCCTTTCTTTGGAATGTTCACTTTTAATGGTGTGTTGCTTAACGAGCCAACCAACACGTGTTTCGTCAGTGGGGTGTAAACCCTTTACTTCTTCAGGGCTGTAACGAGGTATCCGGTTGAAACGCGATCCCGGGGACACAAGAAAGGCTGGGCGTACTCGCCAGAGACTCACCCACGGCTGATTGTGCTGTGTCAACAGGGTTAGCCATACTGAGGCTTAGAAAAACTTTGGACTGAGAGGAACGTGCCGTACTCGGCCGGGACATATATGCTGATTTACTGACCATGGGACGGGATCAAGAATAATGTTTTGATACCTTTACCCAAAGACTTAAATTGCAGATAAGACAAGGAACTACACTTCATCAGTGTGGAATATTTATGACCTACCGGGTCGGAATTATCACCGGTTTTAAGGTCTAAGAACCAATTTACCTCGTTACAGCCCTGAAAAAGTCAAGGGTTTACACCCCACTGACGAAACACGTGTTGGCTGGCTCGTTAAGCAACACACCATTAAAAGTGAACATTCCAAAGAAAGGATACCAGTGTCTTCATCCTTGATCAACAGAAATTGTGTTGTACTGTCTCTTTACTCACATGCGTGTGCATAGGACCTGTTGTTGTATATAGTCCACCAGGGTGTTGCAAAGTTGCTGGGAAGGGGAGATCATGTTCTTGGTGGCTGATGGGCAGGAGAACTCTCTGATGATGCTGAAGAGTTCCTTGCTGTGGTTGGAGCTTGCTTCAATGCAGTCTGAAAGGGCACCTAGTTTTATGTCTTTAAGGCGTTGATGGTATTTCTTGAGGGCTGACTTGAAGGTGGTTCGGTCTGTGGGATCTTTGCTGGTGCACCATCTTCTTTCTAGCCGTTTACAGTTACGTTTCATTGTCTTGAGTTCTGGTGAATACCAGCTGGCCTGTTTAGTGGATCTGCTGGTATCGGCTGGCTTGATGGGGACGGCTCTCTCGGCACAGTTGGTGATCCAGGGGGAGAAGGCCTGGACGACCTGTTTAAGGTTGGTTGCAGAGTCACGCTGGGTGGTGTTGAAGGCGCCCGTCCATTGGGTCTCTGTCATTATGTTCCAGCTGCGGTTGGAGGAGTTGGGGGTCCTGGTGGTAGTGGATGGGGATCCTGAGATGGTGAACTGGGCGACGGTGTGGTCGGTCCAAGTGAGTTCGAGGACATGATTGTATTTGACTCTGTCGCTGGTTGTAAAGATCGGGTCGAGCGTGTGCCCTGTGCTGTGTGTGTGGTTGGTGAACAGTTGGGAGAAGCCGATGTTGCTCATGCATTCCAGTAGGCCAGCAGGAGGCGGGAGATAGAAAAAAACTGTGGAAAACAAAAAGGCGACAGGGGCCATACAGCAACAACAAAACAACAAAAATATCAAAAATGACAAGACAAGACAATGGTCAAAGACAAATAGGCAAAACAGTCAGCAAGCGGCAAATAAGTGGTTAAAGACAAATAGGCAAAACAAACAGAAAGAGGCAAAAGAAATGAGCAAATGTCAATGGCAAGTCAAACAGCGGCAGCAAGGGGAGTAGACATGAGGACCTGCTCCAAGGGGTTGTGCTGCGACCTCCATTAATTAGATTCAGGGTGATCGGAGGGTCACTGGAAGGTAGTGGGTGGTGCTTGTGGGAGGTGGGAGGGAGAAAAAATGGCGGGAAAACCCTGTCACATACCAAAACTGCATATATGAACATTCAGGATTAGAAAGCTTGATCCCCCTTCTGCTTTAATATGGTCTCCCACTCTAACCTCTTGGATAGATTATGGGATGTGGGTATCCAAGGTTCAGCTTGCGCTTGGCTGAAGTCTTATTTGGATAATCGCTCACAAAGGGTTTTCTTGCCTCCCTTCACATCCGCAGCCAAACCACTGGATTGCGGGGCACATCAGGGCTCTGCCCTGAGCCCAACGCTTTTTAATATTTACTTATCTCCTTTGACCAAGCTAGTGGAGGCATGAGGCATAAGGATCATCACTTACGCAGATGAGACGCAGTTGATGCTCTCATTCCAGGAGAAAGAGGTGGGTGCATTGACAGCGTTTGAGGGATGCCTGAGGGCTGTTGGTAAATGGATGAATGCGAGTTGCCTTAAGTTAAACTCTGATAAAACAGAAATTATTTATTTTGGCACGAACCACAATCCTGAAGCTCTCAGCTGGTGGCCCTTGGTGCTCTGCCCCCCTTCCCTGCAGTGGTAGTAAGAAACCTTGGGGTCAAATTTGTCATCAATTTATCCTTTGAGCTTCAGATCAGATCAGTGTTTGCCAGTTGTTTTCATACATTAAAATCAGTTAGGAAGATGATTCCCCTGATCCCGGAGGAGAGTCGTAAATCTGTCATCCATGCCCTGGTAACATCAAATCTAGACTATGCGAACAGCCTGTACTTAGGGTTACCATCCTATCTACTCTATCGCCTGCAGAACCACGCCTGAGTACTCCACACAGGATCAACAACACCAAAGGTATCCTACTACCATACCATAATCTTACCTGAATGGTAGGGTTGGAGACTGTGCATAGTACGTCCTCCTTGTGACAATACACCAACAATCCTAGTTGTTTTTATTGGTGACCCTCACCCACTCTAGTATCATCGGGTTGCATCCTGGTCATTAAAAACCAGGATGGGTTCAACATATGCCAGAGAGCACTGAGATTATTGTTTTGCTAGGACCTTGAAAAAAATACCTTAACACACCAAGGTATCCCTTTTAGTAAATATAGCACGAGGAGCACCTTCTTAAAGCTAAAATGCCAGAATATGACTGCAGGCCTACTTACGTGTGCCCCAGAGGATATCAGAAATTTATCGCATGCAATACAATCCAACACCCTGGTATTTGGAATTTATCTGGTGCAACAAATACCATCTATTCTGAGCTTAATGTTGGTAATTGGCAATAACATATGGATTTTAGTGCTTATGGCACAAGATTCAGTATGTCTAGGTAATTACCGGGCCTTAGTATAATTCTGGCAGGTTTGATTTAATTACCAGGCGTTAGTAAAAATCTGGCAGGTTTGATTTGTTGAAATTTAACAAGGGGAGTGAACTTTATTGCGCCTGGTAATTACTGGGTGTCATATACATCACTGCACATTTAATTGTTGTGTCAGCACAAACAAGACACTTGTAATTAGGCCCTAAAGCAAGCCACACCCACCCTGTCCAACCAGGGTCATCCATTATATTTTTTGCCATGCCCATACCACCCAACCCCAAATTGCCGGCCTGTGAAATGCCCCTTATGGCTTTTAATGGTTCTTGTTGTTGTATGTTGCATTTGTGAGAGAGTTGTACCTGTAAATTTTGTTCTTCATCCTTGTTTAGGACGCTCCACCTGCGCAGGGAAGCTGGCCTCCTTTTCTGCTCCAGATTCTACTTACCGTGTCAGTGACCCCAAAAATCAATCTGCAGTACTGTTAGCGTGCATTTCATATGCGAGCGTAGTGTGTTTTGCGGTCTGTCTTCGCTGCTTCTTCTAAGTGCCTATCATCCTCGCCTTTGTGATTAATACCAAGGAACTGGGATACAGACGGCAGCAGCAGAATGTTAATGAGCGAACATTGAGCATTGAACGGGGCCAGGACCCTGCAGACCCCATGGGAAAGCCCTCCTGATATAGTTAGGTAAATTTATAGATCACGAAAGAAATGCTTTCCCATAGGAGTGCGTTGGTCGCTAGGTATAAAAACAGCTTGAATTATTCATTGTCTTTGTGAACACGTTCTCTCGCTGAGATTTGTGGGAAAAAACATGATTTAAGAACATTGTTTAACTGAAACAGCCAGTCTTGCAGAATTTAAGATTTAGCTTGAAAGCAATACCTGGAAGAAGTCACAATATTGTGGGCATTGCTCATGCCAAGCAGAACCCCTGGGTAGGCTTCACGTGTAGTTCTGGAGAACCGTAGACTGGTATTACCTGAGACTTTTAAGAAATGTTGCTTGAACACATTAAGCTCACTAAAGCTCATTCAATCCCCACCTCCATCGTACAGCAAGTTTCAAAGAAATTCTGAACTCTGATCATGGTCTGTGATCCTCAACATGGAACCCCAACAATGGCAGCGTCTCTGTTGGGACCCGGTATAGTGTTCCGTCTGCAAATGAGGAATGCCTGCCCTTAACCCTTCTGGTCCTCTGTTCCAGAACTAAATTTCAAGAATTCCCAACTTGAATGGGAGAGAAATTTCACCAGCAACCTCTACAGTAAAACAAGTGCAAATTTGAAAGGTAAATATTCCCTATCTCCAGGTACTCCTGCCACTTATCTTAACCAAGCATTGCCCCTGAAATGTAATATCGTAATTTTATTGTATTTTAAACATTTTTAAACTCTTAGTGCACAGTTCTTTTCGAACATTTTGTTTTCGGATTACATTGAACTTTTGATGTGGGATCTGAGGTTTGTCAGAATCTGCCAGTGTTCATTTTACGGATTTTCACAATTTTTTAATAAAATGATTCAAATATTAAAATTATTAAATTATTCAAATTTGTGAGGCTCGATAATATTAGAATTACCAACTCACAGTATGTTGAACTACTGATTTTATTGTGGCATAGTGAAACGTTGTGAAAACAATAGTGTTACAATATATTATTGCACCTGCTGACCATGTTACTTGGTTGTGATACTGCTGGCATGTTGGGAAGATACACTTTCACACACACAAACTGCAATTTGTACGTAGAAATGGCAGTGGCATGCCTGGGGGGAGGGTTGGGAGGGGGGTATCACGAGGAGTTAGTTTAGAGTTAAATTTTGACAATGTCAGGAGCGAATGTCGTGAATATGATGTCACTTGTGGGGTTAATTTCCATGGCCTTCGTTTATGCTTGAATTAGAGAGTGGGTGGGAGACATGTTGTCCAACATTGCACGCTTTAAATAATTGTATCTGGTACGTTGGTTCCAACACTCTCTCTCATTATGTGCACCTTGCTATGGAAATTTACACGATGTGAGTCTGTGACGGATTGAAAACTTCAATAAAAATTTGTTTAAAAAAAAAACAACAACGTTAGGTGAAGTTTTAATTACGCCTGCAAAGTGTGTGGGGGGCGGGGTGATTTGAGGATCTTTGCGATTGACTTTGCAATGCAAGAGGCAGGGGTAATTTCATTTCCTTCACCCCAATATTCCATGCATCCAAATATCCGGAACAACATTGACAGTCACTAAAAATATTTACCATAGTATGCGAGCGCGAGCCCAAATATTTCGAAATAATCTCAATATTAAATGAGAGGATTGAAAGTAGAACTGATAGTACCATTGTTAGAAAAGGGTAGCGTGGTGCGGAGCGGGTGGGCCAAACTCCGGAGGAAATGTGTATAGCATCTGCGCAGCACACTCACAGGCGACAGGCACACTACAAAAGGAGACCACACCAGGTTGCATGAAAAATAACTTGTGTATTATACCAAATACAGTAGGATGCAATCACATGGTGAACACGGAGCCAACTGGCACCAGGTAGTCATTTACAGAGGGGTACTATTTACAAGGCAGGGCCAATCGGGCCGCTGCCGGAATCATCACAAGTACACAGGATAAATGTGCAAGCATCAGTAACTGTGTAACAACCCGCACTTACAGGCAGGATCCTTGTGGGCATAACATTAGGCAACTTGCATGAGGCATCTCAATATGCATAAAAACACATTGTGGGCAACAATTAGGCATGGAAACATAGGAGACACTCTCATCAGGGGTAGGCCACCTTAGGCGGGGCATAAACCTCAGCAATGTCCACCCTAGGAAAAAGCATTAGGCACATTAGCATAACCCTAGGTATGAACACATCTGTATAAATCACTTTAACAGGAGGCCTGGGATGAGAACCTTAGGTTAGGCATGGAAATGCAACATGCATATTCAGATTGGCATTAGCATAAAATGCAACCTTAGGCATACCATCACACTGTGCATACATAACATTAGCATTACGCAAAACCAGGTGAGCATAGAGGCACCACCATCATTAGCGACACAGTATTAGGCCTGAACATGTGGGCATGGAGGCGACACCATTAGGGTGAAAGCATGAACAACACATTAGCAATTTGGGGGACAACATTACCAGCATAAATGCATTAGCGTAGACCCCTTAGCGCAGGCATAGCCTTAGCATAAATCACCTGTACATAAATCATAAGAGGCGCTAGGCCTCACAAGCATAAGCCCCAGTCGTCCCAATCGGGGCACAACACTCTGAAACTGGGCCCAGGCCAACTGGCCTCTCTCAGGGGCTCAGAAGCCCTATATCCCGCAAAATCAGGGCTGGCTGCAAGGGCAGCGAAAACAAAGGTGCGCAAAGCGCTAGGGCAGGAGGGTCCCTCACTCCTCTCTCTTTCCCTTCTGGGTAATCCAATGCCCCCAATGCATGGCAGCTGCCCCCTGTCCTGCAGGGTAGCTGGGTAAACCCAACAAGCACTGGCGCCAACAATGCAGCGATGGGAGTCCCACTCCGGGCTCTAACAGGAATCTGCCCACAAGAACACTGGCACGGTGGAGCCCCTCTTCTGGGACTCTAGAATTTCCCAAAATGCCTCTGTCGTGCAGCTGAGGGAGGAAACAAGTACTGGGCATGTTGGAGCCCCCCTCCTATGGGACTCTAAACACAACCAATGCCCTCCAAAGAATACTGGCACCTGGGCGGGCACCGACAATGTGCCCCGACATACCCCCCAACCACAGGATGACTGAGCCCCACTCACCGGCAGTCTGAGACCCCTCTGGATGTCTCTGCAGTCTCCGGGCACCGGCAATGTGCCCCGACAGGTCCCGCTTCTGGGACCTCTCCTGGCTTCACCCTCAGTGGAGCATTCTCCTCGTCAGCAGCGCGGAGGGACAGGCACCGACAATGTGCCTCGGGTCCCCTCCGCCGCAGGACTCCTCCTTGGCAATTTACATATAGCGCTCACGAGGCGCTAGGCAGCAGGAAAGTTCTTGGGCTGAAATTAAGTTGTAGCGCCCACAAAGCGCTAAGTCCCACACCATAAAGTGGCAGCGCTCCCCTTCACTGGCAATGAAATATAGCCCTCCCGAGGCGCTAGGGAGCAGGCAGGAAGGCACAGTCACTGGAAATATAGCGCTCTCGCAGCACAGCGCTGCTGATGTCAGCTCCTCACCTCCTGGGCAATAAGATAAAGCACTCTTCTTCTCCAGGCACTAGCCAGCAGGCAGGGATGGTCAGTCACTTCAAATGTAGCGCTCCTCTTCTGCTGGGCACAGTTATAGCGCTCTCGCAGCAAGCAGAGCACAGTCAATGCAAATATGGCACTCCGGCAGCCCAGCGCTGCAGGACCCACGCACCTTCTTCTCCTGGGCAGGGCTGGAGGCAGCGCTCTCCTGGTGCAGGAATAAGGTTGTAGCGCTAAGTCCCACAAAATAAAGTTGCAGCGCTCCTCTTCCCCTGTGGCACAGTTATAGCGCTTTAGCAGCACAGCGCTGCAGGCATCAGCTCCTCTCTTCTCCTGGGCAGACCACGTGCTCACAGGGTGCTAGGCAGCAGGCAGCTGGCAGTAAGATATAGTGCTCACCAGGTGCTGGGCTTAGGACGGCAGGAGAGCAGGCAGGCAATACTGGGCAAGATCAGCAGGCAGTGGGTACTCATCAGAACAGGACAGCAGCTCCTAGAAGCAGTCATCTCCCATAAAGTGGCACTCCTCCTGACACAGCAGTCTTCACTCCAGTAAAGGGCTCTCACTGGCCCTGTGGACAGCGGAGGGGTGCAGATGGGCACAGGGGCCAGCACACAGGCCCAATGTGGCGGTACCTCCTGGCAGAGTGTCCCCTCTCATTCAGGTCCACGCTCAGTCTGAGCACATGGAGGCACAGCCCCCTCATCCCACCTACCAGAAAGGGCTGGAAGCTTCTGGAAGGTTCCCTGGGAAACCTGTCCCAACTGGTTTAGGGGAGGTGTAGAGCACCCTGGGTGCCAGGCTTCCCTCCAAAAGCTGGGGGTGCTGGGAAACAGACAACTAGACCGCCAACTCACCTCAGACAGGCGGCACATGTGCAGACAGGAAGGGCGTCCATTTTAAAAGTAACATTTTACAAAGGTGCATTTCTACAATGGTGGAAATAAAGGTGCGTAAAACCATTGCACAGCATTTATTATTTTCAGTTCAGACACACCATGTCAGTAAAAAGGCTAGGGGGAAAAGCGAACAATTCAGGGAAAAAGGGCCAAGTCCAACAATTATCATTTAGCTTTCACAATTACACAGTTTTAATCTATTCGGAATGCTTCTATGCAATCCCTGTTGTTGAATTTACAATTTTCTTTTTATGATACACTTCTTTTATAGTGGTTCATCATTTGCCCCTTTATCAGCCCACACGTTTTGCTGTTTTGTAACGCACAGGCCTAAGGATTGCTCAGCGTGTATTGCATCTTGTTCTCTGGTCTGGTCTTCAGATGGTATCCTTTGTCTGGCAGGGAATTATTGCTATTGTTGTTTGATGTGCGCACCACCCTTATACATATGCACCAAACAAGTTGAACAAACTTATTACTATGTAGATCTTCCTTGAGAGAATCTGTAAGAAATTTGTGGTTGAAAGGGGTGAGAACCCACTTTAAATGATAATCACAATCCTTGTCAGGGTGAACCACAAAAGTCACTAAATAAACCTGTGCTCAGAGGCAATGTGTAAAGTATTTATGCAGTACTCAAATGGTTATAAAGTGAAAATACAACAAAAGAAAAATCACAAACCAATTTAGAAAATAAGAGTACATTTTAATAAACAAAATGACACCAAACCAACAAAAATCTTATCATTAGAAAAGCAGTTATGAGTTTTTAAAGGTTTAGGTAAAAATAGTGCCAAAAGGTGCGAAACGCCAACTGTGGGTCTCAAATCGCACCGGGCAGGGACAAACTCACAAGTTGAGTCTGACCGTGATGGAGTGCGTACCGGATACAGGGCCAGGTTCGTCCTGCTGCAAGTTTCACCTTCTCATTTGATGTAAGGACGGTGTAGTGTGACTTGGCGACACTATGCGTTTTCATGCGTCGTGCTGTGGTGAGACTTTCAATCAGTAACTGCACGGCTCTGCAGGGTTCTGTGTCATGCTGCATCAGATCCGGTAAAGTTGGAGATCAGTAGCTGTGTGGTGCTGTGATGCGAGTCCCTGCGTCACCTTGAGTCGGCCTGCGTTGGATCCGGTGAAGCTGTCAATCTGGAGCTGCACAATGCGGCAATGCGAGGATTTGCGTTGCTCTGCATCGGATCCGGTGAAACCTTCAGTTAGCAGGAAGAAGTACATTCTGACTCCAGCCAAGAGTCCAGGACCTTGAGGGCCACACTTGGGGGTAGGACTCACTCCCACAGAGCCCAGCAGAGGGGACCAGGTCAGGTGGAAAGCAGGAATGGCCTCTGGAAGCTTCATGTGTCCCTGCAGCTCAAACAGGAGATCAGCCAATTGAGCCTCAGAGTCTCTTCTGGGGTCCTGCGCTCAAGGCAGGAAGGTCCAATCTTTCTTCACAGACAGCTGGGCTTCTTCTGAATTTTCTCAGGTCCAGGAGTGTTCTTATTTATGGTTTTGGGGATGCCACTTTTATGCCCAGTGCCAGCCTGTGGGTGGGGTGTTTTCTTACCCTAAACCGGTTCTGGTCAGTTCTTTCCTTTTCCGTGGGTTTGGCTCCAGCCTTTCTAGTGAAACAAATGGCAGGCAGGCCTGGGTGTGAGTTGCATTTGCCAGTGACAGGTTAGGCTTCTTCAGAAGTGCCTCCAGACTTCCCTTTAAAGTGCAATCAGTCCAGGGTACAGATCCTCCTCTGCCATCATATCAGGAAACCCTACACCTCCTCGCATGTCCTTTGACTACTGTCTGGGAGGAATGCACATACCACCACAGGAGAGCCATTAACAGTCAGAAGACCCTGGACACTGGCTGAAAAGCAGATTTGGTTTAGGCCCAGAAATGCCAATTTTTTAAAAGTAGCATTTCCAAAAGAATGATTTAATATCCATGTTCAACATTAAAAAAGTTTTAAAATTACAATTAAAATGAGCAGGAGAAGTACTTTTCTAACAGCTCCCAAACTGAATTGATCTCACATTAAGTTAAATAAAGTAAACCAGTCTTAGTATATGGGAGGTCAGCCTTACTACAGTGAAAAACAACTTTGGACTCCAGAGAGGGCGACTTCGGGGGCGGGGTGGGGGGTTTCACTGCAAGGACATGTAAAATGAAAAATATACATGAACTACTTTTTAGGTCATGCCTGGGCTGCGAATGAGCTGCTCTACGAGGTATGCTGTATTCGAGTATGGACTTGAAGCTCCGCCCACTCTCCGCCCATATTTTTCATTGGCTTGTGTCATTGTCTTTTGTAAATGCTGGCTTCTGATTCCTTAATAGGCTTGTTATTCCCTCCTTAGTACCGCCTTGTCTTCATTTGCAACATCCCATGAGGACTAGCCCTTTTCCTTCTGTTGTTACAGGGTATGTCTTATATGTAACCACTATTTTCTTTAATGAGTTTCTCCTACTTCAGGCACGACATGCTTTCCTGCAACATTCAGCGCATTATGCGCGCTTTCGCTTTCCAAGCAGCCCGGGAAAATGGCGAACGCCTCTTTTAAATAAAATAGGGTTCCTATTTACAAGAGTTTGAACTATTGGCATTGTAAATGACAATGCCTTTTATTTATGTGTTAATTATCAAAACAGATAAATAAAAGGCATTGTCATTTGCAATGCCAATATCGTAAACTCTCGCAAATGCGAGACCTATTTAATTGCAAATGCTTGTTAAATACTTGTACTTAGCCCTTTGAGCTGTTAGGGCCTACTGTAGGGGTGACCAATAAGTATTAAAAATGAAGGTTAATCCTAGCAAAAGTTTTATTTTCCATCACACACCTAGAGGTTGAAGAGGTATAGCTTCACAAAAAGGCTGCCCTTTCTGGGTTCCCTATTATGGAATAATTGTGCCCTCACCCACTATTAGTGGCATGCCTCATCACATGGCTACTACTACACACCCTGTGTCACCATCAGCAGGGGTGGAGCAATATATTCTTTTTATCACAATATTCTTGAGGGATCCAGGGATTAAAGTGTAGTTAAAACTATCTGAAAGATACCATCTCCATTCGTTTATTCTGGGTTCCTTAGATAGGATTAAAAACCGTGATTGGATGGTCTTAGGGTATAATTAGTCTACCACTACTCCAAATAATCTTGTCAACATGTTTTGGCCAATCCTATGTCCGCTACTAAGGGTCATTGGCCTTCTTCAGGACTGTGAAATCCCTGTCTTATGTCGCTGTCACCGTGACTCAGTCAGGTTGGTTAGTGAGTCTTGAGTAATTTACTAATAGCACCATGCAGAGACCTTACTTTTATCACCTATGTTTCTGTCGTTCGGAGATGTCTCTGTAAGACAAAAGACCATCATTATCTACCGTATAATTAGAGAGGGAAGTAGTATACTTTTACATGCATGTGGCAACACATTCCAGATATTAAATCAGTGGCGAATGCGCTTCATCCCTGTATTTAAAATGAAGTCAAGTGAAATTAAAAACAAGTATCAAAGTCATGGATTGTTTTGCCCAAATGTTTGTCCTATAACTCTTAACCCTGGGTGGAAGCGGGAATGTCACCCTGTAGTCACACACTGAGTATATAATGAACCAATGTTATCCATTAGGCCTTATCTCCAAAGCAGTTAGTCACACCTTATAATAAAATCAAAGTCTGCAACGTGAAGGATAGCTCCATGTATGCGGTACCTTAACTCCAGATCAGACTCCAGATAAACCCAAATCAGACTGACTGAGTCACAGTGACAGCAACATAAGACAGGGATCTCACAGTACTGAAGAAGGCCAACAACCCATAGAGGCAGACTTAGGATTGGCCGAAACATGCTCACAAGATTATTTGGAGCGCTGGTAGGGTAATTATACCCTAAGACCATCCAATATAAATTAATTCCATCTAATGAACCCAGAATAAAAGAATGGAGATGGTATCCTTAAGATAGTTATAACCACACTTTTAATCACTGGATCCCTCAAGAATATTGTGATAAAAAGAATATATTGCTCCAGCCCTGCTGATGGTGAAACAGGGCGCGGAGTAGCAGCCCTATGATGAAGCATGCCACTAATAGTCGGTGAGGTCACTTTTATCCCATAGAAGAGACCCCCAAGAGGGCATCCTTTATGCGAAGCTATAACTCTTCAACCTAAAGGTGCGTGATTGATTTATATTTCGTGAGGAGGGTTCCTCTTCCCTATTTCTGTGTGAAAATGTTTATTTTGCCAGGTCGAAATTGCAGTTTAAACTACACGTACAGGCTGCAAGGTCAGGCTTGTAGACATGTTCTGCAGTGCTACAGTAGTGGGTGGCACAATGAGTATTTTCAGCCCACTTGTAGCATTTAATTTGCATGCTTTAGGCACACACAGTACCATATTAGGAACTTATAAGCATATTAAATGTGCAAATTAGGTTTATGCCAATTTGACCACGTTTGGAAGGGAGAGCACAAGCACTTCACTACTGGTTAGCAGGAGTAAAGTGTGCGGAGTCCTAAAACCAACAAAAGCAAGTTCAGGAAAATTATGGCAATTGTTCAATCTGGCCCGCTCTTCAGAGTCACCCCCAAAACTTTTGCCTTCGCCCCTCCAGTTTTGCTGAAATTGTTTGTGTTGGTTTAGGACACTGTTTATGTTACCACTGCTAACCTGTGCTAAAGTGCTTGTGCTCTCTCCTTTAAACATGATCAAATTGGCTTATACCCAATTGGCACACTTAATTTATTTGTAAGTCCCTAGTACAGGTATACTACAAGTACCCAGGGCCTGCAAATTAAATGCTACTGGTGGGCCTGCAGTACTTACTGTGCCCCCCACTTAAATAGCCCTGTAAAACATGCCTCAGTCCTGCATTGCTGCCAGTGTGTGCAGTTTTAAACTGGAATTTCGAACTTGCAAAACAAACTTTTTGCCAGGCCAAAAATTCCCTTTTTGATATATATTAGTCGACCTCAGGGTAGGCCCTAAACAGCCCATAGGGCAGGGTGCAGTGTATTTAAAAAGTTGGACATGTAAATTTAAATTTTAAATGTCCTTGTAGTGAAAAACCCCTAAATTCCTTTTTCATACTGTAAGGCCTACCTCTCCCATAGGATGGCATTGGGTTACCTTATTAAATTTAATAATTGATAACGTTTGGTTGGGAGCAGGTAGGAACGGTATATTTGGTGTCTGGCGAATTGTAACTTAAAATCCTCTTTAATGGTAAAGTCGGATTTTAAGTCACAATTCTGAAAATTCCACTTTTAGAAAGTTGGCATTTTCTTGTCCTACCCATTTGGTACCTACAACCTGTTTCCTGGGTCACATGTCTAGGTGTAATTGGCAGTTGGCCTTTGTGTATTCTTGCCAGACAACCAAACAATAGAGGGTCTGGTTGGTAGCAGGATGGGCATCCTGACTTGATGTAAGGGGCGGAGCTGCCACTTGTCACACTTGCACTACAAAAATCCTGTCTCATTTCACATACAAAGAACCTCTGTTGGACATAGCCCTTCTTAGGGGGATTTCCCTAAAACCTTTTGCTTTTTGTCCTAGTTTTTGCCAACTTTCTTTCCCTGACCTTAGGACTCTGGGCACTTTCCCACTGTAGTGCTGCTAGAAAGTGTGCGTGCCCTTCCTGCACATGCCAGGATATGGTGCTAACTTGATTGGTTAAAGTGTTGTACCTGTGAGTGCCCTGTAAGAAGGTACACCACATACCCAGGGCAAGTGCGACGCTGGTTAATAGGGGGAGGCCGAACTAATTGTGTCACTCACCTGAATATCCTGTCAAATAAGTCTCATACTCAGGTTGGCCTGTCTCAATCTGTAGCCAAACCTGAGTTGGCTATTCACTACAACCAAACCAGGATTGGTGAGTGGCAGGGTAGGTACATCTGCGTGTGCACTGTCCGGTTAGGGATGAACCCCGACGTGGGTTTTCCCTACCTAGGGGGTCGACTCTCCCTATGGGACACTTCCCAGGTGCGGCCGATTCTCTTGTTAGGGCCTTGGGCCTGGGGCACTTTCCCACTGTAATTGCAGTGTGAACGTGTGTGTGCCCTTCCAACACACATTAGGAAGTGGTGCTCACCTGAGGTTTCTAAAGCATCAGTCAGGTCTACCATGGCTGGCACTGGGTGTGCAGTCACACCTACGATGTTTTAAGACCTGGGTCCAGCCTGCAAGTGCAAGCTAATGTGCGCACTTGCACCGATGGTGTCTATGAAAATGTGTCCAGCCTGACATTGCAGGCGGATGTGCGCTTGGCACCGAGGGCGTGCTAAGCATGTGTCCAGTCTGCCATTGCAGCCTGGTGTGCGCTCTTGAGCCAATGGTGGCCCTAAATACGTGTACGGCCTGCCATTGCAGGCTGGTGTGCACACTGGCGCTGATGGCGCTCCTAAATACAGGTCCAGTCTGCCATTGCAGGGTGTTGTGCGCAATTGCACGTTTATCAGACTGGCCTGTTTGAGTCACTAGCCATCCGGAGAGGCACTTTCACTTCCACCCGAGTACCCCGAGGGTACATCTTAAAAGGAAAAGCGAGTGGTAGGTGAAAGGCAGGGCAGATACACCTGTGTGTCCCCTGCCCAGGTAGTGAGGAATACCCATGGGTTTTTTCACTACCTATAAGGTTTGCTCTTTCATAGGCTAACATTGGGAAATGGTTGAAATCACTTCAGGTTGCAATAGTGGGTTGCAGTGGAGCAGCCTCAGGATGTTTCCTATCATTGGATTTGCAGCGACAACCCCTTGCCAGTGGTAAAGGTGGCTTTGTTGTAATTTGCGTAGAAATAGTACTACTAGAAAGTGGGCCTTTCTGTGCTCTTAAAACTCTTTGTGTGCCTTGGTTCTTGGCTCCAGTCCACACTGGAGGTTAGGGCAGCACATCTGGGCATTCCCCAGCGACAGCTATAAAACACTGGGCTTGCAACTGGAAAGACAGACCTCTGCCATTTGCAGGCCGGCTGGAGAGATTGGAGGAAGAGGTTTTGACACTTCGCCTCTGGAGCCAGATCATGGCCCGACTAAAGATAAAGATCTGCATTCCACTGCCCCATGACAGACAGGACTGACATTTAAGGGAGACATCTGTGACATCTGTGGTTCAAAGGGAGACCCTTTGAACCACCCCCAACTTCAAAAGCACATTCCAGTATATCTACTGGTGCCATACTTCTGCTTGGGAATTGCTTGTGGGGATGTGGGACTGGGTGTGGGACCAGAGAACCTGGAACTGCAAGGTGCACATTGCCAGAGGGCTCTGTTGTGCACAAGGAGGAGTACTGCCATTGAAAGGGACCGCATGCCCTTCCTGAATAGTGGCTGGCCTGGGCCGACTACCTGCTGCTGTGTGGCTCCCTGAAGTGTGCTCTCCAAGGGCTTGTTGAGCATACCCCCTGTTCCTTTGGAGGTCTCAGGGATATCATAGATCTCCTAAGAGGGAACCACACTGTCTAACTCTGACACCTGAAGCACGGTGCCCTCTCAAGTGCCCACATCGTCTGCTGGATTCCAACTGGTAGCACGGTGTGGGCATGGAACTAAGAATTGTGCCTGGAGACTGGTTTGCCTTGTGCGGAGCCCTGAATTCTGGCTCGCATCCAAGGCATGTGGCCCCCACATCGTGGGGACCAAGGCACGCATAAGCTTCTTGTTAGAACAGGCATATCTTGACGTGATTACCCCTGACTTTTTGCCTCTACCTCTGTTGCTTTTAGATACTTTGGGTACTTTGCCACTGCTGATCAGTGTCAAAGTACAAGTGTTCCCTGTGTAAAGTGTAATGGTAATTGGTTGGCCATGATTGGTATGTTGCCTTACTAGTAAAGTCCCTAGTGATGTGCACTGTGTGTGCCAGGGCTAGTAATGCAAAGGTGCGCGGAGAAGGGAACTCAGCCCTGCAGTGTAGGGCCTGCGTGCAGTTTGCTAAGTTAGCATGTTGTCCTGACAAGTGCAACCACTTGTCAGGCCTTACTTTCCCTTTTGCGTACACAGTGGGCACCCCTGTGGTAGGTCCCGGGTAAACCCCTGGGCAGGGTGCAGTGTAAGTAAAAGGCAGGACATATACTGAGGTGTGTGTTATGTCCTGTCAGTGAAAAACACTCCATTTCATTTTTCACTGGTGAAAGGCCATCCTGCCCATAGGACAGAATGGGGGAGGCTGGGTATTGTGTTTGTTAGCCTAGTTTCCCATAAGTTTAAAATGGAGAGGTGAAGTTTAGTATGTATGAACTCACAGCGTAATAACACATCTTTCTATGAAAGTGGTTTTGTCACTGTGTGTTCAGAAGCCACTCTTTTAGAAAGTGGCTGAGTTTTGTGCTTTAAGCATTTCTGTGTGTCTCTGCTGAATGTGGATTCACTGTCTGGATCTGAGAGGGGAGAGGATCTGGGGGAGGTCTTGACCCAGGGAGGGATTGAGATGGCACCAGGCTGACCTGCATCTGGAGAGCAGGCGAGGAAAAGCACCGGGAGGTGAAGAGGCCTGGGTTGCGGCTATAAAACAATTGACCCATCTCATGCTGAGTGATTAAGGATCCAGACCCCCAGTATCAAATGGAGAAAGGTGACACTGGGGGGGAGACACCCAGAACTGATTTAGGCAGGGGTCAGGGACCCCTGAGCACAACGAACTTCAAAGACATTTAGGGGTATAACTATGAGAGCTGAGACCCTGAACGTTGGAATAGAAATGGATTGAGACTGAAAAGGCTTGGACCCATTTCAGTGGTCAAGAGGAACCTCTGCTAAGGAAGGAACAACTGAAGAGACTGCTGAGAAGGACCAACCCTTGCTTCGTGATCTGGGGTTGGTCTGCAGTTTGCTGTTTTAACCAAGGAAGAGGATGTTGGGACTGTGCTTTGCGCGCTGGGTCCCCCTGCTTGAAGAAGACTGTGCTTTGTGCTGTGTCTTGTTACCCCAAGGGCCCGAGGTGAGCTGACTCCCTGTTTGGAAACACAGGAACATAAAAGTTTCCGGAGAAGTTTCAAGCGACGCTGTGGGTGCGTGTTGTGGCAGCTTGAGACCCTCGGAAGGTGTGCCCTGTGATCTTGGACACACGGAGGAGAAGTGAGACTCGGACGCGCTGGGTGCGTGTCGTGGTGCACAGGAGGCGTTGGGGAAGAGCGCTTGGTCAGCGTGTGCATCGGAGGTGACGTGAGACTCGGACAAGCAGGGTGCGTGTCGTGGTGCACCGCAGGTGATGGTGAAGAGTGCCTGGTCAGCGGGTGCATCGGAGGTGAAGGGAGTCTCGGACGCGCAGGGTGCGTGTCGTGGTGCACAGGAGGTGTTGGTGAAGAGCGCCTGGTCAACGTGTGCATCGGAAGTGGAGTGAGTCTCGGACGCGCAGGGTGCGTGTCGGAGTGCACCGGAGGCGCTGGTGAAGAGCGCCCGGTCATCGAGTGCACCGGAGGAGAATTGAGGCTTGGACACGGTGAGCGTGTCGGGGTGCGGCCAAAGGCGTTGGTGAAGAGCACCTGGATATCGGGGCACCAGAGTTGGAGTAAGTCTCAGTGAAGCAGTGTGCGTGCTTTGGTGCAACCTGGGACTGTGGAGGTGATCAGCTGATCATCGTGTGCACCGGAAGAAAGTGAGTCTCTGCAGCACGGTGTGCGTGTCTTGGTGCCAACTGAGACCGCAGGAAGGAGTGCATGGTGAACGTGCACTCGCAGTCGACGTGAAGTCCCATCAGCGTTGTGTGTGTGGCTTCGTACCAGAGGAGACCCGGAGGGTGCTGTGGTGAACGTGCACCCGGAGTAACGTAATCTCAGGGGTGTGGGGTATGTGTGCCCTGCGGCCGCCTGAGACCTTCCTAACAGTCGCGGAACGGCAGCCCCGGAGGAGCTGAGCTGCCAGGCCGAGCCGCTGAGGCCCATTGAGAAAGTTCTACACGGAAGGCCCAGTTCGCTGAAGGATGAGAGGAGAGTGGGGTCACACCCCCAGGTAACGTGGATCACTGCCTGGGCGGGGCGCAGGCTCGGAGGGACACTCTCTCGGCCTCTCAGTCCTTCTGGCGACGTGAGCCTTTGCTTCGGCTCAGATTGGGGCCCTTACTGCGTTTAGGAGTGGCAGTACTGGGGCCAGAGTGAGAAGCTGTACTTTATGTCATCGTTGATACGTGTGGGGGGCAACTGTTATCGAAGAGGCTGACTGTCGTAATACACATTGCCAATATTGCTGCTAACAAACTGCCGGACTGTCTTATGACGCCTGACATTATTTCTGCATAACGAAGTACACAATTGTAGCGCTACGCATTGCATTATTTCTCCATTGCAAAGTACAGGATTGTAGCGGCCCGCATTGCATTATTTCTTCATTGCAAAGTACATGATTGTAGCTACGCATTGCATTATTCCTTCATTGCAAAGTACATGATTGTAGCGGCACGCATTGCATTACTTCTTCCTTGCAAAGTACGTGATTGGGGTGTGACGCATTGCATTATTCCTTCATTGCGCAGTACATGATTGTAGCGGTACGCATTGCATTATTTCTCCCATTGCAGGTACCGGGGTGTATCGTTACGCATTGTATTATTTCTCCTTTGCCCAGCACAGGATTGTATCGTTACGCAATGCACTATTGTTTGTTCATTGCAACGTGTGTGATTCTAGCATTGCGACCAGCATAGCATTTTGAAAGCGGTGGTTGGGATTTGAACCTACCAGCCAGCCGGAACGAATATTACCCTTTATTACATGTTGGCTTATGTATTGTGTTGTCTGATCGTATATCTTTTTACATAAAGTTTATACTCGTTTTATCAAACTCGTGTGGAGTCCATTTGTGGTGTCACCAGTTGGTTGTTGTAAGTGTGGTTCCACATACTGTACACTCGTGCCTTGGAGATAGGCCTGGCTGCTCGTGCCAAGCTACTAAGGGGGTGAGCAGGGCTATCTCAAACGGTGTCCTTACTTGGCCTAACATTGAGTGAGGAGTCCCGGGTCTCGCATTCGCTGACAGTGGTGCGGGACGGGGACTCCGGCTTCCAACATTTGGCGGCAGAGCAGTGGGATACGATCCTAACGTAATTGAAACGCGTGTGTGCAAAACCACTCACAGTAATTGGTGTACATCACAAATTGAGCGCAGACCACGACGCAACAACATATTGTTTTGAATTGTTGGTTCTATTGTTGAGTAACCTTTAAACCACACATCATGTCTCAGGAGTGGAGCCATTTAGCCGGGAAGGCTGCGGCTGCAGAATTAGAGTTTAACATTGAGTCATTGTTTACCTACAAGGTTGATCAGTTGAGGAAATTCTGCAGAGCTTTTGGATGTCCCATGAAGGGTAGCGCCAAGAAGGAGGAGCTGCAAGTGGCCTTGAGTGCCTGGTGGGAAGCCAAAGAGGCTCAGGAGGCGGGTGATGTTGAGGTGGATGAGGATGACCCAGGGAATGGATTTGGTCCACAGGATTTGCCAGTGGAGGGACCAGCCGCAGGGGCTGGTAGTAGCCATTCAGGGAGGAGTTTTTCACCAGAGGAGTTGGAGGAAAACCAAAGGGTCAGACTGCATGAGTTGGAAGTGTTAAAACTTAAAACTCAAGCAGAGGAGAGCAGGAACGCTCTCGCGTTGGAAGAGAAACGGATTCTCTTCGCTCATGAGTTAAGCATGAGGGAACTGGACATTAAGGGTAGACAAGCCGAGCCCAGTTCGAATGGTGGCAGCGCACCACCAGTGCCAGTAGGGAAGGTGTACATTCCCAAGGATTTAGTGCGAGATTACCAGAGGGGTGATGACATTTATGCGTGGTTCAACGCATATGAGATCGCACTAAGGATGAATGAGGTGCCTGAAAAGCTTTGGGGGGCGGGCCTATGGAAACACTTTGAGGCTTCAGGGAGGGACGTTCTATCACCTTTAGAGAGGGTGGGAACCCTGACCTATGCCAACATGAGGGAGGCTTTATGCCTCCAGTATGGGCTCACTCCTGAACAATACCAGCAGAAGTTCAGGACCTCCAAGAAACTAGAATCCCGTACTTGGGTAGAATGTGTGAATGAGTACACACAGGCACTGGATTGTTGGATGCTGGGCAGCAAGGTCAATGATTTTAAGGGCTTATGCAATTTAATCAGTTGGGAGCACTTGAGTAGTCTGTGTGTTCCAGAGCTGCGCCAGCATCTATTGGATAGTAAGCTGACTGATCCCAGTAAGCTTGCTGAGGAGGCGGACCGCTGGACTAGTACCCGGGTCCACAAGGGGATTGGGAGCACCACTGCCAAGAGTATGCAGGGTCCCCCGCTGAAGGTGGGGGAAGACAAGGGTAACCACAAGGAGTCCTCTAAAGGGCCCCAAGCTAGTTCCCCCAAGAAAGGGTCTCAGTCACCCAAGGCCAAGAGGGCCTGGGCCTTCAAGGGCAAGAAGGAGCCCCGAGGTCCTCCTACGTGTTACTTCTGTAAAGAAGGGGGTCATATTTCCCCTAAATGCTCCAAAAAGTCATCTGCACCAACTGGTGCTCCAATACCTGGTTTAGTGAGTGTAGCGTTGGGGGAGGAATTGAGTCCTTGGAATGGGGAGGAGCAAGCAGTTATGACCCTGGTCTCCTTAGGAGATCGAGAGATGGTCCAGGAAATCCCTCTGCCTGAGAACACTAAAAAGTACAGGCAGTGGGTGACCATCAATGGACGGAGGGTGTAGGCTCTGAGAGACACCGGAGCCAGTTTGACATCTGTCAGGTGCCAGTGGGTGTCTGAAGAGCAAGTAATTCCCGATGTGCTTCACCCTGTAATGTCAGCAGACAATTCAGTGCGCCTCTGCAAGGTGGCGCTGGTTCCCTTTGAATGGGGAGGGGTCTCAGGTTCCTTGAAGGTTGTTGTAAGTCCGTCCATGCCTGTAGACTGTCTGCTAGGGAATGACCTGGAGAGTTCCCCCTGGAAGGAGATGGAGCGCCAGGCGCATTTGGAGATGTTGGGTCTACCTGAGTGGGTGTGTGTGACCACTCGGTCTATGGTAGCCAGTAAAGGTATTCAAGAGAACCTGGGGCCTGAAACAGTGGCCCAGGTGCCTGCCAGGAAGAGAAGAGGCAGGGGGCACAGGAAACCAGCCCCCACAGTTCCCACGGTCCAGGAGGAGGCACCCTTTGAGGGGGATGTCTTGGAGCCTACGGGGGAACAAGTGGCTGAACTGGGGGACCTACCCGGGCTGACCGAATGGCAGCAGGAAGGGGGCCCTCCAGGGAGGAATTCTGTGAGGAACAGAGGAAGTGCCCTTCTCTTGTAGGTTTGCGGCAGCAGGCAGCAAACCAGGCAGCAGGTGATCAGTCGGGATCACACTTGATTTACTGGGAGAACGATCTCCTGTATAGTGAGCCAAAGGTGGCTGAGCCTGGGTCAGCCCGGGCGCTGGTGGTACCCCAGCGCTTCAGAGCCTTCCTATTGGGGTTGGCTCATGATGTACCTTTGGTGGGACATTTGGGGCAGGACAAGACCTTTGAGCGGCTTGTCACCCACTTCTACTGGCCCCAGATACGCAAGAGTTCTGATACTCATTGCAGGACCTGTCAGACTTGCCAGGAGAGTGGTAAGAGTGGAAGGAAGCGAAAAGCTCCCCTCCAACCTTTCCCTGTAGTCAGCACACCCTTTGAGAGGGTGGGCATTGACATTGTGGGGCCTCTGGATCCCAAGACGGCCATGGGCAACAGGTTCATCCTGGTCTTGGTGGACCATGCCACCCGGTACCCGGAAGCCATCCCTCTCCGGACGGTGACAGCCCCCGTGGTGGGCCATGCACTGATGGGGATTTTCTCCCATGAGGGGTTCCCCAGAGAGGTGGTGTCCGACAGGGGTACTAATTTCATAATGAGGTATATGAAATCTCTGTGGAAGGAGTGCGGTGTAACTTATAAGTTAACCACACCTTACCACCCCCAGGGTAATGGTCTGGTTGAGAGTTTTAACCGGACCTTGAAGGGCATGATTATGAGTCTGGAGGAACCCATGAGGTGTAAGTGGGACGTCCTCTTGCCATGCCTGCTGTTTGCATATAGAGAGGTGCCACAGAAGTCATTGGGGTTCAGTCACTTTGAGCTCCTGTATGGGCACTCGGTCAGAGGACCCTTGAGTTTGGTGAAGGAGGGCCGGGAGAAGGCTCCTAGTAAACCCCCCAGGATGTATACAGCTACATGCTAGCCTTCAGGAACCAAACTAGGCATTTCAGGCAGCTCGCTCGGGCGACCCTGGAAGCCAGCCAGGAGGATATGAAACAGTGGTACGACCAGAATGCCACTCTGGTCAAGTATCAACCTGGGCAGAAAGTGTGGGTGATGGCACCAGTGGAGCCTTGTGCGCTCCAGGACAAGTGGACTGGGCCTTATGAGGTGGTGGAGCGCAGGAGCGAAGTGACCTACCTGGTGGACTTACGGTCTCCTAGGAATCCTTTGAGGGTTCTCCATGTGAACCGCCTCAAACCACACTTTGAGAGGTCTGAGGTGACCATGCTCTTGGCTATAGAGGACGGGGTGGAAGAGGAGAGTGCACCTCTTCCTGACCTCCTGTCAGCCAAGGAGAAGGATGGGTCAGTGGATGGGGTGTACCTCTCGCCTACTCTGACCCCGGAACAGCGGAGGGACTGTGGCCAGGTATTGGGTCAAGACGCCTCCCTGTTCTCCCTGACCCCAGGAGTCACCCATTGGTGCGTCCATGATGTGGACACTGGAGACAGTCTGCCTGTAAAACAAACATTTTACAGGGTAGCTGATAAGGTCAGGGCCAGCATCAAGGAGGAGGTTTCCAAGATGCTGGCGCTAGGGGTGATTGAGCCATCCAGCAGCCCTTGGGCCAGCCCAGTGGTCCATGTGCCAAAAGCTGCTGCACCGGGTGCCACTCCCAAACTTCGGTTCTGTGTGGATCACCGTGGACTCAATGTGGTCACTAAGACTGACGCGCACCCCATCCCCAGAGCTGATGAGCTCGTGGATCGGCCGGGAGCTGCCCGGTACCTCAGTACATTTGATTTGACATCTGGGTACTGGCAGATTGCCTTGACCGAGGGGGCCAAGGAGAGGTCCGCGTTCTCAACGCCAGAGGGGCACTACCAGTTCAGGGTTATGCCCTTTGGGTTGAAGAACGCCCCTGCCACCTTCCAGAGACTGGTTAACCAGGTGCTGTGTGGGATGGAGGAGTTCAGCGCCGCTTACCTGGATGACATTGCAGTGTTCAGCTCCGGTTGGGAGGAACATTTGCAACACCTCTGTGAAGTATTGAAGGCCTTGCAGAGGGCGGGCCTAACTATCAAGGCAAGTAAGTGCCAGATAGGGCAGAGTTCCGTGGTGTACTTGGGACACCTGGTGGGGAGCAGCCAGGTGGCGCCCCTACAGGCAAAGATTGATACCATCCTGGCTTGGGAACCCCCCAAGACCCAGACAGGAGTGAGGGCCTTTTTAGGACCCACTGGGTATTACAGACGGTTCGTGAAGGGGTATGGCACCCTCGTTGCCCCCTTGACAGAACTGACATCCAAGAAACAGCCCAAGAGGGTGGTCTGGACTGATGCCTGCCAGACCGCCTTTAATGCCCTGAAAACTGCCATGTGCACCGCACCCGTGTTACGGGCGCCGGATTTCTCCAGATAGTTTATAGTGCAGACTGACGCTTCAGAGCATGGGGTAGGAGCAGTACTCTCACAATTGAACAACGAGGGCTTGGACCAACCCGTAGCATTCATTAGCAGAAGGCTACTTCCCAGGGAACAGAGGTGAAGTGCAATTGAAAGGGAGGCTTTTGCTGTGGTCTGGGCGCTGAAGAAGCTGAGGCCCTACTTGTTTGGGACCCACTTCTTGGTTCAGACCGACCACCGGCCCCTCAGATGGTTGATGCAGATGAGGGGTGAGAACCCGAAGCTGTTGAGATGGTCCATCTCCCTACAGGGGATGGACTTCACGGTGGAACACCGTCCGGGAACAGAACACGCCAATGCTGATGGTCTGTCCAGATTTTTCCGCCTTAGTGATGAGAACTCACATGAGGGTGGGTAGTTCCCCCCACTTTTCGGCTGGAGGGGTCGCGTGTTAGACCTGGCATATCTTGGCGTGATTACCCCTGACTTTTTGCCTCTACCTCCGTTGCTTTTAGATGCTTTGGGTACTTTGCCACTGCTGATCAGTGTCAAAGTACAAGTGTTCCCTGTGTAAAGTGTAATGGTAATTGGTTGGCCATGATTGGTATGTTGCCTTACTAGTAAAGTCCCTAGTGATGTGCACTGTGTGTGCCAGGGCTAGTAATGCAAAGGTGCGCGGAGAAGGGAACTCAGGCCTGCAGTGTAGGGCCTGCGTGCAGTTTGCTAAGTTAGCATGTTGTCCTGACAAGTGCAACCACTTGTCAGGCCTTACTTTCCCTTTTGCGTACACAGTGGGCACCCCTGTGGTAGGTACTGGGTAACCCCTGGGCAGGGTGCAGTGTAAGTAAAAGGCAGGACATATACTGAGGTGTGTGTTATGTCCTGACAGTGAAAAACACTCCATTTAGTTTTTCACTGGTAAAAGGCCATCCTGCCCATAGGACAGAATGGGGGAGGCTGGGTATTGTGTTTGTTAGCCTAGTTTCCCATAAGTTTAAAATGGAGAGGTGAAGTTTAGTATGTATGAACTCACAGCGTCATAACACATCTTTCTATGAAAGTGGTTTTGTCACTGTGTGTTCAGAAGAGACTCTTTTAGAAAGTGGCTGAGTTTTGTGCTTTAAGCATTTCTGTGTGTCTCTGCTGAATGTGGATTGACTGTCTGGATCTGAGAGGGGAGAGGAGCTGGGGGAGGTCTTGACCCAGGGAGGGGTTGAGATGGCACCAGGCTGACCTGCATCTGGAGAGCAGGCGAGGCCTGGGTTGCGGCAATAAAACAATTGACCCATCTCCTGCTGAGTGATTAAGGATCCAGACCCCCAGTATCAAAGGGAGAAAGGTGACACTGGGGGGGAGACACCCAGAACTGATTTAGGCAGGGGTCAGGGACCCCTGAGCACAACGAACTTCAAAGACATTTAGGGGTATAACTATGAGAGCTGAGACCCCTGAACGTTGGAATAGAAATGGATGGAGACTGAAAAGGCTTGGACCCATTTCGTGGTCAAGAGGAACCTCTGCTAAGGAAGGAACAACTGAAGAGACTGCTGGGAAGGACAAACCCTTGCTTCGTGATCTGGGGCTGGTCTGCAGTTTGCTGTTTTAACCAAGGAAGAGGCTGTTGGGACTGTGCTTTGTGCGCTAGATCCCCCTGCTTGAAGAAGACTGTGCTTTTTGCTGTATCTTGTTACCCCAAGGGCCCGAGGTGAGCTGGCTCCCTGTTTGGAAACACAGGAACAGAAAAGTTTCCGGAGAAGTTTCAAGCGACGCGGTGGGCGTGTGTTGTGGCAGCTTGAGACCCTCAGTAGGTGTGCCCTGTGATCTTGGACACACGGAGGAGAAGTGAGACTCGGACGCGCTGGGTGCGTGTCGTGGTGCACAGGAGGCGTTGGTGAAGAGCGCCTGGTCAACGTGTGCACCGAAGGTGAAGTGAGTCTCAGACGCGCTTGGTGCGTGTCGTGGTGCACCGCAGGCGTTGGTGAAGAGCACCTGGTCAGCGTGTGCATCGGAGGTGATGTGAGACTCGGACGCGCAGGGTGTGTGTCATGGTGCACCGCAGGTGCTGGTGAAGAGCGCCTGGCCAGCGGGTGCATTGGAGGTGAAGGGAGTCTCAGACGCGCAGGGTGCGTATCGTGGTGCACAGGAGGCGTTGGTGAGGAGCGCCTGGTCAACGTGTACATCGGAAGTGGAGTGAGTCTCGGACGCGCAGGGTGCATGTCGGGGTGCACCGGAGGCGCTGGTGAAGAGTGACTGGTCATCGAGTGCACCGGAGGAGAAGTGAGGCTCGGACACAGTGAGCATGTCGGGGTGCGGCCGAAGGCGTTGGTGAAGAGCGCCTGTATATCGTGGCACCGGAGTTGGAGTAAGTCTCAGTGAAGCAGTGTGGGTGCTTTGGTGCAACCTGGGACTGTGGAGGTGATCGGCTGATCATCGTGTGCACCGGAAGAAAGTGAGTCTCTGCAGTGCGGTGTGCGTGTCTTGGTGCCAACTGAGACCGCAGGAAGGAGTGCCTGGTGAACGTGCACTCGGAGTCGACGTGAAGTCCCATCAGCGTTGTGTGTGTGGCTTCATGCCAGAGGAGACCCGGAGGGTGCTGTGGTGAACGTGCACCCGGAGTAACTTAATCTACGTGTGCCCTGCGGCCGCCTGAGACCTTCCTAACAGTTGCGGCCTGGAACGGCAGCCCCGGAGGAGCTGAGCTGCCAGGCCGAGCTGCTGAGGCCCATTGAGAAAGTTCTACACGGAAGGCCCAGTTCGCTGAAGGAGGAGAGGAGAGTGGGGTCACGCCCCCAGGTAACTTGGATCACTGCCTGGGCGGGGCGTGGGCTCGGAGGGACACTCTTTCGGCCTCTCAGTCCTTCTGGCGACGTGAGCCTTTGCTTCGGCTCAGATTGGGGCCCGTACTGCGTTCAGGAGTGGCAGTACTAGGGCCAGAGTGAGAAGCTGTACTTTAGGTCATCGTTGATACGTGTGGGGGGCAACTGTTATCGAAGAGGCTGATTGTCGTAATACACATTGCTTATATTGCTGCTAATGAACTGCCGGACTGTCTTATGACGCCTGACATTATTTCTGCATAACGAAGTACACGATTGTAGCGCTACTAATTGCATTATTTCTCCATTGCAAAGTACAGGATTGTAGCGGCCCGCATTGCATTATTTCTTCATTGCAAAGTACATGATTGTAGCTACGCATTGTATTATTCCTTCATTGCAAAGTACATGATTGTAGCGGCTCGCATTACATTATTTCTTCCTTGCAAAGTACGTGATTGGGGTGTGACGCATTGCATTATTCCTTCATTGCGCAGTACATGATTGTAGCAGTACGCATTGCATTATTTCTCCCATTGCAGGTACCGGGGTGTATCGTTACGCATTGTATTATTTCTCCTTTGCCCAGCACAGGATTGTATCGTTACGCAACACACTATTGTTTGTTCATTGCAACGTGTGTGATTCTAGCATTGCGACCAGCATAGCAAGCGGTGGTTGGGATTTGAACCTACCAGCCAGCCGGAACGAATATTACCCTTTATTACATGTTGGCTTATGTATCGTGTGGTATCGTATATCTTTTTACATAAAGTTTATACTCGTTTTATCAAACTTGTGTGGAGTCCATTTGTGGTGTCACCAGTGGGTTGTTGTGAGTGTGGTTGCACATACTGTACACTCATGCCTTGGAGATATGCCTGGCTGCTCGTGCCAAGCTACTAATGGGGTGAGCAGGCCTATCTCAAATGGTGTCCTTACTTGGCCTAACGTTGAGTGAGGAGTCCCGGGTCTCGCATTCAGTGACAGTGGTGCGGGACGGGGACTCCGGCTTCCAACACTTCTCATTGGTGGTGAGCGGATTCACCGGTTCGGGACCCAGTGTGGCTTTCTTTGTCGATCGTGCCGCATCTCTCTTCTGTGTCATGCTGACTGCATGATCATTGCGTGCGGTTTCCGATTCACAGGTTACGACCCTCAGAGGTGGGGGCATAACCGTAGTAGTGCCCCATTCTATCTCATGAGGAATTGCTGAACTTGCTCCTGTGTGTGTGACCGGGGATGTCTGGTGCGACCAATATCGCCGTGCACCGGATGTTGTGCCTCTTTTCCAAGGAGGTACAGAATTTGCAACTCTTCGTTGTGTGTGAGCGGAACGGTCTGGTGCGACCCGTATCATTGCTTACCGATGTTGTCCCCGGATTGCCTGGGTGCGACTCTGATCAACGTGTACCTGACGAGGTGCCTCCTCCTTCCGAGAGGCCCCCCTGCTTAATTCTCCATTCATCGACTGTTCCCTTACTTGGCTCCCAGCGCGGCGCACCAACTGCTCTCTCCACATTTGGTCTTCTCCGACAACACCATGTTGCCAGGGAGCATTGCCCGGCTCGGGCCTGAGTGGTGAGAGTGACTGACTGGGCTGGAGGAGCACTACTGAGAACTATCTGTAGCGTATGAAGTGACTGCGTGACCCCCCTATGCTTTGCAGAACTGGGCTGGTGCGGAAGGCCCTTGGGTACCCCATGGTGTGACCGTCTATTGCCCTCAACCCGTGTCTGCTCCGCATCCTGTGGGCGAACTTATTGAATGGCTGCCAAACCACTTTTGCTGACTGCCTCCTAATTTTACCTTGCTTCCCTGGGACCCTGACGAAGAGGGACTTTAGCTGTGTGCGGCCTAGTGCCTGGAGGGAGGACAGGTTGTCTCCAATCCGTGGGTGTAGGATAGTCGGGTGAGTTTTAGGGCAGAGGGAGGCTTGGGGCCACGGGGTCTGCTGTGTGTAATCAATTGACCTGCTGGGTATCAGTTGCACCACATTGGGGTGCTCAGTGCGTATGTGTACGAGCCCTTCCATACGGACTTGCTTGATATCCGTTGCACCACACATCTGTGTGGAGTGAGTGTATGTGTGGGAGTGACAGTGGGGAACCGCCCGTGATTCACGACACTGGATGGCGGTTTGCCTGAAACGTTGATTTCTTGCCACAAGGGCATTGCGTTTGACATTGTTTTTTTCCTGCGCGGCCTTGGACCGCGGTGCTGCTAAAAAGTGATATAATTCTGTGTATGTATCGATTCCTGATATCGCTGTGAACCGGGGTGCACCCTCTAACTGTGTGGGGTTAATTATAGGAACTGCTAGGGTGGGCCCGGGGTGGACAACATGTTGCACTGTATAAGGGTGCTGGGGGTGGGGGTAGAATAGGATCTTTCCTAAATGTGCCTATTGCTGAAATCATTCAAACGCGGTTGGGCCTAGTACTGCTAGTAATAATTCCAAGTGTTATTTATGCCCAGAGATACATGATGTTCATGTTATGTTGATTATTATATGTGCTGAATACAAACGTTATTTACATACATCACGTGTGAAGTCTTTTTATGACACTCAAGGTATTTATCATGAGTGAGTGCTGTGCCAATGCTTTGCACATTGCCTCTTTGGTAATCCTGACTGCTCAGTTCCAAGCTACCCAATGGTGAGCGCTGGTTATACAGTGTGTGAAATCACCCACCCCTCACAGGAGTGGTAGTTGCTGCCTGGCTGGGGTACTGCCTCACCCAACCAGAAAGTGCCAGTTCCAACAACCTCACACTAGCTTACTGTGCCCCCAGACATGTTGGGATTAGGGCAGGGAGGCAGGAAATTCCAAATACTTCTGTGCGGAGAAAACTCCAGAAGCATCTCCCACTTCAAAGAAGGCACCAGGTATGAAAATTGGATCCTCAGAACCACTCTTTAGTACATGTGAATACTACAGAAGAAGGACTGCCTAGCTGACCTGCTGCACTGGAACTGCAACTGGACCTGCCTGAGGCCTACCTGCTATCTGAGAGGGAAGACTGAACTTACACTCTTTATCCCAGCCGCAAGTGACTCAAAGGGTTAGCTGACTGATCTCCTTTTCTGAGCTACAGAAACAATCACGCTTCACAGGTCTCCCTGCAACTGCCCATCTGACCTGCTGCACTGGACGTGCCTGTAACTGCAACTGGATCTGCCTGAGCCCTGCTGGCCTCTGCTGAAGTGAGTTCCTGATCTCCAAGAGGTACCTCGCTGGTCCTGGACCCTTGGTGTGGCTTCAGTTGAGCGCTTCCTTACAGAAAAGGAGAAATCCTGGAGTTTTGAACTCTTTGCTACTGCAATCGGGTCTGTTCGCACCAAGATCTTGCTGCCCACCAAATCAAAGCTTCAGTGTACCAGAATCTTTGCGCTACAGTGACCTCCGGCGACAACTGGCAATGCAAGATCTGCACTTCACACAAGAGCATCGACAGCCCATGCTGATATCCAATGCAAAGCTCCAGCAACGACTGCCCATGTCTTCGCGCTACTGCGCAACCCATCTGCTACATCCGACCTGCTCTTCGCGCTACAGCGACGACAATATGCAACTCTCTCCCTGCTATGCGGCCTCCTCCACTGCGAACAGAACTCTTCTGGCTGGACTTTAGAAGGTGATTTTTTTCAGCTGGTCTAACCTGGTCCATGTATCCGGGCTGCACTCCATCGTGGTCGGCCTGAACTTGTGACTTACACCCAGTCTTGCATGACCAAAAAAACATGACTTGTATTCGGGCCGAGGACGCGTTATATGGAGGAGCCGGTCACACTAACGGCAGCAAGATCATTTGGGAGGAAGTTATTAGCTCCCTCGCTTAGCAACAATTTGATAATTTGAGAAGAGCATTGAGAGCAGTACCAAACACGGCACTTTCATTATTGGGGTTCCAGGTGTTTAGCACCTAAAGTCTAGAAGCCCTGATGAAGTCGTGAGGGATACATTCCCACTACGACGAAACGCGTTGGCGCAAGGCTATAAAGAGAAAAAAAAGAAATAAAGAAAGAAGAGAAGAATAAGAATCACAGTTCGTCATTATTAGATAACTACAAACTTTAGTTGAAATTGTGTTCTGCGTGTGCCTTGTATTGGTTACAAAAAACCATGAGTGGCACTTTGTGCTTTTAGGTGCTATGCTTCCCATAAATCTTTGAAATTTCATGTCTCTGGTTCTACTAATTGGATTTAAAAAAAAAAAAAATGTATCCTCATTCGCCTCAGACCACAGTTGACATTAGGTAGGCTCTCAATACCATTTCTCGGTTTCAAGGAGACGTAGGCAATCAAGTTAAAACCTGGGACAATGCCCGCCTACTGGTATGCCATAACCCCCAAAAATGCCACTGACCCCTTTGTAACGGGGAACAAGATCTCACTCTCTTCAGGTGGATTATGACCGAAGGCTGTTGGTACGGGCCTGCACACAATGGAAACTGGGCGCAGGGAGCAAGGCCCGACCTAGCCTGAGAGTTTCCAGAAAGGCATAATCATAGGATCCAAAAGATAATTTGATAATAGGAGAAAAAAAAAAAAAAAAAAGACTAACGCAAAGACCAATTGAGCAGACAGTCCCATACTGCTTTCCTCTTACTATTCTGCAATCTACCCAGATCTATCCTAGAGGTCCTATATAAAGAGGACAACCATTCTGAATGCATGGTGGGTGTGGCCTCTACCCATCTCCTGCAAATTTCTCTCCTTGCCAGCAAAATTGCATAAAATAAAAAACCCTTATAGGGCCTATAATTTCACTGCTTATTCCAAAAATGATCAGAGTGAGAGAAAGCTGAACAGGGGTTCCCACAATGTCAGCTAAAGTTGCCCCTACTCTCTCCCAAAATTCTATTAGCCCAGGGCAATCTTTAAACATATGTACATCAGAAGCGTTTGCTAGGTCGCATTTCTTACAGCTTACTGGGGGCCATTAGTTATTTTAGAAAGTCTTGCTGGAGATAAATAGGCTCTATGAGTGGTAAAATAGTGGTTTCTCCTGAGCCAGGCAGGTTTCACAATCGCAAACAGGGTTTGGAAAGAAATCTGCCACAAATCCTCCCAATTCTCATCTGGCATGGAGGTTTTCCACAGTTCTTCCGCCAATTTAAAATCTCCATCTACGGCTTCCTCTATAGACCAGTAGAAGAAAGACACCTCCTTGTTCCCCCTGGTCTTAGAACCAGTTGTTCCTCTAGAGTGTTCCCTATTCCTATCGGCTTTTTAAGATTCTGTGACCAACTCTGCAGCTGTAAGTATTTAAACCTAGACATACCCTCCTCCAACATACCGTGTAGGGATGCCCATGGTAAAAGTGACCCCTCAAAAGTCAAATCTCTCCACACAGTGAGCCCAGCTGTTCTGAGTGGTATGGCTAACTTGTCTCTTAGACATTCTGGAGCCCCTGGCGAATCCCACAAGGGGGCTAAACTTGAAAAATAATTCAGGCCCGTACATCGCTTAATTCTGGCCCACATTCGGGCCGCTGCCAAAAGAACTTTCAATCTGATCTTTTGAAGTATTTTTGGTCACCATATTTAAAAAGAAACCCCTCCAGTGGCAACCCCACCCCCTCAATCATAGCAGAAAACATGACTCCCTATCTGAGTTATCTGGGGCTTTCAGGAGCATCCTGGAATATGATAGTTGAAAAGCCCAGGCATAGTACTGAAGATCCGGGAGAGTGAGACCCCCTTTCTCCCTCCTACGTCTAAGCTTCTTCCATGCTATCCTCGTGGCCTTATATGCCCAGGCAAAAGAATTGATAGCTTGCTGTAGCTTATCAATCGCCTGTTTCTCAAAATGTAAGGGAATGGTGTTGAAAAGGAATGTAATTTTTGGTAACATGATCATTTTTATTAAGTTAATCCGGCCTAAAATGGTCAGTGGGAGATGGACCCAGGACTTCATAAGTTTCTGACAATCCTTAGAGATGTTAGTAAGATTAGTCCCAGCGATCTTATCTATGTTCTGCACTATCCTGACTCCCAGATATCTCATCTCACTCTTCGTTTGATACTGGCACTCCGGCAGATTCCACGCCATGATCTCCGTCTTTTCTACATTTACCTCATAGCCAGAGACCCGCCCAAAATCTTGTGCAAGTCTAATGACCTGAGGAAACGACGTCTCTAATTCAGATGACAGAATCGAGACATCATCCGCATACAGGGCTACCTTCCTCTCCCACGCGCCAAACCTGAATGATGTAATACTCGGCTCATCCCTTAAACACTGAGCAAAGGGCTCAATATATAAATCGAAAAGAAGCGGAGAGAGAGGGCAGCCCTGTCTGGTACCTCTAGTGATCTTAAAAGGATTAGTCAGATTACCATTAACCAACAGTCTTGCCAATGGATCTCGATATAAGAGCTGTACAGTACGGCAAAATTTATCACCAAGGTTAAACTTTCCCATTACTACAGAGAGATATGTCCAGTTAACCCTATCGAAAGCCTTAGTGGCGTCTAATGTCATCGCCGCCAGCGGTAGAGAAAAAGTAGAAGCCACATCTATAGCACCAATAAGGTCGTGTGTGAGGTCGAATAAATTTCTACCTCTTATAAAACCTTTCTGGTCTATTACTGTACCCAACCTATCCGCGAGAATCTTCGTAAAAACTTTATAATCTGTATTTAGGAGGGAAAAGGGTCTGTAAGACCCGCAGTTTGCCGGATTCTTTCCAGCTTTCAAAATTAATGAGATGGTAGCTTCCCCCCATGAAGCAGGAGGGCTAGCCCATTCCAATAGTATGTTATTAAAAGTACAGTCATAATCGGGATTATGGCATCTTCCAAAGATCTATACAATTCCGCAGGAAGCCCATCAGGCCCTGCGGCCTTCCCTCTCTTACAAGCGGAGATGGCCTTCCTAACCTCATGCTCGGATATATCCATCTCCAAATTTTCTCGCTGAAGGGTATTTAGGGAGGCAAACAATTTTCCATCTAACCAGTCCGTAGCACTGACTCTATCCACTACTCTATCTTCTTTATATAATTCCTGAAAAAAGCAAGAAAAGCTTCTCCAATCTCCTCATCTGTGGATACTGAAGAGGTGTTATCCTCACTATCTATTTGTTTTATTATATTTCGCATCCTATCGGACTTGGCTTTCCATGCTAACAGTTTGCTAGCTCCCTCTCCATATTCGAAGTGGGCCATTTTGCTAGCCTCCCATTTTTTGTGATCCTCAACTGAATGGTGGTATCTAACTGATCTTTCAAGGTTTTTAATATCGCCATATACTCTTGCCGCTTTTCAGGGACAATCTCTCTATTTAGACTCAACTCTGTTTTCTTCATCTCAGACTCCGTCTGGGCCACCTCTTCCCTATATGGTTTGTTCTTATAACATACCCTACTTGTAACCAAGCCTCTCAAACAAGCCTTCCAAGTGTCCCATACTACTGCGATTTCGGCCGAACCAATATTAGTATTAAAAAGCACTCTGTTTCTGAAAATAGGTACTTTACTTCAAGGTCATCTAGAAGTAATGAACGATCAAACGTCCATACTCTTGATTGATCCTTCCCTATTAAGCCCAAATCTAACCATACAGCCGCATGGTCCGACAGGTGAGGAGTCAGATATCCAATGCTTTTAATCTTACCCCTTATATCATGGTTCACTAAAAAATAGTCAATCCTTGACTTATGTCTATACTTATTGTTGTAAAAGGAGACACCTAACTGAGAGCCAGACCTTTCCCTCCAGGCGTCACATAGTCCCGACTGTGCCATCATTGTTTGCAGATACACCCGAGACTTGGACAACACATTTGCTCTACTACTTGGAGATTTGTCAAGTAAGGGGTCTAAAACTATATTAAAATCGCCAGCCATGATAATTGGTTCTGGAAAATCGAGCAAGTTTGGAAAAATAGATTTCAGGGCAGAAGGGTCATCACGATTCGGTCCATAGTAACCAACCACCGTTGTGAGGAAACCTTGAATGGACAATTCAGCAATAACCCACCTGCCACCTGAGTCTACCATTGTTTTTAGAACTCGTACATTGGCTTTTTTCTAACCAGGATAGCTACACCTCTAATATTGGCGCTCTGATTAGTACCAATAACGTGTTCCACCCACTTTACTTTGCTAAAGATTCCCACTAACTCCTCTTTTAGGAGATGCGTTTCCTGCAGAATGATAACCTGTGCCGGAGAGTCTCTAAGATATTGCAGAATTTTTGTCCTCCTACTTTTAACTCGCAGCCCATTGACATTCCAAGATAAAAACTGTATCAGGGTCATGGCGGTTCAAACAACAGAACTTCGAATATGCCGGAGTACCAAACCCGGGCCCTACATAACAACAATGCATACACCAACCTAAAAGGCGAATGAGGATTTTTTTTTTCTTTTTCTACCCCTATGCTCCCCACCCCGTGCTCCCCTTTCAAGCCTCCCCTCCTTACCCCACCCCTGGAGAACCCTACTCCCATTTACCTGGACTGCTAGTCCAGTTTCTGCCTGCCGGGGCAACCTACACCCTACACCCACCCTTCATTACATTTCATAAAAGGACTGAAAACTAAGGCTCCGAGAAGAGAACACTCCATTTCTAATCCCCTATGAGGCTAATTATACAAGAAGTGTCTCCTCGTCTTTAAAATAAACCCAATCGTGATTGGTGATTCAGTGTATTGTGCATTACATTACATTACATTGCATTGTGCATTATTTATTTTTAAATTATTTTTTCAAATCTAATTAAACATAAAGGAAGCCGATAGGTATATAGAGTTCTCTTAAACATTTTCACTTAGCTATTTAGAGTAATTGGATTTTTGTTGTTTTGGTGTCAAATAATGTATTCGATTTTACTCTTATTTTTCTAAATTAGTGTGGGATTTCTCTTGTGTTGTGTGTTCAGTTTATCACTGTTTGAAGTGCTGCATAAATACTTTACACATTGCCTCTAAGTTAAGCCTGACTGCTTTGTATCAAGTTACCAGAGAGTTAAGCACAGGATAATTTGGGGTTTGCTCGTGACTACACCCTGACAAAGATTGTGGCTGCTGCTCGAGTAAGGTTTCACCCCTCTCAATGAGTAACCCAATTATGTCTCACAGTAGTGAAGGCAAACATCTGGGGAAATACCACACAAAAAATTGTCATTTTCAACAGTATCCTAAAAAAGATGGCAGATTCAGGATTATGTGACACATGCTACAGTGGAATGCAAGTGCATTTCACTAATGAGGACTGGGAGGAGTTCTCAAACTTCTTTGCTGATCATGCCCTCAAGAAAAAAACGGAAGGACGATGAAGGCTACAGCCTTGAAAGAGATGTTGTCACAGCAAAAGAAGGATGCATGTGTGAATGAAATACACAGAACCTCACAACACTGCTTTGAAATTAACTTTGAGTGCACACTGGATTGCTTCCGGTTGCCAGCTCGCTTATTTCCCCCAAGTTAACTAAACTCAAACATTACGTTTTTCACCGGGAAAGGAAATAGAAAAAATGCCTTTTTTAAAGTGGAAAGTTGGCTACACTTCGCTGTGTACCATATTTGAAAATTAAATTAAAACATAAAAAAAACTGTATTTCTCTGCACAGATTAGAGATGCCCCCAATATACCTAATGAGCAATATTAAATCTTTTCTGAGCTTCAAACCCCTCCCACCATTCAATCTGTCTTTTCTGAATTCTCCTCATTTTTTTGCGGAGAACATCCATTAACTTTGATCGCACGTGGAACTAGTAGAAATTCCATCCCCCACTTAATTACCCCTACAAACTGAATCTCATGATAAAGTCAATATCACAATAATTTTGAACCTCTCTTTGAGGCCCTACTTGTTGCCTCTATCTCTAGCTTGACTACCGATCCCTGCCCTGTGAAGACCATGAAGCAGCTTGACTCACATCTATTTGTCCAACCTCTAACACTGTTCATTGGCCCCCTGACTTTGAGAATCTTGCAGCAGCATGGAAAGCTGCAAATGTTAAACCACAGCTGGAGAAACCATCCTTGAGTGTAGACACCTTAAATAAAGTCTGTCCGATATAATTTCTCCCTATATTGAGAAATTACTTGAAAATGTAGCTTTTTCACAATTGCGTGATTTTTCCTGAGGACAGTGGCTCTTTGACCCATTTCACATGGTCATCTGTTTGGGAAGGACCTGTTTGTCCTTGGAGCAGGTCGTGTTGGGGCGCTTTTGTGGCAATATTTACCTGCAATCTGCGACACCATCAACAATGCCACCTTTTCCTCTACACCGGCCAAGGCCTCTTTTTCTACCTGTGTTATGAACTGACTAGTTAAAATCAGATTTGGTGGATAGAAACAAACTTTTCTCCTCTGGCTCTTATGCTCACAGCCTTCAAGACATCATCTGTAGTGCACAGCAAGGATCTACTCCTTCCCCTTTTTGTTTAATATCTAAAGACAGCATATGAATTAAATACTCCATTTAGCAGAAACCCACTTTAATTTATATACAGATAGCAAGCAGCTGATCTTTCGGCTCTTACAGAACACCAGCATTGCCCATCTTTTTCTTCTTTGCTGGGGAATGCCAACAAACCTTTTGAAACATAGCCCTGTTCTTACTTCCTGTTGGTTCTACTTAGCACTAGCCTCTGCCTACGGGTTGGGGGCACAACCCTTACACCCATTAAGATGATCGAAACCTGGGTAAAAATAACAACACAACTCTGCCCTTGGACCCGCAGGTTGCAAACATGAGCAGCATGTACTTTCTGCTGTTAGAAATGTCTATGAGAATTCAGACCTTCATGGAGCCATCTCTCTGAGTTTCAATCAACACTTTGGTCCACTCTCGCCAGGCTATTCGATCTACTTAGTGGCTTCTGAGAAGTTACTTAATAGGCTCCAACTTGTTCAGGATTGTCCCCAACATGCTTCTAATTACTTTATCATTGGCTTGTGAAGGCCTGACCATGTCATCTCTTCATTGGTAGTCCACCTGCAGCACAAGAATCTTGAAGGTTATGACTCTCACCCTTAGAGCCCTGTATCAGAATTCCCCTAACATTTTGACATCCAAATGTAAGTGCTGTGTCCCTTGACTGCCTTCCACACACAGCTCAACAGACACTGAAATAGGTTACAAAATCAAGAACAGTCTAACTTGGAGGTAAAGCTTTTTCTGTAGCCATGCCCGAGTTCTGGAATGTTCTAGTGGTGTCCCTTTGCAAAGAAGCCTGTCTTCTTAAATTTAGAAAGGCTCTTATAATTAATCTTTTCACTATTTACCCCAACTTCCTTTTTGTGTGTTTTATATTTTCTCTGTATTGTGTGCATTCATACCTCAAGTCGTGTTGTGTGTTTCAGGGCTTTGAAGCTTGTTATATTATGTTAGGAAAACATACAGGTCGCAAGTGTACCCGAGGGATTCTTGGTGTCTGGACAACCAGCAGGGAAAGGAGCGAGGGCTCAGGCTAATCATAAGTTTGCTTACCCGGCCAGTCTTTCAAACGCTTCCTGTACCTCAGGAAGGTGGGTTCCAACCTGACAGAGGAGGGGAGAGAGTTCCTTAAGATAAGCACTTGGTCAAAGATGTTCCTTCCCCCAGCTCTCTGTCACTTGAACCGAGGGATCGTAACTAGTTGGCAAGAGAGGATCAAAGTGTTTGAGCAAGAACATATCACTTAATTCTGTTTGCTAGAAAGGCTGGAGCCTGGTCATTAAGCGTGTAGAATGGAATGATGTCTATGAGTGAGGCTATACGCGCACATACATTGTATCTAAATCCATTTGTGTATTAATTAATTAGTTAGACTGGGAACAAATAACTGTTCATATTGTTGATATACCATAATTTCGGCCTTCGGGCATTAGCTGCGCTTTACAAATTTAATTTCAATTCAATTCAATTCAATAATTTGATGGTTAATGTAGCCCTAATTATGCACTGTATTTACACAATGGAAGAACAGAGACTCCTTTCACCTTGTTTTGGAACCTTACCTTTCATAGTTGCTCTCTGCAGTCTCAGCACTGGGAGGCTAACAGTTCGCTTTGTACTGACATCCGGTTTCAGTACTGGGCGGCTGCCACTGCCAATCCTTTGCCAGGCAGAGTCAGCAATATAAGACAGCCTGTCTGCTGTGAGATGCGTTGTCAGCAAAACCAGACTCAAGCCACCTGTATTCTTGCCTCTCTTCGTTTATTCTTAATGAGTGCACTCCCAAATGAAATATATCCCTTCGTTTCCTATTTAAAATATTAAAAACAATCTAATTAGGTAATACATAAACCCAGTAATATGATTACTATATAAACCTCTTGTGGCCCATTCATTTTGTGACGGAGCCAATAAGATGGTAGTTCCTGCCTCATCGAGATTGTAAACTATACGGTAACAATGTAGTTGGGGTTGTTTCATCAGGAGATTTCATCAGTCTGATTCCTGCATGTGATTCCCCATATTCTTGTTTTTCCACCCTACAATTACCGGGACCCCTGTAACAGTAATTCTCAGGGGCGCAGCACAAATGGGCACAACTTGTGTAATTCCATATAGCATAATCATGGGTAATTACCTAAAAATTCAGCGAGATTATGCAGAATTACGCAGGAAGAGTAATTATGCTTTCAGCATTATTTTTGTAGCGCAAAAATGCTCCCTTGCGTTCAAAATGGACACGAAGATGCATTTTGTGCTAAGAAATGGATCTATATGCAACAGAACATGAATAGCGAGTGTGAGTAGCAACTCAAGCTCGCTAAATGTGCTCTTGGGGTAGGATTTTCCCCAAGCTTACAAGAGGCATTTAGCTCTAGTTTCTTAGAGCAAAATGCACCCTCTGATCAAAATGGAAAAGAGGATGTATTTTGAGGTAAGAAATTAGTGCTAGATGCAACAGAACATAAACAGCAGTGCAAGCAGCCGCTCACGCTCGTTAAATGTGCTCTTGTGGTAGGATTTTTCCTCCCAAACTACTCTTAAATATGTGAGCGGGATTAATTGCATTATCATCTATGTCAATTCACTGTCCTCTGAATTGAAAACACTGGTTAGTGATACCATTTTTTCTACTCCTTGATTATATTACCATTTATGAGTAAAAACAATTATCTCCATTTCTTAATGCCACACTGGACTCAATATAATACTCATTGTATTCCATATTTACAGCCGCCTTAAGCAACATGCTGAGGATGGCATGCACTTCATAAAAGCTCACTATACTCATTGAATTCTAACCAACTTGAAAAGCCTTTCATTCTCACAAAGTAGATAATCTTTCTTTTGAATCATGACGTCATTAAATCATAAGCACCCATGTCATTAAAGACACAAACATTTCAAATAGTTAGACCACTGGCAGTCACTCTGGCAGCATTTAAACCCATCTGCTGGTTCTGTCTAGAGTAGGCAAAAGTAAGAGTATGCTGTTCCTATGGAGAGAGGAGGAGGAAGGAAAAGGGCGGGAATACCAGGTGTTCGCAAGGGAAAGAAGAGGTGAAGGATGTAAGTAGAATAGCTCCAATTAGGAGCAAGAGGCCTCACACACCCCGAGGGGTGTCATGCTTCATCAACTGGCAGTCTACAGCAGCACAGTAGATGAAACCTTTGTGTGTTTGATACCAATGTCTGTCCACCAGTGTCTTAAACCTTGCTATCCTATTAGTGTTCATAATGTATTATCCACTCTTAATGTATGCCTAAATCTACTGTATATCTTGTATTCCTTTGTGAAAAACTACTCACAACACTTCCTTCTTCTTCAGCTTATTTCAGTTGCACAGCGCACTGAAGCCTGCTAGTGCTGGGCTCACGGTTTATAAAATGAGGTTAAAAGAAAATAAATGAACATACTTATTTGCTTTGCAATTCTTTATTGCTCTCTTTGTTCTCACTGTGGTGCTTTTTCCTTTCCCACTATTCTGTATTGGATTTCGCTTCTAATACAGTGGGATGGTATTTACCATAAATACACGTGTAACCGACCAGTGGCATATGGCGTTCGAGGTGGATAAGCGCATAGTGATGTATCTAGGCCAAAATGCTGCAATGATTCCATGAATACTGGGGGCCTTGTTATCCAAATCATGCACTCCTGCAGGTAGCTCTGCACCTGTATTTTGCAGGGCTTCACCTGCCCCACCATATGTGCATAGGGATCAGTCCTACCTATGCACCCCCAATGTTATAAAAAAGGTGAAATCATCCACATAAGACAGGCTAATCAAGATGGGAAGCCCTGCCTTCTACTTGAAGAAAATTGGATGTTCACTCCCACCGGAGAGAGACCAATTGTGATCCCAGGAGTAATTGCAAACAGGACAGCATGATCCCAGGGATCAGGAGTTCATCTCAGTGAGTGTTTTACCCTTCAGATAGCCATGGTACCTCCTGCCAACCTTTATGTGTATTTGTTAGCACTTCTTCTAGGACCCACAATGGCTGATGGACGGAAGTGGACAATTGCATCATGAAATGTCTGATTTAGAGTAGAGTGGCTTGTAATACACAGATTTTGGAAAAATGCAAAATCCGTAGGAGAAGCACTGGGTGGAATTTCCACCATCCCTATTCTGGGGGATATTTCCACGGTCAGGGTGGGATGCAGACTGCTGCAATTAAGCCTACAAATATTTATGGATTATTATCCTATCTTTTTATGTCCTGTGCAGTTTTCTAGCAGATGGAAATTTACATATAATTCTAAACAAGCAATAAATACACATTGATGATATTTTATGTTTTTGAGAGGAAAATTAGCATCTTCTTATGTTCTCCACCACTCTTTTTAACATTAAATATTAACTCGGACAGACAATTGCCGCAAATTGGTTATGGGGCTGTAACGCTTCTAATAAATAAAAAAATAAAGGTCTGCTGGGAGTGTCGCTCATTACTGAGATAAATGTCTATCAATGGAGGCAATCACAAACCATCAACATTTCCCCATGTCCATGCTCTTTCTCAGGGCCATGTGATACACACAATACTATCTTAATTTGTCACATAATAGATAGACACAGATGTTGCTACATATTAAAAAGTAAAGTAATAGAAAACAGACAATCGTCATCAGAATACCGCAAATGCAATGCAAATAATACATGAGCTGCAAATATGTATTTAAATTATACAGACCATGGACACTGCAAACGGCCATAATTAATTAAACTGAAGTTACAACACTTAACCTTCTAGTCTGCTGGCTGCATAAACCTGCCTGTCTTTTCCAAAGGTTCAGGATTCCCCATGTCCAGAAGGGGCCCTCTGGGTGCTTTAGAAGAATATATATGAATATATGTAGTTATTCTGTCTCTCAAGGTCTGCAAGCAGGCGTGAAACTGAAGAGGGGATTTTATCTACCATGGTTGCTGCGCTTCGACTGGTGGGAGTTTCCTCGTGCTCTGAAATAAGTGTCTATAAGTGAGATCACAATGGCCATAATTTCTGGTAGAAAACAAAGAAACCTATTAAACAAACTGCATTTTGTAGTACTTAAAGTAACACTACTTCATGTACTACAAAGTGATATTCGCAAACCTACTTGCTGAGACCACCGCCTCTCCTAACTTTTTTAAGTGGAAATCTCCAGCAATGTGGCAGAGACCTCTGTAGATGTAATTATATGAGAGGGACTAGAGGTAGTGGTAGGGAAATGGAGAATAATTACTCTAAAATGGAATGGGTCTAGGGAAATGTAAGGAGGGGTTTAGGGAAGACATACTAATACAAAGAAACAACCACAAAAGAGTAAGGACATTGCTATACACAAACTACATGTCTAAAGGTACCACAACCCTAGGAGTAAAAGTACTCCAACCAAGCCTTACAGTAATTATAGTGTTAAAAATATCAAAAACCAATTTTAAATGTTTATTTTAAAATGTGATAGCAAACTCACATAATAAAAAAATTAAATAATATTTTAAATAAAACTTTTATTCATTAACTTCTTGTCTAAAATAAATATTTGTAAAAAAATATTTGCAGAAAATCCACTTTTTTTGTGTGGTCACCCTGGATTTTTCACCTTTTGCTGGACCCTATTTTTTTGGTGGCTTTAGAAATCTGTGAACTTTACCCCTGCAAATCAGTGGGAAAGTGTCTGTGCTTTCCCTTTAATTATGGTCAAAATGGCATATTCCTAACTGGTATATGTTAGACTTAGCATCCTTGGTGTGGTTTTCCCTGTCTTTTTGGATCTACCCCCTGTAAGTTTGACTGTATGCTGGACTTCGCTTTTGCTGGTTTTTGAACTCTGGGCACTTTACCACTGCTATTCAGTGCTAAAGTGCCAGTGCTCCCTGTGTAAATTGTGATTAGGTTTGGTTATCTATGATTGGCATATTTGACTTACTGGTAAGTCCCTACTAAAGTGCACTGCGTGTGCCCAGGGCCTTTAAATCAAATGCTGCTAGTGGGCTGCAGCACTGATTGTGCCTCCCACATAAGTAGTCCTCCAAACATGTCTCAGGCCTGCCACTGCAGAGACTGCAAGTGCAGTTTCAAACTGCCATGTCAACCTGGCAAGTGCACCCACTTGCCAGACCCAAACTTTCCCTTTTATTACATATTGGCCCCATAAGGTAGTCTCAAGGTAGCCATATGGGCATGGTGCAGTGTACGTGAAAGGTAGGACATGTACTGGTGTGTTTTAAATGTCCTGATAGTGAAATACTGCTGAATTCGTTTTTCACTATTGCAAGGACTATCTCTCCCATAGGTTATCATTGGAGCTGCCTTGTAACATCGTACAAGTGTAACTTTCAATTGGGAAGTGTTAGAAATGGGGGTCTCTAGTTGGCAGAGGTAGGTACCTTTGTCCAAATAGGGACCCTTGCTTCTAGTCAGGGTAAGGGGAATACACTTCTAAAATAATCCCTGCTCACCCCCTTGGTAGATTGGCATGAGCAGACAGGCTTATCCCAGAGGCAGTGTGTAAAGCATTTGTGAACACATACAGTAATACAGTGAAAACATTACAAATGGACACCACACCAACATGACAAAAATCCACAATACAGTAATCAAAATTTGACTTTCAAAAGGTAGAAACAGTTAAGTTCTAAGAAAATGTGGGATGCGACACTTTTACATCAAGTACCTTGGAGGCGTCAAAAAATGCAAGCAAAAAGGGTTGCAGGGAAGGTGATGCGTCGGTTTCTTACACTCAGGGAAGGTGATGCGTTGGTGATGCGTTGGTTCCTTACTGCTGCGCAGGGGAGGTGATGCATCGGTTCCTTATCGGAGAGGAGGTGATGCGTCAGTTTCTTACTGCGTGGGGAGGTGATGCGTCGGTTTCTTACTGCGTCACCCAATGATGCGACAGACTTGGCCCTTCGATGCGATGCGTGACGATCCGGTATAATGCGTTGGTTCTTCTCCAACCGGGCCTGTATCAGAATCGGTGCGGTGATCTCGGACGTCGGAGATCAGTGCACAGGATTCATCACACCACAGACACTTCAGCCGTGAGCAGGCGCTGCGTCGATTCTTCGGCGGCGGCGATGCGTGGGAAATCTTCTCTCACACTGTTGCGATGCGTCGAAACAGGTGATGCGTCGATTTTCACAGTTCTTGCAGTTTCCAGTCCCAAAACAACCTCCAGGGGCCCAGAACACTGACAGGCACCTCTCAGCAGGTCAGACCTCCCAGCAAAGGAGTTCAGGGGGAACTGGGGGTGAAGTCTTTGTGTCTCTGAGACTTCAGAACAGCAGGCAAGCTGAATTTCAAGCCCTTGGAGATCTTCCTCAAGCAGGAGACACAGCAAACAGTCCTTCTCCTTTCCTTGGCAGCAAGAAGCCACTGCAGGCCAACCCCAGACAGAAAACAGCACAGGGGCAGTATTCCTCCTCAGTTTCTCTGGCTCTTCTCCTTGGCAAAGGTTCCTCTTGATTCCCAGAAGTGATCTAAAAGTCTGGGGTCTGGGCCCCTCTTTTTATACAGTAAATCTTTGTTCTCTAGTGCAGAGAAGCTCTTTGCCCAGCAAAAACCAGTTCTGTCCTCTCTGGTGCAGCTTCCTGGCAGCAGATGGAGACAGCATTGTCAAAGGCAGACCAGGCCCATTCAGGTGTGAAAGAAATCTCCTCCCCCTACTCTGAATTCAGCCCAGCCCTGACTCACCCTGGAAAGGCATGACACACCTAACCCCCAAGTGGCTGTCTGAACAGAATGCACATCCCCAGCCCCTGTCACTCCAAAGCCAGACAGTCAATACACAACTTAGCAGAGGCACCATGGATGGTTAGGCAAGAAAATACCTACTTTCTAAAAGTGGTATTTTCAAACCCAGAATATAAAAATAACCCTCACTAAAAGAAGCATCTTAACATTCTGAGTCCAGGCATATCAAACTTTATTTTCCCATCTTGTTCCCATGGGCAGTTATGCTGATAAGATGTTATAAGCAAACTCCCCATTCTATCCTATGGGGACAGATAGCCTTACAATAGTGAAAAACAAAATTGGCAGTATTTCACTATCAGGAAGGACATGCCACACACATCAGGCCATGTCCTATCTTTCACATACACAGGGGTACCTTGGGCCTACCTTTGGGGTGACTAACGTAAGAAAAGGGAAGGTTAGGGCCTAGCAAGTGGGTGCACTTGCCAAGTCGACATGGCAGTACTAATCTGCGCACAGACACGCGGTGGCAGGTCTGAGTTACATTTACAGGCTGCTTGTGTGGATGGCACAATCAGTGCTGCAGACCCACTAGCAGCATTTGATTTACAGGCCTGGGCACACACAGTGCACTGTACTAGGGACTTACCAGTAAATCAAATAAGCCAATCATGGAAACACCAATCCATAACAATAATTTAAAAAGGGAGTACTTGCACTTTGGCACTGAACAGCAGTGGCAAAGTGCCCAAAGCATCTAGAGCCACAAAACGAAGTCCAACACACTGCAAAAACACAGGAGGCAAAGGCAAAAATATAGTGGAAACCCATGCCAATGATGCCAGGGCTAACAGCAAGAGATAGAGATTTGGAATTTGGGATCCCTGAATTCAGGAGTTAAAAACACATCTTTCTGTGAAGGTGCTTTTTAAATTGTGTATTTGCAAATGCCACTTTTAGAAAGTGGGCATTTTCTTGTTTTGCCATTCTGTGCCTCTGCCTGACTGTGGAATCCATGTCTGGTTTAGACTGACAGTTGGGCTGTTTGTGCATTCACTCTAGACAGTCGCACAAGGGGAGCCGAGGTGTGTCCTGCATATTCTGATTGCCCATCACCAGGCTGATGGGCCTTCCTGAGCTAGAGTGGTGGGAGGAGTTGCCACTGACACCTGAAGAGGGCTGTGCCTGTCCTATCACAATGCGTTCTCCAGCCCCCTGTAGTGTGTCTGGAGCCAGGACAGGGCAAAGCAGGATCTGTGCATTACAGAAACTATCCTTTGAAGTATGCCTACTTCAAAGGCAGAAAGGAGTATAAGTATTGGACCTGTACCCCCATATTTTTAGAACACTTCTGGACTGAGGATTCTGCCAAGAAGAAGAGCTGAAGAGCTGCCACGAGGAGTACTGCCCCTTGGCGGTGTTGCTTTGCTGGGTTGGCCTGCAGTTTCTGCTTATATCTGTGAGCAGTGAAAGAACTGGACCGTGCTTTCTGTAATCCTACTTTCCAAGTTCTCGAGGGGCTTGTGTATTCTTGCCTCCTGTTAGAAGTCTCCGGGCCATCAAAGACTTCATCTGCAGCTCCCCTCAACTTCTCTACTGGGAGATCTGACCTGCCAAGTGGTGCCAACTCCAGTTCTGGGCCCTTGGAGGTAGTTTTGCTGCTTCAAGAGCTGAAAATCCATGCATCGCCCTTCAGCATCACTTTTCCTGCCGCAAGCTTGCCGTGCGGTTGAAAATCCAACTCATCGCTGTGGTGCGGCCAAAAAACCAACGCTTCGCCTGTTCACAGCTGGAAGAACTGCTGTAGCCCGAGTCCAGAGCACCGTGTCTCTGAGAGTCCTAACTCCCACTCCAACTTTGACGCAGGCCCTACTGGGCGGCTGAAGGAATCGACGCATCACCTGCCCGCGGCTAAAAGAATCGGCGCAGAGCCAATTTTGCTACCCCATCGACTCAGCACACCTGGATTTTACACGTGGCTGCTTTTCGTCTCGGATTTTGACGCATCAAAGGTACTTTGTGCTAAAATCAACGCATCTATGGAGTTCTATGAACAAACTTGCTTAAACTTTTAAAAAGTCATATCTTTGCTTATGTATGTTGGATTTTTGTTGTTTTGGTCTTGTTTTGTTTAAATAAAGATTAGTTATGTTTCTAAACTTGTAGTGTTTTCGCTGTGTTACAGTGTGTTTTATCTACAAATACTTTACACATTGCCTCTGAGATAAGCCTGACTGCTTGTGCCAAGCTACCAAGGGGGTGAGCAGGGATTATTTTAGAAGTGTATCCCCCCTACCCTGACTAGAAGCAAGGGTCCCTATTTGGACAAAGGTGCTTACCTCTGCCAACTAGAGACCCCCATTTCTAACACTTCCCAATTGAAAGTTACACTTGTACGATGTTACAAGGCAGCTCCAATGATAACCTATGGGAGAGATAGTCCTTGCAATAGTGAAAAACGAATTCAGCAGTATTTCACTATCAGGACATTTAAAACAAACCAGTACATGTCCTACCTTTCACGTACACTGCACCATGCCCATATGGCTACCTTGAGACTACCTTATGGGGCCAATATGTAATAAAAGGGAAAGTTTGGGTCTGGCAAGTAACCCTAGCATATGGTACAAAATGTACCTAGGGCTATAAGCTAAATGCCATTAGTGGACTGCAGCACCTATTGTGCCATCCACTACAGTGACTGTGTAAAACATGGCTTCAAGCCTACCATTGTAGCTTGACTATGGCAGTTTAAGCACTGCAGTTTGACCTGTCAATACAAACACGTTTGACAGGTCAAAACCTCCCTTTTAAATAGTAATAAGTTACCCCATATGTTGGTCTTGTAGTCCACAAGGCAGGGTGCATGATATTTAGCAGTAGGACATGTAGAAATGTGATGTTAACATTTCCTTACAGTGACAAGCACTTAAAAGCAATTTGTTACTGTGAGAGGCTTAGCTGCCCTATGTAGAAAACAAGAGTACAAATGAAAATCCTAATACTGTAACTCAGGGACTGGACTAGCTAGGATAATAATTAGACAACTGTTTGTAATAGTTATTAAAAATCCACTTCAATGATGAAGTCATATTTTTTATAAAAATAAGGAAAAGTAACTTTTATAAAGATACCGTTTCCCTGCCTGGAGTGTCATTTGCATTTGCTCTCAAACGTCTACCCGCCAGGTATTCATATTTGAATAGGTGTGAAATACTTCCCAAGAGCAAACAAGAGGTTGAGCGAAATGGGCAGAGATGACTCCTCTGAATCTGACCAAATATGCAGGGTGGGGGCTGTTAGCATCCTTTTTGATACTACAGTGTCAAATCCTGCTTGAATGTCAACTCCTGCTTGACAGGTCTGCTGGGTTCACATATAACACTTGGTTGTGAATTTGAAAGGTAGAGAACAGGGTAGAAAATCAATTCTTGTGTATACTCTGTCTGGTTGCTGGAAAAACCCTACTTTTGTTCCACCAGACTTCTGTCGCTGGGTTTATTGGAGGTACGGTGGCTGCCTCAAACTGAATTTTCGTGTTAGTTATGGGGTGACACTAAGATTACCAAGTACTCTTACCCCCACACACATACACACAGCTCTCAGGGTCCACGTTTACTGTGTCTGAAGACTTTTGCTATCTTGAAAATGCCCAAATAGGGAATGGGTGGTGTGGCATCTAAGGTATTTGTGTATATTTAAACCAGCCATGAAGAAGTTACCTTGGCTATGGAATGGAACCATATCATTGAGATTGTTGAAGTGCTGAGCTACAGGCAGTTCTGGCTGGCTGCTGAAGGGCACAGATGGATAGGATCCTTCTGAAGAATAAACCTACATTTTTAATTGTTATCTGACTCCTGTACTTCATACGTAAAGGACCACCTTGTTACACTGGCGACGAGGATGGAATGTGCTAATCTACTTCAAGAAATTATAAGGAGCAAGAGAAGGATCCCTTTACTGCCCCTTAGGAGATTTTTAATTTTTTTCACAGCCCAATGTACCACTAATGCCTCCATTTCTACAATGGAATAGCACAATTCCGCGCCTTTGAGACTTCGAGAGAGAAACAAAATGACATTGTTGTGACCCTTATTATTCTGCTTCAATACAGCACCTAAGCCTTTCATGCTGGCATCTGTAATCAAAATCGATTTGTTCTTCGGGTCAAAATTCCTTAGTTTAGGGGCATTGTCCAGTTGCTCCTTCAGTATTTTGAATTTTCCTTCACATTCCTCATCCCACGCAAATTTGTTCCCTTTATGAAGCAGGCCTCTCATGTGCAAAATCCTGCACAAATTTACTGTAGTATTCTGCCATCCCCAGGAATTTCATCAATTCTTCTTCACTCACAGGGGAGCATACCTTTTGTACGGTAAGGACAGACCATAAACCCTATGTGAGATCTTTAAAAGGAAGGGTATTGATGCTGTTTCCAGCAGAATCACAAAATGGGTAGTTACACTTCAAGAGAAGTTAAGTATTTACCTGGAGTTGATAACAAGGTGGCATACACATTATCCAGACTGGTGGAGGTGGATGAGGAGAGTCACTCTAACGTTGGTGAGGAAGATAAGGAGATGGTTTGTGAGATAAATGAAGGTGGCATTATGAAGAAAAGGTGGCGTGATGCTTTAGTATCTGACCAGGGAATGATGAGAGTGATGGAATTGTTATAAATGGGATGGAGTATCAAACCCGAAGGAGATGAAGAATCTGATAAGTTCTGGCATGTTAGAGCTGAATTGTCGGAGAAACTCGGCTTCTTGTTCAGGGGCACGAGATTGGTTCCGCCATTATCCTTCAGGGAGAAATTTGTCAGTCTGGCACATGCAGGTCACCAGGGGATGTCTAAAACCAAAGACAGGCTCAGGATAACATACTGGTGGCCAGGATTGGACATGCATGTGGTAAGAGTCATCAGGGAGTGTCATCAGTGTGCTTTGAGGGAAAAGGTAGCCAAGCCCAAAGTCCAACCAATGGTGATAAGAGACAGACCCACTGGTCCATGCAAAGAAGTTGCCCTTGATATAGTGGGGCCCATACATGCTGTGGGTAGTGAATTTTATGTTGTGTTCTAGTTGACCTGTACTCTAGGTGGCCCGAAATTGCCTTCTCTAAGGGAATTGAAGCCAAACATGTGATACAGTTTTTGAAGAAATGTGAGTTGGGAGGGAAGGTATACCGGCTGCCATTCTTACAGACAACGGGGTGCAGTTAGTATCAAAAGAAATGGAGCAATTCCTGCTTGAACATGGGATAAGACGGGAAACAACCTTAACAACGCGGTCATCACATCGCGTTACCTTTACAACGCGGTCGTTACAACGACCGCGTTGTTACATCGCAGTGCCATTACAACGACTTGCTCTAGATGGCGCTCTAAACTAAGGAATAATATAATTTACTATTCCAACACCTACCTTACTGTTGCACACACTGGAGTTGGAATAGTAAATTATACTATTCCTAAGTCCAGCGCGCCATCTAGAGCAAGTCGTTGCAACGACTTGCGTTGTAATGGTACTGTGTTGTAAACGCATACGATGTAATGCCATATATTCGATAAGACACAAGAAATACTCACTGTAAAACCCAGAAACCAGTGGCATGGTGGAACGCTCCAACCACGTGTTGAAAGAGACCAAAACCAGGGCCAAGGATGCTGGGTTGAACTATAAAAAAGAATTCATCAAGAATATGGAAGCATGCAGGGTGTCTCCCCATGGTATCACAAGAAGAACCCCTTTTGAACTTTTTAGAGGTAGGCAAACCAATATCCTCGTAGCACCAACGTGGGTCAATGACATAAAGTCCAGATTTGGTGGGGGTGGAAGAGGGGGTGATTAGATGCTGTAAGAGGCCAGGAAGATTGAAACTCACAAGGGACATTTTGAAGAAAGGAAATCTGTAAAGAAGACGGAAGTGAAAGTAGGGATCTGGGTTCTGGTAAAAAAAACTTGCATGAAGGAGGCTCGGTGGGTTTCCTAAAACCTATGAAGGTGATCAAGGTCTTTAACAATTCTGTTAAGACTGATGATTTTCGCATTTGGAATCTGAACAGAGTGATGGTGCTCAGAGAGGAGGTAATCCGTAAGGGTTCTGGGATTCTGGGATTTCCAGGGAGCAGTAAGGATGGATTGTGCAAATGTTCAGTGGACTCTGGATCCTCAGAGTGGTCTTCCAGAAGGTCTGTATGGAAAACAACCCCACCTGCTTTTTTAAAAGAATATGTGACCTGGATAACCTTAAGGGTTAAAGCGCATGGTAATCCTTTACCCTTTTGTTGTTTCTCTCCGTGCATACTTTTGCATCATAAGATTTGTTATTTAAGAGTATGTAAAACTCAATCAGTTTGTATTTTAATTTTCCATGTATATTGTTGCATTATAGTTTATGTTGTTTTTATAGTTTTAAGTAAGAGAGATGTGTGGCATCTAAGGTATTTGTGTATATTTAAACCAGCCATGAGGAAGTTACCTTGGCTACGGAATGGAACCATGTCATTGAGAATGTTGGAGTGCTGAGCTATGGGCAGTTTTGGCTGGCAGCTGAAGGGTACAGATGGATGGGATCCTTCTGAAGAATAAACCTACATTTCTAATTGTTACCTGACTCTGGTATTTCATACTTAAAGGACCACCTTGTTACAGGTGGGCTCCGGGAACATTTATGTCATAGGTTAGGGCATGCCCAGGACTCATTCCCACCCACTAACTCGTACCAAGCATAAATGTGGCATCTCCAGACACCCACTTCAGAACACACCTGAACCTGAGGAAGATCAGAAGTGTACTGAACCTGCTGATTGTGACCTGAGAAGATCCCTGAAGGACTAGACTTGCTCTCTCTTGTACCCAGGATAAAGAAGTGGACTCTAAAGGTCATAAATCTGACCTCCTGTTGAAGCTACAGGAATACAGCAATCTACAAGAGGCCTTTCCCAATAAAATATTTTAAATAATTTGTCAAAAATTAATAAATGTTATACTTTCAGATGGGGAGATTCTATGTGTGAAAAGTTACTAATAGTAACTTTGCACATGTAAGTTCAGTCTTAGATGTCTCCACCTCCTGAACTGAGAGAGTGGACACATGTGAGCCTACCCTTAGTTGTAAATCTACACTCGGAAATGATGATTATCAAAAAAAGGTAGAGTTATACCGAGTGGCAATACTTAATATAGACATGAGTAAGTATACACATGTATATTTACCTTTCTATATAGGTCCCATTGCTTCTAGAAGCTACTGCCTTGGTGCAATTGGAGTGAGTTTATGCTGAATGCAAGATGCCTTAAGAGAGTTTTTTTTACATAGTTTTTTTAGAAGCTGATACAAAAGGTAGTATAATACAAATACAGTTTTTGATTATCATTGCATCTAAAGATACTGTACTGAACTGTAGTGAGCAAGCACCTAAGTGTAAATTAGCATCATGTGTGCAGGACCAGCCATGTTTGTACAGTCCATGAAACTATAATATTGGAGGAACGTCATATATAATATGAAGCATTAGTACATACATAGGGCATAGTACAATTTGTGCATAGAGTATTACATCCATAGTGCATAGTACACATAAATCCAAGAGTCTGGACTGCAGGAAGGAAAGAAGTTACGTGGATAAGCAATGCTTTTCAAAGTGTTTATAATTTTTGTTGACTATATCTGATGAAGCCAACACAAACTGCCAACGATGCATGCAAAAAGAGCTTTGGACAATAAATGTCAATGAAGGTGCTTGAGGGGCACCTGTTTTGAGTTTGTCTTTGGACATGTTGATGGTAGGCACCTTCCTATAGGAGAGGAGCAGGTAGTTTCAGAGTTTTGGGGGTCCTCCTTAGAAAGTCTGCTTTATGATCCTGTGTTTACTAACCCCTGGGTATTACAGACACTTTCCTTTCATGCTTCTTGACATGTTTGAGCCCTCTGACAGTTACATTTGAATCTAAGATATTTTAGCATGTTCAGATGCTCTGCTCTTCACATGATACATGCACATTTGAATTGGCATCTTGTTCCAAGTGGAAACTTTAAAGTTCAATAAAATACAGGCCTGATGCCATCCACATTGTGTAAGAAATAAATTGTGCTATTGGGTGAGGGAAGGGAAGCCCCACTTAGGCAACAACCACAATCCTTATAAGGGTGAAACACAAAAGTCACTAAATTAAACTGTGCTAAACCTCTGGTAGCCTTGGACAAAAGCAGTCAGGCTTAACTTAGAGGCAATGTGTAAAGTATTTATGCAGCACACAAATAGTAATAAAGTGAAAACACAACAAAAGAAAATCCCAAACTAAATTAGAAACATAGAGGAAATTATAAGAAATATAGGGGTATATTCACAAGAACGTGTGATAACTACCGCAAGAGTAGCGTAATGCAACTTTCAATAAAGCAGCCTATCACGGGAAAATAACCCTGTGTCAACGTGTAATTCACAACAAGGCCGTAGCATGCGATAGCCTGCCGAAACCGCGGACAAAGTCCGCGATACAACCACCACGATGGAGATAAAAACACAAACCACAACACCAAAAAACACGCGATGGGCCAAATAGCGATAAGAAAACAGTGACAACCAGCGCGAGGGCAGCAATACGCACGCGCAATGCGGGAAAAAGCACAAGAACAGTATACGGAAAATGCCACAGAACAAAATACATCAACAGCGGAGTACCACGGATGCACCCTGGCCAACTGCAGAGGACAATATGCACACCACAACATCCACGCACCGTGGAAGAACAGAACCCACAGGCACACCACTTGAAAGAGACCAGTGGAAGACAAATCAGAGCCGCAGGAGCGACACACCCACCGTGCAGCATACGCACATAAGCAGAAGTGCACCCGGACAGTGACAACATCCCGGTACAAACAGTAACACCTCCACAACTGAACACAGGACACAACTGGATCGGAAAATGCGCACAACCTGGCAAATCACACCTGAAACCCCAGGGACATGTAACATGACAATGTACAATTCCAACCTGTGACCTGCAAACATGTTTTATTCACACATGCAGTGCAATTGGACATGCACTACTGTCCCATGAATGCCACGGAGGGTCACAATGTGACGTGCTCATGAGAAGTAAGTGTCAATGATGGAGTCCCTCCGGGCCATTCCTGCCGCAGCTGCAGTGGGATGTGGGCCACCTGCCCCATCACCACCATCATCGTCCGGTACCTCTGGAACTGGGATCCATGGGGCCCTGGTGCGAACACAGATGTTGTGCAACACACAACATGCAACGATCATCTTGCACACGACGTCCGGGCTGTACAGGAGTTTCCCACCTGTGCCGTCCAGGCACCTGAAACGTGACTTCAACACGCCAAATGTGCGTTCAACGATGCCCCTGGTGCGTATGTGGGCCGCATTGTACTGCCTCTGGGCGGGTGTCTTCGGGTCTCGGAGGGGTGTCATCATCCAAGGGCAGAGTGCATATCCTTGATCACCTGGGACAGTGCAGGGAGAAAAGAGTCAATACTTGGTTCGGCAGGACGTGATGGCAGGCCCACCAATCCAGTGACACCTGTGCTGGCTGTGTGGGGGGTGAGTGTAAGCCAGCCCTCAGGGAGTAGCATGTGCTGGCAACTATACCAACAGTCATCAGGCACACAGAACAGACATGCAATGTCTGAACTACAAGGGGGGATGACTCGAGTCGCACAGGGCTAGTCACCCCGGATGCACAGCGGCCGACACGGGCCCACCACCACGGGACGCTGACCTGCGGGAGACCGGGGTAGGGTCATGGGGGCAGAGCAGTGCCTCACATGTGTCATGGCCGCATTCCGCATCTCCACACGTTCAGCTGTTGTGTGGCTGTGGTGCCATGTGGAGTCTGTATTGGGTGCAGGTGTAGCCCAGGATGACCATGGAGTGGTGTAGTCATGTCTGGTAGGGGGTCGTGTAGTTTAACATGTCGGATGTGGTTAGGTCACGTGTGCATCCCCACAGTTGTGCCTTGTGCGTTGGTGGCTGTGGGATGTGTGGTGTGTTGAGTTGGTACTTAACAACGAGCAGTCCCGTTCCATATGTGCCATCCTGGAAGCGCTGGTTGATGATGGACTGTCGGAAGATGAAGGAATCATGCACACTGCCTGGGTAGTTGGCGACGACATTGGTGAACATTCCCCGGTGGTCCACTATTGCCTGCACATTGATGGAATGCGTGTGCTTCCTGTTGCGGTAGTGGTGTGCAGTATCCACAGGGGGCACAAGTGGGACATGTGTGCAGTCGATTGCCCCCAACACGGCCGGGAATCCGGCTATGGCGTAGAAGCCTTGCTTAGTCTCCAGCTGTTCCTGCACAGTGTTGGGGAAGTGAAGGTACTGGGGTATGAAGCTGATGATGGCATCCAGGACGGGTGTGATGAACTTTGATAGGGCTGGCTGTGAGACCGCCTCCGACTCTGGCAGTTGTTGGTTGGAAGGTCCCAGAGGCCAACAGGTGCAGCACTGCCAGCAGCTTTGTCTTCGGAGGGATGTTTGTTCTCCGCTGTGTTGGGATCATCAGCCTGTGGGCAATGTGGGTCAGGATGCGGAGGATGGTTGTCCTTTTGAGCCTGTAGTGGGCAATGACTTCCGCGGGTGTTAGGTCTGTGAGAGTGGTGCGTTTACAGTAGCTCCACTGTCTTGCTCTACGCTGCCTCTGTGGTGGTCCGTGGGGGAGCGGGTCCGGGTCCTGGGGGGGGTGGCGGTCCAGGGGGTGGTGGTGGGGGTGTTGTGGCCCTGTTGGGGCTCCGAGCTGCATGTAGAGTAGCTCCATGGCGTCGTTTGTTCGTCGGGTATGGCTGTGTGCAGGACTCCGTTGCCTACTGCAGGTGGACGTCCTTCTTTACACCTGCTTGAGGCAGGTGTTAAATACCTGCGGCTACCGCACCTCATCGCCTGTTTTGTGTTCTTATCGCCAATGTGGCTGGTCGTTGTGAATGTTGAGGTGTGATGTTGTCTCGACTTTTCACACGGGAACGCCTACTCTGCATCTCATTAGCGATATTTGCGAGGGTCCTCTGTGGCGATGTTTTTGCGGCTGCTATCGCGGGTAAACTGGTGCTGTTAACACCGGTTTGTGAATGGGAGGGTAAATTTATCACGACTTTGGCTGCGATGAAGTGCCGTTAATTCGGTGATGGCTCCTTGTGAATATGCCCCTCAGTGATACCAGAACAACAAAACCCAATCAGTAGAAACAAAGATATACAATTTCAACGTTTTAAATAAAAATAGCACCTAGTAGCACAGGTATATGCCAATTCTACCATGTTTTAGGGAGAGAGCAGAAGCACTTTACCACTGGTTAGCAGGGAAACATGCTCAAAGTCCTAATGACAACAACAACGGGTACAGACACAGAAGGCAAAACATTTGGGGGTGACTCTGCAAAAAGGGCCAGGTCCAGCACATGGCTTATGCAGTAGTTAGGCAAGTAGCTAAGTTGAAGAATGATAGGCAGCAGCAGTTTTTTTTTAGATCGACAGGAGGCAGGAGCCTCTGTGTCATGGCACCTAGCATTTGAATCTCAAAGACTACAACTTCATATGTTCAGTAAGGCCTTCAAGAGACTATTTTGGGAGAGCAAGTTATAAAGTGTAGAGAACTATGAGTATCAAAATCGCCTCCCATGTTATTTGTATTTTGTTAGGCAAAGCAAGAAAGTAGGTAAGCAGAGCCTAGTGTACTAAGCTGAATATTGTTAAGTTAATCGCTTGACCAGCAATCCGTGGATGAACGTTGGTGTTATCATGACATAAATATAGTTTTAAAGTCCAAGGATGAGGTCAGCTGATTAGCTTTGTACTTTTTGGAACCTGCTCCTCATTTGTGCATTCAGATACCCATAAACATCCCTAAAGTAGTTATTTGAAAAGGAGGGCCATAGAAAGGAACAGTGAAATTAAATGATGAATGAACAGGTAGAAGAATTCCACAAAGGAGGGAATAGTAAAGCACATGTTGGTCACGATGACAAGATGCACAATAAATGATACTTGGAGTCGAAGATGGGGCCCAAGATGCAGATTAGGATGTTGGTGTGGGTGAGGTTACCAGAGTAGTTTGGGGTTTCCAGAGTTGAGCCATATCATCTTTCTTTTTCAACCTTTGCATCAAAAGCAGCTAACGCCAATGCATTTTGGATGTGTGGTGGTTGCCAGGCTATGACAGCTTGGGGATTTCCCAGGATCCAAAATGTTCACAAGTGGAGCTGCATAATATTGCCCCATAGAGAAGGGAAGCTGATAACTTACTTGAAAAAAGCAGTTGCAGGATTCGGAGGAAGCAGCTTATCACTGGCAAAAAGTGGCTCCAGGAAGCATGACTATGCATATGGAAGATGCATCTGTGGGTCCATCCCAAGTAAGAGACCTGAGTCTTACTTGCATCTAGGCACAGTTTCCTCTAATGCACGCAGAGTTGTTTGAGCCATAGGCGCATTACAGTGTTATGTCACAAATCTTTCTGTAGGTTCAGCAACCCCAGGCCTAAGTTGACAGCCAAGAGCAAGGCTCTGAATGAGTTGACCAAGGGAAGGGTGGAGTGTGTGAGTGTTTACCCACCAGAAATATATGAAATTGTCCTGCACAGCCCCACAGGCCAAATCCACTTTGGTGTATATTTGCTCATTCTCATGGCCGCCCTTAGTATGTGATGAAAGATCTAATATGCTAATGTGATCCAACCTCCTTTGAAGCTTCTCCAGGCTCCCACCACATGTGTGAAATCCATAGTGCCATGTTATTTCCAATATCATCTGCTATGCTCCTTCCCTACTGCCAAGAAAAAAACTTTTCACCTAATCACTAAATTGCATGCTTTGTAATTTCAGGAAGTCACTGGCAGCATAGAGGTAGAGAGGGAGAAAGAGACTTAATGCACTTCAACTAACCCTTCAGGCTACACATAGATATAAAAATAGTAAAAATGTATTAGCAAAGGCCCAATAATAGATCAGGTGTGGAAATATGAACAATCAGTAAAAACAAATTAGGTAACCATTGTAGGGGCTTTGGAAGTCAGGTGTTGTATGGGGCGGATTACAACTGCACATTTAAGAGGACAGCAATGTGAAATTGTTCACGAGCTGTGAAGTGTCACTGGCTGGGATAATCTGAGAGTGGTCAGGTCGACATACAGAAGAGGAGTGGCCTGCTGTGGAAAGTTGTACTGATTTCTACGACATTACGGTCGATTCACACCTTTTTTCAATATGTGGAGTAGACACAAACTAGGAATACATTATAATGTACAAGTATGAGTTTCATACACAAATTTGTAGTGTACAAACTGTTGACTATATAGTGCACACATAAACTCATTATGCAATTTGGAAAGTGCAAATTCACAAGTGAGTGACTAAGGAAGCACACATTCAAATGTAGGTATCCACAAAGAAGTAACTTTTGACATGTATAAACGTTTAGCAATGCATTTCCTACGTTTACATAAAGACACAAAGGGGTATATTCACAAGAACGTGTGATAACTACCGCAGGAGTAGCGTAACGCAACTTTCAATAACGCAGCCTATCACGGGAAAATAACCCCGTGTCAACGTGGAATTCACAACAAGGCGGTACCATGCGATAGTCACCAGATAGCGGGTCAAATGACAGCGTGTAAATCAACACCACGCCCCAAAAATGCGAAACGCGAGAAATCATGCGATGAGGCCAATCGCGGTACAAAAAGCTGCGAAAAGCAGCCTCAGGCCTGCAACTCCCACGCGTCTGGCGGGCAATTGCACCATAAAAACCACAGGCACAACACACCAGAAACAAGACAAAGCACGTAGCAACATCCATGCACCCTGACCCAGCGCAGAGGGCAACGCAAACCCCACAACCCCCACAGACCACCAGCAAGGAACAACTGGCTCGGGGAGGGCCAAGGAGAAAATGGAGAGGAAGACGGGGTGCAGACCGCAGGAAAACAAGACCAAGGCCACGGAGGCGACAGAACACTACCAGCAAATGACCCACAAGCAGACCGCCTGGAATGCAGTCGCAGAGCCCAGGAGGCCAATCCAGGAGGCCAAGAGGCTCCGCCAGGACGTGACAACCTAAACCAGGTACAAACCCACTGCCAACAGGAAGGCAGCAATGGCGACAGGAGGTGGCAGTCCAGCGACACAGGAGGAGCAGGAGGAAAGCCAGGCCACAGACATCAGTATGGAGAGGGTGCAAGGAGTAGGGAGTACGGACACAGCTCGACAGGACCTGACACAACAACAACAGGGTGAGGATCCAACAGGGACTGGGGGACGGGGGTGATGGGCACAATGCCACACATGCACAATGAGGTGTAACACACTGCACACCCACATTTACCCAGGGACATGTCCCCCATCCCCGTGGCACACTGCAGCACACACACATAGCAATCACAGCACATACCATGACAATGTGGCACAAAGTGCAACACCCACACTGCAGAACAGGGGACACAACTGGGTCCACCCAGGCACAGAAACAGAACAATCACATTGGACAGTGCAGGGAACTGTGAGATGCACATCTACCCCTACAACCCCACATCAGCCATGTAGGCCAAATGCACACTGTCCCAACTCAAATAGCCACCACCGCCCAAACAGTCACAATGTACATTGTCACACAGTCTGCATGTCGACAAGAACAAGGCGCCAACACAATGCTAACATGCACCTCCCCTTCACAATGCAGAGGGACAAACAACACCTCCAGCAGGTCAGAACAGACAACCCATCAGTGATGCCCGAGACGAACACCACACCCCCGACCCCGACGCCCTACAACAGCCCATGGACATCCCACACAACCCACCACCAGGACCAGGGCAGACAAGCTACTCAGAGGAGAACCCAGACTCTGCAACAGACCACTCAGCATGAAGCACCCGCAATCACGGCTGCCTCACAACACGTCACCCACCCACACATGGCACCCCAATGCCAGGTGGCCGAACGCCAAAAGGAGGTGGCCCAACAAGTGAGGGTGTTGCCTAACCCATGGAATGCGAAGTAGAACACAAATAAGTGGGTGTCCAATACCCTTCAGGGACCACCTACACCCCACAAAGGAGACCCACACCTCCACAGAGACACATGCACATATCATGTTGAACTGGCTACGGGCACGTGCGCCCGGCCCCTTTATTGGCAGGGCCACATGTACAGTGACGCCTGTGCTGGATGTGTGTGGGGTGAGTATAAGCCAGCCCACGCGGAGTGCTTGGTGCTGGCAACAACCTGAAAAGTGGACACCAGTGTAATGGAAACAGAAAACACCAGCATAACAGTGTCAATTGCAGAGCAACATGGAGGGATCCGGAGTAAGGACAGAGGTCACCCAATATTCAGTCTGGACGTTCCGTGAGTTGCAGTGCACTGAGGTAGGGGCACTAGAGAAGAGCGCGCTCATGTGAAGGAATTGCTAGGATTGTGTCCCTTCGGGTTAGTCCTGATGCAGATGCAATGGGGTGTGGTATACCTGCATAAACTTCCTCATCAACGTCCCAGGTCTCCCACACTGCCTGAGGTGACAGTTGCGTCCGCAGTCCACAGCGCAATACCCAGTATCAGATCCGGGTGTGTAGCTTGACTACCGCCACCAGTCTGCATTCCTGCCTTGGGGCTGCTGCCACCTGCCCTCCCATTGTCTGTGCCTTCTCCCGTCCGCACACTTGACACATCCTCCTCCTCATGGTCCCAGGTCTTCCCCACTGCATGAGGTGACATTGCTGCGCAACCTCACAACAGCACAAAACTCAATCAGTTACGGACAATGGCTTGCGGTGCACTGAGTCACTGGCACCTGGAGTGCTGAGCAGGGCAGCAGGCTGATGATGGCATCCACGACAGGTCTGGGCAACTCCGTAGGTTTGTCAGGACCACCCTTTCGACTCTGGCAGATGGCGGTTGAAGGTGGTCCTTGCGGTGGTGGCGTGTGCCTCCTGCGGTGATGCGACGTCCGGGCCGGTCAAGACTCGATGCCATGTGTGGGCCCTGGTGGACCGCAGTTGGGGCCGGAGGAGGCGGACAGCGCAGGGCCACAGACACATGGCGTTGATGACCCCAAGACCATCGCTACAGAGGCCATTCAATGTCTCAGAAGAAGGGGTCCCAGACCTGACCAGCACAGAGTTAGTGGCCCCGGATGCACTGCGGCCGGCACAGGCACCCAGCCACGGGACGGTGACTTGCGGTGCAGTCAGATTGGCCATGCGCCTTGAGCGGGTCCCCATCAATGTCCGAGGTGTATGTTGCAGAGGGTTTCGGGGGACAGAGGAAGGTGTCCTCCAGGCCATGGTGCGGAAGGTCTGATGTCATCTGGAAGCAGCAAATGGAGGAGTGGAAAGCGCAACCCTCGTTTTCACCAACAATTCGGGATCAGCTACATGAGGATGTAAACTAGCCCCTAGTCCATAGACTCAAACGCCCCCAATGTACGACCAGTGTTTGTCCATGAATGTTGGGGAACAAACTCAGTGACACAGGTGCTGGGAGGGGATGCAGTCTGCGATGATGCCTGTACACAGATGTGAACTCCAAGAATGCCAAATCAAGGCGCTGTGACCTACTGGACCGCAGTGTAGGCTGGAGGCAGCGGTCAGCACTGGCCCACAGCCACGTGTCGTTGGCTCGCAAGGCACAGAGTTAGTGACACAATGGCAGTTGTCGGTAGTGTTCAATCACCTCCGTGACGATGATCCTGTTCCCTCTGGCCTGCAACGCGTCATCCTCTTACGCCCCTCCGTGCGTGCGAAGACATGTATTCAGCCTTTTGAATTACCGATGTTCAGTTCCAATTCTGGGATCCCACTCGAGCGCAGCGTAGGCCGAGGGCAGTGGTCCGCGTAGGCCCACAGACACGTGTGGTTGTGATGCCATGCACAGACTTGTTGCCACCACATCGAAGGGTGTATGGTGAATAGTTCTCTGCCTTAAATGATGTTCACTGCCATGGTGTAGTCAAGACTCAGTTCCAAATGTGTGACCTACCTGACCGTGGTGTAGGCCTGAGGCAGCGGTCAGCACGGCCCATTCACCGAGTGTCGCCGGCATAGGTTGGATGGCCCCACCGGCCTGCGTAGTTCAGGTTCAGTGGCACCACGTGTAGCAGCCTGGCATTAAACAGGGTTAGTGTCACCACGTGTGGCAGGCTGGCGTTGAACAAGGTTAGTGGCACCACGTGTCGCAAGATGCCCATATGGAACTATGCCTCACTGAACTGGGGGATCTGGTGCTGTGGCCGCTGGCCAGGATATGGGGTCACTGCCATTCATGACTCAAGACACAGTTCCACATGTGGGACCTACTGGTCCGAAGAGTAGGCCGGGGGCGGCAGTGGAGTACGTCAATGAAAAAGGAATAAAGCGCGCCGGTGTCGTGGCAGCCGTGATGGTCTGAGGTGGCTGCCAAGGTCCCTGGCCTCAGGCTTGTGGCTTGCGCCGGCACGTGGTGGGCCCTCCTTGACACACTCCGGTGTCGGAAGGTGATCAGTGTGGCCTGGCTGCGCAGGGGCTGGCCTGACGGGTTCATGGACCAGCGTGCCGGGGTCCGGCAGGCGCACCGCATCTCAGGCAACTCTGCTCATGAGGATGGCGTTGGCCTCGTGGCAAGTTGGGAGGCGCCACCCTGGCAGAGATGTGGGTCTTTCCGGAAGTGGACCATGCCCAGGCCTACGTGGTTTTTATTCACACCCCTACGCTGGCGTGGCGTACGCCGGGCCATCCCACTCCGCTGACGCTTAGGGGGCATAACAGGCAACATTTCCGCGAGGTCCCCCACTGGCTGTGGTGACATGGTGGCGTCCACTGTCCACTACACTCCATACGCAAGCGGTGTATGTCGCCATGGATATGGGTGTGTTCTGCATACTGCAAGGTGTCCAGCACATCTCCGGCACTGTTGGCATTGTGTACTTTCCCAATCATGGTTCTACTGCATCCTTCACACATGCCTGGTTGCCACCTCTCCCCACATTCGGCTAGTATGTGGCTGAGGTGCCATGCCGTTGCTGGCTCATTTTCAGGGCTTGCCCATGTGGACATTGTAAGTTGTTCTGTCGTGTCTGGTGGGTGGGCATATTGTTGTGCCTGTTGTATGAGATTTTGTGACGTGTGCATTGCCAGAGTTGTGAGTTGCATGGTTGTGGTGTTGAGGTGTGTGGGGTGTTCATTTGTATATTGCCAAGGGGCTGTACATTTCCCTTGTTGCCATCCTGGGAATGCTGGTTGATGATGGACTGTCGGAGGATGAAGGTTTCATGCACACTGGCTGTGTATTTGAAGGCGACATTGTTGGGTGTTCCACAGTGTTCTGTTGTTGCCTGCACATTGGTGTGAGACTTGTGCTTCCTGTTGCGGTGATTGTGTGCTGTGTCACCAGGGGGCACAGGTAGTACATGTGTGCTGTGTGTTGCCCCCGACACGTGCGTGCATCCTGCTATGGCGTATGGTCCTTGCTTGGTCTCCAGCGGATCCTGCACATTGTGTTGTACGTATGGGGACTGGGGTACCAGGGTGATGGTGATGTCCAGGACAGGTGTGGGGGACTTGGATGTGGCTGGCTGTGGGACTCCTCCGACTCTGGTGGGTGTTGGATGGGGGGTCTCAGGGGCCAACAGGTGCAGCCACGCCATCAGCTTTGTGTGGGGTGGGATGTTGGTTGTCCGCTGTGTTGTTGCCATAGGCCTGTTAGGCGATGATGGTCAGGATGCGTAGGTTGGTTGTCCCTTTCAGCCTGGAGTGGAAGGTGACATTGTCAGATGTTGGGTCTGTGCAGCTGGTACGTTTCCTGGGGTTCCGCTGTCTTTGTCTGCGCTGCATCTGTGTTGGTCCGGGGGGGGTGTTCCGGGTGTGGGATGGGGTCCTGGGGTGGTGGGGGTGGGTGTTGTGGCCCTCTTGGGTGTCCAGGCTGCATGATGTGTGGCTCCATGGCATCTGTTGCCCTTCGGTTGTGGCCCTGGGCTGTGCTCCCTTTTGTGGTGCTGGCTGCCGTCCGACTTTACACCAGGTCAGATCAGGTGTAGATTTCCTGGTGCTAACGTGCCTTATCGCCTGTTTTGTGTTTTTATCGCAGATGTGGCTGGTCGTTGTGAATGTTGAGGTGTGCTGTTGTCTCTGCTTTTGTCACGGGAACGTCTACTGTGCATCTCATTAGCGATATTTGCGAGGGTCCTCTGTGGCGATGTTTTTTGCGGCTGCTATCGCGGGTAAACTGGTGCTGTGGGCTGTTAACACCGGCTTGTGAATGGGGGGGTAAATTTATCACGACTTTGGCTGCGATAAAGTGCCGTTAATTCGGCGATAGCTCCTTGTGAATATGCCCCAAAGTACGCCCGTATGGATCTTGCGTAAATAACGCATAAAATATAACAAAGTTCTGAAGTCCATCTATTAATACCGTTAATTAAAATATGTTTAGGAAAGGCTACCATGTATTTCTAACATGTTTAAGGAAAAACAATATTTATATTCCACAATATTCCTCACTCTATGCATACATTATGTTTGAATTGCATAGGTTTTGTATACAAAAATCTGCTTTATCGCAAGGCTTCCCTCATACTGATTCTGTGCATTGAGAATTCACTAATCAGGTTCTCAATGCATGTGTTTCGATCAAAACTTAAAAAGAGATTGAAAGACTCATACGAGTCCTTGTAGTTGCATGCTAAGTGCACTGTATTTAGGGGGCTGAAATATATGTTGGCAGTAAGGATACTCAGTCGCATTGGTGACTGAGTATTCTTGCCACCAACATAATGGTCCGCCTGCCCGATTTAAATGTGGCATACCATAGGTTTGGCTACTGGTGTGACTACTCTGTCACTGCCATAGCCAAACCTTTCCAATGGCCCAACAGAGCAATGGCCATTAGAGAAATGGCTATATGTCCCACTCACCCAATCAAGATGGGCAGACATATAGCCATTTTTTACTGTCCGTCACCGACAGGCAAACCCTGGTGGTGAGAAACAGTAAAATACTAATAATGTCCCGTTCGTGATGGGGGATGACTCCCATGGTGGGGGGAGCATTACATTTTTTATTTTCAAAAAGAAAATCCTGTTTCGGGATTTTCTTTTTGAAAATTAAAATGAAAATAAAACTGTTTGGTGCAGGGCTGCATCATGCTGACGTGGCCTTGCACCAAGCAGCGAAATACATCGTCAGGATCCGCCGTGATGGCGGTTCTTGACAATGCATTATTAATGACTGCCTGCTTGGCGGTCATTTTAAATGTGGTGTGTGGTCCCTGCGTCAGGGAAATGGAGTAATTTATCAGTCTCCCCAGCGGAATGACGGGTCTTCCAATAACTTATAAATGAGACACTTAGGGGCATATTACCAAGCCTATTATCGGCGCGTTAGCGGCACTTTCCTGCGTCTAACGCAGTTTTTTTTTATCGCCCTATTAGCAAGCTGTCGCTAACAGGTGTTAGTGACAGCTTTCTGGCGATTGCGGCCGGATTTTCCATTGCCTTGCATGCCATCGATATTTATTGCTAATGACATGCAAGGTAGGCGTTCCTTCTCAAAATTTCACAAAAACTCACGCTAACACCACTTCGCCCTATTATCAAGGATGGCCCGGTCCCGCGAAGCGATAAAAAAAATGTCGCTAAGGCCCGTTAGCTGCAGGAACTTAAGACCAGAAAATAGCTGGTCTTAAAAATGGGGATAAGACTTGGGCCCACATGTATGCATGTTTTTAGTGCTGGACAGCGCTGCAAGCAATGTTGCAGCGCTGCCCTGTGACAAAAATACAGTGCAGGAATGCGCACCATCAATATGATCGTGCGCATTCCTGTGCCCCAGTCATGAACAGTGTTGCTGCACTGCAACAAGACAGCCTTGCAACACTTCTCATTACGCCCTCCTCGCAACAGCATGGATGCGCTGTAGTCACTGGACAGCGCTCCATGATGCAAGTAATGACAGATACGTCAGGAATCCTGACGTATATGTCTGCGCTAAAGTCATGCATTGCTGCAGTTGTGTCACAACCATGACGCAACTCCAGCAATGCATGGGGCCAGCCTATCCCTATGGCACTGCCTCACCCTCACGCCTGCCATTATGCAGGCGGAAGGTACTGACGCAGTGCCGTTCATGAGGGGTGCCCGAATGTCGGCGCTGTTGGAGATCCATCGGTGGTGGTTGCGCGCTGCGGTGTCATCGTTTTGAAGCATTGGTGGAGTGTTGGTGCGGAGGGAGTTGACAAGACGTTCTACGTTGGCCTTGATCCAGATGCGAGGGGGTGCGATGATGGCAGTGGCGTCCAGTGGGCAAGGTGAAGACGTGATGTTACCAATGATGGTCGGTCCAGGAGAGTCCGATGTTGTGGCTGTAGTCGAAGTTCCCGCTGGCGGAGGTGACGTGCTCGACCGTGTGCCCTGCTATGTGGCTTGTTGAGGTGACTTGCTGCTTGCGTCTGATGTAGGGGACCTTCCCCAGGAGGGGGTGGTGTTCTGGTCACTGGGGTTGTCCATGTGGAACTTGAGTACGCCGAGTAGGATGTCGTCGGTGGATGGGACACCCTGGGGTGCAACGAGCTCTGCAATGGTATTGGAGAATGGGGGCCATGGCCCAGGGGGCCTGCACATGAGGGTGCCGCAGAGGATGTGCTTGGGCCATGTCCGGATCTGGGAGTTGACGTGGTCCATGGTCACCCTTGGGTCATTAGAGTGCGTGGTCAGTCGGAGTGTGCTTATGTAGGTGATGGCAATGCCTCCTCCTTGACGGTCGGGTTGCTCCTTGCGGTTGATACTGCAGCCGTCAGTGATGGCGAAGGCGATGTCCGGTACGGAGCAGAGGTTGGTCCTGGCAGGCGAGGTGGCGTCCAGGGTTGATGGCGAGGAGGGTGCTGGCGTTGTAGTGGTGGAGTGTCCAAGAGGAATGCTCCTTGGTGCTGAGAGCGGTCCAGCGGCAGACGGACGCAAACGGCGTAGCCCATGGGTTGCCTTTGGCACGGGAGACGACCATTACAATGCAGGCAGTACATTGTTAACAACGCAACTCCAACAACACGGGTGCCTTAACATCGCATTTGATTACAACGCATTGTGAGGTCAGTAATGGGGTAATTCAAAGTTTACGGGTGGCTATGGGTTTTGTATGTCAAATATGAAAATTGGGGTGTGTTTTGGGGTAAAATATGAAAATTGGGGTGTGTTTTGGGGTAAAATATGAAAATTGGGGTGTGCATTTGGGTCAACTTTTATTTTTGGGTGTGTTTTGGGGGCACAAAAATGGATTTGGGTTTGGCGTGCTAAGGTTAGTTTAGGGTTGCACTCCCTGAAGTAGGAATAGTGACATCTATGTATCCACTATGCAACACCTACCCTACTATTGCAATGTGCCTAGTATTAGTATGCATTGGACTGTAATGCGCTGTTATGGCATTCATTGTAACTACGTAAGTGCCTTTGGCACATGAGTGGTACGCCCTCTGGGCATGGGCGCACAATGCCATTGAGAAGTGCTGGGGGGGGCTGGACAACTGTGAGGTGGTAAACGCAGGAAAGAATACTGGATGGGGCGTGGATGCAGGGATGTGTGTGTGAGCGGGTGTTGTAAATATTACAATGAGGGAAGTCTTACCTCGAAGCCGGGCCCCGTGTCTTCGTAGCTCCTGCTCTCCTGCGTCTGCTTCCAGGAACAGGAAGTCGGCAGCCAGGCTACCTCCCCTGAGTTAATCACAACGCTGCGATGCGGCAATGGGATTGGTAATTGGCAACGGGACAAGGCATGCAGCCAGGGGCTGGAGGGGTGGGCATGTTCTCCGTGCAGGCTGTGATGCAGCCTCCATTGCGAACTGGGAAGTGCGCATGACTGCTTTGGGCGGCCTGAGTGGGCCGATCAAACAGTCATTGCGCACTTGAGTGGGTATGCCACTCCGCCCATGGCCTGCTCCGTGCTTGGAGCAGTACTACCCACCCTCCCACCCCCTAAGGATACATAGCATGATAACATCAATACGTTATCATCATGTTATGATTGTCCCTCATCTGCACTGCTTGAAGGCAGTGGGGCAACGCTCATCCGCCATAGCGGATGAGCCGACACTGGGGGTGCGTCATCTACGTGTGATAGGCCGGAGCGACTCGCCCCCTGGAACTCCTGCGCTACGCGTCCCACCTTCTCCTTACCTGGCCAGGACCTCTGACCACAGCCAGGGACGTGCTCTCTCCCTCCGTAGCTCCGGCTGCTGTGCTGTGTATCTGTGCAGGACTCAGTGCAGGTAGGGGTTCGAGCCTCGGCTCCTGGCTAGGTTGCGCCCTTCTTGTGTTTGCCCCGTTGTCTCTCTGACTGCCTTTCATCATTGTGCTTGTATACTTTTGTGCTATTTATTCTCTTTTCACTTATTGTGCCTTAGTTTGTTATTGTGCCATTCCACCCTCTCTGCCCATTTGTTCCCGCTTCCCCACCCGCCGCTGCTGCCCCCGCGGCCCGTCCCCCACAAATTCACGCTCCCACGTCACAGCTGTGCCTCCCTCCCCTAATTAATGCTGTCCGTTGCGCGGCCACCTCGAAGGAACTGGAGCAAGATCACAGAGAAACACCTCAACACCACCCTCCTCCACTACCCCCTCTCCGCCACGACCGACGCCAACTCCGCAGCCAAAGAACTACACCGCTGGATCTACAGCTGCGCTGACGAGCTCGCACCCCTCCACCACCCCGTCAAACAACGCCCCCTGAAGCCCGCATGGTTCACCACCATACTCCAAGAAGCCAGGCACTCCTGCAGACGCCTCGAGGAACTATGGCGGAACAGGAAAACCACCAAAGACCAGAACAACTACAGGCACGCCATGAATGAATACCACCAGCGCATTAGAGCCACCAAACAGACATTCATCAAGAACAGAATCCACATCCCACTCCAGGCTCCAGATGCAGGTCCAGGGAGGCATCCAGGCTCAAGACGCAGGTCCAGCGAGGCATCCAGGCTCCAGATGCAGGTCCAGGGAGGCATCCAGGCTCCAGACGCAGGTCCAGCGAGGCATCCGGGCTCCAGACACAGGTCCAGGGAGGCATCCAGGCTCAAGACGCAGGTCCAGCAGGGCATCCAGGCTCTCATCCTGGTCATCCTGGATGTTGGGTGGCTTGAGGGGGTTGTTGATGTGTGCTGCACTTGGCCCTGGCTGCTCCAATATGCATTAAACTTTTTTTTGGGGCATCTTTTCTGTGGGAGGTGGACTGTCAGGCTATTTTTTAAGTTAGAGGGAAAAATCACTCATGTTGGGCTGCCTAACGTGCGTTTTCTTATCGCTAATGGGCTTATCGCAACCTTTTTAACGTTAACGCGAGGATTTTTATCGCCGTCCCGCTAATTTTATCGCCGGACATTTCAGCCGGTAAGAGAAACTATCACCTGTTAGCGGCGTGTTGTTAATACGCCACTAACACGGCGATAATTTCTGCGGTAGACAGCGATAATAAAAGTTATGCTAACGGCGGTTAGCGATAATTATCGCCACTTATTGATAATATCCCCCTTAGTGTCTGAACTGTAGGCACATAACCTGCCTGCCTTCTGTACTGAGGCAGCATCGCTGAGAAAGCACTGGTGAGAAAGGGTCACCCCGTTCCCTTTGCTAGAAGCATGAATGTTAGCACAGAGATGAGATAGGAAAGGAATGGGTATAGAGGAGGCTATGCCAGTCTGTCGCTACCACCTAGCTTCCAATGGGGAGAGGATGTGGTCTAACAGCTAGGGCAGTCGATCTCAAATCTGGGGAACCGGGTTTGAGTCTCGGCAATGATGCTCAACATCCTGTGATTCTGTGCAAATTACTTAATCTCCCCGTGCCTAACAAAAATGAATGTGTCCTTGTGTAACGCAACTGGTGCTCATATAAAGCGCTCTGATACCTGATACCTTCGGTTCAAGTTTGCGCTATATATATTAGGTCTGTTTTTCTACACCAATCTGGCTTCATTCATGATCAATTTGAGTAGCATTACAATGGGAAGGGGTGTAAGTAGGCGGCCTTTCCTAGGAGCTTCTTATTGTTACCTTGAAAATATGTGATAGCTTGATACTCATCGAACTGACGACTCTCCTTTCAGAGTTTTGCTGTAAGAGAGAAACCTGTAGTAAACTAGGGAGTGACTGAGGGTGGAGGATCAGAGTAGGATATTTTTCACACCTCGGCTAGTTGTTCTATATCTGACGGTGTTTGAGGTCAAAGCTTTGAAGAACACTGGAAACCCTCAGGGGCGGGGGCGAGATGTCTGTCATCCTGCCCATGGATAGGACAAGAACTCAACATCGTCCACAATCATGAGGAAGCTGCTGGACGTTGGGTGACATTGTTGACCATCGGAGCAAAGTGTTGTGAGTTCTTTCAAAAGACAGAACACAGCTGGACGTGTCATAAAGCAAGCCAAACCACAAACATATGTGGTGCAGAACTTGGAAGCAGAAGAGAGACTATTGGAACAGTGAGAAAGATTTGTACCTACCCATGACAAGAACTGTGTGTGTTTCTAAACTGCAATCAGATTCATTTGATCTCCTGGGAGGCCCCATGGGAGAAACTAAGGCATCGAATAGGACTTTTCATGTGAAGCGGGCCATTTGACCAGTTGTAACTGGTTTTGCCATGGTTTGAGTGGATATTCTTTGCTGGAAGTTGAAGGTGAGTAGTGAACATACTTCCATTCATTCTGAGCAAGTGCCTGGAAACAAAACTGTCCCGTGGAGTTCAAGGACTCTGCATTTAGTACCAAAGACTGAAGTTGCATCTCAGAAGATGGGGCACCCTCATCTGGCTTAGGCAATCTCAGGGGGGCCTGATAAAACCTCTGCCTGCTGTGGAGACATAAAGCCAGAGACACCCCCAAAGGTACTCTCTGAAGTTTGGAATCTGTGAACTGTACCCACCAGCACAAGGTGAAAGACTGTCATTTAGCCCCTCTCATTGACTGAAGTCAAGAGTGCTGGGAGTCATACTGGGTCCTAGGAACATATTTATCATAGGTGTTGTGTCATACGTGCGCCTCGCGAGGGGACCCAGGTTGACACAAAACCTAGAATGAAATTTACAAGCCACTCAAGGCCACCTTGTGTGGCCCAGCGTGGCTCGGTAAATCTGGAGCAACGCAAGGCAGTGCAAGTCACTGCCTTGCATTACTCTGCCCCAAGGAGGCATCCATGGGTTGAGCATGGGTGTTCCCACGCATCCACCCATGGATTTTGGCGCGTTCCCAGATTGACCATGAGTGGTAGACCTGGTTATTTGTCAAAATGCTACGCCTTCCCAGGGGAGGCATAACAATGAGAAATATCTTTATTTCTCCTCATTTTCACAAATGAATGTAGATGAATAGCGAGTATGCACTCACAAAAGGCTAACTTACTCATCCTTTATGCGACTAAATTCATACCTTTTGTGATTCAGTCCCTTTAGGGTTCCATTATGCAGCAGAGTTTCAAGTTAAATTAACTGTTAATTGAGGGAATGAATGCAGGACTCACTTGTGGCTATAGTTAGTCATGCATTATTGCCATACCCTCACTGTACAACAAAATACAAGTGATGGCATACTGTCTGCTGGGACATATGCCCTAAGATTTGACTCTGTCATTCATCTATGCCTATTGTAATGAAGGTCCTTCACCTTGGCACATAAAACATAACTATTATTTACTATATTTAGCATTCTAGTTGTCCTCGACAATCAATAGGTCAAACGCAGGTGGACCAGTCAATTCAAACCGTAGCTTACAGATCAAGAATCTGGTTCTAACATATGAACAAGTGCTGCAGTGTTCCTTATCGATGTTTGCCCCAGTACTTAATTTGTAAAAAGCATAAGTGCCAGTGCCCTCATCAGGAGGCCACAGCTGCTTGCCCCACTTATTGTCCCTGGCAGCGCTGCCAATGACAGTACCAACACAACTACTAACCATCACACTCCTACAAGTATTACAAGGTTGTTCCAGCCCACCAAAGCTATAAGAATGGCATCGGTGGCAGGTAAATATATGTTGAATTAATAAACAACAGTTGTCTGTGCTCATCTCTAAATTAAGCAAACAGTGCCACCGTGTGGCAGACTGTCATAAGTGCTCAAGTTGATAATTAAGTGCTGGTGCCCAGCACCGGAAACCACCAGCTCAAACTAAGCACTGGTTTGCCTATATAAATGACACTGCACACATATGTCAAATGTATTAAACATGACATCACCTAATTTCTTTATAATTTATCGATGAAATATTAAAGTCACAAATGCATGGACATCAATTCACCAAAATGCCAGGGGTAGCGGAAGCCATTTGACCTTTATTTTTGCTCACACGCATATACTTACACATACACATACACTCACACATACACACTGTGCCTCACATAAACACATTCTCACCCCAAAGCACACACACAACATTAATTTAAAAGCAGTTTTTGCTTACCTCAGCTGACAGTGAGAGTCATAGTCCAGTTAATTGTACTTCATTTAATTACACTAATAGTGAATATTAGTGTAATAAAAAAAATGACAAAAAACAAGGAAAGTGGAGCCCCACTCAATGTCCATAAGGACGAGCTATCCCGGTTTTCCTTGCACTGATTTTGCCACCAAAGACAATGTCAAAGGTCACAAAGGGCAAGCAAGCGGTCACAGCTGCGACCCCTAGCAACCCCTAAATCACGTCAATGCCCAAATGCATTATAACATTTATGGATTTTAAAGAGGCTGCAGTACAATATATATGTACCCCTGCCCAGCCCACTTATGACTATGAAAGAGCTGGGTTGCTGCCTGGTGCCTGCATTGTCATTAGATAGTTGCCAGATGTTTTACAAGTATGCAGTAGCGGTCGGTGGTGGGAATGCCATCGGGCGCTGACGTGGGGTGGGGGAGGGGCAGGGTGGGGGGTAGTAAACTATGGATTACAGCCGATTACAGGTAAGTACACATATAAATAAATAAAACGAATTTCGTTGCGCGCGCTTCATCGCATTTGGCGATGCAGCGCGAGAAACGAAATTCGTTTTATTTATTTATATGTGTACTTACCTGTAATCGTCCGTAATCCGTAGTTTACTACCCCCACCCTGTCCCTCCCCGCTCCACGTCAGCGCCCGGCCACTGCCACCACCGACCGCTACTGCAAGGATGTTGCCCTTCTAGGGTCAAGAAGACTTCTGCTACTGGATCATGGCTTTCAACACCATGAAAAATGTCCACCTTGAAAAGGGGTAAGATTTGACCCCCCACTAAGATGGTTACCTCAATCGATGTCATCACAGACACCTAATTTCAGTTCTGGGTATTTCAGTTACTACTCATAGCTCGCAGGAATGTAAATCTAACGAATCCAATGAAGGAAAACTAGGACTACAACACCCAGAATGCATTAGGTTGTCGCCTAAAAGCACCGGTTTCAAACACTCTGTGAAGATATGGTGCGTGGTACTAATCCTCCGAGCCCACTCCCCAGTATCGTGTCATACATATTGATCACAGATCAACATATGTGTAGCTTGCCCAAAAAGGACAACAGAAAGAGCCCGCGAGCCTGATTCTCCTGTGCATTTCACACTGAACGAGCACAGACGACAAGTAGGAGAACATTTAGGGGCATATTTACAAGGCCCTTGCGCCACTTTTGCGTCACTTTTAACATGGGAAAAGTGACGTAAAAGTGGCGCAAGGGGCTTGTAAATCTGCCCCCACATGCGTATTTCAACCCCTCAGTGACAGAACTAGTCATCACAAAAAACGTATTTTACATGAGGCGCACATATTCTCTTTGGACGTTTTTCCTCTTCAAAGATATTTTGTAAATACTCCACATGCGCCCCATGAAGAATTTTGGGGCAGATTTACAAGCCCCTTGCGCCACTTTTGCGTAATTTTTAACATGGGAAAAGTGACGTAAAAGTGGCGCAAGGGGCTTGTAAATCTGCCCCCATGTGTTTTTGAAAATCTGGTGAAAATTGAGTTTGTTGGTTTTGAGAGATCGTTTTTATGCTGTGCAGTATTACATCCATCTCTGGGATCAATGCATTTGTACTGCAGAGTTTGGCAGCAGTGACAAAAATATAGTGGTCACTGCATTGAAATGCATCACTTTAAAATGCATCGTTTAGAACATTTGGAAAGACCAAACGAGAAAGTACACAGCCATGCGAAATATTGGAATGAGAGTTTGGACATTTAGAATCACAATTTATAATGCAGTTGGAAAAGAGTATTTTTTCAGAGTTGGCAGCCGTGTTTTATATCACTGCTGTACACATTCATTTCATTTATTATGGTCTCTCCAGATGTATTTTTAAATTATGGTTGAATAAATGCACTTTGTCAGAGTGCGCCTATTTTTTGTATCATAGTTGGAAAAATTGCCTGCGTAAAAAACAGGGTTGGCAGATTCTCCGCCGGCTGTGGCAAGAAGCTATTGCCTATCTACACCCCCACCTGTTTTGTGAGTGTATCATTTGCCTTTTCACCAGCAAAAATGATTTATTCCTCATCAGGTGTCAGCCAGTCTCCATCTTACCAGGGGGAAGAGTTGTAAATACTCATAAATGTATACATTCGTGGGTGTCCACAAACTTCCAAGGCATTTCAGCCCTAGAACGCCCACTCCACACCCACAGAAGAAGATTTACTCAGACAAAACCACTGCGTGAGTGCATCGATTTACAAAGTGCAAAAACAACTTTTGTGAATTGCAAAAGTCATTTTGAACTCTTAAAACAAAGGGGCATATGTACAAGGGAAGTGGCGGAGTAAGGAGTTAGCCTTCCTGGCTTAACGCCCCACTCCGCCACTTCAGAAACGCAGGGCTGCACCATTTTTACAAGAATGTGGTGCAGCCCTGCGTTTCCCCCCACGCTGGCGCTACACTTTACAGCCTAGCACCAATGCAGGCCCCCTTGCACCATAGTGCAAGGGTGTCAGCGTGCAGGGGAAGAATGTTTATGTCTCCCTTCCTGCACATAAACAATTTTTAAATGCCGCTTTGTAACTTAAGGCAGCACACACAGAAGTTGCAAAACGGCATTTTTAAAAAATGATTGTTTATGTGCAGGAAGGGGGACCTTCCTGTACATAAACAATCATTGGCCTTTTGCTGTTTTCGTGTGTGCTGTACAACGCAGCACACATGAAAACAGCAAAAACCAGGAGAAATGAAACATTTCTCCTTGTTGCGCCAGGTCTTAATTCTGGTGCTGCCTCCTATTTAAGCCTCCCTTGTAAATAGGAGGCAGCGTCAGATTCAATGGGTGTTGCGGTGGAAAACCCACAGCAAGACCCATTGCCCACCCCTTTCACGCTAAGCATAGTGTGAAAGGGGGCCTTATTTACAAGGCAGCGTTAAGCCACGTTAAGTGGCTTAACACTGCCCGTTAAGCCACGTTAAGAGGCTTAACGCTGCCTTGTAAATAAGGCTAGGCCTCTATCACCATCACAACGTCACTTTCAGTGATGTTGTGATCGCGATAGGGGCTTGTAAATATGCCCCAGAGTTGTTTGCTAACATTTTAAATCACATGCAATACATGTTTTTTGCTGTAAAAAAAACTCCTGCCATACACTGCCATCCTTTTTTGGGGCTGTCCCCTTGCCTTTCTCACTTCAAAAAGAGATTTACTCCTGCCATAAACATTTCCAGGTAAGGAAAGGGTCAAAAAATGGTTTGTCCTGGCATGCCTATTCCCCAGCCACAAGAAGTTTACTTGCAGAGAAACCTCTCTGTGAGTAAATCCAGTTACAAGTGTAAAACCAACTTTTCCTAACTAGAAAAGTATTTTAGAGTAGTAAATCAAGCTATTACAGTTGTAGGTTTTATTTTTGAGCACAAAAAGCTTTAGCAATGAGGCCCAAGGTTTTTGTGGTCTGTGAACAAAAGCTCAATTTTCACTCCATTTAGTGCAGAACAGTTTCCATCCAGCCACGATTCTGCAGCCACCAAATGTCATGATAACGAGGATGAGTGTGGGCATAATGAACAACTTATACTGACCATAATAATCAACAAATTGAAAAAAAGAATTCTGTATCATTTGCATATTAATGAAATCCAATTAAAGAACATGCAGTGGCATAAGGTATATGGTAAAAAAAAGGTGATGGTATAGCAGAGATCATGTGAGTTCCAACAGTAAATAAGACGTCTATCCACTTTATTATTTAATCTTCCTGCTGCAGCTTTTGAAAAGTACAGTTTCAACCCTGGAGCTTCCCTATCCTGTGGGAATATGTGTTCCTTGTACTATATTTAGGCTCTGTCTGCATGTGGATATGCGGTGTAACGTGACAGTTTTCTGCATAAGAACACATTATTTTACTTTGTAGGTAGCCATATTGATTTTGGTACACACATGGACACCACCTGATGAGCAGAATGAGTTTATACAAGGGAGCTGATGGGAACTTATCATGCTTCTTAGGGGTGTTAGCAATGTCAGATAGTTCCTGCAAGCAGAAATGTGCTCTTCCAAAGGAGGACTCAAATGTTTTATGATGTGAATCCTGGGTCGATTGTTCTATTTTATTGGTCCCTGTGCCTAAGAGAAGGCACTGTGTGATTAGTCTGAGAGAAAGAGGTGGGTATGTGTTTGCTGATTGGATGTGCTGCCTAAGCATATTGAAAATATGATGACAGAATATGTCAGAGAAAGACTCTTGTTATGTTGAGTTTGAGTATTTTTGTGTGGTGTTTCCCAACTCAGTGGCAAATTGACTTCAGTTTCCCAGTAATCCCATGCACTTGCATATTTATGCAATAGAAATACCTTAGTATGACCATGAGATTTCCAGCCTTGAGACAGTTAAAGTGATTGCATTATTTACTTTACAATAACATGTCGAATACGTCTACCCTAGGTTTGTACATGTATTTATGTACTTGTTGAATTTAAGAACAAGTGTACTTGGAGACTGTAGTACTGCTAAAAGCTGCAAACATCTTTTGGTAAGTAAGAGAATTATTCTGCAGCCATAGATGTTGAAGAAGAAGATGATAAAGAAGGTAAGAAGATCCACCTGAACCCCAAAAGCATGGCCTCAAGTCAAACCTTTACAGAAAGACATAGAACAGGCAATTTCTTACTTACCAGAGGAAACAGATACTTTTGAAAACTCATAGCCAGGAAGCAGGTAACTATCCTATTATAACTCTGGGTATTAGTTGAGGGGGGTAGGTATCCACCTCAGGTAATAACCTCAGTCATTGTTAGGGTGAATGACTAAAGTTACTAAAATAACCTGAGCTGTTGGCTATGGCACAGAGCAGACAAGCTTAACTTAAAAGCAATGTGTAAAGTATTTATGCAGTACTAAAACAGCAATCAAGTAAAAAAGCAAAACAATAAAAATCTCAAACTGAATTAGAAAAATAGAGTAAACAATAAACAAAATGTCACGTAAATGAAGCAGAAAGTTACAATAACATACAAAGGTTGCGGTAGAACACAGCCTTGGCACAATTTGAGGCTGACCATAATGGAGCACAGGGCGGATACACCATTCAGGGTCGTCCTGAGCAAAATATTTAACCTTCTGACTTAGTGCCTGTTTTAGAGTGTGGCAGGTGGGATACTCTGTCACGAAAGTGACAGATATCCCATCCTCTGTATTAGAAGTATATTGTATCCTTGTATACTTGGCACTTGTAATACAACAGACAGGATGTCTGTCATGCTTGTGATGGAGTACCCCATCCGCCAATCACTAATTCAGCCTTTAGTCCTTTAAGTCCCAATCAACACAGGAGTACATTTCTAAAGCCCGGGGGGGAGGGTGCTTAAAGACTGTCTGGGTGTCAGGCAGAAGCCAACAGCAGGGTCCAGTCCAGGTCCAGTTGCCACTAGTAAGCTGAGTAGTTGGAGGAAAGGCCTCTTATAGCTTGTTGTAGCCCTTTAGCGGCAATAGGACATCAGCCTTATGACTCTTGAAGTCCACTTCTTTGTCCTGGGTAGAGGAGGGACAGCCGGTCCAGTCATTTAGGGCTAGGGCTCTTCTCAGGTCTCAGACAGCAGATTCAGTCCTTTTCTCATCTTTTACAGGCCCAGAAGTGTTCTGACGTGAGTGCCTTAAGTTGTCACATTTATTCCTGGCACAAGTTAGAGGGTGGGAATAACCCCTGGGTAAACCCTAACCAATAGGGTAAAGGTTCGCGGGGCTAACCCTATAAACTTTGGTTATTTTCCAAATGGCTAAAGTCATCAGCAACACTAAACTCGGGCTCTGAGGGCTGGGGGGGGGGCGTGTCACAAATGCTCTATGGTAATCCTAGAGTGCTCCCACATCTAACATTGAAATCCAGTTGGAAGTATCCAGTAAACCCAGAGGAAGAAGTCTGGTAGAACAAAAATACGTTTTTCAGCAACCAGACAGTGGATAGAAAAGAACTGTTTTGGCATCCTGTTTCCCTCTTGAAATGCGCCCAAAGTGCTATATGTAAACCCAGCAGACCTGTCAAGCAAGCTTTGACGTTGTAATGTCAAGAGAGGCTCAGTGCGATTGGATGCTGCATGGCTGGAGGGGACAAGAGAAGGGCATTGCCCTGTGTCTGCCAACGTTTGCCTGTGACAGGGCAGGCCTCTTTGAACTTTGCCCAAATGTCATAGGAAACCCCCAGCAGACCTGCCAAGCAGGGTTTGACACTCAAGCAGGATTTGACACGTTATTGTCAAAAAAGGATGCTAACATCCCCACTCTGCCTACTCGATCAGGTTCAGAGAGGCCATCTCCGCCCATGCAGGTCAGCCTTTTGTTTGCTCCTGGAAACCCTTTTCCACCTAACCACATCTATTCAAATGTTAATTGCTGGCTGGCAGATGTGGGAGAGCAAAATGCAGATTTGTTTCTGGGAACGTCAGGCAGGGCAAAAAGCAACTTTCTAAAATGTACTTTTCCGCTATATTTAATAAAATTCCAACGTCTCCATTGAGTTGTATTTTTAATAAATTTTAATTATAGTTGTTTAGTTATTTTTCGAGCTAGTCCTATTCTTGAGATTCAGTATTAGTATTTTATATTGCATCCCAGTGCTTTTCAGAGGGGTCAGGGTGGTTTAAAGGGGCCACCCCTGCCCATTCAGGTCAGCCTATTGTTTGCTCCTGAGAGGCATTTTACACCCATTCACACCTATTCAAATATGAATTACTGGCTGGCAGAAGTAAGAGAGCAAAATGCAGATTAGTCTCTGGGAACTTCTGGCACAGAAATATTAACTTTCTAAAAGTTACTTTTCCGCAAAATTGAGTCAAATTCCGGCTACACCATTGAGTTGGATTTTTCTTAAATTTTAAATATAGTTGTCCTATTCCAGAGATTCAGTATTAGTATTTAATATTGCATCACAGTGTTTTTCTGTGGAACAGGCAGCCTTGTTACAGTAAAAATAGCTGTTGGGGCTTTTTCACTGTAAGGACATGTGTAATATTAAACATTTTCATGACATGCACCCTGCCTTGTGGGCAATAAGGCCTACTTGAGATGACATAAATATTTATAAGAAATGTTTGGGCCTGTCAAATGCATTTATTTTTGGCACGTTGAATATGCAGGTAATAACTGCACAGCCACGCTAGAAAGAGTAGGCCAGCGGTCATGTTTAGACTGTCACTGTAGTGGATTGCACAATGGGTGCTACAGTCCACTTGTGACATTTAACTTACAGGCCTTGGGTACACTTTGTACTATATGTTAGGGGCTCATAGGTAAGTTAAATATGCGCATTAGGAGTATCTCAATTTTACCATGTTAAAAGGAGGAGCACAAGCATTTTTCCACTGGTTAGTATGTGTAAAGTGCACAGAGTTCCTTTTCTACTCACTGTTCACTTCGGAGTTGGAGCATTGCCTCCATCGCACTGTGCCTATTGTTTTTTTTACTGCTCTCCACTTGGGACCGCTTTTGTGTGGAGAAGCTCACTATATACACCAAATAGTGGAGCATTGTCTCCCTTGGCTTGTGATTGCCTCCATTTGGATCCTTGCATCCTGCTCCCAGAGTTTTGGACCATTATCCTCAGGTATCCCGCCATGTGCTAATGTTTGCATTACCTCTTGAGTCTTCTGTACAGTCCATTTTTACTCATGATTCTCAGTTATATCTAGAATCCTTATAATGATCCTGTTATCTCCATGGGGATCGAAACGTTGACTGAAATCGCGGACTCTTATCTATATTATTGATTAGCCAAGAATGGGCCATGCTATTCTTGTTTTTAGATATGCACTTTTGATCACCACTGTGTTTAGGCATCTTCAAATTTGGTGTAATTCTGTTCAGTGGTTCAGGCTGTAGTCATATCTGAAATTTCTATCTGAAATTGCATGGGGAAAACAGGTTTTGGGCCCCCCTTTTTCTCTGTTTCCGCTTGACGAATCACCCTGAAACTTTCCAATCAGCAGCTGAAGTGAGTGGTTAACTAGTTTTGAAAATTTCATGAAGATTCGTCAAACGGCGCCATAGTTATTAGCCAGTAGGGTTTTAGATATATATATTTCCAAACAATGAGATTCAATCATGGCGAGCACAGCAGCGGGTGCAGGCCTTGGGCTGAATCAAAGCCCAAATTCAATTCTGTAGGCAAAGGTACGCCGCACTCAGTAACTCCAAAGTGCCCATAAGTTTATTCAGTTCTCAGAACATAAATACTCTACCAACGTGTTTCGGGCTCACAGGGCTTAACGTGAAAAAGGATCTGTGAGGCCGAAACACGTTGGTGGAGTATTTATGTTCTGAGAAGTGAAAAACTTATGGACACTTTGAGTTACCGAGCAGCGCACCTTGACTACAAATAAAAATAAAAAAATATATATGTGTATGTGTGTATAAATAAATATATATATATATATATATATATATATAGAGAGAGAGAGAGAGAGAGAGAGAGAGAGAGAGAGAGAGAGAGATAAAACACATTCATATTATATTTAAATATATTATATTTATATATACTTTCTCAAATTGGGAATAATGAATTATGAACCAGTATAAAATATATACATTTTTTAAAATATAAAAATAATCATATACATAATACATACGTAAGCTTAACTTACCTGTGTTTTTATATTAGTAGAACTCAGCGGTGCATGCAGCAGCTGCTCCTGAGTGTTCAGGACACCACTGGTGCGGCGCATAGAACGCCACACTCATCCCCAGTGCACCTGATGCTCCCGCAGGGAGTAACCCTTTCTAGGTCTGCTGCCTGCTGGCAACATGCAAGGGAGGTACTGCTGCACCCAGAAGATGAGTGCGGCCACCTCTGCCTCACCGAAAATAGGGTGGGGCTGCAGCCCTGCCCATCTGTGTCACCCACAGGGTGTGCGGGTGGCACTGCCTGCTACTTCCATTGCAGTCGCGCCTCACGGGACGGTCACGGGATGGAGTCAGACTGGGATTGGAAGAGAAACAGGAGAACAGAGGATAGGTCAAAAAAGGATAACAGAAAACAAAGTACAAAAATATCACAAAAACACACACAGAAACCTTAAATCACACAGGTAATAAAATAAAGTAATGAAAATGGTGGGATTGGGAAGTGGGTGATCAAATCGGGTGGATTAAACAGGAAGGGGTGGGAGCACACTGCTGACCTCCCAGCACAGTTCGCCCCTTAGCATTCTGGTAAATGCAGTTTGTAGTGCATGCTTACTTGGTATTTTGCTGGAGTGTTCCACCAAAGTTGGTGCAGATTAGTGCTGTCATCTCTAGACACATGTGTTTCTGGATTTTATCCTTGCCTGAGAGGTCAGCGGTGTGCTCCCACATCCTGTTGTTTATTTAAAGTACTCCCGTGAGTCATTGAGCTGACGAGCTCGTGGATGAAACACCTGCGCGCCAGTGAGAGGTACCGGACCTGATATAATGTTTGGCAGCCTACTCAGCAAACCCCAAAATACAAGACTGTATTCTCTACTGATGACGGTTAATAAACCAGAAACACGTGTCTAGAGATCAGCACTATCTGCTCCAACCTTGGCAAAACACTCGAAAATATCGGAGCGTGCTGCAAGAGACTGCATTTACCAGAATGCCAGGGGCGAACCTTGCCTGAGAGGTCAGCGGTGTGCTCCCACATCCTGTTGTAAATCGGGTGGATTAGGTTGGATGGAATTTGGCAAGTTGGGAAACACAGAGAAAGATAGGCAGGACAGGAGTACACAAAACAAAATGGCCACATGCTTGCTGACTGTCAGGTTCTTTTTGTGCTGATTTTTCAGCGCAGAACGCATTATCGGTGTTAAATTGGAGCAAGAGCAGCGTGATGCACATTTTCTGCCCATTCACGGAATTCTGAGGAATCCCACGTAGTTTTTGTGTAACTCCAAGGAATTCCGCAGAGTGAAATTCCGCTTGTTCTGCCAAACCCGATCACCGATGAGAGAGCACCAAGCATGTTTTTCACTCACACTCACTGCACCTTTATACAATACTTTTATAAAGAAACATTTTCTTGATTATTGTTTGGAATAATTAACAATTTGGTTGGTAGCAATTTTTGCATTCATATGTCTAGGGGCCATTGTTTTGTATTAAAGAGTTCTACAGACAGCTAAAATATAGGATCCAGCAAAGGTGAAAAATTCTGGGTGACCGCACAGAAAAGTCAGATTTCCTACATATCCTCTGCCTTGCCTTTTGTGTCACACACATGCCTTAAACTTAATATTCTAGTGCTCAGGTAGCCAATGACCTGGGTGAGCACTGTCAAAAGGATACCATACTGCCTATGCTTAGCCTTTCAACTGTGTTCTGTTATTACTGAAGATGACCCACCAAGGTATTTGCAATGTCAATGTAGATGACAGCTTGGGAAGAACTCTTATTCCAACTTCTAAGGACTGATTTGCTTTTGCCTAAAAAAGAGGGCATCTTACGTAGGTTATGTAGGTAAGGAGTTGGAAAAAAAAAGATTTTCACATTACTTTCATTTGATGGGTAGAGGTCAGATTTTCATCTGAAACATATGAATAACATCTCTGGCCTAAAGTCTGGAGTCTACAGAACCTTGTCACTGCTGCCATTTAGCCTGAGCAAGTCAAGAAGCATCCATGCTGGTCCTCAAGAAGACATACATTTGGCCTTGAAGCCACAGGGTTATTGAATGAATCAGTAATGAGTAAGATTTGGATGTCAAACACGTATATGAAGAAAATGCAGCTCAAAGCCAGACATAAATTTAACCAATAGGCAAACATAAACATTAAGTAGAAGGATGTTAAGTGCCAAAATCTGTGGACCACCCCAAGGGAGCTGAACGGAAGTAATCATGAATAGATACTCTACAAATGGATAAAGCCAGACATATAACTCTGTCTCTGTAGGTGGCTTTTTTCTGCCAATCAGTAAGAAGGATCCTGTGGTCCACGGTGTCATAAGCTGCCGAGAGATTTCAATGGATAATGGCCAAGCCATTGTCATCATCTGCTGCAAGGCAGAGTTCATCGCTCTTACCTAAATGGTCTTACTTTGTGCTTCTACTTGATTTAAACCCCACTTGAAAGGGCTTCAGATGATCTCAACTCCATAAAAATATCTGTATTTGTTGGGTCACAAAACCTTCAACCATCTTCCCCAAGTGTGGTTAGCTGGACATAAAACATTTGCTACCCAACTTTTCTGCGTTGAGAGAAAGGTTATTCAGAATAGGAGATATCAAAGTCTTCTTAAATGCTGAGGGGATTCAGCCTGAATTTACTGAATCATTTATAGAGTGGTCATGAAGCCAATCTCTTCTGACACTTTCTTTAAAATTTGATGGGGAAAAACTTCTAGTGGGGAAGCCACACCTCATTTCTGATTGATTAGGGTGATAATATTCTATATGAGCTGAATTATTTATCTATTCATCAAGGATGCTACTTTTATGCTTCTAATATCGCATCTGTATATTTCCTACATGGGACAGGGAAAAGGACCAGAACTTCCGCTAAATAGTAAAAATACCTTTTCTGTTCTAGATTAGGTAGCGGAGACCTTTTTACTATCAGGTTGGCAGTAAACCTTTTTTGTGTTTGTAAATTTTCTTTTAGGTGGAAAGTAGACATCCATGGAACTCTTCCCTGAGCATGCCGCAATGGCATCAGTCTGGGCATGTTTAGTGGACAATGATGTAGATCAGTAAAACAGGATCAGAATGTATCCAAATCCAATCTACTCAAAGGTGTGACCCAGATAAAGTTCTCACTTAGACTTGATGAAGGTGATGCCAAAGCCAATGTGCAATCCCTTTTCAGCTGAAAAATAAGATCTAGAGGACTGATTTATTGATGACATGTTCTTACATAGCACACTAGCACCTCAGAGGTATTTAAGTGCTATATTTCCAACAATAAACATACATTCAATAGTTTGACATATCACTAAATAATAACATTAAAGTGTGTTTAATCAGGAAGTTAATCATATTCGTAGTTTAGAGGCAAGGAGGTGTAAGAAGGGTTTGGAGTGGGGAGAAGACAGAGGTTGATTTGTGAACAAAGTCTATTCAAGTAGGACACAGAAAATATGCATTTTAGGTATTTTCTGGATGTGAGGAGGTTGGGTTGAGTTCTGACAGTTATTGAAAGTGAGTTCCAGGATGAAGTAGTTGCTCATGGGAAGGATCTTGTTGGGCTTGGCCCCGTCTGCAGCATCATCTCCAGGCTTTTCATCTTTGCCCTACTGTTTTCTGAACCCGTTTTCGGACTCTGCACACTTAACCACTGCTAACCAGTGCTAACATGCTTGTGCTCTCTTCTTTAAACATGGTGAAATTAGCTAACACCCAATTAAATAAATCAGAAATGTACTTTATGGTTTTACATGTCCTGGTAGTGAAACACTCCTAAATTTGTTTTTCACTACTGCAAGGCCTACCTCTCCCATAGGATAACCTTGGGTTACCTTATTACTTTTAATAAGTCATAACTTCAGATTGGGAGCAGGTAGACAGTTCGAATTTGGTGTCTAAAGAATTGTAATTAAAAACCTTCTTTAATGGTAAAGTCAGATTATTAATCACAAGTTTGAAAATGGCACTTCTAGAAAGTTGGCCTTTTATTGTTTTAACCATTTGGTGCCTGCAGCCTGATCCTGGGTCACATGACTGGGAGTAGCTGGAAGTTGTTGTTTTTGTATTGCTTCCTGACAGTGAGACAAAGGGAAGCTAGGTGATGGCAGGATGGGCCACTCTGAATTAACAAGTGGGAGGAGGTGTCACCTACCACATTTGCAAATCACAAAGGCTCCACCTGAACACTGTCGCAAAGGGTTCGACACTAGTCTTTAGTGACCCCAGACAAGTTGGGGCCAGGACAGGGAGGAATAGGATGCCTTGACACCACAGGAGGGTGGAAACCTCTAGAAGCTTCCTCTACTTCAAAGTGGGCACCAGCTATAAATAGTGGACCTAAGACCCAACTGTTAAGTATGTGTAGCATACAAAATAGAGATGATTCCAAGGTGTTGAGATAGGATTTATTGCGGAGTAGAAAAGAGCACGTCCGGAGAAGTTAGCTGGCTGAACAGAATGCCGAGCTACATTCCAGACTAAGTACAGTATAGAACATAGAACTTAAACTCATTCTAATACTTACAATCTATTAAAGGGAAATACAAACTTACCCAACACCATAACACCATATACTACACATCCTCCCCTTTATAGAAAACAAAACAAAACCAAAAAAAAAACTATTAATTAATAACAAATAAATTCATTATATCTTTCAGGTTTTTAACACATCTGCCAAAGAGGATTTCACATTAACAGAAGGTCTAGTAGTGTTTAACATTTCACCACCATTATCATTGTTAGCATTGGTGCTGGTTGCATTAGAAGGAATAACACCAGAGGACAAAGTGGGATGACCTTCTTCTGCATCTTCATAACACCAAAAATAACTACGAGGATAAGAGTTTGAAACAGGATATGCATCATGAGTAGAATTCGGAACATCATTAGAATGAGCTAAAGCTAAACGACTCATGTGCCATTTTTCACCATTTTCCAAGGTCACTGAATTATAATGGATTTTCGCAATTTTCTTTGGAAGACTAAACTTGCTATGACCTTTAGGTACTTTCTTTGCACTTTTAATACAAACCCATTGACCCACACGTAAATTAACAGGTTTAGAACCATGTTTAGTATCAAAATAAACTTTGTTCTTGATTTGAGAATTGGCTAAATTAATTCTAACATCATTAAAATCACAAAAAACCATTTCATTGCGTTTCATCCAACCAGGATTAGTCTTGGAAAACGGTATTCTACACCTCATAAGAGAAAAGGACTTTTACCTAAAGAGGAATGAGGTGTTACTCTATAAGCCCACAGCATTTTTTTAATTCATTTTCCCAAGAAAGTTTTGATTTACTACACAATTGCAAAGTATTTTTGATAACTCTGTTAAGTCTCTCAACAGTTCCATTGCTGGAAGGATGATAAAGTGGAGTTAATTTTTGTTTAATGCCATTAGAAATGAGAAAATCTAACATTTCTTTAGATTTAAACTGCACTCCATTATCAGTTAAAATAGAAGCAGGAAAACCTTCTTGTAAAAAGATGGAATTTAAAAAATCAATTACAATTCTAGTGTCTACCTTATCAACAACTTTTAGTTCAAACCACTTAGAGAATAAATCAACTAAAACTATGACATACTTTAATGTACCATCAAACCAATTGATCGGGCCCATAAAATCTAAAGCTAATTCTTCCCAGGGAAGATTAGGAGAACACACTACACCTAAGGGTGGATTAAAAGTTCTCTTGGATTTGTCAGCAGTTTCGCAACTTATACAAGACCTTACAAACTTTTCAATATTACTATCAATCCCAGACCACCAATATTGGTCTCTGACCCTGGATTTAGTGCGAGAGATACCAGGATGACCTTCATGAGACAAATGTATAATTTGTTTTCTCAAGGATGTGGGAGGAATAATTTTGTCACCTCTGAAAAGTAAATGATCAGAAATGGAAAGTTCATCTCTGACCTCCCAAAAACCCCTTAAGTCATCATGAAGATCTTTTTACTGAACAAATTCCAACCATTTATGACTTTAGCTTTGACATCGGTTAAAATACTGTCTTCAGAATCAGCTTTTAACCACTGATCTTGAGAAATGCTATTTGTCAAATCATCATTAGAAAGAACATTAGCAACAGAGAAATCATTCCATGAATTACAATCTGTTTCAACTAAAGGTAATGAAAGTCTACTAAGACAATCTGCAATAACGTTCTTGACCCCAGGAACATATTGAATTTCAAATTGAAAATCTTGCAAACGCATGGACAGTCTTGCAATTCTGGCGGTAGCCCTGTTCAGTCCTTCTGTAGTGAGTAATTTTGTTAGGGGTTTGTGATCACTTCTGACACAAAATCTTTTACCCCACAAAAATTTTCTAAAATGCTCTGAACCCCACACTACAGCTAAAGTTTCTCTTTCTATTACAGAATACTTCTCTTCTGTAGGAGTCAAAGATCTGGACGCGAAAGCAATGACAACTTCTTGATTGCTATCCGAATTTTGAGTTAAAACTGCTCCAAGGCCTTTAGAGCTTGCATCAGTAGTAACAAACGTTTGAGCGCAAGGATTAAAACCTTGAAGATTAGGTGCATTACAAATAGCTTTTTTATGAGAAGAAAAGCCTGTTGACACTCTATAGACCATGAAAAACTGACTTTGTTTTTTAATAAGTTTCTCAAAGGATAGGTTTTTTCCGAAAAATTACTAACGAATTTAGAATAAAATTCGGCCAACCCCAAAAATGACCTTAAGTCATCCTTGGATTTTGGTGCAGGGGCATCTATAATGGCTCTTATCAATTTTGTCTTGGGTCTAATGCCATGTTCACTAATTTCGTGCCCTAAATAAACCACATTATTTTCAGAAAATTTACACTTGGAAATCTCAGCAGTGAGTCCTTTGCTGTCAAGGACACTCAAAACTTTTCTCAACCTGGAATTGTGTTGATGAGAATTGCACCCCATAATGAGAATATCGTCTTGAAAAAAGTAATCCCCTGCATAAAACCAAAAAGTTGTGACATTAATCGCTGAAAAACTGCAGCCGCAGAGGCTAACCCAAATGGCATGCGGCGAAACGAAAACACCCAAAGGGCGTACAGAACGATGTTAAATCACGACTGGAATGGTGTAGAGAAACTTGGTGATAAGCAGAGGATAAGTCTAATGTGGAGAAGTATTTAGCACCACGGGTAAGTGATAACATTTCATCAATCCTTGGCAAAGGATATTGATCTACAATTATATTATCATTAAGACTTCTTAAATCCACACATAAACGGATTTTTCCGTTGGCTCGTCTAGCTATAACCAACGGAGAAATCCATTCTGAAGTCTCCACTGGTTCAATAATGCCACTTTCTTGTAATTTTAGTAATTCTTTTTTACTTCATCCCTTACAATCATGGGGACATTCCGCACTTTATGTATTTTTGCAACAGCATTACTCTTTACTCTAATGCGATGAGAAAAACCTTTTAACTTACCAATTTTTCCTGAAAATACATTGGGAAATTCTTTAAGAACCCAATTTTTAGTGCTTTCTCCCTCGCAAGCAACAAGAACCTGTTCTGGACTGTTGGGATCAAGTATGATATGTAATGCTCTTTGATCCTTCCAACCCAAAACTGATGGGCCGTCCGAAGCAATATAAAGTTTACAAACAGCAGTGCGATTTTTAAAATCAAAAACCAATGAGCGATAACCCAACATATCTATTTTATCACCAGTGAAACTTTCAGGTAGAACATCAGTAGGTTCCAAATGTGGACCTAATGCACTAACTAATTCTGTGTCCCAAACACTTTTCGCTATAATAGTGAAAGGAGACCCCGAATCTGCAGCAACCTGCAAAGGAATACCTCCAAATTTCACAATACACAAAGGTTTACTCCTGTCATTATCGTTAATGTTTAGTACAATATTGCATTGTTTGATTTCCTTAGTGTTTTGTACAGAATTGCAAGAGTCGGAGTCATAATCAGATGAATCAGTTTCTGTGAGACACGTAACTTTTGGTTTCTGTGTAGGTTTTCTATTGCATACTTTAGCAAAATGTCCTAAAATTCCACATTGTGAACATTTTGTGGATCTTGCTGGACATTTATCAAAACCAGCGTTGTGATTTTTGTCACCACAACGATAGCAAGCAAAAGTTTGAGTAAAATATTGATTTACTCTTGGTTTAGAAGGAAACTTGGAATTGAAACTTTTGTTTTGAAAGTTCCTGTTTTTCTTATTAAATTCTTTCCCTTTCTTGGCAGCAGAAATTTTATTAACAGTAGATGCCGGTTCAGTTTGTTCTGATAATGCCTTGGAGCTTCTGTCGGACAGTTCTGCTTTTTACTAAAGCGATGACATCTTTTAAACTGGATTCACCTTCGATCCAAAGCCTGTCTTGAATGCCTTTATTTTTGTGCAAACAACTACTTGGTCCCGAATAAGTTCATCATGCAAAAGGCCAAACTTGCAAGAAGAAGCTAAAGTTTTTAATTGAGAAACATATTCATCCACAGATTCGTGTGGAAGCTGTTTTCTTTTAAAGAATGTACGTCTTGTTACACCAATACAGACAGTGGGAGAATAATGTTCTGAAAGATCTAGAATCGCACTTTTAAAAATATCAAAGTCACCTGATCTTTCGGGTTTTTGCATTAGATTGTAAACCCTTAACCCTTCAGGACCAAGGCTGTGTAAAAGTATTCTTTTCTTTCTTTCAGAAGATAAAATACCTACATTATCCTCCAATGTAGCTATATAGTTAAGAAAATACTCTTTCCATTCTGTCCACTTAATAATAGGATCACCAGGTGCAGTAAGAAATTCTTTGGGAGTACTTAGATTTATATTGATGCAAGAAGACCCTGAGGTACTGGTTGAAGCAGTAGTATCCATGGTGATGTTTTTGTAAAACTCAACCAGTCAATTCAATTTTTTTTTTATAATAAAAGAAAAAAACTTACTTGAAGTCAAACGAGTAATAAATAAGGTAGATACAGCAACTTCCGATGGATTATTGGAGTAGAAGTAAAACGATAAACTAGTAATAGCTTGTCAGGTACCAGACGTGCTCGAAGAAGAAACAGAAAAAAATTATAGAAAATAAAGATGGCGGCACGTACGCCGCGTCGGGGTTAACGTTGCGTGACCTTTGATGTCACGATTCACCACAATGCCTTGCGCGGTGACAGCGCGTTGAGAGTATTGTTGCCAAGGAGCTGCGAGGTACGAAGGAACAGTGCGCGGCTGGCAGACTACGAGAGAAAGCTGCTGCTAGGCAACGCGTGGCTCGATGACATTCGGAAATGTCGTTGGAGTGAATGAAGATTTCAAATATACAACCGTTGGTGAGTAACTTACATGTGGTTTGAAGAAATGCCGACAGTCAAAAGATGCCAATCACGCTGTAGTTCCTAGGCGGAGAACTCGCAAAGACGAAGATTGAAGAAAATAGAGACTTTGATAAAATCTTGTCTCTTTTTTTTTTTTAAAGTCAGTATGAAGAAAAAAAAAAAAATCCAGTAAAACTAGTCGCATCCCAAATCGTCGCCAATTGTAGCATACAAAATAGAGATGATTCCAAGGTGTTGAGATAGGATTTATTGCGGAGTAGAAAAGAGCACGTCCGGAGAAGTTAGCTGGCTGAACAGAATGCCGAGCTACATTCCAGACTAAGTACAGTATAGAACATAGAACTTAAACTCATTCTAATACTTACAATCTATTAAAGGGGAAATACAAACTTACCCAACACCATAACACCATATACTACAGTATGCTTCTGGATCTGTGGGCTCTGCCAAGAAGGACTGCTGTGCTGCTGAAAGGACTGCCAGTCTGCTGGACTGCTGCCGGGAAGGACTGTTGCTCTGCTGTGGTGACCTGCTGCTGGCCCCTTGTCTGAGTGAGAAGAACTGGACCTGCATCTCTAAACCCAGTACTCCAGAGTGACTCCAAGGGCTAGTTGACTGGCTTTCTGATCATAAGCCTCAGGGACAGAACAGGTTTCCAACAAACTTGAACCCAGCACCTGGACTCTACCATCCGTGAGTCCAGCCATCCCAAGTGGTGCCACTCCAGTCCTGGACACTTGTATGTGGGCCTGAAGGTGCTCTGCCGGCCTACTGGGGAATCAGCAGAACTGGCGCATCTCCTCCGTGGCATGGCGCATTTCCCGCAGAACTGACACTTCACCTCTGCTGTTTGATGCATTGCCATCGGAGCTGACACATCGCCTCAGCTGAGCGGAGTTCCCTGACGCAAGGACTTCGCTCGCTCATCGCATCCCATTGGAAGCACCACTGCACAATGCATCTTCATGCAAAGACATCGCCTTGCCCAACGCAGCTCCCCGGAACCACCGCTGCACGAAGCATCTCTTTGCCCTGACCTTGCATCACCTCTACTGAGTGACGCATCCTTGATGTGGGAACTCGGCATCTCTTCGCAAACATTATTAAGGTACTGTGTCCAGCAGGCATAAGTGGGGCCCTGTAGCTGGCCGGTGCTCCATTGCGGTTCACCTGAACTTGTGACTCTTTCCTGGTCTAGAGCGACCAAATAACCACAGTTGGCGCTAGTTGCTTTTTGGCACTATTTTCACTGAAATGTTACAACTTGCCTGTCTTTTTCTAAATTGGTCTGGGATTTTTGTTTTGTTGTGTTTTCACTTTATTACTGTTTGGAGCACTGCATAAATACTTTTCACATTTCCTCAAAGTTAAGCCTGACTGCACTGTGCCAAGCTACCAGAGGGTCGAGCACAGGTTTATTTGGGGTTTGCTTGTGACTTCACCCTGACAAGGATTGTGGTTGCTGCTTAAGTAGGCTTTCACCCCCCCACCAACCAGAAACCTTACATATCTGTTCTTTCCATAAGATGTTTTGAATTTAGGGATCTCGAATCATTCAGCTGCTTAGGTTTCTTTCTCCACCCGAGATATTATTGTAAGTTAAGCCACATAATTTGACACCATCCTCCTTTCAGTGGTAGCTAGTGTAGTTGATGTGGCATTGGCGAGATGACCCAGTCTATGAATTGAACTTTCCATCTTCTGGGTCAGCTGTGGTGATGCTGGAGATTCCTTGTTCTCATACGCCATAGAGCAATCTAGCCCTTGGAGAAGCAATGTGTTAAAGCAATTCATCTTCATTAAAAAATGCACCCAACAGAACTGTAGGATCCCTATTTCAAACCTGAAACCTATATAAAAAAAAGACATCCAGGCGATTAGCATCACTACGTGAAAGGCAGAGTGGGACGGATACAAGGAGTTAGCTCAGTGGGTTTGGCAGTGGAGATCTTTATTATCCCTGATGATGCAGCTTTATGCGAAATAGAACTCGAATTACATGATAGTCTTTCAGAGGAATACTAACTCTATCTGTTTGAAGGTACTACCAATCCTGCATCGAAGTACTCTCGTATCTACCCTATTATCAATCCTTTAACAAAGCAGTGGTGCTTACCTAATCCAGACACCTAAGTCTGCAGAGAAGTACTAAGTCTCTCGCATTCAAAGCACTGCTGTCCTGTACTGAGTGACTGATACTCTCATTCCAAGGTCTTGCAGTCTTGCACATTGGTACTCTGTCATTCAAGGCACTATGGTTCCAAATAGACACATTTGCAGCCCTGCAGAGAAGTAGACATGCTGTAACATTTAAAGCACCCAAGTCCTGCAGACAATTATACTCCAGCTCTGTAAATAAAGAAGTTTTATTTCTCCCTGCCTGACAGCCTGTTAACTCTTGCACAAGGGTCGCTGACTCAGCTGCTCACAGGATGGATATTTCTTTTAAATGATAGAAAAGAGCTGCAGTACTTTACAGTGGCTGCCAACAGAAGCCTCACACTTGACACTTGACACAGGTTCTTTATAGTATGTCGGGCCTTCCAACTGCTCCTAAGGCCTACATCTCCCCCTTCCTGGAGGCTTCCAGCAATTCACACTTCAACACTGGCTCCATCCACTCCCTGAAGCCGGGTTGACCTTTTGATGGACTTTTATTGGTCCGCGGATTTACGAGTACGTGTATGATATTAGGTCTGGCCTAAGAACCTTACCTCTGTCGCCAGCCTCATGTAATGCACTAAATTGACACATGAAAAACTACATACATATTTACATACATACAGGAGATTTTGATCAGTACTCTTCAGTCATTGGTCTGCTAATTGTCATTCATCTTTTGGTTCTATTTACCACAGCATACAGCCTGGGGCAATGGGACAGCTCACTTCAGCCATTGGCTGTCTTGAACTGTGAGTGGTGGCATTTGGTATGTGCACATCCCTCTTAAAAAAGAGCACTTCAATGCCAGGGATAGTAGTCCAATGTTTTACTTTGCCAATTCTTTTTTTTTTGTAGTCATCCTTACGTATTTGAGCTATGTTTTCTGGTTACACTAATCCAAAGCACTCTAATGCATTTTTTGCACCAAAAGGAACCAGATGTTCCTGTGATGTGTAATAAATCTAAGAAAGGTGTCTATACCCAATAGAAATGCACCCGCCCATATGCTAGGAAGCGCTTGTATTGTATTAAACTTGTATGCAAAGGTATATTTTTATAATTTAAAGTTTTACTGCAAGAATTCAGCCATCGCACTTAGGTGACGTTGCAGTTGAAATTAAATAACCATCACACCACCTTGCCAAGGTCAAACCTATTGGCTTTGACAATGCTTGTTTTTACTATGAACTCTATGAGCCAGGTTCATGATGAGGCAGGTAGGGGGCATGTGCTGCACTGTCTGTGCCAGTCTGTATGCAAGGCTGGGATCAAGGGAGAAATTACATAGCACTACTTCTGTATGTCTGTGTGCAAGGATGGCATTGTAGGAATAATGAACTCAAGGGCCCTCATTACGAGTTTGTAGGAATAGGGTGGGGTATTTTACACATGTGGCAAATACCATTACCCCAGGGGGAGGTATTTCCTAGGTCTGGGCAAAATTTAAATTACACTGGTGTAATTGGCACAATTTTGGTAAATTCATGTTCATCATATACGTGAAATTTCCAAAATTATGCCATTACACCACTTTGCATAATTTTGGATAATGGTTTTGTCTAAATTTGTCCTCGCGCCTCATGAGGATGTTTTTCATGCTAAAATAGAGCACAAAATGATGGATTTGCATTACACATAATTTTGCTTAATTAAGCTCTAATTTTGCGTAATTATTCAAAAGCAAATTATGCAAATTTTGATTCCCTTATGGCCATATTGATGGCCAAGCCACGCAGTGCAGCATAGCAAATCATCTTGCTGTGCTACACTGCGTGACAGGGAAAGGGCAGGGGTGCACCCTATTTAAATCAATACGGCACATTCCTGTCCTTTTAACTGCACTGGGGCCCTTTTGGCTGCCTAGTGCCAACACAGGCACCCTTGCACCATGGTTGCGTTGTAAGGAGGGTTGCAGAATGCAGCACATATAGAAAGAGGAAAAAGCAAGGAGAAATCAAGATATTTTCCTCGTTATGCCTTACCTGGGGGGGCGTAGGTTTTTGGCACATTCCCAGGTCTACCAGTTCTGGTAAATCTGGGAATGCGGCAAAGCAGCGATTTGTGCAAACACTGCGATGCATTGCTCGACATTTATGAAGCCACTCTGGGTTACACAAGGTGGTCTTGCGTCACTTCATAAATCTCATTTTGAAGTTGTGTCGCTCCTGAACCTCGTTGCGTGGTGCAAGAGCAATACAAAGGGCTGGTAAATATAACCCTTAGTGTTTATCACTGTTAAATACCACCTAGACCAACCTTTTAAAAGGAAAATGGGGTATAACAAGAGGATTCGGATTTTAACACACTGATTTCCATATGTTTTACCTTTTTCCTGGGACCTTTCCCCCAATAAGTTTCAGCAGGTTTGACCTGTCAGAATTTATCCGAAGAAAACTGCATGGATGTGATAATAATCACACAACTCGCAATTCTGACTCGAAATTAGGGCTTTGGCATTTTTCCTCTGATCCTATGAATCCACACAGGCTCACAGTGACAATGCACAAATGCCGCTGAGATCCTCCAACATTACTTCACCTTCACCCCATCTGATAGCTCACCATAAGATGCAAAAAGATATGAGGGTACAGGGGCCTAGTCTCTCTGCTGCAGTCCGCCTTTAATACAGGTGAGGGGATGAGGTGTATAGTCGTTGTCCGTTTCCACGATTCCAGTGATCCACATCCACCTCCACTACTGCCCGCTTGCTTCATTCAGTGCCATGAAATAGGCGTCCTGCATTGGAGGAAGTCCACAAAACTGACCAGGGGCCGTACCATGAATATGGCACACTGTCCCACTCTGCCCTGTGGCGAACACTTAAGTCTCTGCGCCGGGCGCAGAGTGGGAGAGTGAGTTGTCTCACAACAAATGCTCTTTTCCCAGTGCAAGTGTGATGCACTGGGAAGAGAGCCAATAGATGGAAGAGGTGAGTTGCATTGAGTTTTCAAAATGTTTGCTCCCAAATGCACTCTGGACAATGATTTCTCTCTGAGTCTTATGCCTCTCCTATTTATCAAGAATCTACACACATTTTACTAACATAAAATGCTTTCGAATGTGGGCTCCACCTACCTATTAGTTTGAAAAAAATATATTCCCCCTGAGATAGGATCTTGACATTTAAACTTGCTTTCTGTATCTTCTGCAGCAGCACTGCTCTGCACCGCCTGCTGCAGTCACTTGGAAGTTGCTTCTGAACGCCTCTTCTCCTTCCCTTCTCTAAAACACTCCCTGCCAAACAGACACCAGCCCACTCCTCCCATGCCATGTTGTGCTGTAAATTGAATACATCTGCATATGTGACTAAGAAATGTAAAATAAATAATGTCAAACTTGGCACTTCGGATGGGGCGCACTGGCCCTGCATCTGCTTAGACCACCTGAACAGCTATGAAAATAATTTTCCTCTGGCTCTCTGATCAGAAGTTCAGGGTGTGCGAAACCCACAAATATACCACTGTGTGAGTTGCAAAGCTTTTGTTCCTCACCATTCATCCGATGGAAGGATGTTGTTTTCAGTTAAAACATTTGAGGAATAGAATGTTTTCGAACAAACCTTTTTTTAAAGCGAAAATGTTAGTGTGAAGCCTTTTTGCTGGAAACATTTTGCTTTTAAAGGTTAATTTTTCTATGTGTTTCTTTTGCAACAAAAAAAACATTCAGTTATTTTTAAGAACATTGTATGGGGTAGGCGAAGTTTCACTAGACCCTTTGTAGCAATCAGGATAATCAGAAGAAGAAGGGGAGGGTCTCTTGCGATCATTCCTCCCCTTGCCCCACATTTTTAGGTCGAGCCTAATGGCAGCGCGCATGCGCTGCTCGCTCTGAAAGGCTGCTGTAGTAGAGTATGGGCGAGAAGCCGCGCCCACTCTCGGCCCATACTTTTCATTGGCTTGTGTCATTGTCTTTTGTAACTACTGCTTCGGATTTGTTAATGGGCTTGTTAGTCCCTCCTTAGTACGGCTTGTCTTCATTTGTAACCTCCCATGGTTATTGGCCCCTTTACTTCGGTTGTTACGCAGGATCTGTTATTTAGTCTGTAAGCACTATTTACTTTATTGAGTTTCTCTTACTGCAGGCAGGACATGGGCTGCTTCAGCTGAGACCGCTTTTGTTTTTTTAAGCAGCACGGCCGCCCCCATAACACAGGCGCCTGCTTTCAATCACTTTAACCCAGCATTATCTTGTGTCTGTTTGAACCCCCCAAGTAAAATGGATTTAAAAAAGATTAGCGAATTAAGTCATGTGAATTCCAGGTAGCACATAATCCTGTGCTAATGGGCTGAAGCTGACAACAGCACATATGTGTTACATGTCATCTGCACTAAAGCCACCTGACGGGTTGTTTTCAAAAGACTGTTTTCTTAACAAAAACACCAACACCACCACCAATACCACCACCTCCACCCCCACCAATGCCACCACTACCAATAAAACCACCAATACCACCACCAATACCACCACCAATGTCATCACCACCACCACCACCAATACCACCACCACCAAAACCACCACCTCCACCACTACCAATATCACCACCAATACCACCACAAATGTCACCACCACCAATATCACCAGCACCAATATCACCACTACCAATACCACCACCACTAATATCACAATACCACCACCACCGCCACCAATACCAATACCGCCACCACCAATATCACCACCACCACCACTAATACCACAACCACCAATACCACCACCAAAACCACCACCACCACCAGTACCAATACCGCCTCCAATACCAATACCACCGCCACCAATACCACCACCACCAATACCTCCAACAACACCAATACCCCACCACCAATACCACCACCACCAACACCTCCACCACCACCAATACCCCACCACCAATACCACCACCACCAACACCTCCACCACCACCAATACCGCACCACCAATACCACCACCACCAACACCTCCACCATCACCAATATCCCACCACCAATACCACCACCACCACCAACAACAAATATACCACCGCTAATAACACCAATACCTCCACCAATATCACCACCACCAATACCATCACCACCACCAACACTACGACCACCACCGATACCACCACCACCACTACCAATACCACCACCACCACCAATACCACCGCCAATACCACCACCACCAATACCACCACCACCAATACCACCACCACCAATACCAATACCACCACCAGTAATACCACCACCACCAATACCACCACCGTAAATACCACCACAACCACCAATACCACCACCATCAATACCACCACCACCCCCAATTCCACCACCACCAATACCACTACCAATACCACCGCCAATACCACCACCACCAATACCAATACCAGTACCACAACCAAGACCAATACCACCACCACCAATACCAATACAACCATCAATACCAATACCACCACCACCAATACCACCACCACCAATAATACCACCACCAATACAACCACCGATACAACGACGACCAATACCACCACCACCAATACCACCACCACCAATACCAATACCACCATCACCATCACCAATACCACTACCCCCACCAACATGACCACCACCACCAATACCACCATCACCAATACCACCACCACCACCAATATCACCACCACCAATACCATCACCACCACCAATACCATCAACACCACCAATAACACCACCAATACCACCACCACCAATACCACCACCACCACCAATACCACCGCCAATACCAATACCACCACCACCAATACCACCATCACCACCAATAACACCACCAATACCACCACCACCAATACCACCACCACCACCAATACCACCGCCAATACCAATACCACCAATACCACTACCAATACCACCACCACCACCAATACAACCACCACCAATACCACCAAAACCAATACCACCGCCAATACCAACACCACCATCACTAATACCACCACCAATACCAATAACACCACCACCAATACCACCACCACCAATACCACCACCACAACCAATACCACCACCACCACCAATACCAATACCACCACCAATACCAATACCACCAATACAACCACCACAAATAACAATACCACCACCACCAATACAACCACCACCAATACCACCAATACCACCAATACCAATACCACCAATACCAATAACAACACCACCAATACCACCACCACCAATACCAATAACACCACCATCAATACCACCACCATCAATACCACCACCACCAATACCACCACCATCAATACAAATACCACCACCAATACCAATACCACCATTACCACCACCACAAATACCAATATCACCACCATCAATACCACCACCACCACCAATACCACCACAACCACCAATACCACCACCACCAATACCAACAATACCACCACCAATACCAACACCACCACCAATACCACCACCACCACCAATACCACGACCAGTACCACCAAAACCAATACCAATACCACCGCCAATACCACTCATAACCCCACCACCAATACCACCACCAATACCACCATCACCAATACCAATACCACCACCAATACCACCAATACCACCACCATCAATACCAGTACCACAGCCAAGACCAATACCACCACCAACAGTACCAATACCACCACCACCAATACCACCACCACCAATACCACCAATACCACCACCACCACCACCACCACCAATACTACCACTACCAATACCACCATCACCAATAATACCACCACCAATACAACCACCAATACCACCACCACCAATACCAATACCAACAATACCAATACCACCAATACCACCACCACCATCACCAATACCACCACCAATACCACCACCCACACCCCCCACCAACACGACCACCACCACCAATACCACCACCACCACCAATACCACCAACACCACCACCACCACCAATACCACCACCACCGATACCATCACCACCACCAATACCATCACCACCTCCAATACCACCCTCACCACCAATACCACCATCACCAATACCACCACCACCACCAATACCAATACCACCGCCAATACCAATACCACTACTACCACCACCAATACCACCAATACCACCACCAATACCACCACCACTAATACAACCACCAGCAATACCACCACCAATACCACCAAAACCAATACCACCAATACCAATAACACCAATACCACCATCATCAATAGCACCACCACCAATACCACCCCCACCAATACAAATACCACCAGCAATACTAATACCACCACCACAAATACCAATATCACCACCACCAATGCCACCACCACCATCAATACCACCACCATCACCACCACCACCAATACCACCACCATCACCAATACCAACAATACCACCACCAATACCAACACCACCACCAATACCACTACCACCACCCATACCACCACCAATGCCACCAAAACCAATACCAATACCACCAAAACCAATACCACCATCAATACCACCACCACCAATACCAATACCACCACCAATAACAATACCACCAATACCACCACCACAAATACCAATATCACCACCACCAATACCACCACCAATGCCACCACCACCAATACCAACAATACCACCACCAATACCAACACCACCACCAATACCAATACCACCACCAATACCACCACCAATACCACCACCACCACCAATACAACCACCACCATCAATACCACCATCACCAATACCGCCACCAATACCACCACCCCCAATACACCAACCACCAATATCACCACCAATAACTCCACCAATACCACCACCACCACCAATACCACCATCACCAATACCACCACCACCAATACCACCACCACCAATACCACCACCACCAATACCACCACCCCAATACCACCACCAATACCACCACCACCAATACCACCACCACCAATACCACCACCAATATTAATGCCACCACCAATACCAATACCACCACCACCAATACCACCACCACAAATACCACCACCACCAATACTACCACCTATAACACCACCTGCAATACCAATACCAACAACACCACCGCCACCAATTCCACCACCAATCCCACCACCACCAATACCACCACCACCAATACCACCACAAATACCACCACCACCACCAATACCACCACGATCAATACCACCAAAACTACCAATACCAACACCACCACCACCACCACCAACACCACCACCACCAATACCACCACCAATACCACTACCAATACCACAACCACCAATACCATCACAAATGCTACCAATACCACCACCATCACCAATACCACCACCACCAATACCACCACCACCACCAATACCAACACCACCAATACCACCACCTATAACAGCACCAATACCACCACAATCACCATACCACCACCACCAGTACCACCACCACCACCACTATCAATACCACCAATACTAATACCAATACCAATCCCACCACCACCAATACCACCACCACCACCACCAATACCACCACCACCCCAATACCACCACCACCACCAATACCATCACCACCTCTAATACCACCAAAACCACCACCACCAATATCACCAATACCACCACCCCCAATAGCACCACCACCAATACCACTACCAATACCACCACCAATACCACCACCACCAATACCAACAATACCACCACCACCAATACCACCACCACCAATACCACCATCACCACCAAAACCACAACCACCAATACCACCACCACAAATACCACCACCACCAATACTACCAATACCACCACCAATACCACCAATACTACCACCACCAATACCACCAATACCACCACCACCAATACCACCACCAATACCACCAATACCAATACTACCACCACCACAACCAATACACCACCAATACCACCCTCACCGATACCACCACCAATACCAATACCACCACCAATACCACCATCACCAATACCACCACCACCACCAATACCACCACCACAAATACCAATATCACCACCACCAATACCACCACCACTACCACCACCACCAGTACCAACAATACCACCACCAATACCAACACCACCACCAATACCACCACCACCACCGATACCACCATCACCATCAATACCACCACCACTACCAATACCAATACCAACACCACCAATACCAATACCAATACCACCACCACCAATACCACCACCACAAATACCACCACCACCAATACCACCAATACTACCACCAATAACACCACCACCAATATCAATACCAACAATACCACCACCACCATTAAAAATACCACCACCACCACCATTACCAATACCACCACCACCACCAATACCAATACAACCACCACCAATACCACCACCAAAACCACCACCAATACCACCAATACCACCACCAATACCACTACCAATACCACCACCACCACCACCATCAATACCACCACCACTACCAATACCAACACCACCAATACCACCAACACCACCACCAATACCACCACCAATACCACTACCAATACCACAACCACCAATACCATCACAAATACCACCAATACCACCACCACCACCAATACCACCACCACCAATACCATCACCACCACCAATACCACCACCACCAATACCACCACCAATATCACCAGCTATATCAGCACCAATACCACCAATACCACCACAATCACCAATACCACCACCACTACCAATACCACCACCAATACCAATACCACCAACACCAATACTAATACTAATACCACCGCCAATACAAATACCACCACCACCAATACCAACCCCGCCAGTACCACCAATACCACCACCACCAATACCACCACCAGCAATACCCCCACCACCAATACCATCACCAACTCTAATACCACCAATACCACCAGCACCAATACCACCACCACCAACAATTCCACCACCACCATTACCACCACCAATACCACCAAAACCACCACCACCACCAATACCAACAATTACACCACCACTAATACCACCACCACCACCACCTTCACTAATACCACTAATACAACCACCACCAATACCACCACCACCACCACCGAAACCACCACCACCAATACCACCACCACAAATACCACCACCACCAATACTACCAATACCACCACTAATACCACCACCAATACCACAACCATCACCACCAATACCACCACCAATGCCACCACTAATACCACCACCACCTTCACTAATACCACTAATACAACCACCACCAATTCCACCACCACCAATACCACCACCATTACCACCAATACTACCACCACCAATACCACCAATACCAATATCACAATCAATACCACCAATATCAATACCACCACCACCACCAATACCACCAATAACAATACTACCACCACCACCCCAATACACCATCAATACCACCCTCACCGATACCACCACCAATACCACCACCACCAATACCGCCACCACCACCAATACCACCACCACCAATACCACCAATATCACCAATACCAGCATTACCACCACCATACCACCACCACCAATAACACCAATACCAATCCCACTACCAATACCACCACCATCAATACCAATACCACCAATGCCACAACAACCAATACCACCACCACCACCACCACCACCAATACAACTAATACCAATACCACCACCACCAAGGCCACCACCACCAATACCACCACCACCAATACCACCACTTTCAATACCAGTACCACCACCACCAATACCAATTCCACCACCAATAACAAAACTGCCACCAATACCACCACCACCAATACCACCAATGAACCACCACCAATACCACCAATGAACCACCACCAATGCCACCACTAATACCACCACCACCAATACCACCACCACCAATACCATCAATACCACAACCGCCAATACCACCACCAATATCACCACTACCACCAATACCACCACCATCACCACCAATACCACCACCAATTACACCACCAAGACCACCACCACCACCGCCAATACCACCAATGCCACCACCACCAATACCACCACCACCAATACCACCAATACCAATACTACCACCACCACCCCAATACACCATCAATACCACCCTCACCAATACCACCACCAATACCACCACCACCAATACCGCCACCACCACCAATACCACCACCACCAATACCAACAATATCACCAATACCAGCATTACCACCACCATATCACCACCACCAATACCACCAATACCAATACCACTACCAATACCAATACCACCACCACCAATACCAATACCACCAATACCACCACAACCAATACCACCAACACCACCAATACAACTAATACCAATACCACCACCACCAATGCCACCACCACCACCAATACCACCACCACCAATACCACCACTTTCAATACCAGTACCACCACCACCAATACCAATACCACCACCAATACCAAAACTGCCACCAATACCACCACCACCAATACCACTAATGAACCACCACCAATACTACCAATGAACCACCACCAATGCCACCACTAATACCACCACCACCAATACCACCACCACCAATACCATCAATACCACAACCGCCAATACCACCACCAATATCACCACTACCACCAATACCACCACCACCATCAATACCCCCACCACCAATACAACCACCACCTCTAATACCACCAATACCACCACCACCAATACCACCACCACCACCAATACCACCACCACCACCAATACCACCACCACCAATTCCACCACCACCAATACCACCACCAATACCACCACCACCACCACCAATACCACCACCACCACCAATACCACATCCACCAATACCACCAATACCACCACCACCAATACCACCAATACCACCACCATACCACCAATACCACCACCACCACTAATACCACCAATACCACCACCACCAATACCACCTCTACAAATACTACCATCACCAATACCACCAATACCACCACTAATACCACCACCAATACCACAACCATCACCACCAATACCACCAGCAATACAACCACCAATACCACCAATACCACCAATACCAACACCACCACCACCAATACCACCACCACCAATACCACCAATACTACTACCACCAATACCAATACCACCACCAATACCACCAATACCAATACCACCAATACCACCAATACCACCACCACCAATACTACCAAAACCAATACCACCACCAATACCACCACCACCACCAATACCAAAACCACCACCACTGATACACCACCAATACCACCACCACCACCTATACCAACACCAATACCACCTCTAATACCACCACCATCATCACTAATACCACCAATACAATCACCACCAATACCAACACCACCAATACCACCAATACTCCCACCACTAATATCACCAATACCAATACCACGACCAATACCACCAATACCAATACCGCCACCACCAATACCACCAAAACCAATACCACCACCACCAATACCACAACCAATACCACCAATACTACCACCACCACCAATACCACCCTCTCCAATACCACCACCAATACCACCACCAATACCGCCACCACCACCAATACCACCACCAATACCACCACCACCAATACCACCAATATCACCAATACCACCACCACCACCACCATACCACCACAACCAACACCACCAATACCACCACCAATACCAATACCACCACCACCAATACCAATACCACAAATACCACCACAACCAATACCACCACCACCACCGATACCACCACCAATACCACTAATACCAATACCACCACCACCAATGCCACCAGCACCAATACTACCACCGCCAATACCAGTACCACCACCACCAATACCAATACCACCACCAATACCAAAACCACCACCCATACCACCACCACCAATGAACCACCACCAATACCACCACTAATACCACCACCACCAATACCACCACCACCAATACCACCACCACCAATACCACCAATACCACCACCACCAATATCACCACTACCACGAATACCACCACCATCACCACTAATAACACCACCAATACCACCACCACCACCACCACCAATACCACTAATACTACCACCACCAATATCACCACTACCACGAATACCACCACCATCACCACTAATAACACCACCAATACCACCACCACCAAAACCACCACGAATACCACCACCACCACCAATACCACTACCAATACCACCACCACCACCACCATCAATACCACCACCACTACCAATACCAACACCACCAATACCACCAACACCACCACCAATACCACCACCAATACCACTACCAATACCACAACCACCAATACCATCACAAATACCACCAATACCACCACCACCACCACCAATACCCTCACCACCACCAATACCACCACCACCAATATCACCACCTATATCAGCACCAATACCACCAATACCACCACAATCACCAATACCACCACCAGTACCACTACCAATACCACCACCAATACCAATACCACCACCACCAATACCACCACCTATACCACTACTAATACCACAACCACCAATACCATCACAAATACCACCAATACCACCACCACCAATACCATCACCACCACCAATACCACCACCACCAATATCACCACCTATATCAGCACCAATACCACCACAATCACCAATACCACCACCAGTACCACCACCACTACCAATATCACCACCAATACCAATACCACCAACACCAATACTAATACCAATACCACCGCCAATACCAATACCACCACCACCAATACCAACCCCGCCAGTACCACCAATACCACCACCACCAATGCCACCACCAGCAATACCCCCACCACCAATACCACCAATACCATCACCACCTCTAATACCACCAATACCACCAGCACCAATACCACCACCACCAACAATTCCACCACCACCATTACCACCACCAATACCACCAAAACCACCACCACCACCACCAATACCAATAATACCACCACCACTAATACCACCACCACCTTCACTAATACCACTAATACAACCACCACCACCACCGAAACCAACACCACCTATACCCTCACCACAATTACCACCACCACAAATACCACCACCACCAATACTACCAATACCACCACTAATACCACCACCAATACCACAACCTTCACCACCAATACCACCACCAATGCCACCACTAATACCACCACCACCACCTTCACTAATACCACTAATACAACCACCACCAATTCCACCACCACCAATACCACCACCATTACCACCAATACTACCACCACCAATACCACCAATACCAATATCACAATCAATACCACCAATATCAATACCACCACCACCAATACCTCCACCAATACCTCCACCAATACCACCAATACCAATACTACCACCACCACCCCAATACACCATCAATACCACCCTCACCGATACCACCACCAATACCACCACCACCAATACCGCCACCACCACCAATACCACCACCACCAATACACCAATATCACCAATACCAGCATTACCACCACCATACCACCACCACCAATACCACCAATACCAATACCACCACCACCACCAATACTACCACCAATACCACCAATACCAATACTACCACCACCACAACCAATACACCACCAATACCACCCTCACCGATACCACCACCAATACCAATAACACCACCAATACCACCACCACCACCTCCAATACCACCACCACAAATACCAATATCACCACCACCAATACCACCACCACTACCACCACCACCAATACCAACAATACCACCACCACCACCAATACCACCACCACCACCACCACCACCAATACCACCACCACCATCAATACCACCACCACTACCAATACCAATACCAACACCACCAATACCACCACCACCAATACCACCACCACAAATGCCACCACCACCAATACCACCAATACTACCACCAATAACACCACCACCAATATCAATACCAACAATACCACCACCACCATTAAAAATACCACCACCACCACCATTACCAATACCACCACCACCACCAATACCAATACAACCACCACCAATACCACCACCACCAAAACCACCACCAATACCACCACCACCACCAATACCACTACCAATACCACCACCACCACCACCATCAATACCACCACCACTACCAATACCAACACCACCAATACCACCAACACCACCACCAATACCACCACCAATACCACTACCAATACCACAACCACCAATACCATCACAAATACCACCAATACCACCACCACCACCAATACCACCACCACCAATACCATCACCACCACCAATACCACCACCACCAATACCACCACCAATATCACCAGCTATATCAGCACCAATACCACCAATACCACCACAATCACCAATACCACCACCACTACCAATACCACCACCAATACCAATACCACCAACACCAATACTAATACTAATACCACCGCCAATACAAATACCACCACCACCAATACCAACCCCGCCAGTACCACCAATACCACCACCACCAATACCACCACCAGCAATACCCCCACCACCAATACCATCACCAACTCTAATACCACCAATACCACCAGCACCAATACCACCACCACCAACAATTCCACCACCACCATTACCACCACCAATACCACCAAAACCACCACCACCAATACCACCACCACCAATACCAACAATTACACCACCACTAATACCACCACCACCTTCACCAATACCACTAATACAACCACCACCAATACCACCACCACCACCGAAACCACCACCACCAATACCACCACCACAAATACCACCACCACCAATACTACCAATACCACCACTAATACCACCACCAATACCACAACCATCACCACCAATACCACCACCAATGCCACCACTAATACCACCACCACCTTCACTAATACCATTAATACAACCACCACCAATTCCACCACCACCAATACCACCACCATTACCACCAATACTACCACCACCAATACCACCAATACCAATATCACAATCAATACCACCAATATCAATACCACCACTACCAATACCACCAATACCAATACTACCACCACCACCCCAATACACCATCAATACCACCCTCACCGATACCACCACCAATACCACCACCACCAATACCGCCACCACCACCAATACCACCACCACCAATACCACCAATATCACCAATACCAGCATTACCACCACCATACCACCACCACCAATACCACCAATACCAATCCCACTACCAATACCACCACCACCAATACCAATACCACCAATGCCACAACAACCAATACCACCACCACCACCAATACAACTAATACCAATACCACCACCACCAATGCCACCACCACCAATACCACCACCACCAATACCACCACTTTCAATACCAGTACCACCACCACCAATACCAATTCCACCACCAATACCAAAACTGCCACCAATACCACCACCACCAATACCACCAATGAACCACCACCAATACCACCAATGAACCACCACCAATGCCACCACTAATACCACCACCACCAATACCACCACCACCAATACCATCAATACCACAACCGCCAATACCACCACCAATATCACCACTACCACCAATACCACCACCATCACCACCAATACCACCACCAATTACACCACCAAGACCACCACCACCACCGCCAATACCACCAATGCCACCACCACCAATACCACCACCACCAATACCACCAATACCAATACTACCACCACCACGCCAATACACCATCAATACCACCCTCACCAATACCACCACCAATACCACCACCACCAATACTGCCACCACCACCAATACCACCACCACCAATACCAACAATATCACCAATACCAGCATTACCACCACCATATCACCACCACCAATACCACCAATACCAATACCACTACCAATACCAATACCACCACCACCACCAATACCAATACCACCAATACCACTACAACCAATACCACCAACACCACCAATACAACTAATACCAATACCACCACCACCAATGCCACCACCACCACCAATACCACCACCACCAATACCACCACTTTCAATACCAGTACCACCACCACCAATACCAATACCACCACCAATACCAAAACTGCCACCAATACCACCACCACCAATACCACTAATGAACCACCACCAATACCACCAATGAACCACCACCAATGCCACCACTAATACCACCACCACCAATACCACCACCACCAATACCATCAATACCACAACCGCCAATACCACCACCAATATCACCACTACCACCAATACCACCACCACCAATACCACCAATACCACCACCACCATCAATACCCCCACCACCAATACAACCACCACCTCTAATACCACCAATACCACCACCACCAATACCACCACCACCACCAATACCACCACCACCAATTCCACCACCACCAATACCACCACCAATACCACCACCACCACCACCAATACCACCACCACCACCAATACCACATCCACCAATACCACCACCACCAATACCACCAATACCACCACCATACCACCAATACCACCACCACCACTAATACCACCAATACCACCACCAATACCACCACCACCACCAATACCAACACCACCAATACCACCACCTATAACAGCACCAATGCCACCACAATCACCATACCACCACCACCAGTACCACCACCACCACCACTATCAATACCACCAATACTAATACCAATACCAATCCCACCACCACCAATACCACCACCACCCCCACCAATACCACTAATACTACCACCACCAATACCACCACCACAACCAAAACCACCAACAATACCACCGATACCAATACCACCACCACCAATACAACCACCACCTCCAATACCACCAATACTACCACCAATACCACCACCACCACCAATACTACCAATACCACCACCACCAATTCCACCACCACCAATACCACCACCAATGCCACCACCACCAATACCAACAATACCACCACCAATACCACCACCACCACCAATACCACCACCACCAATACCACCACCACCAATACCACCAATACCACAACCACCAATACCACCACCAATATCACCACCACCACCAATACCACCACCACCACCAATACCACCAATACCACCACCACCACCAATACCACCACCACCAATACCACCACCACCACTAATCACCACCAATACCACCACCACCAATACCACCACCACCACCAATACCACCACCACCAATACCACCACCACCAATACCACCACCACCAATACCACCACTAATACCACCACCAATACCACCACCACCACCACCACCACCAATACCACCACCACCACCAATACCACCACCACCACAAATACCACCACCACCAATACCACCACCACCACCACCACTACCACCAATACCACCACCACCACTAATACCACCAATACCACCACCACCAATACCACCACCACAATACCACCACCACCAATACCACCACCACCACCACTAATACCACCACCAATACCACCACCACCACCAATACCACCACCATCAATACCACCACCAATACCACCACCAACCATCACCAATACCACCAATACCACCACCACCACCACCAATACCACCACCACCAATACCACCAATACTACTACCACCAATACCAATACCACCACCAATACCACCAATACCAATACCACCAATACCACCAATACCACCACCACCACCAATACTACCAAAACCAATACCACCACCAATACCACCACCACCACCAATACCAACACCACCACCACTGATACACCACCAATACCACCACCACCACCATATACCAACACCAATACCACCTCCAATACCACCACCACCATCACTAATACCACCAATACCACCACCACCAATACCACCACCACCAATACCACCAATACTCACCACCACTAATATCACCAATACCAATACCACCACCAATACCACCAATACCAATACCACCACCACCAATACCACCACCACCAATACCACCACCACCAATACCACCACCAATACCACCAATACCACCACCACCACCAATACCACCACTCTACCAATACCACCACCAATACCACCACCAATACCACCACCACCACCAATACCACCACCAATACCACCACCACCAATACCACCAACATCACCAATACCACCACCACCACCACCATACCACCACAACCACCACCACCAATACCACCACCAATACCAATACCACCACCACCAATACCAATACCACAAATACCACCACCACCAATACCACCACCACCAATAATACCACCACCAATACCACCAATACCAATACCACCACCACCAATGCCACCAGCACCAATACTACCACCGCCAATACCAGTACCACCACCACCAATACCAATACCACCACCAATACCAAAACCACCACCCATACCACCACCACCAATGCCACCAATGAACCACCACCAATACCACCACTAATACCACACACCACCAATACCACCACCACCAATACCACCACCACCAATACCACCAATACCACCACCACCAATATCACCACTACCACGAATACCACCACCATCACCACTAATAACACCACCAATACCACCACCACCACCACCAATACCACCAATACTACCACCACCAATACCAATACCACCACCACCACCAATACCACCACCACAATCACCACCAATACCAATACCACCACCACCAATACCACCACCACCTCCAATACCACCAATACTACCACCAATACCACCACCACCACCAATACTACCAATACCACCACCACCAATTCCACCACCACCAATACCACCACCACCACCACCACCACCAATACCACCACCACCACCAATACCAACACCACCAATACCACCACCAATAACACCAACCATCACCACCACCAATACCACCACCACCACTAATACCACCAATACCACCACCACCAATACCACCACCACCAATACCACCACCACCAATACCATCACCACAAATACCACCACCACAATACCACCAATATCACCACTAATACCACCACCAATACTAGGCCGAGTAGTAATTCCATCTGCTCACCGAATCTGCAAATTATGCAATTCTCACTTGCGAGAACGCGAATTGCTGAAATACCGCGATCCACGGCGTAGCACAATTTTATCCATCCGTACTTTCAAAATGCGCATTTGCGCACGCAGCGACTCACCGGATCCCTACGTTCGCTGATGAGTTATCCTATCCACTCACGCGATCCCACGCGAGTGCGCGATCGCAACACGTCAATAGGACGCACCACCAGACATCTGCGATCGCAAACAGCAATACCATCGCGAGCGGGCGGGACAAGTGACACAAGATGGCACGCACCAATTGGCGACCACATACGCACGTTCGCGAGATACTACCACCGAGTACCAAACAGCGCCCCGAAGAGGAAAACGCATCGCGAACCAGCGGAACAAGCAACTCCGCATGCTAGCCGAATTACCACCGCGGAGAGCTATCACTACTCTACGCAATACCACGTAACGCGACTATGCAAATTCCGCCCACCCTTAACCAATACCACAACCATCACCACCAATACCACCAGCAATACAACCACCAATACCACCACCACCATCACCAATACCACCAATACCACCACCACCAATACTACCACCACCAATACCACCACCACCAATACCAATACCACCACCAATACCAACAATACCAATACCACCAATACCACCACCACCACCACCACCACCAATACTACCAAAACCAATACCACCACCAACAATACCACCACCAATACCACCAATTCCACCACCACCACCACCACCGATACCACCACCAATACTACCACCTACACCACCATCCAATACCACCACCAATACCACCACCACCAATTCCACCAATATCACCAATACCACCAACATACCACTACCACCAATACCAGCAATACAACCACCAATAACACCTCCACCAATACCAATACCACCACCACCAATACCACCACCACCAATACCACTACTACCAATAACACCACCACCAATGCCAACCCCACCACCACCAATACCACCACCACCAATACCAACACCACCAATACCAGTACCACCACCACCACCAATACCACCACCTACCAATACCAATACCACCACCACCAATACCACCTCTACCAATACCACCACCAATACCACCAATACCAATACCACCAATACCACCACCACCACCAATACCACCACCAAACCAATACCACCACCACCAATACCACCACATCACCAATACCACCACCACCAATACACCACCAATACCACCACCACCAATACCACCTCAAATACCATCACCACTACCAATACCACCACCACCACCAATACCACCACCACCAATTCCACCAATACCACCAATACCACCACCACCAATACCACCACCATCAATACCACCAATACCAATACCACCACCAATACCACCAATGCCACCAATATCAATACCACCAATACCACCACCACCTATACCACCACCACCAATACCAGCACCAATACCACTAATACCAATACCACCACCACCAATGCCACCACCACCAATAACACCACCACCAATACCAGTACCACCATCACCAATATCAATACCACAACCAATATCAATACCACAACCAATACCAATACCACCACCAATACCACCACCACCAATACCACCAATGCACCACCACCAATACCACCACCACTACTAATACCACCACCACCACCAATACCACCACTACCACCAATACCACCACCAATTCCACCAATACTACCACCACCAATACCACCACCACCAATACCACAACCACCAATACCACCAATGCACCACCACCAATACCACCACCACCACTAATACCACCACCACCACCAATAACACCACCACCAATACCACCACCACCAATACAGTACCACCACCACCAATATCAATACCACAACCAATACCACTACCAATTCCACCACCACCAATACCACCAATGCACCACGACCAATACCACCATGACCACTAATACCACCACCAACAATACCACCACCACCACCAATACCACCACCAATACCAATACCACCACCACCAATACCACCTCTACCAATACCACCACCACCAATACCACCAATACGAATACCACCACCACCAATACCACCAAAACCAATACCACCACCACCAATACCACCACCACCAATACCAATACCGAAACCAATACCAACAATACCAATACCACCAATACCACCTCCACCACCACCAATACTACCAAAACCAATACCACCACCACCAATACCACCACCAATACCACCAATTCCACCACCACCACCACCGATACCACCACCAATACTACCACCTATACCACCATCCAATACCACCACCAATACCACCACCACCAATTCCACCAATATCACCAATACCACCACCACCACCATACCACTACCACCAATACCACCAATACAACCACCAATAACACCACCACCAATACCAATACCACCACCACCAATACCACCACCACCAATACCACTAATACCAATAACACCACCACCAATGCCAACACCACCACCACGATACCACCACCACCAATACCAACACCACCAATACCAGTACCACCACCACCACCAATGCCACCACCAATACCAATACCACCACCACCAAAACCAATACCGCCACCAATACCACCACCACCAATACCACCAATGCACCACCATCCCCACAAATACCACCACCAATACCACCACCACCAATACCACCACCAATACCACCTCCAATGCCACCACCAATACCACCACCACCACCAATACCACCACCACCATCAATACCACCACCACCACCAATATCACCACCAATACCACCACCACCACCAATACCACCACCACCAATACCACCAATACCATCACCAACAATAACACCAACACCAATACGACCAATACCACCACCAACATCACCACCACCAATACCACCACCAATACCACTTCCAATACCACCACCAATACCATCACAAATACCACCAATACCACCACCACCAATACCACCACCACTAATACCACCACCACTAATACCACCACCAATACCACCACCACTAACACCATCACCACCACCAATACCACCACCAATACCACCACCACCTATACCACCACCACTACCAATACCACTACCAATACCAATTCCACCACCACCAATACCAATACTAATATCACCACCAATACTAATACCAGTACCACCAATACCACCACAACCACCAATACAACCACTACCACCACCACCACCAATACCCCCACCACCACCAATATCACCAATACCACCACCACCACCAATTCCACCACCACCAATACCACCAATACCACCACCACCAATACCACCACCATATAACCAATACCACCACCATCAACACCATCATCACCAACACCACCACCACCAATACCACCACCACCACCAATAGCACCACCATCACCACCAATACCACCACCAATACCACCACCAATACCACACTGCCATCACCAATAACATCAATAGCACCACCACCAATGCCACCACCTCCAATACCAATACCACCACCACCAATACCACCTCTACCAATACCACCACCAATACCACCAATACCAATACCACCACCACCACCAATACCACCAAAACCAATACCACCACCACCAATGCCACCAATACCAATACCACCACCACCAATACACCACCAATACCACCTCAAATACCATCACCACTACCAATACCACCACCACCACCAATACCACCACCACCAATTCCACCAATATCACCAATACCACCACCACCATACCACCACCATCAATACCACCAATACCAATACCACCAATGCCACCAATATCAATACCACCAATACCACCACCACCTATACCACCACCACCAATACCAGCACCAATACCACTAATACCAATACCACCACCACCAATGCCACCACCACCAATACCAGTACCACCACCACCAATATCAATACTACAACCAATACCACCACCAATACCACCACCACCAATACCACCAATGCACCACCACCAATACCACCACCACTACTAATACCACCACCACCACCAATACCACCACTACCACCAATACCACCACCACCACCACCAATTCCACCAATACTACCACCACCAATACCACCACCATCAATGCCACAACCACCAATACCACCAATGCACCACCACCAATACCACCACCACCACCACTAATACCACCCCCACCACCAATAACACCACCACCAATACCACCACCACCAATGCAGTACCACCACCACCAATATCAATACCACAACCAATACCACCACCAATTCCACCACCATCAATACCACCAATGCACCACGACCAATACCACCATGACCACTAATACCACCACCACCAATACCAGCACCACCACCAATACCACCAATACCAATACCACCACCACCACCACCAATACCACCTCTACCAATACCACCACCACCAATACCACCAATACGAATACCACCACCACCAATACCACCAAAACCAATACCACCACCACCACCAATACCACCACCACCAATACCAATACCACCACCAATACCAACAATACCAATACCACCAATACCACCACCACCACCAATACTACCAAAACCAATACCACCAATACCACCACCAATTCCACCACCACCACCACTGATACCACCACCAATACTATCACCTATACCACCATCCAATACCACCACCAATACCACCACCACCAATTCCACCAATATCACCAATACCACCACCACCACCCCCATACCACTACCACCAATACCACCAATACAACCACCAATAAAACCACCACCAATACCAATACCACCACCACCAATACCACCACCACCAATACCACTAATACCAATAACACCACCACCACCAACACCACCACCACCAATACCACCACCACCAATACCAACACCACCAATACCAGTACCACCACCACCACCAATACCACCACCAATACCAATACCACCACCACCAATACCAATACCGCCACCAATACCACCACCACCAATACCACCAATGCACCACTACCAATACCACCACTAATACCACCACCACCAATACCACTAACAACACCACCACTACCACCAATACCACCACCATCACCACAAATACCACCACCAATACCACCACCACCAATACCACCACCAATACCACCTCCAATGCCACCACCAATACCACCACCACCACCAATACCACCACCACCATCAATACCACCACCACCACCAATATCACCACCAATACCACCACCACCACCAATACCACCACCACCAATACCACCAATACCATCACCAACAATAACACCAACACCAATACGACCAATACCACCACCAACATCACCACCACCAATACCACCACCAATACCACTGCCAATACCACCACCAATACCATCACAAATACCACCAATACCACCACCACCAATACCACCACCACAAATACCACCACCACTAATACCACCACCAATACCACCACCACTAACACCATCACCACCACCAATACCACCACCAATACCACCACCACCTATACCACCACCACCACCACTACCAATACCACCACCAATACCAATTCCACCACCACCAATACCAATACTAATATCACCACCAATACCAATACCAGCACCACCAATACCACCACCACCACCAATACCACCACCACCAGCAATACCCCCACCACCAATACCACCACAACCACCAATACAACCACTACCACCACCACCACCAATACCCCCACCACCACCAATATCACCAATACCACCACCACCACCAATTCCACCACCACCAATACCACCAATACCACCACCACCAATACCACCACCATATAACCAATACCACCACCACCAATACCACCATCACCAACACCACCACCACCAATACCACCACCACCACCAATACCAATACCACCACCACCAATACCACCACCACCAATACCACTAATACCAATAACACCACCACCAATGCCAACACCACCACCACGAATACCACCACCACCAATACCAACACCACCAATACCAGTACCACCACCACCAATGCCACCACCAATACCAATACCACCACCACCAAAACCAATACCGCCACCAATACCACCACCACCAATACCACCAATGCACCACTACCAATACCACCACTAATACCACCACCACCAATACCACCAACAACACCACCAATACCACCACCATCACCACAAATACCACCACCAATACCACCACCACCAATACCACCACCAATACCACCTCCAATGCCACCACCAATACCACCACCACCACCAATACCACCACCACCATCAATACCACCACCACCACCAATATCACCACCAATACCACCACCAATACCACCACCACCAATACCACCAATACCATCACCAACAATAACACCAACACCAATACGACCAATACCACCACCAACATCACCACCACCAATACCACCACCAATACCACTTCCAATACCACCACCAATACCATCACAAATACCACCAATACCACCACCACCAATACCACCACCACTAATACCACCACCACTAATACCACCACCAATACCATCACCACTAACACCATCACCACCACCAATACCACCACCAATGCCACCACCACCTATACCACCACCACCACCACCACTACCAATACCACCACCAATACCAATTCCACCACCACCAATACCAATACTAATATCACCACCAATACCAATACCAGCACCACCAATACCACCACAACCACCAATACAACCACTACCACCACCACCACCAATACCCCCACCACCACCAATATCACCAATACCACCACCACCACCAATTCCACCACCACCAATACCACCAATACCACCACCACCAATACCACCACCATATAACCAACACCACCACCACCAATACCACCACCACCACCAATAGCACCACCATCACCACCAATACCACCACCAATACCACCACCAATACCACACTGCCATCACCAATAACATCAATAGCACCACCACCAATGCCACCACCTCCAATACCAATACCACCACCACCAATACCACCTCTACCAATACCACCACCAATACCACCAATACCAATACCACCAATACCACCACCACCACCAATACCACCAAAACCAATACCACCACCACCAATGCCACCAATACCAATACCACCACCACCAATACACCACCAATACCACCTCAAATACCATCACCACTACCAATACCACCACCACCACCAATACCACCACCACCAATTCCACCAATATCACCAATACCACCACCACCATACCACCACCATCAATACCACCAATACCAATACCACCAATGCCACCAATATCAATACCACCAATTCCACCACCACCTATACCACCACCACCAATACCAGCACCAATACCACTAATACCAATACCAGCACCACCAATGCCACCACCACCAATACCAGTACCACCACCACCAATATCAATACTACAACCAATACCACCACCAATACCACCACCACCAATACCACCAATGCACCACCACCAATACCACCACCACTACTAATACCACCACCACTACCAATACCACCACTACCACCAATACCACCACCACCACCACCAATTCCACCAATACTACCACCACCAATACCACCACCATCAATACCACAACCACCAATACCACCAATGCACCACCACCAATACCACCACCACCACTAATACCACCACCACCACCAATAACACCACCACCAATACCACCACCACCACCAATGCAGTACCACCACCACCACCAATATCAATACCACAACCAATACCACCACCAATTCCACCACCATCAATACCACCAATGCACCACGACCACCAATACCACCATGACCACTAATACCACCACCACCAATACCAGCACCACCACCAATACCACCAATACCAATACCACCACCACCACCACCAATACCACCTCTACCAATACCACCACCACCAATACCACCAATACGAATACCACCACCACCAATACCACCAAAACCAATACCACCACCACCAATACCACCACCACCAATACCAATACCACCACCAATACCAACAATACCAATACCACCAATACCACCACCACCACCACCACCAATACTACCAAAACCAATACCACCAACACCAACACCAATACGACCAATACCACCACCAACATCACCACCACCAATACCACCACCAATACCACTACCAATACCACCACCAATACCATCACAAATACCACCAATACCACCACCACCAATACCACCACCACCAATACCACCACCACTAATACCACCACCAATACCATCACCACTAACACCACCACCACCACCAATACCACCACCACCAATGCCACCACCACCTATACCACCACCACCACCACCACTACCAATACCACCACCAATACCAATTCCACCACCACCAATACCAATACCAATATCACCACCAATACCAATACCAGCACCACCAATACCACCACAACCACCAATACAACAACTACCACCACCACCACCAATACCCCCACCACCACCAATATCACCAATACCACCACCACCACCAATTCCACCACCACCAATACCACCAATACCACCACCACCAATACCACCACCATATAACCAACACCACCACCACCAATACCACCACCACCACCAATAGCACCACCATCACCACCAATACCACCACCAATACCACCACCAATACCACACTGCCATCACCAATAACATCAATAGCACCACCACCAATGCCACCACCTCCAATACCAATACCACCACCACCAATACCACCTACCACCAATACCACCACCAATACCACCAATACCAATACCACCAATACCACCACCACCACCAATACCACCAAAACCAATACCACCACCACCAATGCCACCAATACCAATACCACCACCACCAATACACCACCAATACCACCTCAAATACCATCACCACTACCAATACCACCACCACCACCAATACCACCACCACCAATTCCACCAATATCACCAATACCACCACCACCATACCACCACCATCAATACCACCAATACCAATACCACCAATGCCACCAATATCAACTACCACCAATACCACCACCACCTATACCACCACCACCAATACCAGCACCAATACCACTAATACCAATACCACCACCACCAATGCCACCACCACCAATACCAGTACCACCACCACCAATATCAATACCACCAATCCAATACCACCACCAATACCACCACCACCAATACCACCAATGCACCACCACCAATACCACCACCACTACCAATACCACCACCACTACCAATACCACCACTACCACCAATACCACCACAACCACCACCAATTCCACCAATACTACCACCACCAATACCACCACCATCAATACCACAACCACCAATACCACCAATGCACCACCACCAATACCACCACCACCACTAATACCACCACCACCACCAATAACACCACCACCAATACCACCACCACCACCAATGCAGTACCACCACCACCACCAATATCAATACCACAACCAATACCACCACCAATTCCACCACCATCAATACCACCAATGCACCACGACCAATACCACCATGACCACTAATACCACCACCACCAATACCAGCACCACCACCAATACCACCAATACCAATACCACCACCACCACCACCACCAATACCACCTCTACCAATACCACCACCACCAATACCACCAATACCAATACCACCACCACCAATACCACCAAAACCAATACCACCACCACCAATACCACCACCACCAATACCAATACCACCACCAATACCAACAATACCAATACCTCCAATACCACCACCACCACCACCACCAATACTACCAAAACCAATACCACCAATACCACCACCAATACCACCAATTCCACCACCACCGATACCACCACCAATACTATCACCTATACCACCATCCAATACCACCACCAATACCACCACCACCAATTCCACCAATATCACCAATACCACCACCACCACCACCATACCACTACCACCAATAACACCACCACCAATACCAATACCACCACCACCAATACCACCACCACCAATACCACTAATACCAATAACACCACCACCAATGCCAACACCACCACAACGAATACCACCACCACCAATACCAACACCACCAATACCAGTACCACCACCACCACCAATGCCACCACCAATACCAATACCACCACCACCAATACCAATACCGCCACCAATACCACCACCACCAATACCACCAATGCACCACTACCAATACCACCACTAATACCACCACCACCAATACCACCAACAACACCACCACTACCACCACCATCACCACAAATACCACCACCAATACCACCACCACCAATACCACCACCAATACCACCTCCAATGCCACCACCAATACCACCACCACCACCAATACCACCACCACCATCAATACCACCACCACCACCAATATCAACACCAACACCACCACCACCAATACCACCACCACCAATACCACCAATACCATCACCAACAATAACACCAACACCAATACGACCAATACCACCACCAACATCACCACCACCAATACCACCACCAATACCACTGCCAATACCACCACCAATACCATCACAAATACCACCAATACCACCACCACCAATACCACCACCACTAATACCACCACCACTAATACCACCACCACTAATACCACCACCAATACCACCACCACTAACACCATCACCACCACCAATACCACCACCAATACCACCACCACCTATACCACCACCACCACCACTACCAATACCACCACCAATACCAATTCCACCACCACCAATACCAATACTAATATCACCACCAATACCAATACCAGCACCACCAATACCACCACCACCACCACCAATACCACCACCACCAGCAATACCCCCACCACCAATACCACCACAACCACCAATACAACCACTACCACCACCACCACCAATACCCCCACCACCACCAATATCACCAATACCACCACCACCACCAATTCCACCACCACCAATACCACCAATACCACCACCACCAATACCACCACCACCAATACCACCATCACCAACACCACCACCACCAATACCACCACCACCACCAATAGCACCACCATCACCACCAATACCACCACCAATACCACCACCAATACCACACCGCCATCACCAATAACATCAATAGCACCACCACCAATGCCACCACCTCCAATACCACCACCACCAATACCACCTCTACCAATACCACCACCAATACCACCACCAATACCACCAATACCAATACCACCAATACCACCACCACCACCAATACCACCAAAACCAATACCACCACCACCAATACCACCACCAATACCACCAATACCAATACCACCACCACCAATACACCACCAATACCACCACCACCAATACCACCTCAAATACCATCACCACTACCAATACCACCACCACCACCAATACCACCACCACCAATTCCACCAATATCACCAATACCACCACCACCATACCACCACCATCAATACCACCAATACCAATACCACCACCAATACCACCAATGCCACCAATATCAATACCACCAATACCACCACCACCTATACCACCACCACCAATACCAGCACCAATACCACTAATACCAATACCACCACCACCAATGCCACCACCACCAATAACACCACCACCAATACCAGTACCACCACCACCAATATCAATACCACAACCAATACCAATACCACCACCAATACCACCACCACCAATACCACCAATGCACCACCACCAATACCACCACCACTACTAATACCACCACCACCACCAATACCACCACTACCACCAATACCACCACCACCACCACCAATTCCACCAATACTACCACCACCAATACCACCACCACCAATACCACAACCACCAATACCACCAATGCACCACCACCAATACCACCACCACAACTAATACCACCACCACCACAAATAACACCACCACCAATACAGTACCACCACCACCAATATCAATACCACAACCAATCCACCACCAATTCCACCACCACCAATACCACCAATGCACCACGACCAATACCACCATGACCACTAATACCACCACCACCAATACCACCACCACCACCAATACCACCACCAATACCAATACCACCACCACCAATACCACCTCTACCAATACCACCACCACCAATACCACCAATACGAATACCACCACCACCAATACCACCAAAACCAATACCACCACCACCAATACCACCACCAATACCACCACCAATACTACCAACACCAATAAACCACCAATACCACCACCACCAATACCACCACCAACACCACTACCACCACCAATACCACAACCAATACCATCACCAATACTACCAACACCACCAATATCTACAATACCACCACCACCAATACTAGTACCACCACCCCCACCAATACCACCACCACCATCAATACCACCACGACCACCAATATCACCACCAATACCACCACCAATACCACCACCACCAATACCACCAATACCACCACCAACAATACCACCAACACCAATACGACCAATACCACCACCAACATCACCACCACCAATACCACCACCAATACCACTGCCAATACCACCACCAATACCATCACAAATACCATCAATACCACCACCACCAATACCACCACCACTAATACCACCACCAATACCACCACCAATACCACCACCACTAACACCATCATCACCACCAATACCACCACCACCTATGCCACCACCACCACCACTACCAATACCACCACCAATACCAATTCCACCACCACCAATACCAATACTAATATCACCACCAATACCAATACCAGCACCACCAATACCACCACCACCACCAATACCACCACCACCAGCAATACCCCCACCACCAATACCACCACAACCACCAATACAACCACTACCACCACCACCACCAATACCCCCACCACCACCAATATCACCAATACCACCACCACCACCACCAATTCCACCACCACCAATACCACCAATACCACCACCACCAATACCACCACCACCAATACCACCATCATATAACCAATACCACCTCCACCAATACCACCATCACCAACACCACCACCACCAACACCACCACCACCAATACCACCACCACCACCATCACCACCAATACCACCACCAATACCACACCGCCATCACCAATAACATCAATAGCACCACCACCAATGCCACCACCTCCAATACCAATACCACCACCACCAATACCACCTCTACCAATACCACCACCAATACCACCAATACCAATACCACCAATACCACCACCACCACCAATACCACCAAAACCAATACCACCACCACCACCAATACCACCAATACCAATACCACCACCACCAATACACCACCAATACCACCACCACCGATACCACCTCAAATACCATCACCACTACCAATACCACCACCACCACCAATACCACCACCACCAATTCCACCAAAAAACACCAATACCACCACCACCATACCACCACCATCAATACCACCAATACCAATACCACCACCAATACCACCAATGCCACCAATATCAATACCACCAATACCACCACCACCTATACCACCACCACCAATACCAGCACCAATACCACTAATACCAATACCACCACCACCAATAACACCACCACCAATACCAGTACCACCACCACCAATATCAATAGCACAACCAATACCAATACCACCACCAATACCACCATCACCAATACCACCAATGCACCACCACCAATACCACCACCACTACTAATACCACCACCACCACCAATACCACCACTACCACCAATACCACCACCACCACCACCAATTCCACCAATACTACCACCACCAATACCACCACCACCAATACCACAACCACCAATACCACCAATGCACCACCACCAATACCACCACCATCACTAATACCACCACCACCACCAATACCACCACCACCAATACAGTACCACCACCACCAATATCAATACCACAACCAATACCAATACCACCACCAATCCCACCACCACCAATACCACCAATGCACCACGACCAATACCACCATGACCACTAATACCACCACCACCAATACCACCACCACCACCAATACCAATACCACCACCACCACCAATACCACCTCTACCAATACCACCACCACCAATACCACCAATATGAATACCACCACCACCAATACCACCAAAACCAATACCACCACCACCAATACCACCACCAATACCACCACCAATACTACCACCACCAATAAACCACCAATACCACCACCACCAATACCACCACCAACACCACTACCACCACCAATACCACAACCAATACCATCACCAATACTACCAACACCACCAATATCTACAATACCACCACCACCAATACTAGTACCACCACCAATACCAATACCACCACCACCAATACCAATACCACCACCACCACCACCAATACCACCACCACCAATACCAATACCACCACCATCACCACAAATCCCATCACCAATCCCACCACCAATACCACCACCACCACCAATACCACCAATACTACCACCACCAATACCACCACCACCAATACCAATACCACCACCACCAATACAACCTCTACCAATACCACCACCACCACCAATACCACCAAAACCAATACCACCACCACCAATACCACCAATACCACCACCACTAATACACCATCAATACCACCACCACCAATACACCACCACCACTAGCACCACCAATGCCACAACCAATACCACCACCACCACCAATACCACAACCAATATCACCAACAATACCACCAACACCACCAATATCTCCAATACCATCACCACCATACCACCACCACCAATTCCAGTACCACCACCAATACCACTGATACCAATACCACCACCACCAATACCACAACTACCAATACCACCACCACCAATACCACCACCGCCAATTCCAGTAGGACCACCACCAATACCAATACTTCCACCAACACCACCACCACCAATACAAATACCACCACCAATACTACCAATACCACCACCACCAATACCACCACCACTAATAACAGCCCCACCAATACCACCACCAATACCACCACCACCAATACCACCAATACCACCACCAATACCACCACCAATCCCACCGATACCAATACCACCACCACCAATACCAAGACCACCAATACCACCACCTCTGCGCCTCCCGCTCACTAGTAATAGCAGGGGCACTGTATGAGGCCCGAACTGCAGCCAAGACCATCCCTCTTTCCCTCCATGCCTGCCATAAAGCACAGCCTGCCCTGCACCAGGAGGTGAAGCCAAAGCCCTACTACAGCTGGAGTGTTTTTTATTAGGCCAAAGATAGCATTGACATTACCAATGCCACACTGCACACTCAAATCACGGAGAGGACATGAAATAGCCACTCCCCCTCTCGCTCTTCCTTCTGAGCCGGGACAGTGTAATCACAGTGCGAAAAGTGTTGGAGAGCTTTGTAGTGTTTATAGCTCGGATCATATGTAACTCTCACTTCACACTTTGTGTCTGTGTAATTTACAACACTTACACATCTTCTTCACGGCACTATTTACCACTACTTTGAAGACATCGCAGGCCGGTCTCTTCCTCTGATATTTACAATCTAACAAGCAGTCGAGAAGGCCCTTTATTGCAATGCAATAGGTCTCGCATTTGCGAGATTTTAAGCCATTAGTATTGTAAATGACAATGCCTTTTATTTATGTTTTAAAACCCAAAACATAAAGATAAGGCATTGTCATTTACAATGCCAATAGCTCAAACTCGCGTGAATGCAAGACCTATTGCATTGCAAATGCTTGTTTTGGGTCCCCACGTTTATTCAGGGCCCACACTCCTGCTGGAATCTTTAATTATTGATTTTAAAGCAACTCTGTTTTGTTTATTAATAAAGAGGCATCTAACATGGTTAATAGAAGTAAATGGTTCCAGTTGCTGCAAGTTTGCCGACCTGGGCCCGCAAAAACTTCTGACAAACCTGGTAGCAATGTGGACTATCAATGCATACTGCCATTACCCACAGGTCCCCCTACGAAGAATGCAAGAAGTGTATGCCACTCCCATAAGGCTAGAGTCTATGTAGTTAATACTTACCCAGCATTACTTCTGTTTTTATTCTGTCTTGCTTGAGACATGGAAGACAAGCAGAAGGCGAACCGTGTGGGGCTCTGTCGGCCGGTTGTCAGCAGTTCCTTCCTCTCCAGCAGGGCGGGACAGGATGGGAGTCAGACAAATCTCTCTGCCTGCAGGGCTTAGGGAGAAAGGTGCGGGAGCAGCTGAGGCCCGTGAAGGTAAGAGCGGTGGGGCCGGGTGGGGAGGGATTTCAACGGATAATGATGATGGAAAATTAAAGTGGGGGATTTCGGCGGAGGATGACAAGGGAAAATTAATTATTTATTTAATTTTCCCTCATCATCGTTCATCGAAATCTCCCACACCCTGCCCCACCGCTCTTACCTGCATGGGACGCGGCTGTGCAGGAGTGATGCAGCTTGGGATGAGATGGCAGGAGGACGGCTGTGCCTTACTCTTCCATTCAGGTGCCAGTGTGGAGGATGAGCAGTGAACTGGGTGTCCACCTACGTGCAGTATGAGGCTGTTTTGTCCCTTGGGAAGGCAAATGTGAGTTGAGTGGCAGTCAGGATTTTGGTAAGTCTGCTTAGCAGTCTAATTTGTGTATTGTACCCTGCTGATTGAATTCTTCACTGTGCCTTATTAAAGGGAATCATTCTAGGAAGCACAAGCATGTGGCTTCCTCATTTTCCTCTGATTTTTCTTCCTCTTTGCTCCCTGCTAAATGCCGTTTGGAGAGCAAGGAGGAGTGGTTAAAACGTCTGATAAAGGAGACTCTGTTAGAACTGGCCCCAGTGAATGAGGTGGGGGAAAGATAAATAGAGGTCTTGCTCGCTTGACTCCTCAGGTGCAGAGGAGGTGGTGCAGGTTTCTGAGTAGAAAAGGGGACATGTTGCCGGAGGTGGTGCCTCGTGTAAAGGAAAATATGGGTTTTCATGATGATGAGGTTCCGGGAACTTCTGCTTCTGTATTACTCCACCAATTTCAGAGTGCTCCTGAACTGGATTTTCTTGTGCATCTATTCATTCTTGAGGTGAATAAATGGTAATAGAGGAACCCTGATAAGATCACGATGCATCACTTTATGGTCAAGTTATACCTGTTAAGGATATGCAGGAGAGTTTGCCAGACGTTATTCCAATTGGCTCCTTTGTGGCTAGTCTAGTATGCAGGCCTTGCTTGACAGAGAATGCGATTATCCAAGACAGACAAAAAGGTGGAGACTCTGCACTCCAGAAAGTTTACTCAGATGCTCATATGGCCCTTCAAGGAGGATTTTATGGATCTTATGTGACCCAATCCTTGATTTTAGACATCAAAAAAATGTTTAGAGCTGTGGAAGATTTTTCTGACTGGTCTTTGCTTTTAGAGCACATTGACCGTCAAGTGGAATCCATGTCTGACATTGTTTTTGATATGCTGAGCGCCACATTTTAGCAAGGGAAAGGCCTGCATAGTAGCCAGGCACAATCTGGACCTAAAGGATTGGCACACTGATTTGGTGCAGAATGCCTTGGTGTTGAGGTAACCTTTTCTGGGAACCCAGTTGTTTGGTTCAGAACTGGAGGAGAAGCTCCATAAATTATTGAAGGAAAAGAAGCATTCTTCTTCATTTAAACATACTTTTCTGGAGTAGCATGGTGCACCAACGAAGCCCTCTTTTCACCAGCCCTCTCGGCATCAGCACTAGCACCCACGGGGGAAGTTCTATACTAGAAAGAAAGAAAGGAGGGGCTAAGAAAGCCAAGTCTCCAACAAAGCCTCAGCCCTGACTATATGGACACTCACACAAAATGTGAAGTTGGATGAAGCTTCAGGCTTGGAAGGCATTGACTTCTGATGTGTGGGTGCTACAGAACCTCAGAGAAGGGTACAGGATAGAGTTTGTGACACCATGGGGGGACTCAGGGTTGAGGCCGACTCCTCGGCCAGCAAAGGAAGTGAACAGCCTGGCCCGGTCTCAAGTCATAGAGTATCTTCTGCAGAAAGATGCCAGCTCAATGGTTCCTCCTTCAGAGAGAGGGATGGGGTACTACTCAATTGTCTTTCTAGTATAGAGATCAACTGAGGGTTTCAGATGGTCCAGCATCTGAAATCCCTCAACAAATTTGTTCGGACTCTGCCATTCTGGATGGAGACCTTGCAGTGGGTAATTCCCCTGGTGTTGAGAGAATATTTCATGCGCTCACTGGACTTACTGGATGCATATTATCACATTCCGTTTCCCCTACACGACCAGAAGTACCTTAGGTTCTGTCTCAAAGAGACACATTTTCAGTTCAGGGTGCTGCCGTTTGGCCTGCAGATGGACCCCAGGGTGTGCACGAAGGTGGTGGCTCCCTTAATTGCCTCATTCCATTTCTAGGGGATTGAATATACCCATATCTGGAAGACTGGTTTATTCACGCACCTTCTCAAAGTCAGTTGCTTCAGGAGATGGTGGTGGTCTGCATCTCTATTTAGGAACACGGCTTCCTTCTCAATGTGGGAAAGTGCAAGATGATAAATAAAATCAAGGGACTTGACATTTATAGGGACCAGATTTTGGACAGACCTCAACTAGATCTTCCTCCCGGAATCTTGGGTACTGATTTTGAGGACAACGGTCTGTAGATGTTCAACAGCCATTTCCTTTCAATTAAACAATGGTTGATGTTGCTAGGGCAAATGGCAGCATCGGTCTTCAATGTTCCTTGGGCCAGCTTTTATCTAAAGCATTTCTGGCATCATCTACATTCACTTTGGGGGCCAACTTTGGGAGACTTTGTGGTCCTGATTCCAGTGACTCTGGAGATGCGTTGAAAGCTGCAGTGGTGGATGGATCCGCACTCTCTCTCTTAAAATTAGTGTTTCTGCAGCAGGATTCCCCTTAAAGGTTTTAATAACAGATGACAGCTCCTTTGGGGGGGCGGGGCTCTCTGGAGGAACAGTCAATTCAAGAGCAGTGATCTCTTCAGGAGAGCAGGTGCTCCTACAACTGGAGGGAACTCACAGCTGTGTACAGTTCTGTCATGGGGTTTCTAGCAGCAATTGGAGGGATGTAATTTGGTTGTCAGAACAGACAATATGGTTGCACTGGCATATCTCAACAATCAGGGGGGTACCAGGTCGCAGTATCTGAATATGGTGGCTGGTCAATTGTTTCAGTGGGCAGAGAGTCATCTGCTTTCTCTCTTGGCTGTACACATCAGGGGGGTGGACAATGAGGTGACGGATTCTCTCAGCATGGTTGTTCCATCCTCCCAGGTGATGGCCTTGACCAGGCCAGATTTTCACCAAATCTGCAAACGATTTGGGATGTTATTCCTGGATGTTTTCGCTCCAACCAAAATGTGCAGCTTCCCCTATTTTGCTCAAGGGTGCCGCAGGAGAGGGCTTGGGGGGGCTGGATGTATTGACAATCTGCTGGCTCCCCTCCCTTTTATACCCTTTTCTTCCAATTCCTCCGATTCCCAAGTTATTGACCAGACTCTATAGGGAGCACAGGGAAATGTTGCTGGTGGTCCTGTTTTTGGAGAGACGGTCATGGTTTACACTTCTGAAATCCCTGGCTGTTCAGGGTCCTTGGTTTCTCACAATCTCCCTCTCCCCTCTGAGAATGTCTCATGTTCTTTCTACCCAGAAACTTTATCTATCGTTGTGTAAGCTGAGAATGTGGTCACGGAGAAAGGGCCTGCCTGGACACTTAGCAGTCGCTATCCAGCAGTCTAGAAGACCATCTAATTTGAAGTCCTATGGTTGACAGTGTGGAAATTTTCAGTGATGGTATTCCTTTGAATCTCTACCCTTAGGATTGCACTTTGAAACATGTCCTGCGGTCAGTGGACAGATATTAGGAATTTAGAGCCCTTTGGGGGCAATCTTTCAGATTCGGAGGATCTGGTGGCCAGGCTTTTAAAGAGTTTTTCCATTTCCAGTCCTTTTGTGTGGCCCTTGTATCCTTTGTGGGATTTACCCTTAGTATAAAAAGCTCTAATTTACCATCATTTTGAACCACTGGAAACAGTGAATATCAGGTTTTTGACACTGAACGTGGTGTTCCTTGTAGCCATCACATCAGCATGACAGATTGGGGAGTTGGTAGCTCTGTTGGTGAGGGAGCCCTTTCTTTTTTATCGTGAGTATTCTGTTGTTCTGAGGCTAAATTCTCCTTTTACCCCCAAAGTCTCTACTCAATTTCACAATGAGCAAGACATTTTCCTGCTGGCTTTGGTGGAGGAGGATGATTCTTCTGTGGTTTTCCAGTGGCATTTGTTGAATGTCAAGAGGGCCATTTTGATTTATGTGGACAGATCAACATATTCCTTGTATGTGTCTTTTGGAACTTCTAAAAAAGGAGATAAGGCATCCTTGTTATCCATCAGTCGCTGGTTTAAACAAGTGATCTCTTAGGCGTACTCTTTTTCAGGGACTCTTCCTCCAGAGGGAGCACAAGGTCGCTCTACCAGGATGGTATCAGCTTCCTGGGTGGAAATTATTGGAGTTTCCATTGCTGAACGTTGCCAGGCAGCTACTTGGGCTACACCAAACACATTTGTACATCATTACAGGATACAGAATGTGTTACATGACAGCACCAATTTTGGGATGGGAGTGCAGCATTCGGTATTACCTTGATAGAAAGGTCAATTTGTAATAAATCACTGTTGGGTGTTGCAGTCAATAGAGGTCTGTGTGCTTTTGAACAGTATGAGTTTAACTGGTCTATGAAGGTAGGTCTGAGAGATGCTTTGGTATTCCTCATTAGTGATGAATGGGAAGAGGGCAAGAGGGACCTGCGGGTAATGTCTAATTACTTACCAGTAATCTTCATTACTCCTGGTCCTATTGTGTCATTCATCATGCTCCTCTCTCCCGGATGGCCGGCCTTCATTTGTGGGAGTCTTGGTAGTTCAGCAGGAATGCTGGGTAAGGATTGCCTATATGTGCACTAGCCTTAGGGGAGTGGAATTGACTATTTGCATTCTTCTCGTTCTTTTTATCTGTCTTGCTAGGTGATTTCACCTCATTAGTGATGAATGGAACGAGGACAATAGGACCAGGAGTAATCAAGATTACCGGTAAGTAATTAAATATTCCCAAAAGACAGGTGCAAGCACCTCCTCATATTGCATAAAATAGACTTGCAGGCGCAGTGTACTGATTCCTGGTGTACCCCAGCATCATTTACGAATTAGTGAAATGAGTAACTCATTCCCCTTGGTGGCTCCACAAACATAATCTAGAAGAACACAAAAACCGAGTTGTTCTGGCTCTGTACCCACACAGGTCCTTTAGAATTTTCCATCATTTGACATTTATTGAACCACACACTTTCGAAACCTTGCCCTACTGGCTGAAAAGGCCCGCTTAATTCTTCCTCTGCTGGCAGGCAGGGATAATGCTGGGGTATTGTGTTTTCCCCAGCATGCAGGTTACTTAAACCATTCAGGCAATATTAGACATGTTAAACAAATGACGTATTGTGTTAATCTCCGGTTGGGCAGAGTGGGTGTTTATATTGTTTGAAAGGCTGCCTGCGCCACGTGAAGTGCTCCTGTAGATTAAATCAAAATAGAAGGTGTAGGATTTGTGACATTTGTATCTGTCTTTATATATTTAGCGGAGTTAATGGGGCTGGTGAGAATGTAATATGAAAGTAGGTGGCCATGGTCCCCTTTTTTATTTGTGTTGTGCTGCATTGCGTGGAAGGTGTGCTGCGGTGCAGTTTTCTTCTCAGGAATACTTGCTGTGTGTTCTGATGGGGAGGAGAACCGCACCTCTAGATCATCACTCCTTTCCTCCGAGAGTTCACATTCACTGGACCACGCATACAGTCTTCTAGTGACTATGGATACTCACCTGACACCTCTGACACCTGAGCCACCCAACAGCGCATCTTTGGATTGACTGCTGATTGATCCTACCGTTTATGCTGTATGGTCTAAGAGACTCCAAGGTGACCCTGCCACTCTATGACCAACCATGGAACCCTTTTGGGCCAAAGAATGAGGGAGCAAGCCTAGGATGTTCAAGAGGTGCAATTTACTTCTGAAGTTCATCCAAGAGGAGGGTTTGGAAGAAATAATGTCCCACATCTGTGTCATTATGGGAGTTCAGGAGGCTACAGATCCTTCCTGCTCTGAACATGTGACAGCTCCCTTAGGGATGTTTTATGTAGGTAACAGTCCACCGAGTCTCTGGTCTGCCTTTGCTGCCTGGTGTTCATAGACTCAATCACAGGCATTCACTGGTGGATTAGGTTGCTAATATGGTAGAGACAATCCTGTATAAGCAACAACCCGCTGCATTCATTGCACTAACAACAAATGTTGGCAAAGCAATCTGTCTGGCCTTTCACATAGCTACAGTTGACTCCAGGATTTTCAGATGTCTTTTTCGAGTCAGTAGAAACAGTGTGAAGACTTTAACAAGACTGCAGCCCTTCAGAACTTTACTAGATGCCCTTTCCAAGTCAGAAGCAACTGCTTAACAAGTCTTTCACAAAGCTGCAATAACTCACATTGTTACTAAATGTCTCTCTTGAGTAAGATGCAACTTCTTAAAACATCCTTCACAGAGTTGAGAGGGTTTGGCGTCAACTTAAAATGTACATATCAATTTTTGACACTTTTATATTGTGCTTGATTTCAATAGGAAAAGTAAATAATCAAATGCTGGTATATGTTGATGAGTCAATATCACAACTTTCAATAAATGTCTTGATTACTATGTAACAAATATGAAGACAACCTAAAATATATAAGACTAAGCAGTCACTGGTTAAGGCAAGTGCCTTCTACCGTATTGTTGGGAAATGTTTTTAGTGAGTGGCACTATAGTTAGGACCCAGGAAAAAAGCCCACTGCCTTACATTATGGGCTGTGGAAGGAAGAAGCAAAATGTAAGAAACGCAAGACAAAAATCAAAGATATTCAGTGAAGGGCTCACATATGTATAGATATATTCACACAAAAAAAAACAAAGGTTAAAGGGACATTATAGTTAGGTTCAGATTTTACACACACAAAACACATTCAGCAGATATAGTTATACTTCTTCAAGAAACTATAACTCATGCCCTAAGGTAACTATAACTCGTGCCCCCGCCATCCACAGTTTTCTTATCAATAATTTGATTGCAATATTTATATTATCAGTGATGTCATAGAAGATGTCATGACTGATGTAACATGTGGGGTAATTAGCAGTGCATGGCGAAGTTGCCAGTTATAGTTATCTTAGGGGATGAGTTATAGTTTCTTGAGATAAATCTAATTATAATTGCTGAATTTCTATGGTTTTTTGTGTGTGAAATCTGAACCTGACTATAACATCCCTGTAACATTTGTTTTCTTTAGTTAATTTGTAAGGTTTTTTAATTCGATTTCCTAACCATAACACCACTGTAACCTATGTTTTTTCAGTGAATTTGTACGTTTTTTAATTCTATTTCCTAATTATAATGTACCTGTAACCTTTGTTTTTTTCAGTGAAGTTCGAGGGTTTTTTTTTAGCGTAAAGTAATATTTAATTACCATAAGTTAATCCACCCTCCCCCGCACACAGCTTCAGGCTGTGCGCGGCAGGGGGCTGGCTGCAGGGACTAGCCACAGGCCAGGCCCTGTGTCCAACTTCTCACATGCAGCCAACCTGTGGGCAGGCCCTGCAGCCAACACCCCACGTGCAGCCAACCCCATGCTGTGCATGGCTGGGAGTTTGCCGCAGGCCCAACCCCCCCCAAAGGCAGCCAGCCCAGGGGGGCATGCAGCCCCCTCCCAAGGTGGATATATGGGGGAGGTGTGCAGAAAGCTCCTTTCCCCAGGCCGATTTTGGCCCCAAGAACCCCATCTCCCGGGGCTTGGCTATATTGTAAATGGGCAGAGGTGCACACAGCACCTCTCCCAGGGCCGATTCCTGCCCCCAGGACCCCATTTCCCAGGGCCTGACCATATTGTAAAGGGGGGCATGCAGGACCCTGCATCTTTTTAAATGGAGAGGGGGGCATGCAGCCCCACCCCCAGGCCAATATTGGCCCCAGGAACCCAATCCCCCGGGCTTATCCAATTAATAATGGAAATGGGGAGCCACATGGTCCCCCTCCCTGCGCCGATTTCAGTCCCGGGTTCCAGCCAATAAAGGGTGGATGCCCTGGTGCCCACCCAGGGCACCCACCATCTCCTTGTTTGGGGCTGCGGGGGGAGCCCCAAGGCCCCTGTGGCCGAAACCATCTCCCCATGTCCAGCGGGAGCCAGCATTTCTCCCACCCGCAGGGAGCAGCTAAAAATGCTGCTCCCTGTGGGCAGAATCAATATTCAGATCTGTTTCCCTGCCCGCATCACTGCAGGTAAGGAAACAGATCTCAACTCTGCTCTCAGCTAGTGGGAGAATTTTTACAGTGGGAGCGGACTTCATGCTTGCTCTCGCTTGGCCGGAGCTTTGAAATCGCTTCCACCAAGCGAGAACAAACACAGGTTTCACAGCTCGCACCAGTGCAGGCAGGGAAACCGCTATGTCCCAGGGGTGGGCACTCCAGTATGTAGCTGGAGGCGGCCCTGGGGGATGGGGTCTTCAGAGCCATTAATGGCTCTGGGGGTGGCTTTGTGGCCCCCCTCCCTTTTGAATTTGTGGCTAGGCCTTTGGGGATGGGGTCCCCGGGGCTGAAATTGGCCCGGGGAACCTTGCCCCACTTACAACACAGCTGGACCCCAGGAAATGGGGCCCCCAGGGCTAAAATCAGCCCAGGAGGGAAAGCCACGTGCCCCCACCCAATTTAAATGAAAGGCTGGGCCCCAGTGGCGTAACACAGGCCCCTGCAGCCCCCACGGTGTGGGGGCCCCTGAGCTGCAGAGGTCCCCCTCAGCACAGTACTTAGACCTGAGATCTCCAGATTAAATTTGGAGCAGTGGCCCCTTCATGTACCATGCAGGGGGGCCCCTCAACTTTCGTTACACCCCTGCCAGGCCCCGGAGGATGGGGTCCCCGGTGCCAAAATTAGCCAGGGGAGTGGGGTGGTGCAGCCCCCCTCCCCTTCTCCTATTTGGCTCGGTCCCAGAGGATGGGCTTCCCTTGGCTGAAAGCGGCCTCCCCAATATATAATAATTAATTCTCCCGGGACCTGGCCCACCCGAGAAGCATGGAAATGCCTGGAGTAACATCTAAACACTAGCATTTTAAATCCAAATGAAAACACTTATGCTTAATCAGTGAGCAAGGGGAGGCTTTCCCGAAACACATTGGGTTACATGTTGTTGCCTAAAAAAACTACCAAGCACTTTTGGAATATCGCTCGCATAAGCGCTTTCATCAGCCGGATAGTACATTAAAAAGTTTGCCTCCAACAAGGAAGACACGGACGCATTCGGGCCAGAGTGTGAATAGTTTTTATTCATCCACCATGCACAATCACTTACACATTTCGAACATTACTGGTCTTTTTCACGGTAAATACACATTATTTTAGTGCACCTTTTATCTTTACTACATCACATGATCTTCACTTCCACTGACATCACAGTGAATTGCGGGAAATGTAGTCAGTACTTTTTTACAAAGGGCACAAATAATTTTAAAACTAAATATCATTAAAATAAATCAATGTATACAAGAAAACACTTTCCATCCAATAATAAATGATGAATTCTAATTAATCTATTTTTCCTACATCCCAATTAGGGTAACTAGATTCCGCTTTTTATTAGGACTGATGCTCTGTCCATTCCTCATGCTATCCTAATGTCATATGCACTTATCTAGGTCCATATAATACTGTCCCTGGTATGCTCTGTTCACGGAGGTTATGCATTCATTTCAACTTCTGTATACATAAAAAAATCAGTTTAAACTCATTGTCAGCACAGTTAATAATCGGCAAATCATATCTCTATTACTCCCTAATTTGATTCTTGCCCTCTAGTGAGCTGTTTCTATAGTTATTATGAGTTAAGTCATTGTTTTTCTTACTATTGATCAACATTTTTACAGCTCAGTCCCAACTACTTTGGTTTAGCCCCCTAGTGGGCTCCCACTGTGATTATTAAGAGTTAAACCCTTATTCATTTTGATTTTGCCGCTCATCAATGTTAATCCATAAAGTGCAGAATCTGTGTGACTTTGTTTTTAGGAACCGTACTCATTGCTATCAAAATTACTGATTCTCAATTAACCCTCATTCCTGGATAGATGTGTAACACATTAAAATTATACTGTAACACAAATTAAAGCGAAAATGAAAACAAAACTACTAAAGCACATGTAAATGAAGCTGTTCATCCAGATTCAAACCTTTGGGGTCCATTGTCTCCATATTCAGAATATGACTCTAGTTTATGTAATGCTAATTCCCTATCACCCCCTCTCTCATTTTTCTCTGCCATGTCTGTTCCAAAGGTTCTCAGTTTTTTCCAATCACTTTTATGTTGTGTTTCAAGGCGTCTCGCTACCAGATATGTTCTATCCTTATTGGTCTTTGCCCTTGTTTGTTCTAATATTTTTTTTATTTTATTTTATAAGTGGTACTCCCAACATAGGCTAGGTCACATGGACATTTCAAGATGTAAATCACAAATTTACTCTTACATGATATTCTTTTTTGATTACACTCTCTTATTTCTTTTTCTCTTTACAAGTGCCTTAGTATTAGCAGCTATTTCACAAATCTTGCAATGTGTGCATTTAAATAAACCTTTCTATGCATTCCACCATTTTTTGTCTTCAGGTCCCTTGAAATGATTATGTACCAATGAATCCTTAATACTGCTAACTTTTCTGAATGTTATTGTTGGTATATCTCCCAAGATTTTACTTAGTGTGGGGTCACTCTTAAGTATTCTCCAATTCCTTGTCAAGATTTGTTTAATTTGCATTGATTCCTGCGTAAGAGTGAACATCATCCTGGTTTCATTAACCACTTCCTCATTTATTCTGACATTTTCATTCTTGGTATCCAATAATTCTTGTCTGTTTCATGCTGCTGCTCTTTGCGCTCATTTGTTGATCACACTCCTCTGTTTAAACATCTATTTGTGGTTTCTATATTCCACCTCTCCAATTCTTTCTTTGTAGAACAGTTTATTTTGATACTTAAGAATTCACCATATTGAATACTATTTTTCAAACTTGGTTGATGAAAACTCTTAGCATGCAATACACTGTTGATAGATGAGGGCTTCAAATGCAATGTGGTTTGGAGTATCCATCCTCAATAAATATTTTCATATCCAGAAATATAACTCTTTCAACACTTATTTCATATGCTAATCTCAGATTGAGATCATTCATATTTAATTTCAGATGATAACTTTGAAAATCCTCTTTCATACCATCCCAAATGATTCATAAATTGTCTATGAATCTCAACCATACTAACATTTAACTCAGCATGTCTTCATTTTCAGCCCAGGTGATGGGTCTCTCCCACAATCCCATTGTGAGGTTCGCAAATCTTGGTGAAAATGATACTCCCATTTATGTTCTACATTTCTGTATGTATATTTTCACCATTGAATAAAAATGTCATGTTCCAAAAAATCATCATCATTTCTTCAATCCCCAATGCATAGTAAAAAAATTGTATATGTATCTGATTGAGGAAATAGCGGCAAGCTTCCATGTCTGTTTCATGTCTAATGGAGGTGTATAATGAAACCACATCCCTTGCTACTAAATTATATGAACCTCTCCTTTGAATATTCTGCAAGTGTAAGATCAGGTCTGTTGTGGCTCTTATATATGAGCTTAGGTCTTTGACCACTGGTGATAAAAACTGATCAATGTAAATCAAATGTACATCTTTCTGTTTAACAGCACACTGTATAAGCAAATCCAAGCGACAGCTATGGGCACCTGCTTCACCCCCAGCTATGCGAATCTGCATATGGGCTGGTGGGAGTGTTGCGGGGATTCTGCACCTACACAGAACTATGCACAGGAAAACAGGACCTCAGTGTATAGGGGTGTACCAGCCTACCACCTTAGTACCCAAAATCCCAAAACCGACTAGCTATAGTGTCTCATTTGTTCTCCTCCAAAATCACAAAGCTACAAATGATTAGACAACCCAGAACACAACACTCCCGACTCTCTCAAGAATCGCGGTAGCAAGACATACCCTTTCGCTCGCCCACTCGTACTTGTCCACAATAAGAATGGTCAGAGTCACTGTTATAGTTCAAAATGTTTATTTTAACTATCGTGCTCTATAATGCAGTATACGAGCCACTACCAGCAGCGAAATGCATAAACTTAGAACAATTAGCATTGTTACAATTCCATAGAATATAAAGGGGGATGTCATTATATATAGACAGTGGAAAAAGGACTATAAGGCCTAACCACCTTCCCCTTGGTAAAGTGATGTTTATTATATAAAAGAAGATCTCTGGGCTTTATCAGCAGACCCCCTACCTCAGTGCCTAGATGGAAGCTTTACATCATAGGAACCGCATAGCTCTTCTCCCTGGAAAGGACCCTCTCCAAGTGTGTGTCAGAACAACATGCATCCCTGTAATATCAAAGCACGAGTCTCCAGCAGCGCAGCTGTGTTAGCATGTTTTGTCTAGATGCTAGGAACTGACCAGAACAGAATAACAAGGGGCATTGTTTATCGACCTTGCACATCGTGTTCAGACTAAACTCCAAGAGCAGGCAGAGAATGCAGAAAGCAGACAGTTCTCATATGAAAGGCACAAACAGAGTCTTGCACAACAAAGTCATGTAGTAACGTGCGCAAAAGCAGCATCATGGCAGCCATGCTCATGTCAATTTAGCAATATCAACAGTGACCCTAATAGCCACATAACACCCTCCCTTTGGTAAGATCATAGTATATAGACAAAGGACCAAAACAGATTTCAAGGGTAAGCAGAGTTTAACAACGTATGAAAAAAACCAATTTGGAAAACGTTTAAAAATAAATAAATATATATATATAATTATTATATGGATAAATGGACGTGACTAACATGGAGGTGGTGTATCCATGAAAGCATGTGACCCTGTCAAAGTAATGCGTTCCAAAAGGCCATCCCTATCGTTAGTAGCAAAGAGGGATGCCATCCAATCAAGTAGGCCGAAGGAACAAACGTGCTCCTTGTAATCCGATGCCTCCAAGAGCATATCCGGGCAACTTGTGTGATATTCAATAAAGCTCAGTTGCAATAGGTTCTGTGCAACCGCACAGATATCCCATTCTGCCAATACTCCAAGTGCAGCCGCACGCGCCATACGTCCATTCCTAGAACAGGCCTGGTCATGGGCCACTAAGGGGCCCATTAACTGGTCATAGTACGTATTAATGGGAATCCTCAGAAGACGCTGGAAAAAATAGAATGAATAAAGGCTGGTATTACTCCAAATATCGTCTGAAAAGAAGTCACAAGGCCGGCTCCCACCAGCTTAAAAAATGAGCAAGGCCTTCGGTATCAGACACATTAAATATTTGATGTATCAGCTCCCCAAAATGCGGTGGGAGATTCGTGTTCAGAAGTGACTGAATCTCGCTAGAAATTCTAGCCACCTGTAATTCGAAGGTCTCTCGAGCTGAAGTGAGAGCCACTTCTTGTTGAAACAATAGCGCTTTGAGCCTGCTTAATTTGTTGAAATCTGTTTTCAAAGTCGGAATGGAAGGCCAAATGGAAATATCTACTTCTTCATGCGGGGCGGAAAAAGCACATTGCTACAACAAGTAACACGTTGTGAAACTGTTACTATATACGGGATTCCTGCCCGCAGTCGTGGTTATTCAAAATAAGATAACTGTCATTAGTAAGCAAAGTAAAAGCGGGAATTATTGCTGGGACGGGACTCCCTTTTAAAAAGCAAGCAATATTAGGTGCGGAAACATTACAAGCGCCGTGCAACTTAACGTGTTTGCAAACTAGGGAGTGTCCCACTGTGGAATCGCAGTCCTCCCCTGTTAGGAAAACTTCCATATCTTCTCGATGACATCTGTAAGTGAAAGGTAGGTACTATAACTCATGGAGAAACGCACTACCCAGGGGTTCAAAGCAGCCCATTGGGAAATGTTTCATGCAAGATTTAAATTGAAACAGCGAGAAAGGGAGAGAGATAACCCTGTATATTAACCATACAGCCGAATCTGTCTCTGCCACAGAGAACGGCAAATGTTCTAATTGTTCAATGTGTAATAATGTATATGTAGCATCTTTCATGGACATAAACCGTTGTTTATCAGTTAAATTAAATGGCAAAAACAAAGCGGAAGCATTCAAATAATCACAAGGTACTTTACCCATTTTAAGAGTCTGTAACGTCCATGAAAACTGCATTACTGATCGTAATTGATTTTGACCATGATATAACACAGATACATCCGTCTGAACAATATTAATAACAGATGAAACAATATTATCCAAGGTATAAATGCGTGAAGATAGTGTGTTAATGCTATTGTCGACTACTACAAGGACTTTTTCCAAATTAGCTTTGTCAATCTGTCGTAGACGAAATGCTGCGTCCATCTGTGATAATTTCCATATTTCATTGTACGCAGCATAGAAAAATCATTTTGTTCTCGGGGTCTTAGGACCTAGAAGAAAATCAGCCAAATTTATGTCACTCGACAAATGAGACAAGTGTTGTTTAACGGAGGACAACGTAGAGTGTTCCAACCATTGCTGGCACAATTTACCCACCAAATATGTTGTGACTGAATGTGAGTGCAAAAAACATGGATCCGCTCTAGCCTGTGTAAAAACTGGCGTTATATTATAAAAACGCAGTTGGCATGAATTTGAGCTGGTTTGCCACAGCAGCCAACCGTTAGGGTCAACACCAGAAGCATTGAAAGTGCCATTCCGAAAAAAAGAGTTTGTAAAACCTCTATTGAATAATTTGTGTGCGTGCGCCAATTATCGTATTCAGCCAAAGATGGAATGGACGGATTATTTAAATTTTTCGCAGTTGCCAGGCCAATGCAAGTAGTTTGATATACCGTATCATTTAAAAATAATGGGGCATATTAGCAAGGCGATTATCGCCACTTTAGCGGGACTTTTTCCCGCTAAAGCGGCGATAATAATATCGCCTTATCAACAAGCTGTCGCTAACTGCTGTTAGCGACAGCTTGTAGGCGATAGCGACCGGGTTGGGTGCCGCTTTGCATGCCAGCGATATTTATCGCTAATGGCATGCAAAGTAGGCGTTTCTCACCTAACAGCGACTGGAAACAGTCGCTGTGGTCGCTAACGCCTATCAGCGAGGCAGGGGCGGTGATTACGAACCAGCGCTAAACACGTTTAGCGCTGGTTTGCTAACACCTGGTCCTACCCTGACTTAGCCATGTAATCCAATGAGAGGTGGATTACATGGCTAAGTCCCCTCGCACTATCAGCAAGCAGAACTGGGGAACAGTGTGAATATCGCCTGTTTTCAGGCGATATTCACACTGTTCCTTCAAGGTTTCTATCGCTTTGGAGATTAGCATTGCTGATTGCACGCTAACTCCGCGATAGAAACCGACGATGCCTGGCGATAATTATCCAAGCGCTAATTGCGCTTTGCGATAATTATCGCCAGGCATTGCTAATATGCCCCAATATTTGTGAAGGTATTAGGCAGGCACGATGTAAAGCCTCAGTTCCCTGAACCTGCCAATCCTTAGTGCCTCATATTGTTTTTAAATCAATGGTAGCACTCCAGTGACCATAACCTCTGTGTGGCCAATTCAGCTCTAAAGGAATTGGAATAGATTAATTTTGTATGGGTCAGAATAAATTTAGATTGCGACTGACAATTGTAATTTAAAGAAATATGATTCAGGATTGGACATGTCATAATCTGTGAAATAGGTGAACTTATCCCTAAGTGTTTTAGAACTTCCCTGTAAAGGGGTTGGACAATGTTCCCATTGTGTGTAATTAAAAACAGGTCTTAACGTGCTTGTCTTGTGTAAATAATGATGCCCATATTGTTGATAACAGAATAAATCAGCATAATTGGCAGAATTTAAATCTAAATCTTCAGCATCAAAAGCAGCATAATACTTTAAATATGAAAACAATGAATGTACTGCTTGTACATCCCAATCATCGGAATGTATGTCCAGTGTCACCATGTCTCCTAAAGAAACGCGAAACACGTATGGTACGTTGAGGACTTCCGTCGGACCATGGATTTCGAATGCTACTTTATCCCAAACGATGCCATCTGCAACAGGTAAAGCCAAAATGTTCACAAGGGCATGATCTCGTTTCATTATATGGGACGATGTATGAGGGGCCAGAATTCCATCGAACAATTTTACAGCAGAGCGGTCTGGCAAATAATGACCATTGATGAGTAAGAAAAATACAGTCACAAATCCGATTGGCATGAAGAGGAAAATCAGGATAAGTACCAACCAGATGTAGGTCCAGGGTGGGACCAAGTAAGTCTTTTTGAACCAAAATACTTAATTTTGTCGGTGGAAGTGCCAACGTGGAAGACGAGGAGGAAGAGTCATAGGAGAATCTCGGACGGTCCCCAAAATAACCGCTTGCACCCACATTCATCAAAGGCGGTAGGACGGCATCAGTTTGATGTTGACATGGACTGTTCGGCACTTCACTCTGGGACTCTTCCGCAGGATAAGTATACTCGACTTCTGCAGTGGAACAGGGAGGTGTGGGGACAGGTAAAAGGTCAATAGTACTTTCCGTTTCACCCTCTGTAATAAGAAGATGATTCGAAGTGGACAAATGCACCGGATTCATTGAGATAGGGTTACATGAAACAGCAGGAGTTACACTATTCAGAATCGGCCAGAGGGTGTAACTTGACATTGTCCACTGAAATATATCTGTTGTCTTTGCGACCAGGTAAAGGTGGTAGTATCACTGTATGAGTACCCTTCAATCCAAGAACCGGGACCGGTGCACGATAAGAGGGACCAAATTCTTTCTTGTTCTCCAGCTTTTCTCGTACCAGATCTCCAATCTTAGGAAGCCAGCCGGTGACCGGAATCAGCATCGATGTGTCAGTGGAAGAGGGTAAATGTTCAGGTGCATAGCTATCACAGGTCTTTTGTAGGTCCTGTAACATAGTAGAATAATTATCTACGTCAAAGGTTGCGGCAGCCACCACAACGCCTAGACCATCAAGGTCAGGCACAAACATTTTAATGCCAAAGAGCAGTTCGTAGGGGGCCCGCCCACCCAGAGATCTTCTAGGGAGATTATTAATTGCACGTTGAACTCCAAACAAATGGGCCAGCCAGTTCCTGCCAGTACCCAAGACTCTAGCTGTCAAAGATTGCTTTAAGTTGCGGTTCATTCGCTCCACAATAGAGTTGCCCTCAGGCCTGTATGGAGACAAAAACTGCACCAGCACCCCCATCGACTTCATCGCGTCCTTGTACGCCTTAGAGGCGAACGCTGGTCTGAATGGAAGGTGCCACAGGAAAACAACCCGACAAAGACACGCAAATCCCTGATGACATTTTGAGCGTCAGCACTGCGTTGTGGCCAAACCCAAAGGAATCTAGTGCACGAATCAACTGCAACAGAAATGTATTTATATGCAGTATCAGAAGAGAAAGGACCGCAGTGATCAAGATATACAGAGCCAAATGGCCGATTGGAAATACATAGCTGTGTTTGTGGTGGGCGTGTGACCGTAGACGGTTTAATTTGTTGACAAATGTCACAAGAAAGCACATAATTACGGGTTTGTTTATATAAACCACGCCACCAATAACGTTGCTGTAAAATCGAGACTGTTGCAGACACCCCGGCATGTGCAGAAGCCATGCCCTCGTGTGCGGCTATGATCAAAGGAAGTCTGCGGTCCATGTTGGGAATCAGCCGATCCCCAACAGATGGAATCTTAGCATAAGGAACTTGTTCTGGAGATATATGATAAGAGTATTTCGAAATGAAACCCTGAGGATAAGCAGTTCCCTCCTTCGTAGCAGCTACTGCTGCCAGAATATCATTATCTATTTTAGTCAGGGACCTTGTAACTGCTGCTACGGAACACGTGGCTACTGCAGATTTGGCCGCTTCGTCAGCCAAAGAATTACCAAGAGCATGTGCTCCCACACTCTGATGGCCAAGAGTATGGATAACTTGCATGAGGGGCAGATGTTGTTTAAGGTCTGCCACTCGAACCCAAAGCATTTTATGCTTGATTGCACTGCCTTTAGAGTCTCAATAGTCATTCTTAGACCAAAAGAATAGGTTGTCATTAAAAGATTGAACACAGTAGTAAGAATCGCATACAATGAGAGTATTCACATTAGGATCGGTAAACTCAAGGGCTAGAACAAGAGCACGCAGCTCCGCCAATTGTGCTGTCCAGTCTCCAAGTGCCTGAGTATGCACTATGGAAGACTTAAATTCTACTTTGACACTCGAACCAGCCACAATAGCGCAAGCTGCTGAATAAGCATGTTTCGAGCCGGTGGCCGGTTGAGCCGAGCCATCGGTATAAATAATACATTTGTACTCATCTAAAGGAAGCAACGACAACGGAGGAGGATGAATGTGTTCATACTGTAAAAATTCCTGTGTCTGAAGTGCAGGATCAAAGATAAACGTGACATCAGATGATGTCAAAGAAGTAGCCCATTGTATCCAATGGGGATGTAGTGCCTTAGAGTTGGGTACACTTGCCTTAGTCACTGCTTCTAAGGCAGGGAAAGGCGTGACCATAAGAATGCGTTCTCCTTGCGCCAGCGAGCGTTCTTTCAGAATCGCCATTTGGACCGCTGTCAAAATTTTTTCAGCATTCGAAAAACGCATTTCTGCCGCAGTGCACAAATGTGATTTGTATGCACTAGGTACCGTGTCCCCCTCATTGAACGTCAAGTAGGTGAAACCCACCGTCCCCGGCACTATACGTATCACCAGGTTCGTGGTGTTATCACACGTCAACAAGTAGTTAGTTGCAAGCATATCAGATTGCAAGGATTGAAGAATAGTGGTATGTTCTGGAAGCCAGCTGGCAGAAGAATATGTTGGTTGTATCAATGCATAAAGCGGTTTGATACGCTGGGCATAATCGGGGATGTATGTCCTCCCGAAATTCAAAAATCCCAGCAAAGACTGAAGTTTCTTCAGCGTAGAGGGAGGTTGCAATTGTGCACATTTCTCCAGAAAGTGGGGGGCTAACCCCCTACCTTCATTATTGAGCTCATAGCCCAAAAAGAGCACCGCAAAATGAGCGATGTGTGATTTTGCAAAATTGAATTTCTATCCATAGTCGGCAAACCATAAAATGATGTGGTCGACTCGGACAAGATGCAGCATTAGTTTGTCGTCCGTCAGATAAATATCATCAACGTACGAAAACGCATCTGGATCTATGTCGTGCAACAAAGACACAACACGCGCAGCAAAAGCCCCGGGGCTGTTCTTATACCCCATAGGCAAGCATGTAAATTTTTCCTGATTTCCGACGGCGGTGAATGCTGTCAAGTCACGGCTCTCAGGAGCCAGATTATGACTGTAGAAACAATTGGATATGTCCAGTGTAGTTTTGTATTTTTTACGAACAAGGTTGTTCACCAGCGCAGAGCTGTGTGTGTTTTGCACCGCAAAAATACAACAATGACTATTCAAATTTCGATAATCCAATACAATGCGATATGAACCGTCAGGTTTTGATACCAGAAAAAGAGGATTTTTCATCGGTGATACACAGGATTCAATCACTCCTTGATACTCCAACTGAGTTAGAATGTCACAAACGTGAGCCCTAATCTCACATCTGATTGGATACTGTGGTTGTGGTGGTGGCATAGACCGTAGTGGTATTTCATGTGCCGGTGAATCAATATCCCAGCCCACCTGATTACAGCACACCGCTGGGGCAAGGCCCAAAGCCCACTCAGCTGCGTAAGCCTTTGCATGTTCCTCAGGGACGTAACGCGAAAAACTCGGAAGTATCACGTCCTCCACTCTAGAAGCGGCTAGCACAAAGGGTGGAGGCCAATCTGCCTCCGCCAACAAAATGTCGTATGAGGAGGTGAGATTTTCCCAGAAAACCACTTTGATTGGGCGCTGTATATCACCTTCAATTTGGAAGACAATCTCATAGAGTCTATCCGGTGGGGCAACCCGGGTATCTGCTGTTTCTACTGTAATGAATGTATCAGTTGCTGTCGCCTCCAGACAGGGACGCAGTGCCTCCCGCACTATGGTAACCTCCGCTGTGCTGTCGAGCTGAGTCACTGCCCATGTCCAGTCTAGGAGTCGCGTTCTCACCGTCTGAGGCATACTTTGCAGTTAAAGCGGCAACTTTTTTCTTCTGATACGGGGGTCGAAAACGAGGCAGATCCTCTTGTTTGGCTTTAGCGTCAAACTGTCGAGGAAGATCTCGTCCCTGTTGTTTGGTCGGACCTTTGGCACGATCCTGGCGTTCCCCACCACCGACTTGAGAGTCTAATGTGTCCTGTAAAGAATGAGGAGAGCGCTGATCAGGAACCTGAAATCTAGCAGGAGTCTTATTTTTCACGCGGTCGGCCAAGTCATAAGCACGCTCAGAACACTCAGATGTCGGTGAACCTGCACGCGAACCTTGCTTCCTGCAGTTGCTGCCCCTGTTTTATATTTCTCCAGTTCTTTTTAGGAAAGAACGGGTGCCCATCTTTATCAATCTAGGCCTTTTGTTGAGTTTGAGATTGCGTTTGCGTTTGAGTAAAAGGCTTAACTCCCAGACTATTGCGGCCTAAGGTTTTATAAGCCTTAGCAATAATCTTTGGTAATTCGCGCTGCTTATCTGCATCTGCCACAGCCTCCAAGCGGTTAGCCACTTGTTAGCTTACAGTATCACCCTTAACATTAGCAAGGATCATATCAGCAACAATGTCGAACACCCCCACCAGTCTCATCCCCAACTCCAGAGCCGCCTCAGCTCCATGTTCAGCCTGAACACGCTTTATCACGGAAGGGAGCACGGTCATGGAGGGGGTGCCGAAACATATCGAATATACTGCTGCAAACACTCTACCCCAAGTGTTACAATCAGCTAATTCGGGAACTGAGGGGCATATTCACAAGGAGCTATCGCCGAATTAACGGCACTTTATCGCAGCCAAAGTCGTGATAAATTTACACCCCCATTCACAAGCTGGTGTAAACAGCCCACAGCACCAGTTTACCCGCGATAGCAGCCGCAAAAAACATCGCCACAGAGGACCCCAGCAAATATCGCTAATGAGATACAGAGTAGGCGTTCCCGTGACTAAAGCTGAGACAACAGCACACCTCAACATTCCCAACGACCAGCCACATCCACGATAAAAACACAAAACAGGCGAGAAGGCACGTTAGCACCAGGAAATCTACACCAGCTCTGACCTGGTGTAAACTCGGACGGCAGCCAGCACCACAAAAGGGAGCACAGCCCAGGGCCACATCCGAAGGGCAACAGATGCCATGGAGCCACACATCATGCGGCCCGGACACCCAAGAGGGCCACAACACCCACCGCCACCACCCCCAGGACCACCCCTCCCTGGCACCCCCCGACCAAAGACATGCCACATCAGCCACACCTAAACATGTACAAAATATTCCGCCTGATGCCGCACAATCACAACTGGTGACATGGATGTGTCGTCACAGAAATGACCAGCACACATTCACTTTCGAAGCAACAAATGAAACTTTATTAAAATGAACAACGAAATGAAATGAAGATACATGGCTGCTCCCCTCCAGACAATACGTAGGTCACAGCCTGTAAGACAAAAAACATGATGAGAAGGTGTGTCCTGCGCACATCAGAGGACAGAGAGAGAGCGAAGGAGAGAGAGAGGAAGAGAGGGAGGGAGAGAGAGAGAGAGAGAAGAGGAGAGAGAGAGGAAGAGAGAGGGAGAGAGAGAGTGCCGCCCCTGCGCACCCAGGCCACACTGCTCACCTGCTGCCACCGGTGTGTCTCCCACCATGTGCCGCTGCAAGCCACAAGCCTGGGGCCCGCGGACATGGCACCCTCCACATCATGCAGCCCCGCTCCACAGGCCATCAGGTCTCACGTTTGGTGCTGGGTCTTGATTACTCCATGGCAGAGGACATACCAGTGCACCCGGCATCATCGCAGGCTGCACACCCGCTCAGCCCAATGGGTGCCACCAACTCTGGCATCCCGGAAGCGACGCCATGGGGTGGTAGGCCCGCGCTGCACGCTGGCTCTGGCCTACACTGCGGTCCAGCAGGGCACACAAAACCTGAGCTGTCCGGACCGCCGGGACGGGGCATCATCGCAGGCTGCACACCCGCTCAGCAGCTCAAGGTGCCACTGACTCAGTGCACCCAAAGTCACCGTCCCGTGGCGGGGTGCCTGTGCCGTTCGCAAGGCCTCTGGTGCCACTAACCCTGTGCAACCCCAGTCTGCGCCACGTGGTGCTAGGCCCGTGCCGTACTCAAGGCCTCGGATGCCACTAACCCTGTGTGCAGTAACTCATGGGCCCCATATGAGTGCGAACCATGGGGGGTCCGTCATCCAGTCAACACCGGAAGAGGGGAATGTGACGTCATCGGACCCTTATGTTGGCGGAGTCACATGGCCTGTGACGCCTGTGCCGGATGGGTGTGGTGGGTGTGAAAACCTGCCCCCAGGGAGTGGCTGTGACATGCTGATGACTAGACCAGTGACCCGCACACCATCAGCGAGTACGGCTGCAACGGGTAGCAATGAGGGCCCCCCCTCGGTGCATAAGCGGAATGGACTGGCCTGCCGTATGCCGGACCGGCGCAGGTCCTGCAACGATGACTCGTGGGCCCTGGGCATGGTCCAATCCATGTCCGGACAAGGAAGTGACTGATGCGTGTGTCCCTGCTGCAGTGTTCATGGAACCCGCTACACAAGATGCAATGTCGCACCCCCTTACTGGCATCCCACAGGATGAACATCATTGACGCAAGGGAAGGCACTGTCCCCACATTCATCCACAGATCCACACAGGAATGACGTAAGACATCACACAGCAGTGCGTCACTGGATGTTTATTTGCACATCCAGTGCAGTCATGCAGCTGGAGCGGTACAGGGCAATGCCGAGCACACCACACAATATGGGCCCATGGAGGGCCAGCCAGTGTCCATCCGGGGATGACCTGTACTGCGGAAGAGGAAGGTACAGTACGTAGTCTGTCCGCCGTGTCATTGGTCGTCAAACAGCATGTGGCAGTCCATGTCGCTGTCCAAGGTGAGTGCCTCGCAGTGTATCGGGGGTCAGTGGTAGGTCTTGAGGCCATGTGCGGCACCAAGCAGAGACAGGCAAGGTGGCGGTAATGGATGCTAGTGGCTGACCCTCCTGACCACAGTCCCATCCACGTTCTCGTCCCTGGGTGTGTGCCCTGCCCCACCTGTGGGTGTTGCAGTGCCGGCTGCGGCACTGTGTGCCACTGACTCATCAGGGGCCAGAGGAGGATTGTCGGCCGCACTGTGTGGCAGTGACACATCAGGTGCCGGAGTGGATACGCCTGCCGCACTGGGAGGCACTGACACACCAGGGGGCGGAGATGTGGATGGTGTGGGGGCAGCAGCATTCATCATCGCCATGCCTTGTGGCAGCAATGCCATGACGAGGACATGCAGGGCACGGTAGATCCCAGCTACATTACGCTGATGTGCACCGGAGGCTGCCATCCTTTCCGCCTCAATCCACACCATGTCCTCCATGAGCCTCCGCATGTGTGCCAGCTCAAGGCTGGCATCGCTGGGGCCACTCTGAGCGGACAGGTATTCTTCCCTCCGTGTCATGACTCCAGAGATGTCAGTCAGGGCTCGCTGGAGACCATGGGGTGGACACAGACACCCAAGGATGACGTCCAGTTTGTTTGCCATGAGCTCAAACCCCACACGGACCTGCTCGGCCGTCTCCCTCGGGCCCTCCAGCACACGGAGTTGGAAGGCCATTTGTTGTTCCTGAGGGTCTTGGGAGGGTGCCGGGGCTGTGGGTGCCTCGTGCTGGGTGGTTTGGGTGGCGGGTGGGGTCTCATCGATGTAGCTGGGCTGCCCTGATCCTGGAGGTGAGTTGCAGAGGTGGTCAATGAGGTCTTGGATGGTTTGGATGTCGATGCTGGTGTTGTCCTCCTCCTCATCATCAGTGAAGAGTGGCTGTGACTGCTCTGCAGGAGGTGTTGAAGATGCCCCTGCGATGTGAAGGGGAGGTGGTGTATTACAATGTGTCCACATGTATGTAGCCGCATGGTACAGGTTGACATTCAGACAGCATGGCATTGTACATTGTGACAGTGTGTGGGTCTGGGCGAGGACCCAGAGTGATTGTGGGTGTGCACTGTGCCCTGCTTGCTTGTGCATGTGTGCCATTGTGGCCATCTCCCCCTGTCCCCCCAGTACCTGGTGGTCACTCACCCTGTTGCGGTTGTGTTGTGTCCTGTCGAGCAGTGTCCGGTCCCCCGACTCCGGCCAGTCTCCACACTGATGACTGTCGACACCAGCTCCTCCATGTCATTTAGCTCCAGCTGTGGCGCTGGGCCCCCACCTCTGGTCTGCGTTGCTGCCTTCAGGTTGGCGGAGAGTTTATCCTTGGTCTTCCGCTTGATGTCATTCCATCGCCTCTTGACCTCGTCCATTGTCCGCTTGTGCTCTCCGACGGCATTCACCTTGTCGACGATGTCCCGCCATATTCCATTTTTGGTGCCCAATGACACGTTGGAGGTGACGAAGAGTTGTTGATGGTGTTCCATCACCTCAGTGACTATGATCCGGTTCGCCTGCGGACTGAACTTTGTCTTCCTGGTCTTCTTGTCCTTGCCCTTCCCTGTCCCCGAGGTCCCAGGCTGGTCGTCCGGGGTGCTTGTGGGGTTGCGCTCGTCCTCTGCGCCTGCTCCGGCTGCCTCCATGGTGCTTGTGTGTTGGTCAGTTTGTATGTGTTTTTTTTTTCCTGCTTTTATGGCGGTTTCTGACGCCTGCCAGGTGTGTGTTGCAGGCCTGGTGCTGCTTGTCGCTGGTTTCCTCATCGCGCTTTGGCCCATCGCGTGTTTTTTGATGTTGTGGTTTGTGTTTTTATCTCCATCGTGGTGGCTGTATCACGGACTTTGTCCGCGGTTTCGGCAGGCTATCGCATGGTACCGCCTTGTTGTGAATTCCACGTTGACACAGGGTTATTTTCCCGTGATGGGCTGCGTTATTGAAAGTTGCGTTACGCTACTCTTGCGGTAGTTATCACACGTTCTTGTGTATATATCCCTAAGTCTTTAGGTAAACTTATGGTTAGGATCCTGTGTTTCTCCACAGGAGTGGTATTCGGAAAAACAGCTTTGAGTTGTCCAAATTATTCAGCAAGCCAATAAGGGAATTCATCCTTATTCTGTGGACGCTTGCCCATCACTGAATTAACCATAAGAGGACTGATGGTTACACCACCAGGTCCAGCTGGTTGTGCAGCAACGCCAGGTGGAACCATCTGGAAGTTGCGCGACATGAACTGTATAACGTGTTACAGCAAACAAATGATGGACGGAATGCTGACAATGCAAACATTCTCCCCCAGTCAAAAGATCTGGGTTAAATCCATCGTTCTTTTGCCCACTACGCCACCCCAGTTTGGACCCAGCCATATGCAAATCAGTCTTGACCCTGTGCCCCATGGGAACAGTCCAGACCGAACTGCCAGGCCAGGTCCTCCCTGGACCGGGAACAAGCATCCTGGGACCGGTTTCAGGGTATGTCACCCTTCTTCAACCAGGCTAGCTTGAATCCAGTGGCACAGTGAGCAAGGGACCCACGTCTGGGCATACCCATCCCACTTAGGGCGAAAAGTGTTACAGCAAACAAATGATGGACGGAATGCTGACAATGCAAACATTCTCCCCCAGTCAAAAGATCTGGGTTAACTGTATAACAGCTCTCTGTATACGTATTAATGAAGTATGTAATACGCGGAGTTCTGCGATTTTAGCAGTGAGATAATTTGGGTGTGGAGTATACCCAGCCAAAACGGGCCACGTGGCCCCATCTATCGATAAAGGGCCTAAACGGACCGGCATTATTGGGTGAGGAAGGGCACCATTAAACCATATTTGGTGTTGCCAAGCCGTTAGCGGAACTTCAAGAGACCTATAAGCCGATAATTCTGAGGAAGGGCCGTGGCAGTATATTTGTGAAACAAATTATCTGTTCCATCCACCGCCGGAAAGGTGACCCAAGAATAAAACACCTCGAAGCGGTAAGCAGCATCCGCTTCTACAACAAAAATTAGTGCAACACCAGTATTAGGGACCCCATGTTGAGTCAAATAAGCTGTGATTGCAGCCCGATTAGACGGTGCAATGACAACCGCCATAATCAATAGCAAAGAATAACAACCTATGTGCGGCAGCGCAATCACAGGTTTACTATGAGAGAGAAAGACCTTTTAAAATTCAAGCTTGAAAAACCTATAAAACACAAATATAGGAGGCTACACCGTCACAACCGTCTCCGGAAACAGATGTGAGGGGATTGTGGACAAGCACAAGCACTACTCAGGAGTCTCGCAGATAAGAACCAGACCAAACGTTGGCGGCGCCATGTTGCGGGGCCTCTGCACCTACACAGAACTATGTGCAGGAAAACAGGACCTCGGTGTATAGGGGTGTACCAACCTACCACCTAAGTACCCAAAATCCCAAAACCGACTAGCTATAGTGTCTCACTCGTTCTCCTCCAAAATCACGAAGCTACAAATGATTAGACAACCCAGAACACAACACTCCTGACTCTCTCAGGAATCGCAGTAGCAAGACATACCCTTTCGCTCGCTCACTCGTACTTGTCCACAATAAGAATGGTCAGAGTCACTGTTATAGTTCAAAATGTTTATTTAACTATCGTGCTCTATAATGCAATATACGAGCCACTACCAGCAGCGAAATGCATAAACTTAGAACAATTAGCATTGTTACAATTCCAAAGAATATAAAGGGGATGTCATTATATATATAGACAGTGGAAAAAGGACTATAAGGCCTAACCACCCTCCCCTTGGTAAAGTGATGTTTATTATATAAAAGAAGATCTCTGGGCTTTGTCAGCAGGCCCCCTACCTTAGTGCCTAGATGGAAGCTTTACATCATAAGAACCGCATAGCTCTTCTCCCTGGAAAGGACCTTCTCCAAGTGTGTGTCGGAACAACATGCATCCCTGTAATATCAAAGCACAAGTCTCCAGCAGTGCAGCTGTGTTAGCATGTTTTGTCTAGATGCTAAGAACTGACTAGAACAGAATAACAAGGGGCATTGTTTATCGACCTTGCACATCGTGTTCAGACTAAACTCCAAGAGCAGGCAGAGAACGCAGAAAGCAGACAGTTCTCATGTGAAAGGCACAAACAGAGTCTTGCACAACAAAGTCATGTAGTAACGTGCGCAAAAGCAAAATAATTCTACAAAGAGCTGCAGTTCAACTAGTCGTTACTAGGTGTCCCTCACGAGTCAAATGCAAAAGCATTGAAATTATTACATCAAGCTGCAGTTCCACTAGTCGTTACTAGGTGTCCCTCACGAGTCAAATGCAAAAGCATTGAAACCCTTTCATGAAGCTGCAGTTCCACTAGTCGTTACTAGGTGTCCTCATGAGTCAAATGCAAAAGCATTTGACTTGAGGGACACCTAGCAACGACTAATTGAACTGCAGCTTGATGTAATAATTTCAATGCTTTTGCATTTGACTCGTGAGGGACACCTAGTAATGACTAGTTGAACTGCAGCTCTTTGTAGAATTATTTTGATATTGGATACTATAATATTCACTGCCCACTGCTAATCTTGTCCCATAATGCTTTGCAGGGCCTTTGATTGGGATTGTATTTTTGCCCATAACTGTGCTTGGGGTGGTCCTAAGAGGATGGGACCACCACTGAATCGTTCAGCATGATATGCTCTTTGTGTTCAAGGCATCTGCTTGGTCCTCCCCTAGGTTAGGGGGGACCCCAAAATCATCACCTCTCTCATTGCCTGATATCTTTCATTTTCAAAGTTCACCTTTTGTAAATTGGTTATATGCTTTTTAGCATGTAAAGTTGCTTTATCAAAGCATTTGTGGGTGCAGTTTAGTAGTTGACTCCACTGAGTTTTTTTTGCCTGAATTCCTTCACGAGTTCATTGCCCACGCCTACAGAAAACCCATTGCAGGCAATACAATACTACATGCCAATAGTGCACATCCCATTCCTCTAAAAAAAAACAGTATATCCTACAGAGAATTGCTTAGGGCTAAGAAAATATGCAGCTCAAAAGAATCCGACCTTAAAGCAGCAGCGGAAATTCTGCTGTAGATTAAAACAAAGAGGATATCAGGAAACAATATTAGAGAGGGCCAAAACAAAAGTAGCAAACATCAATAGAACTGAGGTGCTCTTTGTTACGAAACCCTCTTCCAAAAAACATGACAGTGTTTGCCGATACATCACTACTTAACATAAAACACAAGGAACTTAGACATGCCTTAAACAATGGCACTTAATTAAACGAAATCCAGTGATAGGAGTAGACACCAGTGCTAAACCAAACATAAACTATAGGAAGTCACATGCTATGAGTAACAAGCTGGTGAAAACAGATATTGACAACAGCCGCATGTGGTTGAAACCGAGTAATGGCTTTAAAAAATGTGCCAAATGTAAGGCCTGCCAACACAGTAAAAATCTGACTCAGGTGCCAGCAGACTTGGGGGAGCGTATAGTAATAACAAAACCACTGAACTGTAAATCTGAGTTTGTGGTATATTTGTTGGAATGTCCATGCCCCAAGTGATATATAGGGAGCGCGAAGCTTCAGGCCCACAAACGCATCCTGCAACACCTCAGGGCAGTCAAACATGCAGATATGACATACGCAGTGGCAAGGCACTTCAAAGAATACAATGACAGTGATCCGGTGTACTGACTTTCAGTATTCTAGACAAAATACTGAAATCTGTGAGAGGGGGAGAAAGAGAAAGAGCACTCAGACAATTGGAGTGCAGGTATATTTTGAGAACGGGTACAAAAGAATCTAGGGGTCTGAATATAGACGAAGAATTATATAGTTTCCTTTAAATAATGATTGCTTGTACTTGTACCCTTCTGTTCTTCTTTCTGCCCTTTTCAAGCCTTGCAGTATTTTATATATTTTTAAATTCATTGTTTTTAATTGTTTGCAGTCATTTTGATATTTGGAAACATAATTAATATGTATTTCCTGTTTGTTTATTTTTAGGTTGTTCAAGGAGGACAACTGTGTGGAAACCCAAAAGAGCTGAGGTATCTTTTTTAATTTATTTCCTTTTTATATTGATTTTTTATTTATGTACATTTTATTGCTTTGTGAGCCTTCCTTTGCCCAAAGGGACTTAATGTGGACATGAATGTTTCGTTATTTAAGCCATTAGCAATAGGCCAATGGGGCTTGAAGGGAAATTCAAATGTTTCCATTGGCGTTTATTTTTTCAGACAATATTAAACAGAAATTGGGCAGACTTTATATAAAGAAATTTTTGGGGGGCACAATGGGGCATTTATACAAATTTCATTTATTCATTACATGAGTACATTGACTTATATTTTGGACTTTGAATTACATAGTCTCTGCTGATTATACAGTCCTGCACTTTGAATTTTGGAAAGTTGGAGGTACCAAGTATTGCTTTACAATCATTTGAGGTCATTTTGTATCTAATATAGAGAGTGCGATCTGTGGATCAATAATAGTGATCAATTGACTGTTATAGAACGAAGTATATTTTGTACTTTAGAAATTGTTTGCATTGTTCCAATACCCTTTTGTTGAAAACCACGCTATAACATGGCCGCCATGCTGTTTAGCAATTGTTATAATATGTCTAGCCTGTCTTCTATGTTTATTATTGTTCACATTAAAATGACTGCAGTTGCTAGTGTTCAACGTCGTGTACAAGGCTCAGTAAGAGCTGAAACGTGTAGACGTAGTTGTTTGTGATATACAAGCATTTAATAAATGTCTATGCCGCACCGCGTGGAGTACCGTCTCTGGTTTATCCCATTGGAGCTGCTTTGAATATATTTATATATAAATATCCATGTGAGGGGCATCAGTGAACCAATCGGCGTCCTCCTATCTGCTACAATGAACACATGTAGGAGAATGCTGCTGCCAAGTGCCTGACCAACAGCCACAAAGACATCACCTGGATGGCCATTCACCGTGATCTGCCAATGAGAGCCTTCATGCACGCCAGAGCGCTCAACTGATCCAAGTCCTGCCTGAGAGGATGCCCAACAGACAAGATGTCCTACCATCTCTTCTGGGAATGCAACTATGTCCACGACCTTGTGAAGGCCCTAAGCACTGAGCTTGGGGCATGGATACCAACATCATGCATCACTGCATATTCAGTAGTGTATTGTTTGTTTCCAGGGACACATGCACTTGGAAACCTCCAGGACTGCTGGAGGTTCTGGTGCTGTTTTAAAGATGTACTTCTGTTTTCTAGAAAAAGGAAATATCACTCCTGGCTTGCCGGAAGATGATCCACAGGCTCCTGCGTGACTACGCAGCACTGGATGGATTAGACAACGACAGCAGCTATGACGCCCGAGGGCCTGAAGTGACGCCCAGCCCCTTTTCGGGTGGGGGGTCTTGGAGTGACTACTAACCTGTTGTCTCTTTTTCTCTTCACTCCAGGAACCAGAGGGTGATAGAGGAGGAGAGGATACAGATGAAGATAGGTGTAGTAAATATAAAGTGATGCAATGCAATATATTGTTTTTGATTAACGTGACCTTTTTCCATAACAGATAAAAGGTCAAAGGGATAGCTATTACTTATGTTTTAAGTTTGTTGGCTACAACTTACGAGTAAGGAGGTGTTAGTGAAAGATGATGATTGCATGTATCTGAACCAAACGTTAATTCCTGATAAGCGGGGAAAAAAGAAACCATCTAATGGTTGGAGTGGGATGGTGTGTTCTTCTATACCTTCTGCTGGGGTTGGAGGGAGTGCAATTTGAGTGTCATGTCATGAGACCAATAGTGAAAGAGTGTTGATTGGGACCCTCTATGTATGAATGTATTTTTATGATATTTCTTGAAAAACATGAGACTGGTTAGACTGCTAAACCTGTCTTCAGGATAGACCTAAAAAAATGCCTATATTGCTTGCTCCTGAGGAAATTTATTTAAACCAAGAGTATGCATTTAATCTCTTTAACTGAAAACTAATCATCATTTGTTTTGGTACACCATTTATCTGGGATGCAAAAAATGAAATGATTACAAAACATAAGGTATGCAGCGATTTTATTACAAAATGCATAGTAATAGCTGATCAATGCAAAATATGTACAAAATATTCCTTTCATGAGACAGACCTAAATATAAGGAATGTGCACAATTTACACTTTTTAGAAAGCAAATCACCTGTAACAGCACTGGTCATTTCTAAAGAACACCAATCAGATGCTGTATATTGTGATGTCAACAACTCATTCGATGATGTTTCAGTTCCTGGTGCAATATATGCGCGAAGCTATCATATGGACTGAAACTTTGTTTGCTCTCTCCTCTTGATTAAAACCTGTCTCTCAATCTGTGAGGTTAATTAGAAGTAGAAAGGGTTGAATGTAGCTCCAAGTGGATGAAGTCATGATTAATGCTGGAAGTACAGTTATAAACACCCTAAAATAAGGATAATTCCTAAGGATTAGATCTAATATTTAGCAAGAAGGACTGCTAAAAGGTCTGCAGACTCCAACAGACATGGATCTCCCATATCATGCAGTGCTGCATTGATACTGTTCTCATTAAAATCTTTGTACAGTTCAGCTGTGGGATATGTTAGGGCCTAATGGCTGATCCCCATTTTTCCCTCATTCAGACAATTTTGCTGGAACATAGGAGTATTCCATGTTATCTGTGTAGAGTTTGCCACTACTTGCATGGAGGTATTTACCTTCAGGGGTAAACTTCTCCTTCGATTTTATTGTTCAAGGGAGAGAGAACCTTCAGCATGATGGGAAATCCTGTTTTTCACCTGGCTCCAGGGACTAATCTTTGTATTTCCCCATTCCTTATGACTATTGGAGTTCTCAACAAAGTTTGGATGCAGGTAGCTCTTGGTAGCCTAGTTTCACATTCTTTCTTTAATTGCAATATAATGTCTGCTACCTTTGCCCAACTTCTCAGCATGTTTTCAGTTCCCTTGCGTAAGATGAAGCATCTGTAACTGATGGCTTGGAAGGTGAGCAGCTGGGTCTTCAATGTTAGGGTTTGCCCAGGGTGGTAACCCTAGCATTGTAGCAATTTCACAAACAGGCAAACCTAATGGCTTACCCTTGGCACTGGAAAGATTTTTGTAAGTGCTGTATTGGAAAATAACTTGCCTCTGTGGTGTGTCCAACCTCTCAAAGTCTTTGTTTTTTATGAGGAGGGCTTCCTCTCTAACTTGTCTGTTTCCAAGCTTACAGGTAAATTGGCAGCAATTTGAATTTTCAGAGAATCATGGGTGGGAGTTAAAGGAGTGAAGCAACATGCTTCTATGTGCTGAAAGGGTTTGAACACTCTCCACCATGCCTAAGGTCTTTGGTACCTATATTGTGCCTGCCCCTTGTCAAGTCAGTTTTGGCTTTTCCTTTCCTTCGAATCTATGTAGAGAATTCCTCTAAAGCTCATTTCATGCTCATCAGCTGGGGGAGTTGAGGAACATTTCTTTGTAAAGACTCGGACTGATATTTCTTCTGGAGTGTTTTATCATAAGACCTTCTGTAAGTAATTGGGTTTTTGATTGGGTGGGGGGAAGTCCACTGTCAAGCAACAATCCTTGTAAGGGTGAACCACCAAAGTCAGTAAATTACCTTGTACTTAACCTTCTGGTAGCTTGGCACAAAAGCAGTCAGGCTTAACTTAGATGCAATGTCTTAAATATTTATTCAGCACTCAAACAGTATTAAAGTGAAAAGACAACACAAGAAAAATCCCAAACCAATTTAGAAAAACAGAATACATTTTAATAGATAAAATGGCACTGAAATAAATTAAAATCCAACCAGTATAACCGCAGTTATGATGTTTTACATTTTTAAATGTGATTATTTAACACTTAAAATATAAAAGCACCAAGCGCAGGTATCTGGTCACGTGAGACCGGGGCAAAATCAAAAGTTATGGCCATCCACGATGGAGCACGCTTTGGCTACATGAGGAGCATCAAGCCCAATCTAGACTTACCTTCGGACTTACAGAATTTTTTGACAAAAAATTTCCGAGATGGTAATGTTTAGCAGGACAAGGCATCTAGCGGTGTCCGAGGTGGCAGCATCGGTGTCTAAGGGGATGCTGAACAGAGTTGCGGTGAAGATTTCTGCCTTTGGACTTTGTCACGTTTTTGGAAGTCGAAAACCTCCAGCGAGACAAATCTGCAGACACTAGCCGATGAGGGCTCTATGAGGCCAAAAACCTTCAGTGAGAGGTCCTGCCGAACAAGATTTGCTGCTGCTGAGAAAACGTAGAATGAACTACCACAAGATCAGGCCAACTGGCGATGCATCTTGGTTGCATCTCGGCTAGCAGGTAGGTCTTGGTCTTCTGTCGGTTCTTCTGACACTTTTGCTGGATTTTCTTCTAAGTCCCAAGTTTTAGGGTTAGCTAGGAGCAGCACCTTTAACACCACTTCCAAGCTAGAGTCCTGGACCTATGTGGCATCACTTGTGGGGTTAGGACTCACTCCAGGCAGAGGCCAGGTTTCAGGGGCAAAGCATCTGGAGCTTGCTATGTCCCTGTAGCTCACAAAGGAGGCCAGCCAACTAGCCCTTGGAGTCACTCTGGTAGACCTGGGTTCAAGGCTCAGGTTTAGTCCTCCTTCAGTCAGCAAGACAGCAAGGCAGTCCTTCCAGCAGTGTACTGAAGAGGTGGTTCAGGGGGTCCAATATTTATTCCTGGTGCCAGAATTTGAAGTGGGGGTGACTTCCTCAGTACCAGCACATCTCGTTCTGGAATATTCTTCCCTTCCCCTCCCATGGCTTCAAGTAATCTGGGGTGACAACAATCTTGTGTCATGTTCCTTTGTGAGCCTACTGGAGGCAGCCCCTTGAAATGTAAGTGGGGCAGGTACCAGCTCCGCCCCATCCATCCTGGCCCAATCTGCCAATAGCTAGTCCCCATCCCCTTTGTCTCACTGTCTGGAAGGAATACACAAAGGCCAACTGCCAAGCTATTCACAGTCATGTGACCTAAGGCACTGTCTGCAGGCACCAAATGGTTGGGAAAAGAAAATGCCAACTTTCTAAAAGGAAAACACACAAGATGATGGACGGAATGTTGCACATTGGCAAACATTCACCCCCAGTCACAGATCTGGGTTTAATCCATCATTATTTTGCTTCACCACGCCACCCCAGTTCAGACATAGCCATATGCAAATCAGTCTTGACCCTGTGCCTCATGGGAACAGTCCAGACCGAACTGCCAAGCCATGTCTTCCCTGGACCGGAATCAAGCGTCCTAGGACCGGTTTCGGGCTTTCACCCCTCATCAGCCAGGATAGCTTGACTCCAGTGGCATAGTGAGCACGGGACCCACGTCTGGGCATACCCTTCCCACTTAGGGCGAAATGCAAAACACACAAGATGATGGACGGAATGTTGCACATTGGCAAACATTCACCCCCAGTCACAGATCTGGGTTTAATCCATCGTTATTTTGCTTCACCACGCCACCCCAGTTCAGACATAGCCATATGCAAATCAGTCTTGACCCTGTGCCTCATGGGAACAGTCCAGACCGAACTGCCAAGCCATGTCTTCCCTGGACCGGAATCAAGCATCCTAGGACCGGTTTCGGGCTTTCAGCCCTCATCAGCCAGGATAGCTTGACTCCAGTGGCGTAGTGAGCACGGGACCCACGTCTGGGCATACCCTTCCCACTTAGGGCGAAATGCAAAACACACAAGATGATGGACGGAATGTTGCACATTGGCAAACATTCACCCCCAGTCACAGATCTGGGTTTAATCCATCGTTATTTTGCTTCACCACGCCACCCCAGTTCAGACATAGCCATATGCAAATCAGTCTTGACCCTGTGCCTCATGGGAACAGTCCAGACCGAACTGCCAAGCCATGTCTTCCCTGGACTGGAATCAAGCATCCTAGGACCGGTTTCGGGCTTTCAGCCCTGATCAGCCAGGATAGCTTGACTCCAGTGGCGTAGTGAGCACGGGACCCACGTCTGGGCATACCCTTCCCACTTAGGGCGAAATGCAAAACACACAAGATGATGGACGGAATGTTGCACATTGGCAAACATTCACCCCCAGTCACAGATCTGGGTTTAATCCATCGTTATTTTGCTTCACCACGCCACCCCAGTTCAGACATAGCCATATGCAAATCAGTCTTGACCCTGTGCCTCATGGGAACAGTCCAGACCGAACTGCCAAGCCATGTCTTCCCTGGACCGGAATCAAGCATCCTAGGACCGGTTTCGGGCTTTCAGTCCTCATCAGCCAGGATAGCTTGACTCCAGTGGCGTAGTGAACACGGGACCCACGTCTGGGCATACCGTTCCCACTTAGGGCGAAATGCAAAACACACAAGATGATGGACGGAATGTTGCACATTGGCAAACATTCACCCCCAGTCACAGATCTGGGTTTAATCCATCGTTATTTTGCTTCACCACGCCACCCCAGTTCAGACATAGCCATATGCAAATCAGTCTTGACCCTGTGCCTCATGGGAACAGTCCAGACCGAACTGCCAAGCCATGTCTTCCCTGGACCGGAATCAAGCATCCTAGGACTGGTTTCGGGCTTTCAGCCCTCATCAGCCAGGATAGCTTGACTCCAGTGGCGTAGTGAGCACGGGACCCATGTCTGGGCATACCCTTCCCACTTAGGGCGAAATGCAAAACACACAAGATGATGGACGGAATGTTGCACATTGGCAAACATTCACCCCCAGTCACAGATCTGGGTTTAATCCATCGTTATTTTGCTTCACCCCGCCACCCCAGTTCAGACATAGCCATATGCAAATCAGTCTTGACCCTGTGCCTCATGGGAACAGTCCAGACCGAACTGCCAAGCCATGTCTTCCCTGGACCGGAATCAAGCATCCTAGGACCGGTTTCGGGCTTTCAGCCCTCATCAGCCAGGATAGCTTGACTCCAGTGGCGTAGTGAACACGGGACCCATGTCTGGGCATACCGTTCCCACTTAGGGCGAAATGCAAAACACACAAGATGATGGACGGAATGTTGCACATTGGCAAACATTCACCCCCAGTCACAGATCTGGGTTTAATCCATCGTTATTTTGCTTCACCACGCCACCCCAGTTCAGACATAGCCATATGCAAATCAGTCTTGACCCTGTGCCTCATGGGAACAGTCCAGACCGAACTGCCAAGCCATGTCTTCCCTGGACCGGAATCAAGCATCCTAGGACCGGTTTCGGGCTTTCAGCCCTCATCAGCCAGGATAGCTTGACTCCAGTGGCGTAGTGAGCACGGGACCCACGTCTGGGCATACCCTTCCCACTTAGGGCGAAATGCAAAACACACAAGATGATGGACGGAATGTTGCACATTGGCAAACATTCACCCCCAGTCACAGATCTGGGTTTAATCCATCGTTATTTTGCTTCACCACGCCACCCCAGTTCAGACATAGCCATATGCAAATCAGTCTTGACCCTGTGCCTCATGGGAACAGTCCAGACCGAACTGCCAAGCCAAGTCTTCCCTGGACCGGAATCAAGCATCCTAGGACCGGTTTCGGGCTTTCAGCCCTCATCAGCCAGGATAGCTTGACTCCAGTGGCGTAGTGAGCACGGGACCCACGTCTGGGCATACCCTTCCCACTTAGGGCGAAATGCAAAACACACAAGATGATGGACGGAATGTTGCACATTGGCAAACATTCACCCCCAGTCACAGATCTGGGTTTAATCCATCGTTATTTTGCTTCACCACGCCACCCCAGTTCAGACATAGCCATATGCAAATCAGTCTTGACCCTGTGCCTCATGGGAACAGTCCAGACCGAACTGCCAAGCCATGTCTTCCCTGGATTGGAATCATGCATCCTAGGACCGGTTTCGGGCTTTCAGCCCTGATCAGCCAGGATAGCTTGACTCCAGTGGCGTAGTGAGCACGGGACCCACGTCTGGGCATACCCTTCCCACTTAGGGCGAAATGCAAAACACACAAGATGATGGACAGAATGTTGCACATTGGCAAACATTCACCCCCAGTCACAGATCTGGGTTTAATCCATCGTTATTTTGCTTCACCACGCCACCCCAGTTCAGACATAGCCATATGCAAATCAGTCTTGACCCTGTGCCTCATGGGAACAGTCCAGACCGAACTGCCAAGCCATGTCTTCCCTGGATTGGAATCATGCATCCTAGGACCGGTTTCGGGCTTTCAGCCCTGATCAGCCAGGATAGCTTGACTCCAGTGGCGTAGTGAGCACGGGACCCACGTCTGGGCATACCCTTCCCACTTAGGGCGAAATGCAAAACACACAAGATGATGGACGGAATGTTGCACATTGGCAAACATTCACCCGCAGTCACAGATCTGGGTTTAATCCATCGTTATTTTGCTTCACCACGCCACTCCAGTTCCGACATAGCCATATGCAAATCAGTCTTGACCCTGTGCCTCATGGGAACAGTCCAGACCGAACTGCCAAGCCATGTCTTCCCTGGACCGGAATCAAGCATCCTAGGACCGGTTTCGGGCTTTCAGCCCTCATCAGCCAGGATAGCTTGACTCCAGTGGCGTAGTGAGCACGGGACCCACGTCTGGGCATACCCTTCCCACTTAGGGCAAAATGCAAAACACACAAGATGATGGACGGAATGTTGCACATTGGCAAACATTCACCCGCAGTCACAGATCTGGGTTTAATCCATCGTTATTTTGCTTCACCACGCCACCCCAGTTCAGACATAGCCATATGCAAATCAGTCTTGACCCTGTGCCTCATGGGAACAGTCCAGACCGAACTGCCAAGCCATGTCTTCCCTGGACCGGAATCAAGCATCCTAGGACCGGTTTCGGGCTTTCAGCCCTCATCAGCCAGGATAGCTTGACTCCAGTGGCGTAGTGAGCACGGGACCCACGTCTGGGCATACCCTTCCCACTTAGGGCGAAATGCAAAACACACAAGATGATGGACGGAATGTTGCACATTGGCAAACATTCACCCCCAGTCACAGATCTGGGTTTAATCCATCGTTATTTTGCTTCACCACGCCACCCCAGTTCAGACATAGCCATATGCAAATCAGTCTTGACCCTGTGCCTCATGGGAACAGTCCAGACCGAACTGCCAAGCCATGTCTTCCCTGGACCGGAATCAAGCATCCTAGGACCGGTTTCGGGCTTTCAGCCCTCATCAGCCAGGATAGCTTGCCTCCAGTGGCGTAGTGAGCACGGGACCCACGTCTGGGCATACCCTTCCCACTTAGGGCGAAATGCAAAACACACAAGATGATGGACGGAATGTTGCACATTGGCAAACATTCACCCCCAGTCACAGATCTGGGTTTAATCCATCGTTATTTTGCTTCACCACGCCACCCCAGTTCAGACATAGCCATATGCAAATCAGTCTTGACCCTGTGCCTCATGGGAACAGTCCAGACCGAACTGCCAAGCCATGTCTTCCCTGGACCGGAATCAAGCATCCTAGGACCGGTTTCGGGCTTTCAGCCCTCATCAGCCAGGATAGCTTGACTCCAGTGGCGTAGTGAGCATGGGACCCACGTCTGGGCATACCCTTCCCACTTAGGGCGAAATGCAAAACACACAAGATGATGGACGGAATGTTGCACATTGGCAAACATTCACCCCCAGTCACAGATCTGGGTTTAATCCATCGTTATTTTGCTTCACCACGCCACCCCAGTTCAGACATAGCCATATGCAAATCAGTCTTGACCCTGTGCCTCATGGGAACAGTCCAGACCGAACTGCCAAGCCAAGTCTTCCCTGGACCGGAATCAAGCATCCTAGGACCGGTTTCGGGCTTTCAGCCCTCATCAGCCAGGATAGCTTGACTCCAGTGGCGTAGTGAGCACGGGACCCACGTCTGGGCATACCCTTCCCACTTAGGGCGAAATGCAAAACACACAAGATGATGGACGGAATGTTGCACATTGGCAAACATTCACCCCCAGTCACAGATCTGGGTTTAATCCATCGTTATTTTGCTTCACCACGCCACCCCAGTTCAGACATAGCCATATGCAAATCAGTCTTGACCCTGTGCCTCATGGGAACAGTCCAGACCGAACTGCCAAGCCATGTCTTCCCTGGATTGGAATCAAGCATCCTAGGACCGGTTTCGGGCTTTCAGCCCTCATCAGCCAGGATAGCTTGACTCCAGTGGCGTAGTGAGCACGGGACCCACGTCTGGGCATACCCTTCCCACTTAGGGCGAAATGCAAAACACACAAGATGATGGACGGAATGTTGCACATTGGCAAACATTCACCCCCAGTCACAGATCTGGGTTTAATCCATCGTTATTTTGCTTCACCACGCCACCCCAGTTCAGACATAGCCATATGCAAATCAGTCTTGACCCTGTGCCTCATGGGAACAGTCCAGACCGAACTGCCAAGCCATGTCTTCCCTGGACCGGAATCAAGCATCCTAGGACCGGTTTCGGGCTTTCAGCCCTCATCAGCCAGGATAGCTTGACTCCAGTGGCGTAGTGAGCACGGGACCCACGTCTGGGCATACCCTTCCCACTTAGGGCGAAATGCAAAACACACAAGATGATGGACGGAATGTTGCACATTGGCAAACATTCACCCCCAGTCACAGATCTGGGTTTAATCCATCGTTATTTTGCTTCACCACGCCACGCCACTCCAGTTCAGACATAGCCATATTCAAATCAGTCTTGACCCTGTGCCTCATGGGAACAGTCCAGACCGAACTGCCAAGCCATGTCTTCCCTGGACCGGAATCAAGCATCCTAGGACCGGTTTCGGGCTTTCAGCCCTCATCAGCCAGGATAGCTTGACTCCAGTGGCGTAGTGAGCACGGGACCCACGTCTGGGCATACCCTTCCCACTTAGGGCGAAATGCAAAACACACAAGATGATGGACGGAATGTTGCACATTGGCAAACATTCACCCCCAGTCACAGATCTGGGTTTAATCCATCGTTATTTTGCTTCACCACGCCACCCCAGTTCAGACATAGCCATATGCAAATCAGTCTTGACCCTGTGCCTCATGGGAACAGTCCAGACCGAACTGCCAAGCCATGTCTTCCCTGGACCGGAATCAAGCATCCTAGGACCGGTTTCGGGCTTTCAGCCCTCATCAGCCAGGATAGCTTGACTCCAGTGGCGTAGTGAGCACGGGACCCACGTCTGGGCATACCCTTCCCACTTAGGGCGAAATGCAAAACACACAAGATGATGGACGGAATGTTGCACATTGGCAAACATTCACCCCCAGTCACAGATCTGGGTTTAATCCATCGTTATTTTGCTTCACCACGCCACCCCAGTTCAGACATAGCCATATGCAAATCAGTCTTGACCCTGTGCCTCATGGGAACAGTCCAGACCGAACTGCCAAGCCATGTCTTCCCTGGATTGGAATCAAGCATCCTAGGACCGGTTTCGGGCTTTCAGCCCTGATCAGCCAGGATAGCTTGACTCCAGTGGCGTAGTGAGCACGGGACCCACGTCTGGGCATACCCTTCCCACTTAGGGCGAAATGCAAAACACACAAGATGATGGACGGAATGTTGCACATTGGCAAACATTCACCCGCAGTCACAGATCTGGGTTTAATCCATCGTTATTTTGCTTCACCACGCCACCCCAGTTCAGACATAGCCATATGCAAATCAGTCTTGACCCTGTGCCTCATGGGAACAGTCCAGACCGAACTGCCAAGCCATGTCTTCCCTGGACCGGAATCAAGCATCCTAGGACCGGTTTCGGGCTTTCAGCCCTCATCAGCCAGGATAGCTTGACTCCAGTGGCGTAGTGAGCACGGGACCCACGTCTGGGCATACCCTTCCCACTTAGTGCGAAATGCAAAACACACAAGATGATGGACGGAATGTTGCACATTGGCAAACATTCACCCCCAGTCACAGATCTGGGTTTAATCCATCGTTATTTTGCTTCACCACGCCACCCCAGTTCAGACATAGCCATATGCAAATCAGTCTTGACCCTGTGCCTCATGGGAACAGTCCAGACCGAACTGCCAAGCCATGTCTTCCCTGGACCGGAATCAAGCATCCTAGGACCGGTTTCGGGCTTTCAGCCCTCATCAGCCAGGATAGCTTGACTCCAGTGGCGTAGTGAGCACGGGACCCACGTCTGGGCATACCCTTCCCACTTAGGGCGAAATGCAAAACACACAAGATGATGGACGGAATGTTGCACATTGGCAAACATTCACCCCCAGTCACAGATCTGGGTTTAATCCATCGTTATTTTGCTTCACCACGCCACCCCAGTTCAGACATAGCCATATGCAAATCAGTCTTGACCCTGTGCCTCATGGGAACAGTCCAGACCGAACTGCCAAGCCATGTCTTCCCTGGATTGGAATCAAGCATCCTAGGACCGGTTTCGGGCTTTCAGCCCTCATCAGCCAGGATAGCTTGACTCCAGTGGCGTAGTGAGCACGGGACCCACGTCTGGGCATACCCTTCCCACTTAGGGCGAAATGCAAAACACACAAGATGATGGACGGAATGTTGCACATTGGCAAACATTCACCCCCAGTCACAGATCTGGGTTTAATCCATCGTTATTTTGCTTCACCACGCCACCCCAGTTCAGACATAGCCATATGCAAATCAGTCTTGACCCTGTGCCTCATGGGAACAGTCCAGACCGAACTGCCAAGCCATGTCTTCCCTGGACCGGAATCAAGCATCCTAGGACCGGTTTCGGGCTTTCAGCCCTCATCAGCCAGGATAGCTTGACTCCAGTGGCGTAGTGAGCACGGGACCCACGTCTGGGCATACCCTTCCCACTTAGGGCGAAATGCAAAACACACAAGATGATGGACGGAATGTTGCACATTGGCAAACATTCACCCCCAGTCACAGATCTGGGTTTAATCCATCGTTATTTTGCTTCACCACGCCACCCCAGTTCAGACATAGCCATATGCCAATCAGTCTTGACCCTGTGCCTCATGGGAACAGTCCAGACCGAACTGCCAAGCCATGTCTTCCCTGGACTGGAATCAAGCATCCTAGGACCGGTTTCGGGCTTTCAGCCCTGATCAGCCAGGATAGCTTGACTCCAGTGGCGTAGTGAGCACGGGACCCACGTCTGGGCATACCCTTCCCACTTAGGGCGAAATGCAAAACACACAAGATGATGGACGGAATGTTGCACATTGGCAAACATTCACCCCCAGTCACAGATCTGGGTTTAATCCATCGTTATTTTGCGTCACCACGCCACGCCACTCCAGTTCAGACATAGCCATATGCAAATCAGTCTTGACCCTGTGCCTCATGGGAACAGTCCAGACCGAACTGCCAAGCCATGTCTTCCCTGGACCGGAATCAAGCATCCTTGGACCGGTTTCGGGCTTTCAGCCCTCATCAGCCAGGATAGCTTGACTCCAGTGGCGTAGTGAGCACGGGACCCACGTCTGGGCATACCCTTCCCACTTAGGGCGAAATGCAAAACACACAAGATGATGGACGGAATGTTGCACATTGGCAAACATTCACCCCCAGTCACAGATCTGGGTTTAATCCATCGTTATTTTGCTTCACCACGCCACCCCAGTTCAGACATAGCCATATGCAAATCAGTCTTGACCCTGTGCCTCATGGGAACAGTCCAGACCGAACTGCCAAGCCATGTCTTCCCTGGACCGGAATCAAGCATCCTAGGACCGGTTTCGGGCTTTCAGCCCTCATCAGCCAGGATAGCTTGACTCCAGTGGCGTAGTGAGCACGGGACCCACGTCTGGGCATACCCTTCCCACTTAGGGCGAAATGCAAAACACACAAGATGATGGACGGAATGTTGCACATTGGCAAACATTCACCCCCAGTCACAGATCTGGGTTTAATCCATCGTTATTTTGCTTCACCACGCCACCCCAGTTCAGACATAGCCATATGCAAATCAGTCTTGACCCTGTGCCTCATGGGAACAGTCCAGACCGAACTGCCAAGCCATGTCTTCCCTGGATTGGAATCAAGCATCCTAGGACCGGTTTCGGGCTTTCAGCCCTGATCAGCCAGGATAGCTTGACTCCAGTGGCGTAGTGAGCACGGGACCCACGTCTGGGCATACCCTTCCCACTTAGGGCGAAATGCAAAACACACAAGATGATGGACGGAATGTTGCACATTGGCAAACATTCACCCCCAGTCACAGATCTGGGTTTAATCCATCGTTATTTTGCTTCACCACGCCACCCCAGTTCAGACATAGCCATATGAAAATCAGTCTTGACCCTGTGCCTCATGGGAACAGTCCAGACCGAACTGCCAAGCCATGTCTTCCCTGGACCGGAATCAAGCATCCTAGGACCGGTTTCGGGCTTTCAGCCCTCATCAGCCAGGATAGCTTGACTCCAGTGGCGTAGTGAGCACGGGACCCACGTCTGGGCATACCCTTCCCACTTAGGGCGAAATGCAAAACACACAAGATGATGGACGGAATGTTGCACATTGGCAAACATTCACCCCCAGTCACAGATCTGGGTTTAATCCATCGTTATTTTGCTTCACCACGCCACCCCAGTTCAGACATAGCCATATGCAAATCAGTCTTGACCCTGTGCCTCATGGGAACAGTCCAGACCGAACTGCCAAGCCATGTCTTCCCTGGACCGGAATCAAGCATCCTAGGACCGGTTTCGGGCTTTCAGTCCTCATCAGCCAGGATAGCTTGACTCCAGTGGCGTAGTGAACACGGGACCCACGTCTGGGCATACCGTTCCCACTTAGGGCGAAATGCAAAACACACAAGATGATGGACGGAATGTTGCACATTGGCAAACATTCACCCCCAGTCACAGATCTGGGTTTAATCCATCGTTATTTTGCTTCACCACGCCACCCCAGTTCAGACATAGCCATATGCAAATCAGTCTTGACCCTGTGCCTCATGGGAACAGTCCAGACCGAACTGCCAAGCCATGTCTTCCCTGGACCGGAATCAAGCATCCTAGGACTGGTTTCGGGCTTTCAGCCCTCATCAGCCAGGATAGCTTGACTCCAGTGGCGTAGTGAGCACGGGACCCATGTCTGGGCATACCCTTCCCACTTAGGGCGAAATGCAAAACACACAAGATGATGGACGGAATGTTGCACATTGGCAAACATTCACCCCCAATCACAGATCTGGGTTTAATCCATCGTTATTTTGCTTCACCCCGCCACCCCAGTTCAGACATAGCCATATGCAAATCAGTCTTGACCCTGTGCCTCATGGGAACAGTCCAGACCGAACTGCCAAGCCATGTCTTCCCTGGACTGGAATCAAGCATCCTAGGACCGGTTTCGGGCTTTCAGCCCTGATCAGCCAGGATAGCTTGACTCCAGTGGCGTAGTGAGCACGGGACCCACGTCTGGGCATACCCTTCCCACTTAGGGCGAAATGCAAAACACACAAGATGATGGACGGAATGTTGCACATTGGCAAACATTCACCCCCAGTCACAGATCTGGGTTTAATCCATCGTTATTTTGCTTCACCACGCCACCCCAGTTCAGACATAGCCATATGCAAATCAGTCTTGACCCTGTGCCTCATGGGAACAGTCCAGACCGAACTGCCAAGCCATGTCTTCCCTGGACCGGAATCAAGCATCCTAGGACCGGTTTCGGGCTTTCAGCCCTCATCAGCCAGGATAGCTTGACTCCAGTGGCGTAGTGAGCACGGGACCCACGTCTGGGCATACCCTTCCCACTTAGGGCGAAATGCAAAACACACAAGATGATGGACGGAATGTTGCACATTGGCAAACATTCACCCCCAGTCACAGATCTGGGTTTAATCCATCGTTATTTTGCTTCACCACGCCACCCCAGTTCAGACATAGCCATATGCAAATCAGTCTTGACCCTGTGCCTCATGGGAACAGTCCAGACCGAACTGCCAAGCCATGTCTTCCCTGGACCGGAATCAAGCATCCTAGGACCGGTTTCGGGCTTTCAGCCCTCATCAGCCAGGATAGCTTGACTCCAGTGGCGTAGTGAGCACGGGACCCACGTCTGGGCATACCCTTCCCACTTAGGGCGAAATGCAAAACACACAAGATGATGGACGGAATGTTGCACATTGGCAAACATTCACCCCCAGTCACAGATCTGGGTTTAATCCATCGTTATTTTGCTTCACCACGCCACCCCAGTTCAGACATAGCCATATGCAAATCAGTCTTGACCCTGTGCCTCATGGGAACAGTCCAGACCGAACTGCCAAGCCATGTCTTCCCTGGATTGGAATCAAGCATCCTAGGACCGGTTTCGGGCTTTCAGCCCTCATCAGCCAGGATAGCTTGACTCCAGTGGCGTAGTGAGCACGGGACCCACGTCTGGGCATACCCTTCCCACTTAGGGCGAAATGCAAAACACACAAGATGATGGACGGAATGTTGCACATTGGCAAACATTCACCCCCAGTCACAGATCTGGGTTTAATCCATCGTTATTTTGCTTCACCACGCCACCCCAGTTCAGACATAGCCATATGCAAATCAGTCTTGACCCTGTGCCTCATGGGAACAGTCCAGACCGAACTGCCAAGCCATGTCTTCCCTGGACCGGAATCAAGCATCCTAGGACCGGTTTCGGGCTTTCAGCCCTCATCAGCCAGGATAGCTTGACTCCAGTGGCGTAGTGAGCACGGGACCCACGTCTGGGCATACCCTTCCCACTTAGGGCGAAATGCAAAACACACAAGATGATGGACGGAATGTTGCACATTGGCAAACATTCACCCCCAGTCACAGATCTGGGTTTAATCCATCGTTATTTTGCTTCACCACGCCACCCCAGTTCAGACATAGCCATATGCAAATCAGTCTTGACCCTGTGCCTCATGGGAACAGTCCAGACCGAACTGCCAAGCCAAGTCTTCCCTGGACCGGAATCAAGCATCCTAGGACCGGTTTCGGGCTTTCAGCCCTCATCAGCCAGGATAGCTTGACTCCAGTGGCGTAGTGAGCACGGGACCCACGTCTGGGCATACCCTTCCCACTTAGGGCGAAATGCAAAACACACAAGATGATGGACGGAATGTTGCACATTGGCAAACATTCACCCGCAGTCACAGATCTGGGTTTAATCCATCGTTATTTTGCTTCACCACGCCACCCCAGTTCAGACATAGCCATATGCAAATCAGTCTTGACCCTGTGCCTCATGGGAACAGTCCAGACCGAACTGCCAAGCCATGTCTTCCCTGGACTGGAATCAAGCATCCTAGGACCTGTTTCGGGCTTTCAGCCCTCATCAGCCAGGATAGCTTGACTCCAGTGGCGTAGTGAGCACGGGACCCACGTCTGGGCATACCCTTCCCACTTAGGGCGAAATGCAAAACACACAAGATGATGGACGGAATGTTGCACATTGGCAAACATTCACCCCCAGTCACAGATCTGGGTTTAATCCATCGTTATTTTGCTTCACCACGCCACCCCAGTTCAGACATAGCCATATGCAAATCAGTCTTGACCCTGTGCCTCATGGGAACAGTCCAGACCGAACTGCCAAGCCATGTCTTCCCTGGACCGGAATCAAGCATCCTAGGACCGGTTTCGGGCTTTCAGCCCTCATCAGCCAGGATAGCTTGACTCCAGTGGCGTAGTGAGCACGGGACCCACGTCTGGGCATACCCTTCCCACTTAGGGCGAAATGCAAAACACACAAGATGATGGACGGAATGTTGCACATTGGCAAACATTCACCCCCAGTCACAGATCTGGGTTTAATCCATCGTTATTTTGCTTCACCACGCCACCCCAGTTCAGACATAGCCATATGCAAATCAGTCTTGACCCTGTGCCTCATGGGAACAGTCCAGACCGAACTGCCAAGCCATGTCTTCCCTGGATTGGAATCAAGCATCCTAGGACCGGTTTCGGGCTTTCAGCCCTGATCAGCCAGGATAGCTTGACTCCAGTGGCGTAGTGAGCACGGGACCCACGTCTGGGCATACCCTTCCCACTTAGGGCGAAATGCAAAACACACAAGATGATGGACGGAATGTTGCACATTGGCAAACATTCACCCCCAGTCACAGATCTGGGTTTAATCCATCGTTATTTTGCTTCACCACGCCACCCCAGTTCAGACATAGCCATATGCAAATCAGTCTTGACCCTGTGCCTCATGGGAACAGTCCAGACCGAACTGCCAAGCCATGTCTTCCCTGGACCGGAATCAAGCATCCTAGGACCGGTTTCGGGCTTTCAGCCCTCATCAGCCAGGATAGCTTGACTCCAGTGGCGTAGTGAGCACAGGACCCACGTCTGGGCATACCCTTCCCACTTAGGGCGAAATGCAAAACACACAAGATGATGGACGGAATGTTGCACATTGGCAAACATTCACCCCCAGTCACAGATCTGGGTTTAATCCATCGTTATTTTGCTTCACCACGCCACCCCAGTTCAGACATAGCCATATGCAAATCAGTCTTGACCCTGTGCCTCATGGGAACAGTCCAGACCGAACTGCCAAGCCATGTCTTCCCTGGACCGGAATCAAGCATCCTAGGACCGGTTTCGGGCTTTCAGCCCTCATCAGCCAGGATAGCTTGACTCCAGTGGCGTAGTGAGCACGGGACCCACGTCTGGGCATACCCTTCCCACTTAGGGCGAAATGCAAAACACACAAGATGATGGACGGAATGTTGCACATTGGCAAACATTCACCCCCAGTCACAGATCTGGGTTTAATCCATCGTTATTTTGCTTCACCACGCCACCCCAGTTCAGACATAGCCATATGCAAATCAGTCTTGACCCTGTGCCTCATGGGAACAGTCCAGACCGAACTGCCAAGCCATGTCTTCCCTGGACCGGAATCAAGCATCCTAGGACCGGTTTCGGGCTTTCAGCCCTCATCAGCCAGGATAGCTTGACTCCAGTGGCGTAGTGAGCACGGGACCCACGTCTGGGCATACCCTTCCCACTTAGGGCGAAATGCAAAACACACAAGATGATGGACGGAATGTTGCACATTGGCAAACATTCACCCCCAGTCACAGATCTGGGTTTAATCCATCGTTATTTTGCTTCACCACGCCACCCCAGTTCAGACATAGCCATATGCAAATCAGTCTTGACCCTGTGCCTCATGGGAACAGTCCAGACCGAACTGCCAAGCCATGTCTTCCCTGGACCGGAATCAAGCATCCTAGGACCGGTTTCGGGCTTTCAGCCCTCATCAGCCAGGATAGCTTGACTCCAGTGGCGTAGTGAGCACGGGACCCACGTCTGGGCATACCCTTCCCACTTAGGGCGAAATGCAAAACACACAAGATGATGGACGGAATGTTGCACATTGGCAAACATTCACCCCCAGTCACAGATCTGGGTTTAATCCATCGTTATTTTGCTTCACCACGCCACCCCAGTTCAGACATAGCCATATGCAAATCAGTCTTGACCCTGTGCCTCATGGGAACAGTCCAGACCGAACTGCCAAGCCATGTCTTCCCTGGACCGGAATCAAGCATCCTAGGACCTGTTTCGGGCTTTCAGCCCTCATCAGCCAGGATAGCTTGACTCCAGTGGCGTAGTGAGCACGGGACCCACGTCTGGGCATACCCTTCCCACTTAGGGCGAAATGCAAAACACACAAGATGATGGACGGAATGTTGCACATTGGCAAACATTCACCCCCAGTCACAGATCTGGGTTTAATCCATCGTTAATTTGCTTCACCACGCCACCCCAGTTCAGACATAGCCATATGCAAATCAGTCTTGACCCTGTGCCTCATGGGAACAGTCCAGACCGAACTGCCAAGCCATGTCTTCCCTGGACCGGAATCAAGCATCCTAGGACCGGTTTCGGGCTTTCAGCCCTCATCAGCCAGGATAGCTTGACTCCAGTGGCGTAGTGAGCACGGGACCCACGTCTGGGCATACCCTTCCCACTTAGGGCGAAATGCAAAACACACAAGATGATGGACGGAATGTTGCACATTGGCAAACATTCACCCCCAGTCACAGATCTGGGTTTAATCCATCGTTATTTTGCTTCACCACGCCACCCCAGTTCAGACATAGCCATATGCAAATCAGTCTTGACCCTGTGCCTCATGGGAACAGTCCAGACCGAACTGCCAAGCCATGTCTTCCCTGGATTGGAATCAAGCATCCTAGGACCGGTTTCGGGCTTTCAGCCCTGATCAGCCAGGATAGCTTGACTCCAGTGGCGTAGTGAGCACGGGACCCACGTCTGGGCATACCCTTCCCACTTAGGGCGAAATGCAAAACACACAAGATGATGGACGGAATGTTGCACATTGGCAAACATTCACCCCCAGTCACAGATCTGGGTTTAATCCATCGTTATTTTGCTTCACCACGCCACCCCAGTTCAGACATAGCCATATGAAAATCAGTCTTGACCCTGTGCCTCATGGGAACAGTCCAGACCGAACTGCCAAGCCATGTCTTCCCTGGACCGGAATCAAGCATCCTAGGACCGGTTTCGGGCTTTCAGCCCTCATCAGCCAGGATAGCTTGACTCCAGTGGCGTAGTGAGCACGGGACCCACGTCTGGGCATACCCTTCCCACTTAGGGCGAAATGCAAAACACACAAGATGATGGACGGAATGTTGCACATTGGCAAACATTCACCCCCAGTCACAGATCTGGGTTTAATCCATCGTTATTTTGCTTCACCACGCCACCCCAGTTCAGACATAGCCATATGCAAATCAGTCTTGACCCTGTGCCTCATGGGAACAGTCCAGACCGAACTGCCAAGCCATGTCTTCCCTGGTCCGGAATCAAGCATCCTAGGACCGGTTTCGGGCTTTCAGTCCTCATCAGCCAGGATAGCTTGACTCCAGTGGCGTAGTGAACACGGGACCCACGTCTGGGCATACCGTTCCCACTTAGGGCAAAATGCAAAACACACAAGATGATGGACGGAATGTTGCACATTGGCAAACATTCACCCCCAGTCACAGATCTGGGTTTAATCCATCGTTATTTTGCTTCACCACGCCACCCCAGTTCAGACATAGCCATATGCAAATCAGTCTTGACCCTGTGCCTCATGGGAACAGTCCAGACCGAACTGCCAAGCCATGTCTTCCCTGGACCGGAATCAAGCATCCTAGGACTGGTTTCAGGCTTTCAGCTCTCATCAGCCAGGATAGCTTGACTCCAGTGGCGTAGTGAGCACGGGACCCATGTCTGGGCATACCCTTCCCACTTAGGGCGAAATGCAAAACACACAAGATGATGGACGGAATGTTGCACATTGGCAAACATTCACCCCCAGTCACAGATCTGGGTTTAATCCATCGTTATTTTGCTTCACCCCGCCACCCCAGTTCAGACATAGCCATATGCAAATCAGTCTTGACCCTGTGCCTCATGGGAACAGTCCAGACCGAACTGCCAAGCCATGTCTTCCCTGGACCGGAATCAAGCATCCTAGGACCGGTTTCGGGCTTTCAGCCCTCATCAGCCAGGATAGCTTGACTCCAGTGGCGTAGTGAACACGGGACCCATGTCTGGGCATACCGTTCCCACTTAGGGCGAAATGCAAAACACACAAGATGATGGACGGAATGTTGCACATTGGCAAACATTCACCCCCAGTCACAGATCTGGGTTTAATCCATCGTTATTTTGCTTCACCACGCCACCCCAGTTCAGACATAGCCATATGCAAATCAGTCTTGACCCTGTGCCTCATGGGAACAGTCCAGACCGAACTGCCAAGCCATGTCTTCCCTGGACCGGAATCAAGCATCCTAGGACCGGTTTCGGGCTTTCAGCCCTCATCAGCCAGGATAGCTTGACTCCAGTGGCGTAGTGAGCACGGGACCCACGTCTGGGCATACCCTTCCCACTTAGGGCGAAATGCAAAACACACAAGATGATGGACGGAATGTTGCACATTGGCAAACATTCACCCCCAGTCACACATCTGGGTTTAATCCATCGTTATTTTGCTTCACCACGCCACCCCAGTTCAGACATAGCCATATGCAAATCAGTCTTGACCCTGTGCCTCATGGGAACAAGCAATACACTGAACGGGCAC